>CM073590.1:198942745-200192745 GCA_037074705.1 Zhengitettix transpicula
TATATATATATATATAAGTTTATATTCCTTGTTCTATGAATTTCGCCATCGAAGTAAAGGAAAATGACGTTTTTTATTTATTAGTTTATGGTTCAAACAGCGCATAAAAGTCGCCATTCGCATTCGTCCATCTTTTTAATATCGGATGTGGATCCACGTACTATCCAATAAACCGTGGTCATCGCCACATCTGTAACCGGTGACCTATCACTGTTGGTATTCCTCTGATGTGTAGAAGTGAATCCTTGTTTCACCGAAATTTATCGAGTAAAAGCTCGTTAGTATTTCAAAGAAACACAACCAATCTAATCACTGTATCGACGTTTAACGCGGTGTCAATTTTTCTAGTATTTTTGTGATACATTCTGTCATCTAAAAATTAAAACCGTCTAGTTGTGGGATATGACAGTAGAGTAAGGCACGTAAGCTTTCCCGGTGTAACAGCTGGATAAAGTTTTCTCGGGATTCCAACCGGGTAGCGTCGTTTAATTTCCACAACGTTTCGATGGCTTGCACCGCCATCTTCTTCAGAAACCTTTATCCATGACAGTAGAGTATTGAAACAAAATTGTTTGGATGCTATCACACAATTCCTTACAATTTGTAACAATGTAACTAAATAACTACTTTAGAGAAAATGTTTTACTGTATTCATTCTATTTTCAGCTATCATTGGTTATAATTCTAAGGTGCAGCTTGTGTTTTGTAGATTTAGAGCACTCTTAAATTCCCAGTTAGTGACTAGGTTACAAATTTCGTGGCATTCGGTTGTATTTTCTTGTATCTCTCCTAATTTCTCATTTATTGACTTAGTTATGTAGTTCCGATTATATTATACGTTGTTTTCATGATTCGTTTATGAATAAATGCGTAATTCACTTCGTAGGCCGCACTCAGTTATCAAATACACGTTCTTTGTCCCAATATTTCCTATCTTTTTTTTTTAGAATTTGTTACCCAAAGTTACCCTGGACGCCATTCACTCGATCGATGAATAATTATTAAATTGACTTTACTTTCTCATCCTAGCAAGTGTTTTCCCAACTAGAAACTTGCACAACCTCCAATCATAAACTATAGGATTTGCGTTACCTTGAATAATGTTTATACCTAAAACAGTGTTCTGGCGAAGAGCGGTTTATATTTTTCAGGCGTTTTTAAAGGACTGTAATTCGCTGTTAAACAATGAATGACGGGCTCACGTGCTGCGAGCCGCGGGCGAGCACGAGAAAGCATAAATACACAATGGACAACTCCAAGAGCTTCACTTCCTCATTTCTCAGACTAAACGCTTGCAATCAGCGCTCGATTAGTCGCGTTAGGGATCCAGATTTTTTACGCTTTCAGGTCCTTGGTTGTTTGAAAGGATATCCGTGGGGCCACCCATCCCAACACTAGAAATTAGAGGCCCTGAAGCAACCTGTCATTAGGAGATAGACCCAGGATAATATTTTTTCACACTTTTCCTAGGAATTTTTTTAAAAATTAAAGTTTATTTATATACACAGGCATTTCATTAAGCTCAGTTTTCGTACATGAATCACATTACTCTTTAAAATACGAGATGACGAGTGTCGTTAGCAGAGCAATATCGAAATTTGCTCACTTTTTCTAGTGTGAATACCGCACAAATAACTAAACAACAAATAATTTTAAAAGAAAATGCTCATAAAAGCAGTAAAAATCATTACAGTCAGCAATTATTTTATTTGCATAAAATTTTTACAACCTTCAATCAGGAGGTTTCACCATTAACCTGACATAATTATCAGAAAATAAAAGTAATCAACATTACAATAAATTGTAAAGTGAAGTGAAACTGCTCATTTTTTTCTCCGAAAATAATCTGTCGGACTTTCTACGAAGATCAGATGGCAAGATTTGTCACCCGCGTACTTTGCTAAATGATTACCTCAGCAAACGTAGTTTTGCTAATAGTAAGAATGAAAGGTTTGAAACCACTCTGATAGTTTTTTTTATGTGAAACACGAAAAATTGAGGGTAATTTATGTTGTGGCTACGTCTCAAGAATAGTATGGAATGGATAGAAAGAGATTATGTGGAAGGAAAAACAATTTAAACAAGGGTTAACTATACTCCCCTGGAAATAATTTCGCATAAATGTTATGTAGGAAGAAACTTAGAGGGACTCGTACTAGGTAAGTCGGGCTCTCCGTACTTGTCCCACGCCTTTCCGACAACTGGACATATCTCCACCAGATTTGAAGGTAGTTGGTCTCCAATGAGAACATGAACTAATAATACTTAAATATTATAAAATATAATACGTCTAACTTATTTGGATATTTATGTACCTAATTAGAATACTTAAATAATATAATATTTCCAAATTGATCACTTATTTCATTGTCCTGTATCAAACATATTATTATGTAATAATAGTACATTTTATTATTTCATTTAAATACTGCTCAAATGCATGGTATATAAGTAATTCGACTAACGTCTGTGTAGTACTTACAAATAAATAATAATAATAATAGACAACTCTTGCCGTATGTCAAACGTCTGCGACTCCGCAACATACTCTTCTCAGTATTGACCGAGGTCTCGACATACTCTGATTCAGGACCAGAGAGTCAAGAATACCCTAGTAAGGGGACCATCCCCTTCATCGTCCATGATGGTTTTATCGCCGCTCTTTAGCTATAACCACCACTATATCTCAAAAGTTGCGAGTTAATAGAATATGACAGTCTTAAAGAAGTAAACGAACGCTAATGATTTACGTACAGTAAAACCTATTATAATTGTCACCGTACAATCTGGAATCGCAAACGAACGGAAATGGATATAAAATCAAACAGTAATAATTTTTATTACGGGAAAATATTGAGAAATTGTCAGTAGACATTGAGCGTAAATACTTAACTGACAAATTATAAAATAGTATTAGGACTTACAAATTAGTTATTTGCATGATTGTTACCCGGAAATTTGTGGAAGTTTTCCCACTCAATCAACTCTTGTCAAGGATACTTACGTAAACCACCTTCGCTGCGAAATACTGACTCATATCTGATGATGTTGGTGATACTGGTGAGCCAAACCAAGGTCTTTTATAATTTGATATTTTATCCCACAAAATATGTACGTGTTGAACAGCAGCCTACGTATTATACCTTAACTGGCTCGTAAAAGCATGGAATAAATTGTAAGATTTATTATTATAGAATTAAAAATCTCATAGAAACTACCCGACATCGTGACCATTTTTGAGATGATATAAGTGAGAATATTAATTAGCAGATATATTTCGCACTTGTTATTAATATTAAAAAGAAAGCAAAATATTGACAGAAATGACGCTACTGAGAATATAAAAATGTATGTAGTTTAAATAAATTTCAAGAGGTCGCAGAGGAACAAATAAATAAATAATCGTCTATTATAAACAAAGAAATTAGAAATTACTTTGTTGTACTATTGGCAATCCCATTACATTCGCTCAGAAACATCTCAAACACTTATCGGATAATTTATTGATAGTAAACTGGAGTGGGACTTCCGTGTAAGTGAAAATTCCAGTATAGCTTGGCTCACTCGTTCACTGATTGAGACTGCTTTCCAGGCGGCGTGATGTAAGTGCTGTAAGGTTGGCTTTCATCTGGCTAAGTTGTGCGGAATAGCGAACTCAAGTCGAGAAATGTTAAGTCTGCTGGAAAAGGGAGTGCAAATTACGACACATCTAAACAGCTGTTCAGACGCCTTTCCTTTGGGCAAAACTCTAGAAATATTAGATAAATAAACATAGCATACACATATTTCTAACAACGACATCTAAAGTATCCATAATATACGGTTATGGTGGTGTTATTGAGGCAACGTATAATTTATCCCGTTCAATTTGTTCAATATTGTGCGATTTAAAACAATACATATTGGATAAGAGTTATTTGTCATAAAATGGAATCAAATACTACGTTAGTATGTAAAAAAAATGGACGGATCATATAAATTCTTGACTTCCTTTTTCGAGGCTAAACATATTTATTCCTTATTTCCACGCCAATGTGTCGCTTACGACCGACTGTCCCTTGTTCCTCTTTTCTCTGTTCGCATAAAGCACGAGAGGAAAGCTATTGCCGAATATTATTCATGAGGTGCAAGAAAATATTTCAGATTTAATTACATTTTATATCAACGCTCTTGATTTAATGTTAAAGTGTTTTTGTTTGAAGCTACATGAACATATTACGAACACTTTTGTTTATGCATTCGTACATTGACGGAATAACACAGATTCCATCTGAATAGAATAATGGTAAAAATATCAAATAAATCATGCCAATGCCACCAACATTCTGTGACATTTACAATATAATGCTATATAATTATAATGAAAAATAGTAGGCTAATAACAAAAGTTTCAAAATAAACCAGTTTATTATATTTTATTACAGATCTGAGTTTTTTCGATTCAGCAGTGCCTATTTTATTGCCAAAAATTTATGCATTCGGATTTTAATGGTATAGAAAATGGAACATATCAGTGCACTGAGATATCAGATTATAATTATATTGCACAGGAATAGAAGTCGGATTTGGGCCCAGGAAGTTATTATTGGGTTGAGGAGTATGAATTTGTTAGCGATAACTTCAAATTCCGCAATTTGGAAGTAGCACTCATCTACTATACTGTAATGGCAATTTTTTTCTTCTCAAAAACACTCCCTACTTACAAGCTGCTACCAATCGCTGTTTAGAATATATTTTAAAGTGTGAGATTGGAGAGTGTAATACAATTAACATACAGTAACTCTGATGGTTAAAAAATTGCAAAATATTATTTATGTAAAATATTTAATGACATTTTTATACATTAATAATAAAAAATAATTTATCTGTAAATAAAATACAGTTTCTGCATAAGTGTTAAAGAACGCATACTTAAAGTGAAATCCCGATTCAAAAAATCGTATTTGGGTAGGTTTTTTTCGTAAATAGAACGGTATCAGATTTTAATAAACGTCCTGCATCAGTTTTTGATACATTTCCTCTTATTAGACCAACGTTCAGAGCTAATATAAACAAGCGGAGTGAAATTGTGTAATAGGACGTACTTTTAATACAAAATTTGATATGAATATGTTTTTTCCGTAACGAATTATTAAAAAAATTATCTGTAATGTATAATGTTAATTCTGTACAATGACTACCGTCATTATCTACTAGATAAATTTGTAGTTTTGATTAATTATTTCATTTATTAAATTTTAGCAAAATAAAAGGAATCATTAAAGAACTTTTGGATTTCAAACGTTTATTTTTTTCTATCTAACGACTACCTGTTTTGTTGATGGTGATTGATCCGTAACTCCTTTTCACTTTCACGCTGACTCAATCCTCGTCAGTTGAAAGGTATTGGACAACGTGAAACGTACATAAATCTCGGCCGGCGACGTAAACGTAATCTAGAGAATAATTCACATTACAAAAGTTAGCTCGAGTTTCATTCATTATATTTGAGACTCGATAGATGAAAGAAACGTAATCTTTTATGAATAGTACCAGTGAATTTTGGATTGTTAGATTTATTTAATATTAATTATAACAATCACGTTGTAAAGAAACATCAGTTTCTTTAAGAGCGTATTACGGATGCTTTACGTCTTTGGTCTGTTTTGTGGCAATTTATCTTCTACAAGATAAACTTTAGAGTTTGATCTGCCTCGACAACTGTTCTGCAAATGCGAACTATATTCATCTGCTTTGCAGAACATTCCACCTACTAAGTAACATCACAATACGGTTTGGATCTCACTACCAAAGTGATAATTTTGGATATGTTTCGGTGCATTCTAGGACAAACTCGGGATATTCTGGGCTGTTGACCAAGGCTGGCTCGGTGATTTGGTCATTGTACTGAACGAATCAATGCAAGCAAGACCTCTGTGGGGCTGGGGCTAGGGGCCCGGGCTCGCCCCTCCCTTTCTGGGCCACGGCAGAGCTGCGCGTCCAACCCCCAACCGGTTACTTCCCTACACCATAACGGAATCAACTCCCCACACAATTCCGAAGTAATAGAACGCAGCATATCGAAAATACATGTCATGGACGGGGTAAACCTGGAATATTATCAATCGGTGGCATAGAACCGCCGACAATGTCAACTCGAGCGCCTTGATAATGGTACACGGACTGGAGAAATTTTAAATTAAACATAGGAACCAAAAATTTTAAAGTTTAAGTGAAAGTAATCAAAATTCTGCAGTAATGAAAATATTTTGCAAATAAATACATATTTACCGTGCCATTATTTAGTTCCGGCAACAGCATATGGCTTCGTGAACGATTTTTGAAAATCGTATATAAAAATTTGTATCTGAAACGTCTTACACGTGTTTTTTTTTTCATTTTATTAATTTGAAGATCAGTATCTCCATACACAAGACTCGATGAAAAATAAAGGTCGGGTTACGAATACAAAGTAAGCATTTTTATTCACGGCGATATTGACGTATTATTTGTTGCGGATCAAAGGTTCTAGTACGAGTTTAGTAGTTTGTATCGTAGTGGTATAAAATCAAAGTAAAAATTACCCAAAATTCTTTTTTTTTTCAGCAAAACATAAGCTCAGTTATCCTTATTATTACTAATTTTTGCACGTCACATGTAGAAAACAGGGCTTTTCGTTAGATCAAACGTTACTTCTAAAATTGGCTAATCACAGCGTGTAACGGAATACGATTTTATTTTTTAAAAAAATAAACGGATACAAATCTCCCCCATCTTTAGCTCAAAATAAATATTAATCTTTACGTCAACCACATGTAACGTTCGAACCCAAACTACTTGTGAGATATCAACTTTCAGTGCCATTCTCATGTAAGATAAAATTTAATCGACATTTTGAGTTGTTGTTTTCGAAAAATACTCAATTTATTATTAATGCTTACTGTATCAAACATGCATAATATTTACGTCGTGGAAAAGAAAAAAGAATTAATATTGTTAAAAAAAAGATTTATGTTCAATTAATTTCGAAAATTTCTCTTTCTTCTTTTGAAGATTTTTTTTATGTTTTTTATCATTTAATTTCGTGTGTTAGAAGTGATACTTTTTAAAGTGAATGAGTACTGACTTTTCTGCGGCGGCAAGTTCCAGTTTCTCCGGGGGCGGCTGTACGATGGTGACCACGCTGGGCGCGGTGGCGGTCGACGAGGGCGGCGGGGGTGGCAGGTCGTCGGAGGCGGCCGTGAGGGGCGGCGTGGCGGGAGGACTGGGAGGCGACTTGTCGAACTCGGCCATGGGGGCCATGAGCTCTGAGGGCATAGGTGATACGGAGTTGGTATCCATGGCTCTAGCACATCACACGCAC
Organism: Zhengitettix transpicula; assembly: GCA_037074705.1. Lineage (NCBI taxonomy): Eukaryota > Metazoa > Arthropoda > Insecta > Orthoptera > Tetrigidae > Zhengitettix > Zhengitettix transpicula. The sequence continues at coordinate 198,950,088 of CM073590.1, forward strand.
GACACTTGCCTGCTTCCTCGGCGCCGTCGCGGCTGACACTGGCAACAGGCGCGCCCGACACCAGCGCTCTTGCGGACGCTGGCCCAACAATCTCCGGAGACAACAGTACAACATACAACTTCCCTGGCTTCTAGCCCTAAAAGAAAAAGGCCTTTTGCCAAATGTAATAACTCGCTCGCACGGCGTATTGTTGACGTGAAAAATGGCGCAGACATTTCAAACTGCAACTGATCAACACTGACTGATTTTTTTTTAAAAAAAATTGCGTTTACCAAGTACATATTTTTTGTCATATCAAAATATAAGCAGGACGCTGATGAATTTGAAAACTAATGTTACCAGTAATATAAGTATACTTCGCTCCTTTAAACTGCACTCAAATATTGACAAAAGAGACACAATCGCCCTTAACTTTACTACGCTACGATATGTATTATATTTCGAACAGTTGCGCCTATATCCTCAAATATTTGTAGGTATCGCATTATTGATCTACTGAAGACTTACACGCATCTGTTCGTTGACCCTTCCGTTTCAATTTACAAGTTTGCTCAATTTTGGAGCAGTTCCAAAAATTGTTTCCAACATACCATTTATATCACGCGCAATTCCCAGTCTTTACGTTATTAACCGAAATTGTCATCCTATCACGTTCTGCACCTCTCATTTCTTCGTTCTAATCAACATTTTCAAACTATAAATGTTAAGAATTATAACTGCATAATTTATTCGCAAAAAATTGGGTTTCAAGAGGCTTTCCGGCCAAATCACGGAAGATGGCGTACAAATTACAAAAAATTTGGAGAAGTTGGGTCGTATAAATTTCGGTCCAGCAAAATTGATCTCGTAATTGATTTGAATAGAGGACGTTAAACTTGACAGTCTTTGACTAGGTGGAGATTATTTATTCCGTATATTGGGAAAGGAACTTTCAAAAATTGAATCCAATGAGTAATAACACTTAGGATGAAAAAATTTACGTCTAATTGAAAATAATGAATAGGAAAGATTGCCAATTCAGACAAAAAGGGTAATATAAATACCACACAAAGTTTCTGGGATCCTTGTCCCTTTAGTCAGGTGCTAAGAAGGGCCTAGAGAAACACAACTGCACTTGTCAGTTGACCACACTCAAAAAGTGAAGTTGTGATTCTCTAGGCTCTTTTTAGCACCTGACGAAAGGGACAAGGATCCCAGAAACGTTGTGTAGTATTTATATTACCCTTTTTGTCTGAATTGGCTATCTTTCTTATTCAATAATACTTAGGAGTTATAGTTGAGTTGAATTTGATACATGGTTCGTAGGTAGTATGCGTAAGGAGGGAGCCAGAATTAAATAGTTAATGTTTATCAGTTAGAGAGATAGATGTTTAATATAATTGCTAATACAGATAATTAATCTCTAATAACTTGAGTAATTGTTAATTTAACGTTGGTCGGAAACATTGATAGGGCATTGGGTACTTGTTCCACGCCCTTCCGACTGCTGAAGAGGGGTTTTATGTGGGGTCGCAGCATTCCTTTTCAGAGCCTCGACCAGTTTAGGAGACAGCTGGCCGACTCTTCCAATGGAAACAGAGGACAACTAACGTCACAAAACCAACTCCTAAAACAGAGGAGCAGCCTATCTTCGCTGTGAGCACAAAATTCTAGAAAATTACCCGCAGTTCACTTCCGACCGAGTAAAATAATAAACATTGTAAATTGTATTAAATCCCGACCACATATATTCCCCTTTGGAACAGAGTAGATTAAATTATTATTATCATCCTGAAGTACCCTCACCAATAGATGGTATACTTTAATTTAATCCTGCTGGAATTACATAACAAAACTCAGCGACTACCGTAACACCTGATTCGACACTAATCTTGATCGTTATAGCAATATTTTGTCATCCCCTTTCACCCCACCTCTAGAGCTGTCCTCATACGATAGTGGGTTAAATTATAATCTGAAAACATCGCGAGTGACATGAATCTGAGACACCCCGTAAACTATTTAGTCGGTGCCAATATTGACCCTTATTGCATTTTATTTAACTTACACCACTTCCAACCCCACTCATAAGGTTTGTTCCTGGATCTTAAGTGATACGCGTATCACGTTTGGTTGAAAATTTTCCACACATTGATGAATAATTTAATTTACAGTAATAATCATGTATAATAAGATAACTTAAAAATATTAAGTGTTATACAATATTAATACTTTACTTAAGTAAAAATATACATTTCACGAAAATTTCCCGCCTGAAAATGACTTGTCGGGAAAACGTTAGTCGGGATAATTATCTGTCGAGCAAACGTTAATTGGGATATAGGTGTGTGTAAAACGTGTATCGGGCAGGTGTGTGTCGGGATTTTGTACGAGACCCATATTGTGGTATTATATCATCAAGTGAACGGTAAGCGACTTACTTAGTCTTATTTCAAATATTTTTCCGTACCCTGTTAACTAAATGCAGTTATTACCATTATATACCTTCTATAGGATTAATTTGATGATCCTAGATTAGATTTTTTGCAAATTTACTGATTACCATATCGTTCATTCATCATAATTTGCAGCGAGTGAATTCATTTTCCACGCAGTTCAAATTAGAATATATTAAAAACGGGTTCTTCGATGACTATGTCATCTTAATCTTAATGCTATCTTAACAAAATTCAATTTCGCATGAAAGCATGATAATAATCATACTGTAATAAGCATAGTGTAATAAGCATACTGTAATAAATCTTTAATGCAGGGAATAGAAGAAACAATGTATAACAAAATGTGATAATTTTATATATTAGTTTTAGACTGTTGTGAAGGTATATACAAGCGATTTAACAACCTCGATAACAACAGTCACGTCAATTTTTTTTATTTCAAACCACTCTTTAAATCAGGATCCATAATCAACTGTTAATCAATTAGCGTTGCATCAATAATTATTAAATTAAAATACGTCTATCAGTCACATATTCTATAACTTGCTTAATACTCGATACACACCTTATAAGCCAATAGACATAATTTCAACGGTCATATACATTGTTAGAACTTGTTTTGATAATTATAACGTTTTGAGGGATTGGAGTTTAACGGCGTTTAGAAAATCTGAGATTGCAGCCGTAAATGTTCATTGCGAGAAGAGTATATGACCCGTGGACAACGGGAGTTGCGAAATGGAGCCAATTAAGTCATAACATTTGATGATATGTGATGCAGGATCATTAAGAAGATTTAACGAACGTTTGGATAAAAACAGCCGATTGCATACAAAAATGGTTCACAAAACACGTACAAAAAGCTCAAGGTTGAAAAATGCATTGAATATTACATATGTGCTAAACGATATTATTTTATCTAAGTCACTATTCCATGGACTAGCGGCTTTGACTGTTCTTCCTTTTCGTCATAAGGCTGACACCACGTATCCCACTAATTTTCTATACTTGCAGAAATATCACTGAACACTAGCTTGAACTGTTAAATTTTGTTTACAGCCGCTTGCGCACAGAACATGTCTGGCACCCTACGAAGGAGTCAGTTCAAATTTGAACGCGGTCAGTTAAACACCACCTCTCTTATGAAGCAGGAATAAACTTTATAGCGTTTTCGAAACAGGGAGTTAAGTGTCTCAGATTTCTCGTTCTCCAATGTGTAGAAAATACGCTCGATTGCCAAGTTGTTTGGGCAACAGATAATTTTATTGCGTAACGAACAATAAAATGAGAAAGTCAGTTAATATCGCAGTACCGTGAAAGACTCTCCTTTTGTGGAGTATTTGCACTAATGAAGGCTTACTTATGTGTGTGCGTGAGTCTACACGCGACGCTCTTGGGAACGTGTGTACACGCTAAGCGAGACTCGTAATTCACGCTTCACCACACGCACTGCGTGTAGCATCGCCAATGAGGCGGGGTGGATACAGGATAAAGAAAGCGACGCTTCGGAAAATATTCTATCAGCTTATTAAATCCTTCCTCTTATATTACTTTTGTCTACTGTCGGCTAACACCGGTTATTTTTGGCACGTCGTTCCGAAAAAGCGTATTTTACGGGCATCCTCACTACGCTCTGAAGACTGAACCATTTGAGTCGACGTTAACGGTGAATTAAAATTCAGAAATATCGAACAGCAGATGTGTACAAGTAACGCTTAAGCTCTTTAAAAATACCGGGTTGAGGTCAGCGTAACCGCTTCGCATCACAGAAGTCTCGGGTTCAATACCGGATATTTGTGCTCGCCATGGAGTTAATACTGAAGGAGAATCGACACACTAACCTCGTTTCACTCCCAAATCAAGAATTTGTCATGTAAGACTTGTCTGACAGTCGTCCCGGCAGAGACCCTTAAATGAGGTGTAATCACAAAGGACAAGAAAGAAAGAAAAGAAAAAATCGCTAACCAGAGTAAGAGTAAATAATTGTGTCAAAAGCACAATGGTATTGTAAAACCCATAAATGGTTCTCATGAAGCTCACGCCTAGTGTACATAGTGATCTTTGTAAAAAAAATTTAATGTTAACCTCAATACGTTTTATCTACTGGTTTATATAGACTATTCACTTGTTAATATTCAGGGAGAAAAAACACACACAGTCTCGTATGTTGTGAAAAAATTTAAGAGACAGAAGCTTTCGACCTATATATTCATTTTCAGCCTTATTTAAAGATTTTTACCTTCAGGTTTTAGATGGTAAGCAAACCAATATCCTCCATTTGTTAAAATGACAATTTATTCAGGATCTTTCGGTCGATTGTATATTATGAACAGTGTGTTATGTTAATGGCCAATCAGCTAAAAGCTCCTGAATAAATAGTTATTTTAACAAGTGGTTGATATTGGTTAACTTACTACCTAAAATATTATAATCCTCTTGACATCTGTCAACTTTACAGTAACTTATATTTTAAAACTATTTAAAAAGTCGGAAGGCGTGTTCATACAAAACTACACAAATTAAAATTATAATAATATAATTTACGTCCAAATTAATTTAATACATTCAAACAACGCAAAATAATAGTTTTAATTAACGATGAACTATTTTTATTTAATAATAATTATTGGTAGCTAAATACTTAATAAATAAGGCGGAAATAACATCGCACAACACAATAATTAAATAAATGAAACATTATGATAAAATTAGTACCAACTCGGATATTCATTCATTTAATTCAATAAATAAAAATAATATGCATATGAGTTTAAATATTTCTCAGTTGGAATAGGTGAAATATTGCGGAATTGTCAATTTTTAGAAATCTTCCTGACGTGGTTAAATAATTGCATTCAGAAGCGAGTTTCAAAACTTTCTACTTTGTCACTCCTATCCTTTAAATGAGTAATTGGGAAATTTAGTGTATTTATACATAAACTTGGAATATTATAGCTTAGTTATCTTGAACATTTAGAAATCTTTCGTAATTGAAATAATTTAGACTGAAAATAATTCTATTCATTTTATACTGTACAATCTTAGTTTTAATTATTTAATACAGATAAAATATTTAATATGTTAACTTGTTATACATAATTAATATGTGAAACTGATTATTAATTATATGACAAAAACTAGTAAAATGTTTGACTCTTTCCACATCCTCGAATCTTTGCCTCTCATGAAGTTCAATAGAAATTAAAATATTTTATTCTACCAGGCATTTAGTACGAATTGAAACTCCCAAATGTAAATCGACTCAGGACAGTTTCTATGGTTTACATTTGTTTCCTTAAAACTTAACCTTTTCGAAGATTGTAACTTTTGAATGATAACATTTCGAATAGTCTGGCTTTCAGTAATATATAGTATACAGTTACGTACACTTTGACACCAACTGTAAGGAATGTAAGCCAGTTTGTTACCAAATTCAATTAACTAAACCATTAAGTTAATTTAATAAGTCGCTTCGCATTCATTAATGTTGTCATTTTAAAGTTCATAAATCAAATTTTAGTACGACAGTTCACTTATGTTTTATTCATGAAGTAGCGGTAAGGGGAATCACTCTCCCATTTATTTTTCGTTTTACTTTTATTCGCCTCGGAAGTTAATCAGAATCTCGAAAAACAAACCATTCATATTATTTTAATTATTTTTCAAATTATACCCGATTGTAAATGGTCGCTGTAAATATATTTTAAAACATTTATTCTTGATGGTAAATAATGCATTTTTTTTTCGTAAGGAGCCATATAATTGCTCGATAAATTAATTGAACGTGTTCACCTTCGCATGTCGCGAACAATATCGTCAAATCAGATTGTATCCGATCCGAATTGATTACTGGGGAATCACTCAAGCAGAATTTATCTGGTGTCAACGTGTAGGCTAACACTGCCCGAGAAAGCTGAAGAGGGCGAAAGTTTTTCTTTCCGTATGTCGAAAGTACAGCCGAACCGTTAAATCCGCTTCTCCACGGGTTGAACGGTGAATCCGAACTGCAGGTTGAAAATCTGAAGACATTGTCCTACTAACACACAACCACAAACGCACTATCAAGTCAGATATCGAACGAAGACCCCAGTAACCAAATAGTATTACAACTTGAATCGAAACGTCTTAGCTAGAGTTTAATTTTTGTACATGAACACTCAAAAGTAAGGGAATGATAAATATATATACTAAGAAACTGTACGGTCATTTTCGAAATCCGCATGAACATAACGGATTATGATTAGGCCAATTATAGGGATCATACACCCTAAAATCTGTAGCCGGTTGATATATTTTTCATAACTAAAAAACTGGCATATGAAATGACTAATAATACACCGTTCTTTGGTAAATTAAACGATTGAATTTATTGTTTGTCTAAGTAGGTAAACACACCTTTAATAACCAACTCGAATTATTTAGGAACTCATCTTCCATAACCTTCGGAGTTCATGAAGTGAAGAATTTTAAATTTAAATGTTTCAAACATGTTTTTGTAGACTGATTCGTGTATTATCGCATCAATCGGCTAGGCATGGTTAGAATATGTATGAATATTTGACCAGAACGATCATGTTCTCAGGAAATTTGGATCACTGCATTATATGACGTTCCATAAATACATTGCGGTTCACGTACTTTTCTTACGTGATAAATATTTTGTAAGCCAAGTCCCAAAAATAAACCTAAACCTAGGGTTCCTATACAAAATTCTGACAGGCATTTGCTAGACGTAACCCGATTGTTATATTCCGATTGACGTATCGGATGGGCTTGTTTTTCCAAAATACCAATAATAAAAGATCATTTTTCGAGCAAGGGTCAAGTTTGGCAGACTTTTTTCATTTTATCATTTTTAGAACGGAAAGTTTCCTGAAATGAAGTAGCCAATACGGCCTTTTCTTAGGTATTTTCTAATGTTCGAAAGGATCTCATAAACTGTTGAGATCTGCGAAGTCACATGTATTTCTGAATTTTTATTGCATTCAGACGACTTAGTTTCTTATATTTTTCGTGTTAGGTATGTCATTTCTCGTCTGCGGTCGTTGATAATAATACGACAATTAAAAGTTATTCAACCAAAAAAAATATAAACAAATACAACAATTCATGGCCAATTTAGTCTGAAAAATCTAAGTTAGCTCCTCGTAAACTGGTCAAGGCACGGCGAGGGGAAAGCTGCGACCCCACAGAAAACACCTCTCCCTCCATCGGAAGGAAATTCCCGACCTACCTGATGCAGATTTTTCTAGGGTTTTCCCTGCATCACTTTGAGGCGAATTGTCCGGTAGGATCCATAAACCATAGCCCGGGGGCCCTAGTTAACCCTTGGCTACCTTGCTCTAACTTTCCGTATCCCCCCTTTCACCCCTTTTATTATGCTAGAAGTGTGGAGTTGCCACTATGTGGATTACCCTATACATAGCCTTTCTGCACCTACAAAATAAATTATAAACTAATACAATAATTCATGGCCAATTTAGTCTGAAAAACTAAGTTGGTTAATAGAAATTACATTTAATATTTAATTAGTTACATTTACATTGAAAATTTTTAGTACAAATAAAACACAAATTGTAGCATAAGATAAGTAAAAACGTTTAACTAAATATATTGCAAAACTGTGAAACAGTTAGATATACATTCAAATAAAAGAGGTGAAAAAATCCTCCCAACTTTCATGGTTAACCATAGATAATTAAATTTAAATATATTACACATAATTTGGACCTTGGTACAAAAAGTTCATTTATTTTTGTAAAACATGTTTCGTAAAACATTTTTGAATTTTCGACAGTTTTGCGACATAGTTATTTATCCCTTTTTTTTAATAATGGTTATCTGAAACATTCAATTGAATATTTTTTGTAGCTTTAAAATGCTCATGATATCCTCCCAGCACAGATCTGAACTTGAAAGAAGCAACAGATTTATTAAATTATGAATCAAAGGAGACCAGAAAAATATTAAAGAAACGTTTGTATTGTGTGTCATGACATAATTTTAATTAAAGAACATCGTATGTTACTTGTTTATACTAACTCTGAATGCTCAAAAATTAATAAAATATTAGATATCACATACAATATTTTCAGTATTTTTAGAGTGGAAACAATTGGATAACGCCAATGAGCACGAGTTTTATTGCAATGCCATGCCGCCTTAGCATCACGTCCTGTCAAGGAATAAAGGGCGATTGTACTATAGACAGTTGCTCAGTTCGAGGAAGAAGACACTTCAACACCTGAACATGAAACAATACAAGACAATTCTTCCCGGACGAGTTCGGACTCACTTTGAAAACAGATTCGCGTTGCAAGTCAATTTGCTAGAGATAAAAGAAAAGCAGTGCTATGATGACGGAAAGGAAGCTTCTACGAATAATCATGATTACAAGGAGTGTATGAAGGTTGGCACTTTCACTCCAGCAGAAAAGTAATGCATCAGCTGTTCGCGATATTAATATATATTGTAATACATAAAATAAAAATAACTGTAAAAATTTAATCTAACAATTATCATTTATTAAAACACAATTTTCAATTACACAAATCTGATGAAATTTTATAAATCAAAACAATTTTATTTACCTAGAATACATTTTAAATAATTGGACTCGGTACCCTCAAGGTTTTTACTGGGTTGATAAGGAAACGGAACAAAATGTTACAATTAAACAAATACAGTAACAATAAATGAAAAACGAAATGATTGAAACGAAAGAAACGATTGAAACGAAATAATTTAAATGATTGAAACGAGTGAAACAAATGAAACTATTGAAACGAATAAAACGAAATAATTAACGAAAGCTGACACTTTTTACCCTTTAAGAGCAATTTACAATTATTAATTCAGAAAAATAAACTTACACGCTCTCTGGTCCACACATTCACTTCATATAGGCTTAAAAGGCACCAGGTTGCGGTCACCAACAGCTTTCACACCACCTCTTCTTGACGACGTCACCCTCACGACGAATTCAAACACCTCTGCTGGCAGACAGACCTCCACGATGAAACTCCCACCAACTGTTGACGACTGATGTCCAACTAATTACTCTCGGCCGCCTAGCTTGGCCTAGTATCCGATGATCTCTCCTTTTTGCAAACTCCCAACTGTTCATAACAATTGTTTTCGGCCACTTTAACTTGGCCCCGCGTCCGTCCCTGCGGACCTACACCACCGCTCTCTCCCACTAACACGTCCGTCTCCCGTCCACACGAAATGATAATGCCTGCTCCTTAACTGCCCAAATGCCCTCTTATTTATATCCTGACTCCAGAATATTCCCTTGTTTTACACAGTTTTTGCATTTCCACTTTCGCCAAACAAACAGCATCTGTTGCCGTACTCCTGCTCCGAGAGCCACTCAATCAATTAAATTAAATTATCTTCGTTTAATCTAATTGCGTCGTTCAATAACCTTCTGTTATTTATTCCATCAGAATTCCGTCGTCCAGATGTCGGTCACACTATTAGCCCTAATTATAGTCCTTCCCTTCTCTAAAAGTCACTTATCCATAATTTTATCATTTTTTTATATGTACCAACCACTCAAGGATCCCCAGTCTGAGTTTGTAAACAAATCTGACAAAAATAAGAACAGAATTCCTGTTCTTCTGAGCTGGTTATTACAATATATATATATATATATATATATATATATATATATATATATATAATAAAAATTTTAACACATGTGGGCTCAATTATCTTTGTGGTCAAAAAATCATTTAATTACTCCGAGCTAATTTTCTCAGAGCGATAATGCCGCAAAAAAGCTTATATATTGAGTAATAGAAGGTCGCATTTACCCATTCATGGAAAATGCGTGGTGAAGCAATGTGCAGCGCATATCGTGGGCAATTAGAACTGTCTTGTAGTGTCGCTGACGTCACCGGAGACATTCAGGTACAGGAGAGAGCATTCTCCCTCGGCGCTCACGTTTCACGGAACCAATTCCCCACTAGCTTAATTCTTTGCTTCTGCTCACTTTACTCAGTGTACAGGCTAAACCTTTCACAAACTCGGATTTAACAAAATATCTCTCTTCCCTTATTGAATCTTCTCAATCCCTATATACACAGTTTTCGACGAACTCCAGCCGAAGTAAACATCTCTCAAAATACGTTTTCCGGTCATATGGAGTGGACTGATTTCCCCTCTCCTTAAAACAAACATTTTATATGACCAATAAATTTAAAATAAAATTCTTAACTAATGAAGTAATGAGGACTCGTTACGAAGTAAGAGCCAAAAATTCAAGTCGGAAGCAAAACTCATTTCATCAGGCAACGAACTGTTACCACGTACACTGTATCATTTCTTGGTCGTCTAATTTTACACTGGTTCACATATGTTTTGTACCATACCAAAACACACACACACACACACACACACATATATATATATATATATATATATATATATATATATATGTAACAATTCTGTATTTAAGTTATCTCTAAAATCCATAAAATTACAGCTGCTCATTCATATAAGAACACTTTCCGTTAATGAGAGTCATCACTTACGGCAGATAACGAGTTCTTTTGATTCCAACCCGGTAGCGACGTTTGTTTGCCACAACGTTTCGATGACTGGCACCGCCATCTTCATCATCTAACAGTTACACCGGGAAAACCTATGATCACTTATGTCACCAGTGAGTATCCTCGTCAACAGAAATGGACGTAAAATATTATCGTCAATAAACAATCTCAAACAAACTTCATTCAACCGCTAATAAGTAATTTTTTTAAATTAATAATTATAAATAACAAATTACGGAACTAAATCGACAAATTTCCTTTTTAATAATTCAACATGTAATCGATAGGAACTGTGTTGGCTAAGAGACTTGAGGTAGAGGGGTCACAGGTTTTGTCGGATAATAAGTAAACTTTAGATTTACCTTTTTTTTCTCAAATAATATTCCCTAATTACGTAACGAATTTTGTAATAATAATATTCATAATAAACAATTTTAATAGCATTGTGCCGACTTGGTGTTTGAAAAATTTTATTGAGTAGAAAAAAAGGCAAAATGATTAATTCATTTATAGTGATAACTAACCTGTAAACCAAAACAATTATGAGTGTATTGAGGCCCCGAAAAGTATTATTAATCACAAATAAACGTTAACTTATTTTGCTTCTTGTATGTTGAGTGTTAAATAATTCACGCTAGTCCATCGTTTCGCGATTTAATAGATATTTCAACTTTCGGGCTGTCATTATAACTCAATTTTTGTCATATCGATATAGTAAAAAAGTATGTATATTTGTATGTATGTATTTACGTTAATTTGTATACAAATTTAAAGGCGTGGTCTGATTGCACAAAAATTCTTCAAATCACGAGAAACGGTACTGTGGGGGTGAGTAATCTCTAGCATAAAGGTGGAAAGAATTATAAATAAAAAATGTGATCATTTTCTGTTAAATTACTGCGCGTCAAGAGACCGTGACGTCACAGCACACGCGATGGAAAGACGTTACTATGCAACGCTTCTGCGCAACAAAAAAATAGTCTTTTATTTTTTTATAAAGTAAAGCAGAAATATATTGATTGAATAAAATATATAATTACATCCAGCAATACTCCATCGAATGATAATAAAAAACAATACGAAATACTTTACGATCCTTGCGGAAAATGTAAGTTAATTTTCGTGCTATATTAAGTGACTTCAATATAGCTACCATTTGTTTACATTCTGAACTTAACTAACAATTTCGTCAATTTAATCTTTCATAATGTCTGATGACTGAGGGACAATTATATCATGGAATACCCAAGGAGTATATTTAAGTATTCTATTCGTAAAGAAATTCGGGGGTATGTTTGTTGGGATTGATGCAATAAAATTCCACGTATTTTATAGCTGCTAGTGCACTATCGGTATGTACGGAACTAGGAACGGTTAGATCTAGGTTAAATCACTTCTTGACTAAATATTAATATAGAATTAAATACTTTTTCGGGTTTATATAAATAAGTACACGGGCACCTCCGGGAACCCAGCTAGTTTTAAATAAACTCGTGAAAGACGTTTTCTGAAAAATATAAATATGTCACGACGTCATAAGCGAAACAGTACCATACTGGCCGAGTTAATAAAATATAGCTATCTCTCTAGCAGTGTTCCCCCGAAAGCGACTTCCGGCTGGCGTTCTTTGTGCTGCTCGGTCCTGAGGATGGATGGACCACGAATGCTTGAGCGCGTCTTGCACGTGAGAAGCGTGTAGAACGCCGGCGCCGAGTACAATCGAACGGCCGTTACCAGACATTTATCTGGCACCCTTCATACCTCTCCTTCCCAACCACAAAGCACTAAGCTTGACGGGGAATTAAGTTCCGGGAATTCATATTTATTAATCATTTGTAACATTTAATACGTCAGAGGAAAGCCGTAATTGTAAACTTGGTCTTCACAGCGAATGTAATTTCTAACATTAATTTAATTTGCTGGAACGAGAAACTTTAATACAATACTTTTTACCACATCAGTTTCAACGACCGTACGTAATGACATGTTTCCAATGATGAATTTTGAGGGAAATGGTCAATGAATCCGAAGCAGACACGCTATACGTTTCATTTTAATCCTTTTATAATCCAGAGAGTGGATGAATTTGTCAAATACCTCGCATTAAATGTAGACAACCGTAAGATATTCGTTTTTAAAAGTAACGTAGTGGAAAAGACATAGCTAGAGATAAAGGAAGATCAGTTTTTTATTGAGATATAGTAAAACGGAAAGTTATTATCAGTTGTTAGATAAATTATGCTTTGGAGTAGTCCTAAGAGTGTTTCAAAGTCCCAAACGTCTATAATATTTTCTATTTGATAAATAATCGCTGATATCTATACATATATTTACCTACTAGTAATCACTAACACAACGCGAACCAATAATATATATATATATATATATATATATATATATAACAGCACGGACATTTAAATAGCAATGATAAAAACAAATTTTAATTTGGATATAAATTTTTGTATTTTGCTGAATGAGAAACTTAAGCCTTCTTCGATTTAAATTATGTTGGAACCATGTTTCATAGTAATTTTAAAATGAAGTATTAATTTTTTAAAATTTTCCCTGTGATGTACATAAATAGATTAAATATGTGTGTATTGGTATTTAACTACATAAATAAGAAAACATCTAATATAAGAAATAAATTTCAATATACTCATAGGTAACTGCAAAAAACGAGTAAATATTTAAGTAGTATTTACTTCATTTAATTTATAAAACTCATCGTAAAGTTATATACTATCGCATACAATACGAACAGAAAATTTATGTTAAATATTCAGGCACCCTTAATTCACTTACGCCTATTATATTCCTTAATTAAAATATTTAATATTTTGAATCATTTTCGATATTATATGACGTGATTCTTAACATTTTATTGACAATGTTACCGATTTAATAAATTAACAAAAACTTCAAGTCAGAGACTGATTACTGTAATCAATACTCATCTCAACTTAGGAGAGAAGTGGATATTTAAATTTTCATCTGGACATATTTTAGTCATCTAAATGTACAATACTTAAATTAATAACTATTAATATAAATAATGTATAAATATTTTCATTGTGATTTATGTAATAAAATGTAGATAATTATCAATAACAGACAGTTAATTTAAAAATTCAGTTTAAAATACTAACGTTTTTGTTCCATCTTCAGGTTGTGACTTGACTGAAAAGTTATATAGCAAGATTATTGAAACGTGAAGTCGTCGTCACGCAGTGAGGCTATGAGTACTAAATCAATGCTTATAATTTCAACAGTTCACTATTTTTACTGCATAACTTTCAGTCATGTCACATCCTGAAAAGGGTACAAATAGATACCGAAAAGTTGTTATTTTAAATCTAATTTTTTTTATTAACTGCCTGTTAATGGTCATAAATTACATTTTTTATATTAATTATGTGTCTCGAAAATTTGCTGTTAAAATAACTAAAGATTTTTCTGTTATTACAAGATATGTAATTTTAATGATGACATGATACTAATGTGACCATAATACCTTACTGATCAGTGACTCGCTGTTTTTGTTCTATTTTGTTCCCTTGTTGCCCTGGCACAAGACCTCTATAAATTCCCCGCTCTCTTCTGTAATGTTGTTACACGATCTGGCACCACCACTCAGTTTATAGTAATTTAATAACGCTGTAGGTCACAGGAGAGGGGAGCATAATAGCAAGTGAGTGCATGGCCGGAAAAGCACGAAAGAGGACCCAAATAACAGATTTCAAAATCGAACGTAATAACAATACATAAAGATACACGCAATTAAAAATTTAATTTATGTTAATTGGTGTTTAATGTTAATTAGTTATAGTAATAGCCAAACGAATGAAGTTCAGTGTTGTTCTAATTTAAATCCCGAAAGCCAGTTTGTATTTTAAAAATTTCATTTACAACATGTTTATATAAATATAATATTCTCTTCTAAAGTTTAAGAGTTTCTAAATTTAAATAATAGATAAGCAAAATTTTTAAATGTTTTAAACATTCTCTTACCGAAGTACAATGATTTAAAAAACTTGAAATTCCAATTCTGAGATCTTTTTGAATGCAGTCCTCGTCAATAAAATTTAAACGAACCTTTCATAATATAACAAGCAATGTATATTAAGTTCAGGCTATCATTGGCTATGAAAGGAAATAGCGCCCATTACAATGTGTTTAACGAGGTTTTTCAATTCGAAAATTCACTTGTCTCCATTGTTCCTATTTCAAACATGTATATCATAAATACACCTTAAAATATAAATTTACCTTCCAAACTAATGTAACCTATTTGAGAGTACCTAGAAGAACAGTTTACAATTTAACTCTTTAAAAAAATGTATTTTTACGATATCTGAACGATTTTAAGGCATCTAGAAGATGCTCTATTTTTGTAAGCTCTATAATTTTTTTCAATAAAATATATTAAAGTAAAACTGTGTTGCAAAATTTACTAAAAATATTAAAGTTAAAATACTTTAGTTAGTATTTGTTTGCATAAAAACACAATAGGCTTCTATTAAACCGGAAACCAAAAGAAGATGCTTTCTTAATTTATTTTGAAAATTGTCGTATCTCAGACAAATCAAATTCTAATAATTGTCATAGTGTAAAATTTATTCCATTTGATCATCTTGTTTCATTGTGAACAGTAACGAGTATGAATAAGGCGATTATATAGCAACAATAAATTTTAAACTAAGGAGAAATAACGTAAATTAGCGGAACAGGCCTCTTTTCACCAAAAATATTTCAGTACATTGTAAGTAATTACATATTTTTAATCCCATACGTAAAGAAGTCTTGCACATCAAAAAAGAGAAAATTGCCTCATAGAATCTATACCTCCACATTACATTCCTGAAACTCTAAGAGGAGCTCCTCAGCATCCCAGGCACTTTGCATACCATTGTTGCATAATAATCCAACACCTGGTTCTTGTGAGCTGAGATAGCTGTGGGGTTGATCCATGCCAATAAAAAATTGTTCACATATACGTGCTTATGTTCTCAATGTGAAGACCAGTAGAATTTTCTTCTTCTTCAAACCTTGGGTTACTTTTACACATCTTTTATTTACTAGCCGTTCTTAGCTAAACATTTGCACATTATTCTCTAATTCTCAATTTATCTCTCTCAACAGCCTTGAAATAATTGTATAGATCACAGAATACTTAAATTAAATCTATATTACCCTGACATTATCCTTAAAGCATGATATTAATATATTTTATTTGAAAACTTTTTCCATTACTTCATGTGCCTGACGCAAATCGCTTCAGTTTCATAATTAGCGTCCTAGACATACATATATATTATTTACCTGTAATATAAGACATACATTGTTACTGCGTGATAAAAATCCATACCTAGCAACAAAGTCTTGGAATCTCAAACATTCGAAAACAATGGTGGATTAAGATTGGAGAAAATGATGGAACTTATTTTCCAGGTCAAGTATACAAGTTAAGATTTGAACTATATATTTGTCTTAGCAAATTTATATGTAAATTGCTTTCATTTCTTGTTTTTAAATTATGTACGTCAGAATTGTCACTAATTTATTGTGATTCGTGATAGCAAAAGACCAAATGCATATATAAATTGACACGTGAGAGTACGCACGCGTAATTGTTTTAATAATCCTGTTCAACCTTACTTATTATTATAATGTCACATTTTTTCCGTAAGAAGCATATTACCATTCCCCGTAGAATCAACTGTACAAATAATGTGATAAAACAGTATTAAATGAAAATTTACGAATTTTGTATTTCTTGTATCGACATTATTTTATATGATTCTGCTGTGCTCAGAGTTTATTTATTCGATTATTTATATAATTTTTCAATTCAATTTATTTTCTCTGAATCCTCCCCAGTAATATGATAATTTTTACATCATCAATAATAAAACTCGAAAAAAAATACATACATCCTGAATTCAGATATTGTAATGGGATTTACTTTCCATTATCCAATTTTCTCATAATACATTTATGTTTATTAGTAAGGGAAAAAAAATCTATCCCAGATTAATTGTATTTTATCGCTAAATTTTCTGGTAAATGGAAAAATAATTTTTAAGTAGGAAATCCATACTCGTACGTTAAATAAAAATTTATTTGTAACTGTTCTTCTATACTTCATAAGAACTATTGAGAAGATAGGAAATAAAGATAATGAGAAAAGTATATGATCCTGTAAATGATAATGTTCAATGGAGGATGAGAAATAATAAAAATATTATACAAGAATCCAGATACAGTGAGATGTCGGGGACATGTTGAAAGAATGGATGAAGGCAGGGCAACCAAGAAAGTCTACTCTAAGGAGAACGAGGAAGAAGACTGAAAGAACGACCGAGGTTGAGATGGTTAGACAACGTCGATGAGGATATCAGGGATATGGGTATAAGGAGGTGGAGAAAAAAAGGCTGAGATCACAGACAAATGTGCAATGATTGTGCAATAGTCCAAGGCCCTTCGAGGACTGTAGTATCAATTAACGAAAAGAAGAAAGACAGTCTGGTAAACTGTGCTTTCAAAAACATTTATTGGTGAAAGTTTCTCGCGATTCACTCCGGTATAAATATTTTAACAGCGAGGTTTCGATCGCTTCCACTGTCGTCGTCTTCAAGCTCAGATATTTCATGGATGGAAGCCAGAGAAACTTTCATTCTCTACACCGGGAAAGCCTTCGATCGAATAAGATTTATTTGGACAACACCCAGACACCCATTCATTAAAAAAATATGAAAGCGAAGGTCCTTGGTTCGATTTCTTTGGTCGAAATTTTTCTATTCTAATCCGTTAATTCTGTTCTTGATAAATTAACAACTTCATCGCTAACGTATTATCGTTACAGACAGCAATATATAATATATCATAAACAATGTGAAACTTCATATATTACATTCATATATATTCTAACTACAATATGCAGTATGTTAATGTTTTACCGTATTGTGTCATTTACAAGTAATCCATAACGAGGTGTGAAACATTACCAATAAAATACAATAAATGGCACCAGCCTTTAATTGCAATACTCAATTATTTCTGAAAAATTCACCTTTAATTAGATTTTTGACTTCTTGCCTAATATCAGCGCCCATTTCTTTTTCTTTCCAGCCACGTTTCGATAGAGGGAATGGGTAAAGTGTTTATTCCCATTACCGTGGGGAAAACCTCCTCAGGTGTGGGGAAAATATGACCCTGGGCTCTATCCGGTGTTTGCTACGCGATACCTTATCTATCCTGTCACACTCGTAAACTACTCCGGCACGCAAGGGATGCTGCGACAGCCCCTTCGATCCGACACCGCATCCAAAATTTAAACACACCCAAATTTCTAAATAATTTTTTGGCTTTAATTGACTTGAAAATTTAATGATAAAACATAACTAATCTGAGATAGATTTTTCTGTCCGTATTTTTTTGACAAAAATGGTTAATGACAAGACAAACTTGACAATATCTCCATGCAGGCTGGATGTATTTTTGCCTATTTTAATTATTCATGAAGAAAAAATTATCGTATTTTAGGGGAGTTGGTGGTCAAGAAATTGAATTGGAAATTCATATAAATAATCTAATACACAAGTTGAGTACTCCACCCAGAATCATAAAATTATTTCGATACAAGAACATTCTGTACTGTCTAACTATACCATTAATTCTACGGGAAATACAGGGTCTTTATCCCAGAAAAAATGTGTCATCAGAATAATAAGTAAGGTTAAGTTACAGGTATCTTTATCAGGATTATTAACAAAATTACGCATGCATACTCTCACGTGCCAATTTATATATGTATTGATGTCATTTTCTATCAACTATTAGAATAAATTAGTGCTATATCTGACGTACATAATTTAAAAACAAGAAACAAAAGCAATTAACATATAAATTTAACGCATTATCAGTTGCACAGAAAAGGAGTGCAGCATGTGGGAGTAAAATATTTTTAAAAAACTTCCTCTCAACATTAAGGAATTAAGAAATTATCCAGTTAAAATCAAATGAGAAATTCACAATTTTCTGATTAGCTTTTTCTCGTACTCTACAGACGAATTTATGGAATATGTAACGGAAATACTGACACGATATTACTCTCTGGTTTTTTAACTAAGGTTCCCACATGCCGAGGCACCTCGGCCTGTTTTGAGAAACGAACCGCACAAATTAACGGCTCGTAATGTCCCTCGAAATTCGTTCATCAACGGACTATTCTAGAATGCCGTAAACATTCGAAGTGCTCACATTAAAAGTAAAATGCATTCTATTATTTTTTTTTAGGATACCTTAACTTGAACTTGTGAGAATTAATATTTCTTGAGAATATGTTGATGATAATTCTACTGTAAAATTACCACAGAGAGCAAGATTGAGTAAATAATTTCGTTTCTGTTATATTTGTACGATGAACATGGATGTACAATTGAGACGGAATCATGTCAAAGACATATAAAGAGTACAAACTGTTTGATCCCTTGGTTGCGCCGACATTTCACAGAATTCAATAGTAAGATACGTCGACTGCGATATTTTTAAAGACTTTCGTGGCCATTGCCAGAGCCGAAAGTACAATCGCTTACCGATGATGAAACTTAAAAGGAACGTAGGAGTGAAAAAATTGCAGATTTAAACAGACTTAACTCCGAGAAACAAACTAGAATCGATATAGATAATCAGGGGCACAGATGTTGATTTTATCTGACTAAATGAGATACGAGTTTGATCATGCAATGTAACAAGATTTTAGTTGTTATATAAATTACTTTCGTCGACCGTTACATAAAATTACATATTACAGTTAATGGAAGCGTAGGACTGTTAAATTAAAGGAACAGATACACATTGCGGCTTTTCTGAAGATCCACAAAAACTATGAACCATTTTGTCTTACATTAGGTCTAAATGGCCCTCTTCGCTCGACATGTGTTATTTAAAAGGAAGACGTTGCTCATGAAGAGCCGCAACTTTTTTTTATGGAGTTAGGAAGTGTCGAGATGCTCGTAATGTAGGAGGAAGAGGCAGACATTTCCAGCCTCCAGTAAATTCTTAGCTACAAGGAAAAAATAATTTATTTACCAAACAGACCCAACACACGTTAATTATGCTGGTTACTTTTATATGCAAATTCCTGGATTTTAATATCTTTAGCTTACGAAGCAATCAGAGTTTGACATTTGGTAGAAACCAACTGAACTTTTTCAGACCTCTTTAATATTCTTCCCGACTTATTATTGATGTCAACCGATGAAATGGCACTCCTCATGGGACAGTCTATACTTATATATGGACTTTAATAAATATCTATAAGTTGCAGAAATCTAATGACGAATAATAGTCAATAGTTCAATTATTTATTTCTTTAATTTATATTTATTCTCGGGCTAAATATTTATGCAGTATTGCACAGTAATTTTCATTAATTCTCGATTTTCACTACTCTAATATTTATA
The DNA here is from genome assembly GCA_037074705.1 of Zhengitettix transpicula. Taxonomy (NCBI): domain Eukaryota; kingdom Metazoa; phylum Arthropoda; class Insecta; order Orthoptera; family Tetrigidae; genus Zhengitettix; species Zhengitettix transpicula. The sequence goes on from CM073590.1 coordinate 198,970,548, forward strand.
TTATATTGTAAATGGAGATGAAAAGAATTGTATGTAATTCAGTGTGGCTGACGTCAGATTTTATAATAGTTGGAGCGCACCGTTCAAGAACATTCGATTGGATTATACTTATCACCAGGCATTTATTTACCACATTTCAATAACTCAACTCACTTCGTTAAATTATCATAGATATATATGTGGACATTTCAAATAATACTGATAATTCATATTTTAAATCAGGTTTAAAATTAACCTGCAGCGCAGTTTATGGAAAATCGTCCATCAACAAGTTTTAAAAATAGCATAAATAGGTTCATGAAGTGAATGCATTTCCCCCTCTAAAATAAATAATCATAATTAAGGTATAATATTTTTTGCTTGAGTAAAGTAAAGTATTTTAAGTGTGGGAATATTTCAGGGAATTTTATAAAATATCAAATTTTTCTTCTAATTTAAATGTATTTTTTTTTAAGTATTAGCTTATATATTTGTTTGTTAAAGCTCCATTGTGATTTATCCCATTCCCAGAAAATTGCATACATGCAAGTAACCAAGTGTGGGTGTCATGTAAAAACTTGATAAAGTCAATAATCGAGCAGTTTTCTCCACCGTTTTCGACGGTACAGAATTGGACTACTGAATTGAAACGCCGTCGAACCTGCTCAAAAATATTGGTGAATAGAATGTATAGGGAATGAAAAAGCTTTCGGTGGCACGTTTGTCGTGGCTTAAATTAAATGAAAATTTATCAGCAGTGTTTGGATCTACGTAAACGCAATCGGACTTCGTTTTTGCGACGTGGATTAATTAGTACGCCCCTGAGTCGAAGCAACAGTCCAAACAGAGGGACGATGCGGGTGGTAAAACTCCGAAGGAAACGAAAACTGTTCCATCAGCGGGGGGAAAAAAATCATGGCGACTGTATTTTAATATGATCGTTATGCGATTATAAACTACCTACACAAAAAAGCAAAAGTATTACCAGCAAACATTAATAGCATTATTGGAGCAATAGAAGCAAGCCGTTAAGACAAAATATCCACGCTTGGAGAAGAAAAATAAGTTTTTACCTGGAAAATTCACCAGCTCTCTGGTCTTCTGTTGTTGCTATTAAACTTCGCGAATTGCACTAGGATTTGCTTCGACATACACCACACTCGTCAGATAGCTCCAAGGGATTATTTCACGTTCCAGAATCTAAATAAATTTCTTGCTGGACGTAGATTTGTTCGAATGATAAAATTCCAGATCTTGAGAAATCGTTTTACGTTGAATAATATAAATAAACCGGAAAAGCGATGCAATAAGTGTATTTATTTAAAGAATACTACGTTGAAAAATAAATATAGTAAGAAATCTTTTAGATATCGAATTTCTCCAGCCGAGTACGTTCCGAAACACGCGTTTTTAAAATTTTATAGCTTTACCTTTAATGTGAAAATATATATATAAGATGGAAGTCGGAGTGAAGTGCTAAATTCAATGCACTTTGGAGGTGGTGTAGCTTGGAGTTCGCTTGTTAGTCTGGTGTTTGCTCTCCTTTGGCGGCCAGAGGTCATAATTAAAGGCTGCCCTGAGCTCGGCGGTGCTCAGTTTCCTGCAAAAGACTCCCATTAGCGCAGGGTCAAGGATTATTTTATTCACCCAGAATTTCCTAATTAATTGTTCGCTCGCTCTTTTGCCGGAAAGATAATGATGTTTAATCTTAGGCGTCACAATTGGTTCATAAATTATATTCAAAACACTTTTCAATGTACGCAGTAGCTCAGAAACTTAATTAAACATATCTGGTCATCATAATACTTTTTTTCAGGGAAAACCTCAATAATGCTATCGTAATTATTATTTTATATTGAAATATATTGAAAATGTCACCAAACTGAGTACAATTTTTGTTAACACATATATTCACATATAATTTTCTCCACATTTGATTGTTTACTCTAAAATCTACACTATTGTAGTATTATTTAAAACGTTTTCGTTTTTATTATTAGTGACTCATATAATATATTGTCTGGTAGAACCCAAATGTATTTAAAAACATTTATCACAGTTAATTTTGTTCGCTAATTTGATTGTTTGAAAATTATTCTATGCGAACTATTGATGCAAACTTTGGTTTGGACGAGTATTACAAATTTTACCTGTATATGTTTTATTACCACTTGCTATTATGATAACTACTAGATAAATATTCTCATCCCTGTTTAAAAAGCTTCTCTCGTCTCTTAGTATATCAAGTCTACAGTAATGTTTTATGAATTTTTAATAATAAATAGAGATGATTTAAAAAACTATTTCCTTCGGTTTCCCATTAAATGTATAAACACAATTTACACGTCATGTAATATTGATATTTATCTATCAAATAACAACACACTAAATAAGTATAATGGTTACACGTTAACAAAATATTTTATAATATAATTAGTATAATGTGTCACTTCGTTTCGACCCTAAATTGTGCCTTAATCTGGTGAACAATAGATGAACAAAAGGATAAAGAAAATGAGACCATAACCATGAATATCATGACCTACAAATTGCTTCAAATATGTTGAATATAATGATAAATTTAATTGTATACAGTTACAATATTTTCAATTATTATATTATATTATATAATATAATTTGGAATAAATTTTAAAAAGCGTTGCCCTTCCTGTTGTAAGCGATGTTGTACGGACGAAACGAAGTGTTGTATTGATATAATTGTATTAATTTCATTGTCAATTATAACACCTTTTCTACATTTTTTTATTGCATTTATATATTTTTTCGTCATTTAATATCAAGCTTCTTCACCATTCAATTTATTGTAACATGAAAGTCGGATTTTCCGTGGTTCTTTTCATTAGTATCCTTCGATTTTATCCAGATATGGAGTAAGTTACCTACAAATTTGATATTAATGATGAATACTACCTATTATGTTAATCTCTATCCTATTGAAACTGATTTTCATTGATTTAAGGCTAAGAAACAATGTTATGACTTTATCGGAGAACATTGGTAATTAAATATTCTCCAAACGCGTCAATAAAATATAAGTAGGAATAAATTATTAAAAATAACTACAATAATCCAGCAAGAAATTACAACTACAACTCTTATTTTGATTTCATATTGTTTAAAATTAATTTATTTTAGCAGCGTCTGAAAGTTTAGGTGTAAAAAAAGTCACATTTCTTAATTTAAAGTTTTAAGGTGCTTAGTCTTACTTAACTTGGTTTTGTGCTTACATTCTAACACAAAATGTAGTTATGAGTCTTCCTCCCAGGAAACTCAGTTGTCCCTTATCCAAAGCTGCAAATACGAAAAAGTTTAACGTAATTCTTTGATTAATATAATGAGAAATTGATGGTAAATGTTTGTTATTTTCATATATGTTATATTGCATTATCCTCTAGTTAGGTTGGACTTTTGAGCACATTTCATAAATTAATTTGACAATTAATACATTTTTCTTATTTAACGTTATCCATTAGTGCAAAAATAAATAAATCAGAAAATATGAAAATTTATATTGAACATTAAAAGAGAATATATGTAGGAATTTTAGATAGTATAAATACGAAGTATATGGTAAAACGTACAGTACTGAAGCAAACGTGAATGACCCATTTAATATTTAATCGACAAGCCTCCTGCAAGAATTACTTTCAAAAAATTTCGCGAACAAATGGGGGAAAAAATTACATTTGTTTAACAATTCCACCTTAATAAGTTATTAAAACAAATGAAGCACGTGAAACAATAGTTGAAGTTGCGCAAAAGAAAGGGAGATATAGACAGTAACCAAAAAAAGGATTGACTGCACCACCAGGCTGATATGGGCAGAACATCCCATAAGAAGAAAATAAGATATGTCTGGAATGTTATAAAAGGTAAAGCAAGAGCGAGTATTCGTCATTTATCATGCTGATTGTTAAGATATCAGTTACGATGTAGATCTCAGTCAACCAGAAAAGCAATTGTCAATAGATGGATAGCCGGTGAGTTCCAGAGAACTAACAAAGAGCCAAGGTCAGCTCAGCATCAACGTATCAACCCCTCGAGCAGACGCAGCACACTTAATTCACCACATTTAAAGGTATACGTGAGTTATAAAATATATACCAGAGCAACGATTTCCATATTAGCAGTTATGTTACTGGTATTTTATCGGCGTTATTTTATTTCATGTTAATTTCTCTATATTCTATTTGTTCTATGTAGTTTGAGGAATTATTTATAAATACGTTTCAAAACAAATTATCTCAATATGAATTAATGATGAAAGATAGAAAAAAACTCCCGGCCCTGTAGAATTTTTCACTATCGGTTACGTAGAGTTTTTCCTATCACTAAGCTTTCGAGCTAAGGTTCAGATTAAGTATTCTTCAAGTATTGTTTAATATTCCTCTCATCCATTAATAACTAGTGCCGCTTCTTTCTCATTTTCCTAATAATAGCTATGAATATCTCGAAGCATGTGGCAGCGAATAATTGCACACTGGCCACGTGACTCGCAAAGTACATAAAGCTAGTCTCGTTTTGTAGTGAACTGCAATTATCTCTCTAACTCCACACCTCAAGTCAAAAGTTTCGAAAAAATTTTCTTTATCTTTATAATTTCATAACCCTTATCTAATATTGCCATCTGTTGAAGGAGGATTATTAAGAGTACTGAAACCGTTTAAATAATTTAAAAACTAGAAAAAAACTTGAATGTAATGATTTTTAATCACATTTTTTAGGAAAAAAATCGAAAATTGTGCCTTACAGAAATGTAGAAATCGAACGTTAACACAGTATCGGAGAGTTGTCATGGCAACTGTGAGCGCAGCACTCGAACCTTTAAACGAGTGCAATAAAAGTTATAAAGCTTGGAGGCGCATTACGCATGTGCGGAATTAGTGAGCAGAGCACAGGGGATGCTGACTGCCACGTGTCGATACCCTGGGAACCACACCCTATCTCCAGCGGCACGTGCACAAGCCCTCACATGTAATCAACGATACACATGGACCTGAAAAATTTATATAAACATTTGTTCACTTCGTGCAGTGAATCATTCCCTTCCTGCAAAGGTACGCGTGACAACGTCTCGTGCTAAAAAGTGGCAATGAATGGAAATATTGGCTAGTCTTAATACGTACCGATTCAGGTGTGAATTGTGTGTGATTAAATATTTTTTCGTATAATAGTGATGACGCGCCAGAGTGTCCGAGAATAAAGTACTATTTTTTTAATTTTAATTTTTTTTTATTGTAATGTATACGTGTTGTTGTAAACTGCCTTTTTGAAATTTTGCTCGTGTTATTCTCTATACTGTAATCGACAGTCGTAATTTTAATATTCTATGGGTCAATGTGCTAGCTTAGGAACAGAGATGTACTTTTACTAACGTTGGCAGGAAATTCTCCAGGATAGGTTCTCTGCTGATGATAATGGAAATACAAACGCCGGGATTCGTACCCGGGGCCTCTGTGATGCAAGACAGTGACGCTGACCACTACAACTCAACAGACCGGGTATTCTTGAGGGTAATCCAAATTTTGGCAACTTCCTTATAATAACATTGGAGGGAGTAGAAAAGAGGGGGCATGCAGAAGTAAGAGCAAGAGGTAAAGAGGGCTTCCTTTACTATAGTTTAAGAATTATACCCGGCAATACGCCTAAATGTGATGGACCTTGAGGAATCTATATCAGGTAAATTGGCCCCTCCGGTTCTTGACCCACGCCCAATGGTTATCTAGGGCGGGCCCTCGAGCTGCAGTTTAAGGATCTTACGCGGCATTCGCCTAAAATTAATGCAGCAGAAACCCTTGAAAACCTGCATCAATCTGCATCACGTACTTGTCTCACGTCCTTCCGATGGAGGGGGAGGGGTTTGCTGTGGAAACGCAGTATTTCCTTCTCCGTACCTCGACCAGTTTAGGAGGCAGCTGGCCGACTGTTCCGATGAACCGTTTGCGACCCCGAAACAAGGCCGAGGTGCCTCGGCTTACATTGGTCAGATTATAAGAAGAATGTGTACATAGACTATAGGGTAATCCACATTCCCTCTCCGCATAGCAAAAGACTGAAAAAAATGGGCGGGGATGTAAGGTACGGCATGGTAGCTAAAAGTTAACTGCGGCACCTGGGCTGTAGTTTTAAGGATCCTACCCGGCAATTCGCCTAAAAGTGAAGCATTGAAAACTTGCATCAGGTAGGTCGGGCAATTACTTGGTACTAGTCCCAAGCCCTTCTGATGGTGGGAGAGGGGTTTGCTGTGGTTCGCAGTAACCAATACCCTCGATATGTAGTGATTTGCATGCTCCGTATGAGAGAAAAGTAGAAAGTTTAGTTTAGCCTCACGTACATCTCGATACCAGCGTCAATGAGCGCGGTGATAAACATGCAAGCGAAAGTCAGCAGTATCGGTCCTCGATTCAGAGTCGTAAATCTACTGTGACACACTTAATCCTATGGAACTAATCCATTGGGATGAAATCGCGGTTTGGATCCGCCTCGACTGCTTCAAAAGTCGGAGAAAAAGAGTCGACTAAATTGGAGATTTCCCACCAAATCTGCATGGTCTTGGGTAAATCGAAATTACATTTTAAGCACGTATCTCACGAAACAGTATTTTTATGGATATATGTCTTAGAATCATATTGTTTCGTTCCGTTCAAGAGGGTCGATGCATTCATATTTTACTGACTGTATTTCACCCTTTTCCCCGCACCGTCAACATCCTCCGATTAGAATAAATTACTCGTACGTTAAAGCCGAGCGACTAAGTGATGCGCATGAGTAACGTGCATATGGTTGAAAACTCTACCTAACAGAAAGTTAACTGTTTGTGGTTCAAGATATACAAATATTAAATGCATTACTTTGTCGTGAATAATTTGGTCGTAAAGTGATGCAAGTATCATCAAGACACGGTATCAAAATTGCTGTAAATACGTTTAGTTTATTATTGCCGGTACTTAATGAATAAACTTATCCTTGACTTCACTTCAAAATTTGGTAAGGCTTCCATTAAAGAAAAGCAGTCACAATATCCGAGGAAAATTTCGGAATTAAGAAAAATATTCCTAATATATTATAGTTTGCATATCACTCTCATAAAAGGAAAGAAAAAATATCTAAACTAAAAACAGTACACACAAATATATCTGATTAAATGACCTTGAATAGATGATTCTCGGGTTTCTGGTACAGTTAATTCTTTTGCCGAGGAATCAATTAACTCGATAAAGGACAGTATATTATGTAAAAATTCGTTCATTAATTTAGTTTGTATGTAACAAACTATAAGTTCAAGGGGTGCAGAGACCAGAGGACTGAAAAATCTTGGATGGAACTGATTTTATGGTCGAATACTCCAGGAGTACTAATTATTCCGTTATACCAGCACTAGAATAAGAATAAGAGACAAGGGCACTGTGTTCTAAGATAAATAATACGTGAGTTAGGCAAGAAGGTGTGAAACGGCTTCTAGGAATTAAAACATGAATGGAGCAGGAGAATAATATTAATTGGTGAAAATTATTGAACATAAAATTGATTAAAAACTGACTAAAAATCATAAAAAATAATTTATTTCTGGTAGATTACCCTCACATTAATTGCTTTATCTCAGAGAAAAAAAATCTATCTTTTTAAATCAAAGTTAATCGTTAACCAGTCGTCAATGATTGGTTAGCATGACTCCATCAGCCATCTTGGATTAGGTGCTTCTTCCGGTTTGTTTTTTCTGAATCTCGCCGACCACTGAGAGACATGCCTTCGAGTTACTCAACAAGTACTGCTCGCCGAAGAATTTTCGAAATTAATTCTTCTTCATCCCTCTCTTAGCCGATGTTTCCAGAACGCGAAAGCTCATTAGTCCAATAAGTCACGTTGTTGCCGAAACTTTTCATATATTCGGGACATGCTATGGGATTTTGACTCCTGAAAGAACCCGGTCGCCAACCCCGGTTTTATGACAGTATTTTTCATCCGTGGCACAGGCTTTCTGACACTGTCCAGGGATTACTACGCCGTCGTATTGACGCCGCCCAACAAACACAGAAGTTTAAAATGAAAAAAAATTACGTCTGATTGAAAATAATGAATCAGAAAGATTGCCAATTCAGACAAAAAGGGTAATATAAATACCACACAACGTTTCTGGGATCCTTGTCCCTTTCGTCACGTGCCTAGAGAAACACAATTGCACTTGTCAGTTGACAGCACTCAAAAGCGACGAAAACGCAACGACAATGGGAAAACAGAAGGTTTAGCGTATTATTAAGGGATCGTAGCAATTATTGAGTTTAATAGTGTTTCTTTGTACATTAATAGCTGTCATGTTGGATTTAATGTGAAGCATCTCTGAAATGAGTCTGGAATTGTACCTGGTGTCAATGTCTAAAATCTTAGCATTTTGCCAATCAAATGTATTTTTTACAATTGATTATATGTTTGGATACTACAGATTGTTTGTCAATGGGAAGTTTGATATTAGATATATGTTCTTTGATACGTGTATTAAGGGAACGTTTTGTTTGTCCTATGTAGCAGGAATTACAATTAGAGCAAAAGATTTTGTAAACAATACAATGTTTGCTGTAGGTGTCAAGTGCGTCCTTGTGGTTTTTAATCAAGTAGGAAAGGGTATTAGTGGATCTGTAAATGATGGATATTTTAAATATTTGGATAAATTTGTGATGTAGAAATTTGTAATAAGAAAGTACGAGAAAAAAATTGGCATGAGGTGTTTGGGGATGATTGATGTTCTATTTTGTTCTGTCTGCTGGTTATGTGTTTAATAATAAAATTTAAAGTATACTCATTGGAAATTAAAATGTTTCTATAAATAAATGTTGTAACTTTAATCGGTCATGCTAGTAACATTGCTTGAAATTATATCTTTCGACTGATGTTATTTTACAAACACAGTTGTCAAATGTTTAATAAAGAAATATTTTATAATTATGCGTCGTTTTCTTCGTGCTGGGAATATAGCATTCAGTAGAAATTCCGCACTAATTCGAAAGACTTTCACTTTAGAATCAGAAAATATTCAGTTCTTAAGGTACGCAACCATTATTTATATTATGTATAAAATGAATGCAATTCACAGAAAACGATTTATTACCGAAAAAAAAATTTTTGATTAGAATTTTCTCATTTGTCATTAATGGTGACTCATTGATCCAGGGTTTCTGAGTTTGGTATCGGAAAGAATAAATTCTGCCGACCTAGAGTGGTGTTTGTCTTTCCATTTTCCGTACTTTTCCCAGAGGAAAACGAACGCATACTTTCAGAGTTGTTTTCTTTCCCCTTGCTTTCTCTTCGAGCGTTGACAACAGCACCATACAAACAAATGTATGATTCGGAAATGTAACAATATAAAAAAATTTAATATTAATTAAAAAAGATCTAATCTTACTTTTAATCTGTTAAATAAATATTACCTTTATGATTATGTTCGAGATTAATGTTAATAAAAATTCAATAAAATTAACTGGGTCACATATCAATTACATTACGGGATAATTTACAAGTAACTACCTTATTTCCCAGGTATTTACTTATCACAATCCTACATTACGCATGTAAAGGGATTAATTCTATCTGAAGCGTAATTTTTTAAAAAAAAAAGTTAAGAGAGGTCATACAAGTTGAGAAATCACCTCTTAAATATCATAGGAAGGGAAAATCGCTTCAATAAACAGTACTTTTGGTTTCAACTGTACAAGCTAGCTGATAATAAATTGAACCACAGTAACATACAAATATAATATCTTGGTATGACGTTGGATACCAAATTAAGGCAAAAAAAAGAGAAAGAAGAAAAGAGAAGAAATTAATGTAAAATACCGATAATACAGATGACGAATCAAAAGCTATTCCAATATGTCCTTACACAACAAAACTTTCGTATATAATCCAAGTATTACATATACATAGGTTTTTATGGTATAAATATTTCGGGTTGTGCGAAGTATACCAAAATCAACAAGATACAGACTTCCCGAAATAAACTTTTACGTGTTATGGCCATGGTAAAAACTAAACACTGACTTTCATTCATTTGCACAGCAAACGACAAATAAAAGTTTAAAGATATACAGGTAAGCATGAAGTGAAACTACACCGATATGAAAACTCGGAAATTCTTTTGCTCTAGAAAAATCAACATCTTTACCGAAAAATGAAGAAACCCCAAGCTATTTGAATTCGTTTAGGTGTGCCAGAAGCTGAGTATTGTGACAACAAAAGTTGCAGAACATCGGGAAAATCAATTCGACATTAATGTCAGTTATTTTCAACATTCTATTATTATACCCTTCTACGGTCCGATGGTGGCTGAAATCATCCCTAAATAACGTCGATTCTTGAGGCACAAGGCCCCACGTTGGGCGCCATTAAATTAGCACCCGTGTTTGACTTCAGTGCCGTAACGTCGATGCTCTCGCGACTTTGAATATTGGAATGAGATTCATCATAAACGGAAAAATGTTAGTAAATTAATCAACACAGACTTTGGTTGAATTGACTTCAATAATCCTATGAGAGTTCAGATTTTCGATATTTTCGATCCATGAGAAATTATTTACCGTTTTAATTTTCCATTAGACGCACAAGCACGAAGGAACTGTGATAGAACGCGAATTTGATAATAATTACGCATACTTGATCATTTACAGCTTGCTTTCAATTATACCAAACAACAATTAAAAAACTTCCCCAGACATAAAAGACCAAAGTATATTTTCTTGTTTTCACACAGATGTATGGTTTATAAAAACCGAACCTACTGTAAAAGAATGTTTATAATGATCGGTATGACTGCTTCAAATTGATTTAACTCAACGATTGTATGTATTTTACTTTAAATATATTTTTCGAATAGATACCTGAATTATTGACAAGTGTGTACGGAATAAATAACTATTGGGACAATTTAAAAAATATGGATATTGAGATCAACTTGAAAAGATGATTGGTTTTTGAAATATTATTTATGAGATCTATTAAAACACTATTGATTTGAGAACTGATACTCTTTAAGTAATATCTATGACCAATATTTTCATTCATCAGTTTCTTTAGTTTTATATATAAATATCTGTATAAGTTTGGATTCGAATTTTACATGTGTTATTTTATGACTGAAACATTTAGTCCACCAGTCAAGCCACTAGGTAAGGCATAAATGGGAACATTCAAGTGTGAGCACAGTGAAGAAATTAGGTAGTGACTTAGAACAAACTCTAGACGGTCAACATATTTTCGCCATTCTTAAGTGGTTGATAAAGCCCATCTAAAAGTTAAAACATGTGACAACGCTATGAACAGGAACAATTCAAGATCGTTAGTTTGGAGCAGAATGCAACAACGGGTTTACACTATTAATGCAGATGAAGAAATCTCATCGGCAGTTTAGGAAGAGTCCGAAAGAACAAGTTTTTTAGATTCAACAGTTTGCATATTCCCAGCATATTTTGAAGGGTTGTATAAACCAGTCTATGGAACGGTATATTTTCTGACCTACCATAAACATCTAGTCTATCCCTAACTCCAAAGCCAAAAAACATAAAACGTAAAACAGAGAAAGAAGAAAAGTATTCTTCAGGAGATAATAAATATGATAGAAACAACTAAGAACCGCAAACATACGTCTGTTGATAAAAATTCACGTGCTGTAGTGTTCAAGATGAGTCTGGCACACGAAACATCCTGAAACAAACCAAACAGACTCCATTGAGCATTTTGCATTTTTCGTGATGGAAACTTTCTTGAAGACACGAAAAGAGCAGTGTGAATGAAACCAATGTTTATTATGTGAAAAATGGGTTCACCCGAAGTGCCTTTGTTATTCTATCTAGTAAAAGAAACGTTTATGTATAGACATTGACAGCGTTCTATAACATAATTTTCGTCTGTATTCTTAACACTGTGTATAATGATTTTATTCATCGTTTTACCCAGGTTAAAGAATCTTTATTCCATTTTCGCACCCATTAAATATCTAAGAATTTTACATTAAAATAAATTTGTAATTTTTTGCAACTTACAATGAATAAAAAATTGTTAATTAACAGTTCATTAAAAATTTTACGGACGAAAATTTCAAAAATCAAAATTTCTAGTCATAAACTTTTTGCCAAATGTAAATGGTATTTTATATTTGTCTTCTGTCATTTATACGTAAATTACACAATATCATATAGCCGAAATTTTTTGTTTGAGTGAGAAAATTACTTTTAATTTGTTAAACAAGAACTTTGCCACAAAATCCATTAGATAACACTAATTAAAAATACCTACAAAATTTCTCGTTCATTTATTGAAATTTATTTTAAGTATTTGTATAAATCATTTTTTTAAAATTTAGGACTAATAAGAGATATTGCCTGTGTTCAGAAAGGTTACCACTTACATCTGATGAAAGCAACAAAGTTTTCGAAAACATCGTGTGGAATTATCACTTAATTTTAATTATAATGAAGACAGCCAAATACAGACAAAATAAGTGATATTATAAATACACACATTTTGTCTGTATTTGGCTATATTTCTTATAATTAATTTTCAATCATAGGTAAATTTTTTCATGTTACTCAATTTTGTCTGTTTATCGGCTACTTCAGTATCTATTTGTTAATTTTAAACTAGTAGGCCTATACACCTTTATATATTCCAGAAAGCTATTTCTTTTGTTTCAGAGTTTAGAACCAAGCGCTTCAATAATAATATTTGGATGCTGTGATCGTGTTTCATGATTTAATGTAGAACATTTAATGTATAAAATAAAAACATATATTTCACTCAACTGTGCCTTCAACACTGGGAATATAAGAAAATAAATACTACCTAAGTGATATGTTTTAAAATCGAATTGCTGATACGACTATTTTTAATTCCAGGTATGAAAATTATGAAAGAATTCTTCTTTCTACTATACTCAATATTAGCTACGGTAAGTCACTTACATGGAGATTTACTGAATATGTTTGTTTTTATCGGAAATTGTTCGTCTCGCGTTATGCCAAAATGAAAGTTGCCCGATTCCGCTCCCCCCCCCCCCTTCCTCCTCAATACACAAACACAGTGCTCTCAAATGTTTTGACGTGGTCAATTTGGGAATGAGGGGTCAACAGCCTCTTCCCAGGGTCTAGCAGCCATTGTATTGATTCCGTCCAACAGAAGCTGTTGCCATAGTAACCCCTTCTGCGCACCCACAGACACAGATAACGATTTTTGATAAGAAGGCGTGTTCTTAAAAAAAATATTTAAGAAAACTTGAGATTTTGTGTCTGCGTCGAGATATTAAAAGCTCACTTCACTTGAGAATAATTTAGGTAAATGCGATATTCGGTATCACGCACGCAGTGCTGTGATTCCGCACCTTTCTTAGAACTTACAAACTTGTGAGATGCGAAATTCGTAAAAGACTGGGAAGAAAATATGAGAATAGAAGATTAAATTGTTATTTATGTTAATGAAATAAATCATAGTCCATAACACTGTAATAATTAGAAAGCAAGATACGAGTTTATTTAAAACTAATAGAAATTTAAGGTTTCTCCCATGTAATACTTTTATTATATATCATAATTTGCAGATTGCTAGTTTTACTCAAACTACACGTTCTTCTAGTGTTAAAATGGTATATTTAAAAATATCATTCACACATTTTTGATTCAGAAAATATTAATTTTTTTTAGAAATAATTCAAATTCTGGAACAAAAGACAAACTCTGGGTTACAAACATTTTTATATATGGACTCACATTTTTATTATTACAATAAAAATGAAGAACTAAAATAAATAATCAATCCATCAGCGTTTACGAGCAAGTGTTCATATAGGGGAAAGGTCAACTGAACTTGAAGACACAAAATAAGGAAGTAATCATTCTTCCAAATTAAATACACACCTTGATTAAGGTTAGATCACAACTTTTAACAGATGGCTATCTCAGCTGTCTGTAAATGAAAAATGACTGAGAAATCAATCTGTCAGGGTCAAACAGCTTAGGTCTGGGGTGTTAAGGGATTGCGTTCTCCAACTGATGCTCTTAGTTAATGACGGTGGTGGGTCACCTTTCTACTATTCAAAACAAATATAATTTCTTTATCCCTAAGAAATTACGTTTCTTCTACTTCAGTGTCTCAGTATATCTTTTTTTCCTTCCATCAACCAACCTTAGTCTTAAATACTAAAAATGTTCATGTGATGCTGAAGCCACAGGTTGATTACCTAGAAGCTTCTGGTACAATATTGTTCTGCATGTAAAGATTCACATCATAACACACACACAAATTATAAGTATAGATAATTCCCCTCTATTGCAGTTTATCTATTTACTACAAAAGAGTGTGACAAGAGCAAAACTATCAATAGGAAGACACTTCACTTCTACCAAATTCTTTACATTTGATGACCATCCCTCCATAACAGATTATATATTAGAAATTAATGGACAATCATTACTTGTTGCATCTGACTTGAAAAAAAATGTAAAACTATCTTACAAATAAAAGTTCTAAATTTTTTGGTGTTCTGTTGTTATAACCAGGACAAGAAGGCATGTCATTGAATTATAGAACTTTAGCTTAAAAAATAACAGAAATAATATGTAATTATGTGTTGATATTTGAGAATCACTAGCTTATGACACCTTTTAATGGGGAACAGATTTTTACGGCATAATACATTTAGCAAATAGGGTACTAATAACAATTATAAATATTTTCTAACACCATATAATTCTTTAATATTATTGTGTAATTTGATAGTATGTACAAGTTCATTTTGTAGGATACCCAGTGAATCTAAACAAGAAGAAAAAGAATTTACGGACAATTGAATAGTAAGGAAAGATAAAACTATATATATATATCAATGGTGTTAAAATCATTCAACCAAAAGATGTTTTGCTAATCATTTTGCCAATCTCTCAATAGGCTGCTTTCATGGAGCTAATTATAAATGTACCATAATTAAGAGAATTCTCATGACCAGTATTTTCCATTATACTAAACTCTTTACCCCTTACATATGCAACATCTTATAAATATCAGATATATTTCAACATTATACAAATTCAAAGCAAAGCTCTAGATGTCATATTACTTAGGTTTGTAACTAAAGACATAGTTGTGGTAGGCCAAAATTTTTCATTCAAATATCACTGTATATTGGTGGTCCAATTGTTTTTCATGTTATAACCTTTTAAAACAAGTGGATACAAAAATTTATTGTTTTTCCATAGTAATTTTAATTTGCGTGTGCCTAGCCTGCAGGAGCCTAGAGGAGGACAACTATTAAACCAGAAATTGTTTCCAGTTATTGATTATAACATTTATATTCAATTAATACATTCCTTAGTATTCCATTCTTCAAATTCAAAAACATTAGCTATGTCTAATGGAAACATTAAGTAGCATGTATATTATTTGTAATCCACAACAGATTTTTCTACAATTCCAACTTTACTTGAAATAAAAGTTTCATTTGATACTTATTTAAATTATGAATTAAAAACTGAATTCAATTTCAATATTTTATTACTCCTTACAATCATGAAAAATATATATTATATAATAATAAAACTGAACCAAAGCCTAAATTTTTCTATGGATTCCAGCTGTGTAATCAAAGAGTTGTGGATTTGTAAATTCACCCTTCATATCCAGTACATAATAAAATGCACGATCCTTCACTTTTATTGGTAAATGAAGTTTTGAAACATGACGACTTCCTAAACAGCTAACCTGAAAAAGACAAATTATTTGAGTTTCCTAAATTAAAAAACTCAACAAATTAATCTATACACACATTATGCCTTATATATATATATATATATATATATATATATTTGAAGAACAACCATCAGTTCCTTATGGTGACATCCCACTTCACTATCAGGGAGCCACAACCTATCTCTCTTTCCTTTCCATACCAATAAAGGCAGTCCACAGCTGGCCGGTGCATGGAATGGTTTAACACTCCTTCCTGAAGAAAGGGAAATGGAAAGAGTAGAGATAGTAAAGAGTTTGGAGCATCCATTAAGGAATAATTCAAATGTAAAGGACTTATATAACTGGAGACGAAGTCACATTTGACAATTGAATAGTAAGGAAAGATAAAACTATATATATATATATATATATATATATATATATATATATATATATAGTAGTAATTAAAAGGCAATTAATAATTAGAAACATTGTGGACTTGAATTGTTATCGGCAAACTGACACAAATCACACACACAAGAATGGACAAGAATAACAGGTCTAAAGCATTGTAGGACTGTTCGTGCTGAGAATGTATAGAGCAGTTGGCAATCAAAAGCGGTCATATTAGAAATAGACAAGACATTTTCAAAGTACTGAAAAGTAAAGTTGTTAAGTAAAGTACAGCATTTACTCGGATAGTGCTGAGGAAAGATTTTGGAGTGTTCCTGATTATGCCAAATAAATTTGAAAAGTCTATGTAGGGAATTATCTGAACTGATAATTGTGGAATAAGTCATCTTCAAGATATAGCCAACACTTGCTAATCCAACAGTGAAGTGTAAATTCAGTGAAAAGAATGACCTGTTTTTAGAAAATTGAGTGTGTGTAAGTGATGCTGAAAGAGTTAAGTTACCCTGGTACCAGAGAAACTGTAAGTCATACCTCAATTAAATTATTATTGTGAACCTTTGATTAAAGATAAAATTGTCAGATTTCCATTTTTTTAATATTGTAAATATTAATTTGTAATTAATTCATAAAAGTGTAATCAACACAGAAATTTGATTGTTTAAAAAAGGATTAATACCTTTATATATTGAAAGGCCCAGATAAAGACCCTGAGATTAAGAGTAAAAAATTGGTTGGACATAATAAATGTTGTAAAAGGTCATTGAATATTTACTTGTAATTTGAAATCTGTGTGCATCGAATAAAATTAATTGTTTGGTCAGTTCAAATAAATTTCTTATTTATGATCCTTTCATTTAAAATTTATTTAAATTTCTTATTTATGATCCTTTCATTAAAAAATTTATTTAAATTGATGCATTAACGTAGGCATTATTGTTTCATATTAAATTGTTTTATATTTGATTTCATTCTGATTATTTCATTTTTGGTTTCACCAACGTGTGGCTAGCTATCATATTAATTGTTTAAATAGTTAATATATTACATTTTGGCGTCCTCAACATGGAGCTAATTATTATTTTATCATTCTTTCATTTATGATTATTACTATATATATATATATATATATATATATATATTATTGAATTAAAATCATCTTTGAAGTGACAATTTGAGAACTATTTTTCCTTCTCTTTCCCATCCATATAATATATATATATATATATATATATATATATATATATATATATAATGTATTATTTTTTGATTGGATGATACATCATCCCCACTTCCTATCAACAAACACAAATATATAAATACTACTTGAGTAATTGTTCATATAAAAACAGCAGCCATGGCTGGCCTGAACTCAGGTCAGTACCAAATCAAATCTTGTGCTGATGCTCTGAATGTATCACAATTAATTATATTTTTTCATAAATTTCAGTTATGTAGCTTAACATAGAAACAAACTTTATGCAACCCACATCAAATCAATTCTTTCCCTCAGAACTGATAAACTGCAAATTTTTAATGAAGTATAAAATTGATAAATATAAAACCAGGCACAGAAATTGCACATGAAAACTTATTTGAATTCCTGAATTCAAGTTCATGAACTATATCTTAAATTAAGTGATAGAAGCTATTAAGTTCATTAATTTTATGAAGACTAATAACATGTTGCCAAATAAAATTATATTTTTTTTATCTATATGCTATATAAAATTAAGTAATTTAAGAAAGTTTCAAAAATGTTGAAAACATAAATAATATATATGTATAATAGGAATAATATTTAAAACAAAAAGCATCACTTTAGTTTACCACAGATAAAATTAAAATTCTAAGATAAATACAATAGCTCTTTTACATAACATTTGTCATGAATTGTCTTACATTAGCCAGATCAGCAGTGAAACGTTTTTCATAACCAAATATACTGTGTGTCACAAAGGTCAATTTTGTACCACCTTTAAGTAGAATAAGGCTGTGTACAGACCTTGCAATTAAAGCTCCAGTTGTTAACACAATTGATATAGCTGAAATATAAAAATGGCTATGTGATTAAATTTTCCATAAAGTTTTAATAATTTTAAGCTAGTTTTCATATTAAATTTAGTAAACTGTGGATCTTCATATTTTGTTCCTTTTTTTACACATTAAAAATATATAAAAACTTATATAAACATTAGTAAAACATGTACTTATATTCGAAAGCACAGAAAAATGATTGATTCTTGGTATGAAATCACATATAATACATTATAATCTCTCAGACAACTAAGATTATGTAATACATTATTGATTAGCATGTTTTAAATAATTCCTATATTACGAAACTAAAGTCTTAAAATTTATTTTTGAGGAAAGCAGCTATTTTCATGGTCTTCATCCAAATAATACAAAACTGTTTCCAATTGTGAGGTATATTTTATGTTACCTATTGTTGCGGCGATTGCTGTAAATCCGTATCTATATTTCTTTTCGCCGAAATTAATTCTTCTCCAGAAGGGCAGATTTTTGTCCGGATTTGTTACTGGCACGTCTTTCAATGATGTATATGCAAAATTTGCTACATACATCCAAAACAAAAATTGACAAACTGAAAATGCTAATAAAACTTTGTGTTCTGCACTTCCTTCAAGAAGTCTGAAAATGACTACGTCTTTTAGTACATTAGTGTTAACATTAAAATCTGCTATATTGTCTAAATGCAATTTAGAAAATATACTGATCTGGGCACATGATTTACGGTCAGTCTTTAAAAACTTTAAAGCTACAGTTCTTCGAGTATTCTGCTGAAAAGAAATCGTCACTAATAACCTTCGACTTAATGAATAAGTACATATTTGTCTCTTCACCAGTAATGAGGAGCAGACATTGCATAAATTCGACAACATTTTTCTCACTGTGGAATACGAAGTTAATTACATTTTAATAAATGTGAATAAAATGTAATTAACTTTTGTGGCTTTTAATTTCAAAATTAACCTCTATAGCAGAAAATAAACTTTGCAGTCTGATATAACTAGTTTTGCTGTATCGACTTCATCGAGTTAAAATCGATTTAAGTTAGAAGTGTTAACAGAGATATTATTTATATCAATTATTTTATTTCATACCGTAATTTGTTTAGAGAGTAGTCCAGGCCTGAATATTGTGACAAATTAAAGGTTTGATTTCGGAGTATATTTTATAAAATAATTGGTCATTTTTATATAATTCGATTATAAAAATAAACAAAAGAATATTGCAAAAATTATATAATTATAGAATTGGGTAAACTATAAATGTTTTATAAAGTTACAATCTTAGATTGAAGCCTTTCCCGGTGCAGTTGTTCAATATATTGTTCTCGGAGTTCAACCGGGTTTTGCATAATTGTAGAACGCCAATTCGTTCTACAATTATGCAAAACCCGGTTGAACTCCGAGAACAATATATTGAAAGTTACAATCTTGTTTTTGTTGAAGAATATGGATAAATTTTGGGCCGAAATCTCGTTTTCAGAATTAGTAATGGTGTTTTAAAATTATATATGGAGACATTAAAAACCTTTGGAGTTTTATTACAAATAAAACATTTATTTATATAATTAACTTACGCAAGCTTTACCGGTGAAAGTTCTGTTGGTAGTATTTTCGGGTTTCCAGTCGAGTGTGACGTTGTAAATACACGTCGGTCGAAACCTTTTTATGAAAATCTTCACGTTGTGTTTTTACAACGCCACACAACTGGAAACCAGAGAATATTTACAATCATTTAAATACTAATCAATATTTTGCATACTTACGAAATTACAATATTTAGTGAAGGTAAAACTAGGAACGGGGTGGAGGGGCACTACAAAAAATAATGCGAAATCAACCGAAATTGGTGTCGGAATCGGTGTTATAGAAGTCGCTGAATTTAATAATCACATTCAACTTGGTTGTTAAGTTGTACTTAACCCGTCGGATTAGGAGTGGAAGGCAAAACAAAATTCCCGTACAATCTTAAATATGTGGAGCCATTCGACCCAATTTTGTACACATGTTCCTTTTAAACCGGAAAAAAACACTATGGAGTAAGACACGATTACCTCCCCAGCGGACGGTAGGTGTTCCAGGGAAAAACACACGCATAAACGGTCGATATTTGTGTTGATAAATAATTTTCGAGGTCAGTGAGATTGACAGTATCCTCCTGACGTTGTTTGTGTAAGTTTTTGAACTTTCCGGCATGGGAAGGGACCATTCTTAAGGGTGCGGATGTAGTATCTTACAGTAAAAATAACATGAAAACAACCGAGATTGGTATAGAATCCAGTTTTAAGGAAGACTCTGGTTAAAAATGCCGGTTTTTCAGTTTTTCATATAAAGTTTAATATCAAGCAATTTCAACTTTCTTGTGACGTCATCAATACTTCGATTTTCGATTGTTTTTCGCGGCCATGATGTGTCACTAAGTCAGAAAGAAGTATTTCGGGCCAAAAAAAAATGGCCGCGTTTGGGTGAAAATCTTACTGTAATGCAATTATTTTATAGTAACTTACACATTATCATTTAATTTTAATAAATCTTCGTTGAAGAAAGAGTTCTCAACTTGAACCCATAAGACTTTGTAGGGGTAGAGTATAATTATAACATAGCATGAACAAGCTAAATTAAAGCGTCCTAATTAGCAAAAATATGAGTTGGAAATATAAGTGTTTCTTTCTAAATTGTCATCACACATTGAAATGAGGTCCAAATAATTGGTATAACAAATAAAATCAAAGTAATAATTTATTTGGAACATAATATCTTAATACAATAAAATTGTGTTAAATAAATGAAATTAAAAGATCTTAACACCTATAAATGATTAGTCTTTTGCATCAGCGATGCCTCCTGGTGTTATTGCGAAAGTTGCTTCAGACTCTGGCATATCAGGACTGAAACAGAAATTAAATTTAAACACATCTAAATGTAGAATAAAATATTGGAATGAAACACTGTTTTATGATAGTGTTTTTATATTCCACTAAAATAATAATTTTTACTACCTGGTCAAAAAATGTCATGTCTAATATATAACATATTGAGTACATCATGTAGGGAAGAGTATATTGAATCACATAATCAATAACCATCTGCTATATGTTACAATCGAAAATTCAAACTATAATTACTCCAATTAAAATGTGAACTATAATTACTTTTCAGACAGCCATTACCTGTCATAAATTTTGGCTATTCTTGTTTCCCCTCTCCCTTTTCGCAAATAAATCCTTGTTGTAGATGCATGTGCTAAAATGTTGCCTCCAATAGGTTTCTTAGGATCAGCCTAAAATAAATTAGCCCCATTAGTACTAAATATTGATGTAGTACAGAGGTGAGCACATATGAGACCAAAAGGAACTGCACATATATACACAAATTCAAAATTATTTATTTATTGTAATTGTATATTTTCATGTCACATATAAGAACATTAGAACACATTTATAAAATGTAATAACAAAAAGAAAATAATTATTTCAAAATTTTAGTAGTAAAATTTAAACATAATGAAAATATATTTATTTATTAATAAAAAGCATACAATCTAGCATCAATCTTTGGTCTGTGGCACTTGTGCATTACAAAGAGTTGAGGAAAAATATATAAAAAGAAAATGTTAATGGGAACTGCACTTAACTAAGAGTTGCATGTGGCTCTCGAACAAGCATTTGCCAACTGTTAACATAGTATCTATTATTTATCATTCGCAGACATGTAAGATCAAGTTTTAAATATAAAATACTTTACTCATACTGACTAATTGGATGTTCATCTAGTCTACACATTTATTAAAATATGTTAATTTACTAATTTTTTGATGTGCTCAATTAGTATGTTATAGACATTTTAAAACATATTAGTTAATCTGGTTTGAAGTTTTTCACTTGAAAAGAATCATCAGATAATCTTTGACTATTATATTTATTTTTTATGATATTTTATGGAGCACCTAAAATTAGGTTATTTATAAAGGTTTTAAAAAGGACCAGAGTTATTGTAGAGTAAAACTATCCTAATATATAGTGGTTTGTCAAATTTTTCATGACTCAGATACTTAGCATTGAAATGTACAAATTTTACAAATGTGACAAAAACAATTAAAATTAATTATCAGTATATTACAGTTGAAATTGTTATTAGGTCCAAAATGTAACTGTTTAGTTAAGAACGTAATTGAAAAGCAGAAGAAATTACACAAAAAATGTAATTGTTTCCAAAAGGTCTACAAGATTGTACCTGGAAAGTTAGAGTTGCTCCAGGATCAGATGTCATTTGATTTGTTATGAATATGGCAACATTAAATTCCTCTGAAATCTTCTGTAAACGTGACATCATCTGGGCAAGTTTTTGTTGTCTGTCTGCTAGCTCTCCTCGACCACTGAAGTCCACTCGGAATAGGGCCATTATAGAATCAACAACCTATTTATTTAATTTATTAATTTCCATTAATAAATCGACATATATGAAGAATGTAATTCCTTAAAAGAAACGTGTGAGTTAAAGTACATATTATGTTAATATAAGAGCACTTCTAAGAATGGTCTTCATGGTAAAATATATATCAGTGATGAACTAATTTTAGTTATGTATACAAACATTTCCAAAGTGTAAAAGTTTATTAACTGTTTGTGTTAAACATGCATTACACACGTTAAACATGTGGTGTTTGTAGCGAATAGACAGTTAATGTAAGTGTCAGTACTAATGAGTTTTAAATATTTCCTGTAGTATGAATTTTTGTCAAAGATGTAAAGTTCTACAAATATGTAACTCATGTAGAACTGTCATTTTACCAGCAACTTGAACACTCCTGCCTCTTCATGAAACTTGGCAGCAACATAATCCATAAGTTCGTATTGGTGTTCACTTGTATAGGCTCTTGCATATAATACATTGTCAAGAACTGCATTTTGATCCAATTTAAAACGATCAGCAATTGCACGCAATCTGTCTGGGCGACTGAAAATTTTGTTATTGAGGATAATATAGGATATCAAGAAATAATTCTGCACTTTTTTCTGTACATAAATAGTTTTCTAAAACCTAAAAATAAATGCTGATTTTAAATATTTTGATTATAATATTTAAAGCAAATGGAAAATAATAAAAATTTTAATATTTTAATAATCCATAAGAAATTGTGTTATTGTTAACGATTGTTTTTAATCACAAAGCAAATTTCACTTAAGCACACTAAATGTTTACTCCTGTCGAATAATAAAACTAGTTTACTGTTCAGATAAAGGGTCTACTATTAACTTTAAATTGTAACGTTGTTTTCTGCAACAGCCTAGCTCATTATTGTTGGGCATATGATCATGCTGAGATACACGATTTAACAAGTTGAAGTTGTAAAGCAGTATAAAAATGCGTATTCTCTGTGATAGGCCTTTGTCCTTTGTCGCCACAACTAGCATTTGTTGACGTGAACGTTTCTTCAGATAACAGGGTGCCAAATGTCACACAGACGTTGAACTATAGTATTAGTGGTACGAATGGCAACGCATTCTATAGATACGTTGCCTAAAAAGAGAACGGTATTCAAATCAGATGTAAATACCCACAACACTTAACGGTATGTAAGACGGGCACGTGTTTGGCTGTGGCGGGACGGTATTCGCCATGCTTACTGGCGAATGTACAAGATGGCGTGTTTCCAAATACTGGAGGACGATCTATAAAACCGAAGGAAAAACTCGTTACTGATTATTATTTTTGATACTGTAAGAGATTTTAGAATTAGGAATCTGTAGTCTTAAGAACAGATGGAAATGGAAAACAATTCGTGCTTCCCTCACAGTTCTCTCTAGTCGCAGCAGAACGTGCGACTTCGTCGACAAACAACCACCTGGAAGGACAGGGACGCTGAGGGTTCCGGTTTGCTCTTTCCAGAAGACAGCCCACGGGCCTTTCTTTATTTGCTTTTCCTTCCGTAAATACCACGAGAGGGATTTCATAAGCACTTTATTGAATATTAGTTACTAGCAGTTTGAAAGGAAAAATATTTATAAAATTGTATTCAGATAGTTTTTATAATACTAATTAATGAATATATAATAACAATTATATATTATTTATTTCTTTTCTTGCTTTTTACGAGAACCCTAGTAGAGATTGTTTACTTATTTCACGGAACTGGGTACACAGGCTGAGTGAAATTTTCGTCAGGATTTCACCCCGTGGAGTTAGGTGCATTAGTCATTTACGAGAATAAGCCACGAACAATCTGCGACCTTCAACAGGACAACTTACCACGCAATAAATGGCTAAAAAGTTGTCTAAAGTGAGTTTCAAGAATTCGTCGATTAAATCAAAGCAGAAAAGTGATGTTATGTTATAAACACAAATGTTAAAAATTGCTTTTTAATACGCAATTAAGAATTATTACGTGTAGATTTCATGGTTTCGCGTTTGAAAGTTCTGGCACTTTTATTAACAGACCCTTTAGCTGCGCATTACATGTTAAAACACTTATAAAGTAAAGCCTGTTGCATAAAAAATGTAATTTAAGTTCAGATTAATAAATGAAAGGATACAATGTATGCTCAGTATCAATAAAAATGACTTTGCCACCCATATAACCATTCTTGTTGGGTACCTGAGCAGCAACACACAAAGTGTGCGATAATTGTGTTTTTCCAGTCCGAAATTCTCCAAATGCTTCAGTTATTGCCATTGATTCTATTCCACCACCCATCAACTTACTATAACAAACCATGCACTAACAATTACACACTACATAAAATTATGTTTTATAACATAAATATTCAAAATATATAAAAAAAAATAATGGTATGTGCACAGAATAACTACTATTTACGTTTTGGAACACTTTCTATATTTATATAATGGCGCTTTTTTAAAAAAAATGTGTTCCATCAGGACTTCACATGAACTATCTTCTATTTCTCCTTCTTATTTCGCAAGTCAGACACAGAAAACACTAATGGCAATATTACAAATATATCCATGACATTTCCATTCAACTTTAATTATAAAACATTTAGTTGGACTTAAATTTATAAATTAAATTAAGCTATATTTTCTACAAATCTTTAGCCTTAGTATTTGACAGTTCTTTGTTGGGCAAAAAAAAATTGGTAATTTGAAAATAATAATTTCCAGCCCTGGTTTATCAGTCGAATGATAAACATTTGCACTAAATTTTCACTGGTAAGTTAGGAATTAACAAATTATAAAAAATAAAATATCAGTCTAAATAAATAATTGTAATATCTTTGAAAACAGTTTTAAAAAGCAATGAAAAAAATCTGTCAATGGGTGGAACATTGCCTGGCTGATAAACAATGTCCTTCGCAGTCCCAAGATCACCGATTTTTCCACTTATACATTTGTTTTACATTACTCGACTTTATATACACAGATACAAAGTCTTTTCAAGGACCAATACTGCCACTTCAGTGGTTTGGCTGATTCAGAGTTGTTTTTTTCCATCAGGTTCATGCAAATATTGCAGATGATATAAGTTGGAAGTTGAAACTTAATTTTTCAATTGGATCAGTTACAAAGATTCCCCTACACCTACATTTGATATTTTTCAAATTGTGTATCGAATAGGGTCAACTATTATCCGTTTAGCACTAAGTGACTGTACCAACATACTTCTTGTAACATTATTTCTAAACTGTATTCCTCTTTTACCGGTAAACCATTAGACTGACCTAACCAAATTATCAAGATTTCTATAGTTCTATTGCAGGAATCATAAATAGTCATTTATGTTACAACTTACTCTAATTCAATACTTCCAGTACTGATTTTGAAAATGTATTTGCGTTGATCACTGACTTCCAATGCTGTAAGAAAGCCTATTCCAGACTGTATTTTACAGCAAGCCTCTTTAATTTTGTCAACTTTAGCTTCTGAAAATCCTTTTATGTTACATAAACGCTTCCGTGTAGTCATTTGTATCCCTTTTATGGTACATATTCCAGATGTTTTCAATTTCTTGATATCTGCTACATTCTGAAATACATGTGTGGAAACAATAATTAAAATAAAAATAAATATTTCCGAAGCCATATGGAATCGATAAAAATGCAAGGAATTGGATGTACTTAACGGCGAATTGCCCATTTTTATATTGATACTCTACCGTGACAATCTCAGTACTTAATGTTAAAAAAATTTATATGCCAAACATGATTTCTAAATGGCTTTTCAACAAGGCTTGAATTACCACTTTAGTGGAAATACCAAGGTGTCTCATGTCTGTCGTCATTGTTACGGCGGGAACATAACAGAATGTCACCGAAGATAATATATATCCCCCCGTTTACACTAGAAAAACTCAGGAAACCGCGGGTTAGGAAGAAATTCTACCAACAATCTGAAGCCAGAATCTGTTCCTTAATGAATAAGCCAATTTGATTCATTTGCGAAGGAAGGGGTAGGGCCTGTACTTTCGAATAAAGCCAAGAGAGACAAAAGAGACTTCTAGAAAATCGAGCTGTCTTCGAAAGAAATATATTGCCATTATAGCTTACGTTAGACACGGCTAGAATTGCAGAAGTTACGAACGGCACTAGAACAATAATGTAGTATTGTGCTGACATTCATGGACGTCATAAGCGTATTTCTACTCAATGAGTCTTGGAACACAATATTTTAGAGTCTAAGTTAATTCTTATAGCGAGCATCAATACTCACGCAACATTGACGATGCTCTGTGGAAATTTAACATGTCCATGAATGAAATTATTTCACAAGGGCGAAGCAAATTCAATAAATTATACCAATTACATAATCGTTATTGAAAAATTGCTTACGATCCATAAAATACCGTCTACCTAGACAAGTTATGGATTAAAAGTAGCACAACTAAGTATAACATGATTTCTTAGATTTTTAAAGAATCAATTTAAATAAGTTATAAATGTGAATAAACAATTTAAGTGAAAAATTTACATATTTTCCTTCAACTCCATCTTCGAAATGAGAGTAACCGTATTATACTTGATTTATTAATTTGTTTTGGATTCAATCTTTTTGTTGTTGTTTTCACTATATTTCTCAAATAATTTTTAGATTAAGTGAGAGGTCCATAATCAAATGGCAGAAACGTTACGATGTAGCTTCGTTAACTTTTAATTTTTATAAATAAATATTCTGTTGGCCAATTTCTACTAATTTAAATTTAATATGTCAGTATAATATAGTATTAATTTTATTATAGAGAATATTTAGACTGTTGACTCGGGAGAACTGCGAGAGTAGCTTCGGATATAACCCGGGAGGGGTAAGAGAGAATACAGCCACAAAAGTCAAGGCATCTATTTTACTAAAGAACATCAGCCAACAACAATCTATACTGACCGGTAGCTCCATCCATCCAAACTTTTCAGGGATACGTGAGCGAAACGTTGCATACTTATTTCACGATTTGTCATTTCATTTGTTCATTTCCTACAATTTGCATTTTAAATTATAACTAATTATTACTGTTCGTAAGTACACACCACAATGTCGATAAAAAGAAGACTAATAATAATAGTAATACCTGTATTCGTTTTAGCAAATTATATGCATGGTATAATTAAAACAATTTAAATTATGTTGTTTCTTCTATGTACTCATTGTGTTTTTATATTTCATCATATTGCGATTATTAAATAGTAATGTGCTTAGATTTTCATACAATGAATATTTCTAATCATAATTAATAGAAAGTAGTATTAAATTACCACTCCATGGTTTTGTAACAAGTCAACATCCTGAAAGAATGTGTCATCGTCTTCATCGGCATCTGAGCACGCTGTATTAAGAATATGGTTCTCCATTATTTTTATTTTCTCCAAATTAAAATTCCACAAAAAAAATCTTGTTCCAAGTCAGCTTTTTCAGACTGTATAGGCCTACATAAATAATAGAGTGAAAAATTATGTATTTCTGAAATGTGTTAACGCTATAATGAGTTTAAGCTTAAAATATCTAATTCTCATTCATTCTTTCGCTAAATCCTTCTACTCTGAAACACTAAAGTGAATTTACTTAAGTAACATTTTATGGGTAGAAATTATTTTTATATTGAATGTCTTGCATATTTTCAATATAATATACTTTTGGTTTCAGTATTTATAAAGAACAGTACTCTCCCACTTGATGAATTCACTGGATGGAACTGTTATTCTGATATGCAGATGCTATAAATAAACTAAAAATCACTCATAAAATGCAATGTTATTATATTAGTTTCAATTTTTGTTTTTTCATAAAACCACTCCACTTCGTTGTTATTAATTAATAGTACAAATATTAATAGCACTATATTTAACTTCGTTTCAGATTTTTAACATAGAATCTTTTCAAATTTGTTTGTTCTCACAATCCTTAGGTCTAAAATGTATCAAAATCAAAATTAATTTTTTCATTAATGATGTTCTAAAATCATTCTAAAAATTAAAAAATAATAAATTATCGGAGATTATTTGTAAATTCATTTCCCTCCTAACAATTCTTAGCAAAAGTATGTAAACGTGTTATTATAATCCAAAACATTTCACGTTTTCACAATGCCATCAACATGTATATATATGTATATATATATATATATATATATATATATATATATATATATATATATACATATATATACATATATATATATAATTTTTGGAATGATTATAGAACAGCATCATTAATGAGAAAGTTAATTTGGATTTGGATCCCTCATTACATATACATATAGTGTCCTAATATAATTATAATCCAATATTATGTTTGCACAAGCATATATATATATATATATATATATATATATATATATATATTTATATTTCATTTACGAACTTTTGAAGTCTCAAAAAATGAAAATGTTCTCAAATATTGAAAGAGTAGTTGTTAAAGTAACAAATTAATTGTCCATTCATTATTAGAATGACGTATTGACGTAATTTTTCACACAATCATTAAAAGTAATAAGTTTGTATTTCTATTTTTTCCGCCATTCACAAATTATTTTATACTATTGCATAAAGTTTAAAACGTTGAAATTTGTAATAGAATATTACGAAAGCTTTATATCAACAATCAGGATGAAAATATTTTCTACAAATATTACCTGAAGTAGTTAAACAGATACGTAAACCACTTGCTTTGATAACTCCTTCGATTGAGTTTAAATAAACCGCTTTCATTGATAACAAGATATTACATTCTTTCCAGAGAGTATATACAAATTCAAGATATTTTCATAATACTACAATCACGTTTAACCTTCATCATTTCTTGAATTATATTTTCAGACAATTAAATTAAATATAAAGCTTTATTTTAACAATTTAAACAATTTTCAGCTACTGATTAATTAAGGAGACTATTATTTTGTCTTTTTAGATAAGTTACTGACACCCTTCAGCTGTTCCATGTGATTTTTCAAGCCGTAATTCTTTTTACGTTACCGAAAGGTATTCCAGCATTTGAGACAAATGTAGTTGCTCAAATAAAAAAAAATACAAATGAAACTTTAATAGCAATATTGAAAATAACCTATAGCAAAGTCAGTTTAAGTGTCTTTGCACCTAACTTTGCAACCTTTGCACTCCGTTCCCTTTAAGATTTTCCCGAACTGATTAAGTGAAATTTTCTAGAATCTTTTAGTTTTTGTAAGGTATGATAATGTTAACGAAATCCCCAAATACTCATCTCAATAATAATCATACATTTTGTAATTTAAGGAAATAATATTGTTTTTCTTTTCACTTTTAGTAATTTTTCTACAAATTAATTGTAGTTATTGCACACAGTTCGTCGAAGGAGACCAAAATATACTAAATATGGCAGTAAGTCGACCATGGACGCCTATTATGCGCAAAATAGCATCTTCAAACAATCCAATGTTAACTGTATCTTCGGCTAACCAAAGCTGTAGATTTTTGTGTTCTAGTAACAAGCTAGTTGACGTAGCTGTCAACGATAAAACAGGTATATAGTTCATCATTTGGTTGCTAAAATTAAACTTGTATAATAATAGAGAGAGACTACTTTTACTCTAAACTATTTTCTCTATAAAGCATTAGTGTGACAGTATTGAATGAGCTTTCCTTAAATTAGTACTATCAGTCAGACACTTTAACAATATGATGTCATGTATCTGTATACTAGTTCTGTTTTTTGCACTTTTAATTGGTCTACAATTATTTTGTTTTTTAGTGGTAACTTCAACTAAATTAATTAATGGTATTGATAGTTTATTTTTGTCATTTGTTGATAATTCTGAGTTTTTATTGTATCTGGTTTATTTTACTTTAAGGAGTTGCAACTGTCACAATGCAAAGACCACCAGTGAATAGTCTGAACCTTGATTTACTTCAAGCTCTGGCAAATACTTTTGATCACCTTGAGGAAAACAAATGCAGAGGAATGATTCTCACCTCAGTAAGTTTGCATATAGAAAAAATGAAATAATATAACATAGAAAACTAATTGATTGCGATAAGAAAGGGATGAGGATTACTTAGCTTACCTGAGTGATGTCAATGGTGGTTTTTACAATGTTAGTTTAATGATAAAATTTTCAGGGGTGTTATTAGGAAGGCAGACACTTGGAGGTAATTTACTAATTACTAAAGACGGGACATTTTTCAGTGTTATCTTTATTATATGAACATTAAAAAGAACCATTGTGTGAAAAGTGAACTCTTTTGTGCAGAGAATTAGGAGAAATATGTACATAATAAACAATGTAACTTCTTAGAATCGTCAATTGTTTGCTATAAAGTGAACAAATTATTTCTTCTATTACTCTTTAACTCCTTTGATTGTGTAATGCACAGTTCTCAGTTTACTATTTATAGCATTAATTTTATTTTTCATAGTAAGATTTTGTTCAGATAAGTTTTTTTTTCCATTTCTACAGGCTTCTCCTACTGTTTTCAGTGCTGGTTTGGATCTAATGGAAATGTATAAACCAAATCAGGAAAGAGTGAAAAATTTTTGGTCTTCATTGCAAGATGTCTGGATTAAACTTTTTGGTTCATCATACCCAACAATAGCTGCTATTAATGTAAATAAATCACATTTGTTAATTTTATGAATTATAATTAAACTGTTGCCATTATTAAAATATAATTCAATAGTAATAAATGTATAAATCAGCACTTTATTGTACAATTTTTAACAAATTTTTCCAATTGTGTGATCGTATGTTTTCTCTACTTGCCTGGATTAGTATTCACATTTACTCATTTTCTTGATATATGGGCCAATTATAGTTGACATATTTTATTGTACCAATAATAATATAGCTAAATAAGTATCACTTAAATTAAGAAAATCTCAGATATTTTTATTTATTCCAGGGACACAGTCCAGCTGGGGGCTGCTTATTAGCTTTGAGCTGTGAATATAGAGTTATGGTTGGTCCAAAATTCTCAATTGGTTTAAATGAGACAAAGTTAGGCATTGTAGCTCCTGGATGGTAAGTATTCTGTTTTTGCTTCTCTGCTTATGTATGGTATGCAATTTGTAACAACTAGAACAATATAACAAAATAGAAATATTCAATGACAAAAAAAATTCATTTTTTAAAAATAAAAATAAATAATTATAAAGAGATTTCAATTAATATCCTATATATTGTAACATATTAACCTGTCATTAGTAAATGAGACATTTTTTGAGCATCTGAGCTGCATACAATTAATTTAGGTTTCAGGATTCTATGAAAAACACTATTTCTGGACGTGATGCAGAATTAGCTTTAACAATGGGAACAATGTTTTCTACAGATGAAGCCTTAAAAATTGGTTTAATAGATGAGACTGCAACAGATAAGGAAGATGCAATTGCTAAAGCAGAATCATTTCTTGCAAAAACTGCCAAGATTCCAGGTATTGAGTTATATTTAGTCTTTTCATTTCTAGTAATTCAGTAGTTTTTCAAAAATCTCCCATCATTTCTTCCATCTTCCAAATCAAACAAAAATCAATTATATAATTTTTATTGTAATTTTTTTTGTTTTAAATATATATCATGATACACTTAAACCCTTCACTTTTTGATTGGCTTTAAATGATCTCTCATCATTATCTACTAATAATTTCACAGTTCTCTTCTAGACATACTTTCGTTAAATTTCTTAGTTGTAGTCTAATTATTTTTCTTTTCCTTTCAGCTTCACAAAAGTTTTCCATTGCTCGATTTAATGTAATATTTTCTGCCAATAAGTGATTACCACTGCACAGAAAACATAGATCAATTTTTTTTCAGATATGCTAGTTTCCTCTGAAATAGACTAGTCTGTTCTGCACATGGTCCACTTAAATAATTTATCCATTTAACATACACACAAAAACCAAAAAACACAATAACACACTTCTACTTGCTGCCAAACAGCCATAAACTTGGTGTCCCAGCTGAAAGTATTTATGCTTTGGTGGATGAATTAGGGCTTGTAATTGTAACACTATCTTTCTTCATCAGCTATACAAACCATTTTCTCCACCTTCTACAGGAACTCCCAAAATCACTTTCAACTAATTCCCTACTGGTTAATAATATTTCCTCCCTTACACTAATGTCCCCCACACAAATGGTCTGGGTACACTTGAATATTTATTTTCTCTTAGTACACCAAATTATTTCCCAACACCAAACTTCATGAAAGCTCTCATCAAAGGAATTATATTTCTTTCAAAAACATCTACCATCAGTTAAGAGACACAACCCTGTGTACATGGATGGCTCCTACTTCACCATATTATTCGTGGGATAAGTGGTACATGGCTACCTAAATTCCTTCTCATTGAAACTTTAAATCTGGTTCTTGTTCAGTGACAATATCTTCATATTGTAGAACCTTGGGCCAGATTACCCTGTCTGAATTCCTCCTAAAAATAAATCCCAAATTCTCTGTTAAGTGCACTTGTAACTATGCTCCTACCATCACCACCTTCCTTGATGTTGATATACACCTTATTTCTGGCCTCATCACAACATCTGTCCACATTAAACCTTCCAACACTTTACAATACCCCCACAAACCAGTTGTCTCCCAAACTATACTAAATGCTACCTTCCATGCTGCCTGGACCTTAGGGAGGTTGCATTTGCTCCACCTGGAATAGTCTGGCCACCTACATGCCTTCATAGAAAAAAAAATCATGAACATCTCCAGAGAGAAATTCTTTCAATTAAACCTCAATCTGTAACGCTAAGAAACTGAAAGTTTCTATCCTAATACATTAACTCTTTACATGTGTAAGTGAGGATTACAGTTAAAAATGTGCCACTAAATTTTAAACATATAATAATTTTTTGGACAGTAAAATATCAATGGTCTGCAATGGAATAATTTTATAATACTTTTGTAGAACAACAAAGGTCATAATGGATTTCACTATTCTAATATTGTTATTTTAAATATTGCTGTTAATGATCAGTAGTAATTTTTCTTCCGTTTTTTAATTCAATATTTCAGCACAATTTGAGGCTTTTTTTAGAAATTCTTTGTATTTAAATCACAATAAGATAATGTTTTGTGTTTCTCATTTCTAGCAACTGCCCGAAGATTAACCAAGATGACACTTCGTCAAAAGATTATCGATCGGTTAGCAAATAACAGAGAGACCGATTTGGAAATTTTCATGACATTTGTCAACCAGAAAGCAGTTCAGAAGGGTCTTGAAATGTATTTAGAATCATTAAAGCAAAAAGCTTAGGAACTGATCCAGTTATGAGTTCAAGATTGAAATCAAGAAGGTCAACAGTTTTATATTTTTATGAGAAGAGTTTCACTTTTGTAATAGGTAGATTACAAAATAGAATTTGAATAGTCTTAAATGAGCACAGTATTGAATATCTTACATTTTATATTATTATATGTATATTTTTCACAATCAGTTGCTAGACGTCTCTGAATATTGCTGTAGTATATTGAATTATTGAATTTTGATACAGTAAAACTTGTGTGTTAAATACTAAAATGATGGTATAATGACCAGATATCTTTATTGTTTATTTGTAATACATTTTATATTTTCAAATTTTACATTGAAATAATATTTTTTATTCTTTGTAGTGTCTTTATTTCATAATCAGAAGCTATTTAATTGACAGTATTGTAATTTCAGCTGTTTACAATGTTTTTTTTTATTTTGTAAAAGTAAAAAAACTCCAAATATTATTTAAGCCGGAGAAAAATTTAGTAAATAATCTTTAAAATAGTTTTACACACATTTTTGAAAAAATATTTAACTATTAAGAGCATTTGGTATTTTGGGATATTTCTACTATATTTTTATAATGTGAAATATTTTAATACTTATCTTATTAGCATATATCAAATTGTTTTAAACATATTGTATAAAATTCACTTAGAAGTTGTGACTTTCTTTGGCAGTCTTATTTAATCAAATAATGTCTTGTAATACTTCCCACTTTTCAACTGTTATTGTATTTTATTAAATAATATAACTGAATCAGTTTAAAAAAATAGTATTATCAGAAACATTAGTAATGTAAAATTATTATTATGGACAGTTTTCTGCAAAGAAATAATTGTTACTATTATAAATATATGAATTTGATATATAATAAAATTATTTTCTGTAAGGAAATATATTTTTATAACTTAAGAAGCTTTTAAATGTTTTTTTCTAAACAGTTTTCTTAACATTATATCTTTTAAAAATTTAGATATAAAAACACAGACGCACAGTGCTCATAGTATGATTTTCTTTCAAATTTCCTGAAGGCCAACTGAGTGCTATTCAGGTTTGATGTTTTGAAATGAACTGAAGCAGATATAATGAGATTCCCACAAATTTTTCCCATTATGTTCTGAGAAATATGCTAAAAGAAGCAATCAATGTTTTTACATACATTTATTGATATGAAAGGTTAGTTAAAATAAATTATTATTGTGTGTAAAATCGCACACTTTTTACTATCTGAAGTATTTTTTTTTCTCAAGGAAAATGTGCTTCACAGAGTTTAGAATGCCTACCCAATAAAGCTGTTTCACTATATTAAAATATTAGCCTGTGGAACTGCAATCAAATCTACAAGTGAATAAAGTTATTAAACGTTTCAATAGAAATAATTTACGACCTCAACATCAGTTTGTATTCCATATAAAAAAAAGCTGTATACACCACATTAAATAAAATAAGAATCAATATCTACTAGAAATATTTTTGACCTTGAAACATTTGACATCAGTACAATATACTTTTAGAATGAACTAAATTACAAGAATGTCTCATTTGTAGTTTAGTTCTTAATTAACAGTTGGAAAGGAAACGAGCACAATGAATAATCTGAATAAACATTTAATTCAGTTCAGACTGGGGAGGTATAGATTGGATTTTCACAGGGTTCTGTTTTAGGTCCTCTCGTATGTGTAAATATATACAAATGACTTGTCAGTATTGAATTTAAACTCTAAATCTATTATTTCTGCAGATGATAAAGTATATTATTAAAAAAACAGGAAGAGACAGCTATTAATACATTTTATACTATTATAAATTGATTTTCTTTAAATGGTTTGACGCTGAACTTAAGGAAAACGGACACAGTGCTAATTCACAAAATGAAATCTACACTAAACTCAGTAACTCTGATTAATTAAGCAAAAGTACAGAGTTCCGAGGGCCAGGACCTCCAGCGAAAATACAACATTGTTGTTAATTGTCATTATTATTCAGGTACAACTGTTGATGTATAAATCTAATTCTTTGATACTGCTAAAAAACGTATATTGTTGTATCATACTATGTAAATATTATAAATTTATGGAGCAAAAGTTTCAGAATTTTACATTAGGTTCTAATCTAATAATTTTTAGGTCCAATAGCATGCAAAACGTATTACTCTTTCCACATGCCTGAAAATCTACTTCTCACGTTAATCTGTGGAAAATTATTCTTCCCTAGCCTATTTGACAATTCACTATATCATCTTATTCTTTTGTAACCTAACTTATCCCACTCTACACTAAACAGTACGGAAAGTTGATGGCTATTGGACAATGAAAATAGTAAACTCGAAACTTCTAGATAAGCCCAGCCGGTCAAGGGAAAAGTTGAAAACAGGCTGAAATAACTACTTTGCCAATAATTTGTAAAGAAAAGTGTCCTTCAACAAAACTGTTCTTGTTTTTGTAGCAAACTATAAATCTCAGACGATTGACAGTATTTGACGTGCCGATTTAGATCTTGTAGTCGTAAGTTTGGTAAATATTTTTATTACGTTTCAATATTGATAATAATGTACATTGATTTGTTATAAAATATAAAAGTATTTCTTAAATTTGATGTGTATTATTTTCATATGTAACCTGAATTCTTGTTTTTTAACATACTTGAAAACATGACCTGTAGATAATTAAGACAGTTTATGCAAGTTTACGAATAATTAGAAATATCAACGATACTGACATTGCTAACTAATGCTAAATCCTCATCACGCACAATTGCTTACAATTAATAATTCGTGTAGGACAAATATTCCATTTTGATTATTAATTAGCTAATGTTAAATAACCTATATTTAATCCTGATCTCGCACAAATGTGGACAACTAATTCTTGAGGGACAAATATTTCATATTAATTATTATTTATATGTATATTGCATTGCTCATTTTTAATTATAATTCATCATTGCAGTAAATCATTGAGCCTTCAGGAGATCTGCGTTTAGAAATTATTTGAAATGGCAGAAATTTGTCACTTCGCTCTTATTTCGAGAAAAATCAACATGCCCAAACTCTTTTTCAAGTATTGTGTTTCTTTTGGGAACAAACCATTACGACATTTTAGTACAGACGAAAAATTGGTCGATGTAGCTGTCAACGAAAAAACAGGTATGATAAAAATAAGTAAGTGTAACATGACTATCATAAATTCAGTCATGAGCTTTTATTTTTTTCCTTAGGAGTTTCAATTGTAACCATGCAGCGACGACCAGTAAATGGTTTGAATCTTGATTTGCTTGCAGCCCTATCAAATACATTTGATCAACTAGAAAAAAATAAATGCAAAGGAATGATCCTTACTTCAGTAAGAGATACTTTTTGAAATTAATACTATAATTTGTATATTCATGTATATAGTGTTTACCAGTGGTGTAGTGCAGGTTTCAGCAGCCTGGGGCATAGGCCAAATTCACTACCCCATATTTAGGTATTTAAATACAAGATGTTCCAAAATTTACAGAAATTCCTAAATTTTTCTGCCCCCAAAAAGTGCCACCTGGGCCAGGTTTCCCCCATCACACTATACCACTGGTATTACCAGATCTATTAATATTAAATTTTGGGAAATGAGGTAGGTTTTTTGGCACTTGTTTCAGGCTCACGGTTTCCTGTTGAGCTAAACTGGTCATATGCACAGGCTTAGTTTCCAGTTTGAGTTATGTTTAAATTTGTTAGTATTGTGGTGATACTATCCTTGGAAGATTTGTTTGTCGGATTCAAGTGCAGGTATTCACTGAACCGTATATTAATGTTTTTTTTTAGAGGTAGTAAAGATAATAATTATTTCAATTTCAGTTAGTATGATTCTTAGTTTCTGACAGGTTTTATTTTAAATCAAAATAAAGTGCTTTGTTATGAAGACCTTGGTTCCCAAACTTCAGACATAATTAAAAAAGAACACTTTGTTATAAAATGAGAGCGTGATTCGTAAATCTGCAATGCTGAATGTTATGAATGTAGTATGTATAAATAGTGTGCATGTGTAGCATAATATTTTAGTGTTGATGACTAATTATTCAACATTTTTACAGACAAGATCAATTAACTTCATCTTTATTTGCAGCATAGAACAATTTGTGTCAGTCTTCACACAATGACTCAAGTTGAATTATGTCTTAAACATGGCAAAAGTTTTACAACTTAATATTTAATTTTAATTAATTTCTGAGATGTTTGGGGAATTTTCATATTAGTTTTAATAGTAGCAAATTGTTTATTTATCTCATATGGATACACATTTAAAATAAATTTGAAAAGAATGATGGTTTTAAATAATGTAATGAGAAATATTTGTCAATGTAAGTTAAATTATTTTACAATTGACTGATTTGTGCTATAAAAGGCTAGATATGAGCAACATTTCAAGTAATGTGATTTCTATGCTAATATATAATAATTGAGAAGTTGTATTAGCATCTCAGAGAACAATTTACTAAATAGCAAAAAAGCTTGTTCTTTTTATAAAACTTCTTCTCTGACAATTGATTATTAAAATATTAATTGTATTTAATGAATTTTTACAGTCACTGCCTACAGTTTTCTGTGCTGGATTAGATTTAAATGAACTTTATAAACCAAATGAAGAAAGATTCAGACCTTTTTGGACCCTCTTCCAAGATGTGTGGATCAAGTTGTTTAGTTCTACATTCCCAACAGTGGCTGCTATTAATGTAAATACTCTTAATATTATTTTTGGACACAAATACATTGCAAAATATTTAATGAAAATATGTTTTAATTTTGATTTGGTTAATCAGGAAATGAACTACAGGAATTGGAAAAGGCATTATTTGTGTTTTTATGAAACCTATGTAAATAAGTTGATGTCTGAATATTAAGTAATTATTTTGTGTTAGGCATTTCATTCAAAGGTTTAATCACATAAGCCCCAATAAATTAGAAGAGTTTTGTGATATTTGCTGTGTTAACCAATAATTTCATTTCATCACATAAAGCAGTTATTTATACTTTCACATCATAATATATTTTCTTCTTGATTCTTTATTATGTCATTCCTGTCTCAAAAACCTAATACTTGCAGTTTATTTTTCTTGTTTTTGTATCTTTCAATGATTTAATTGTTAGTGTTGATTCTTTTGCTGTATCACTACTGTTTACTTTGCATTCAATTTCATGCTCCTTCTTTTTACTCAGACAATTGGAATACTTCTAATAAAAGTATAATCCTATATTTCATACAAGCTGGATGTTGCCTAGATTGTCATCATCTTGGTTGATTTTGCATTATTTTTATGTAACCTCCGTCAACCTCAAC
The DNA here is from genome assembly GCA_037074705.1 of Zhengitettix transpicula. Classification (NCBI taxonomy): domain Eukaryota; kingdom Metazoa; phylum Arthropoda; class Insecta; order Orthoptera; family Tetrigidae; genus Zhengitettix; species Zhengitettix transpicula. The sequence continues at coordinate 199,009,686 of CM073590.1, forward strand.
CCTATGGCTGCTCCCCTTTCTTGCTGAAAGTGGTTGAAATTATACACAACAAATGTCAGGATAAACACTATTAATCTCATTTAACCTGAAAAATATTAATCGACACAAATATCAGCCATGTTAGCATGTTTGAAAATTTCCACCCCCGTACATTCTATTTTATTTAATAGATGCACTTGTCATTACATAATAATTTTTATTATTAATGTAAGACATCTTTTACAACTAGTGATCCTATAGTCCAATTTCATTATTGAGTTTTCCTTACATAACTTTATTCAAAATAAATATTAAAATAATAGTATTGTGTAATTAAGATGGAAATACCATTCTACATGCAAACTAAATTATATTGAAATGTTTCCATTAGTTATCTGTATTTTAGGGCCATGGTCCAGCTGGTGGATGTGTATTAGCTTTATGTTGTGAATACAGGATTATGGTTGGTCCAAAATTCACAATTGGTCTAAATGAAACCCAAGTTGGAATTATTGCTCCTAGCTGGTTAGTGATTTTTTTAAATAAATTTTGAGCATCTTTAATATGAATATATACTCAATTGTATAAAAGAGAGTGACAGAGAGCAATTGACATACCTTTAATTGGCCTGCACTCAATTCAGACCTACTATCCTGAAGAGCTCAGGCCCTTGAAAATTTGAAATTTTATTTCGGCACAGCTGACTATACCAATTAAAGGTAATTCAATAGCTCTCTGTCCCTCTTTATTATCCAAATGAGTTAATCAATTGTCACATTTCCTTTATATATATATATATATATATATATATATATATATATATATATATATATATATAAACACAAATTAAACTACAATTTTTTATAATGTTTTGCCTCACGTTTGAGGTCAATTTATGGTAAACACAAAACACTTTTATTTTTAAACTTTGGGCGCCATTTTGTAATAAATACAAATAAATTACTTAAATATTAAAATGATTGGATGTTTTTGTAAGAACTCAAGATTTTAAAGTAGACAAACAAATAAATTTATTAATACACAATTTACATTTACACAAGTAGTAAAATGAATTTTTTCAACAGTTAGTAATTAATTTTTTACAATGAAATTTAATCTTTCTCAGGGTCATTTACTGGGCCTTTAATAAAACAAATACTTGTTAAAAAAACTTTTACAATACAATAAAGAAAACGCATACAATAAGCAAATTTGAATTCTGAAATCTGACGATAATTACTTTTTACTTTTACTTAAAAGTTTACAACTATGAATACTGTGAAATATTAACTTACAATCTCTGGTAATCCATGAAATTTGGCTCACTCGCATACTAACACTCACTCACTTTATACAGGCCATAAAGAGCACCAAGTTGTGCACACACTTTACACTGAACACTTTCGTCATTACAACTACACAGATTGTTCACGTAACTGCAGACTATCACCACACAACGAACTTCTCACAATGAATTCTCGACGATGACATAGATTTATCTTGGCCACCTAACTTGGCCCAATGTCCACTGATGAACTCCTATCTTGTCTACGAGAACCACCACCGACGATCGCTGCTAATAGACTGATTCCCTTTCTTCTTCTTATGACGCCTTATATCTCTTTCTTTGGTGCACTTCACCAACTAATCTGTGTGCATTTCTCCCCACACCCTCATCTAATTTGCTATCTGTCTCTCAATTATCCTCCATTACCTTGTTGTTGTGTACAACTCATGTACCTTGATAATACGAATACAAACTACGACTCAGGACGACCTTTTGCACTCATCAACACGAATCCGGGAGCAATTTTGCACACAGCCCCACAGAGTTCGGGCACACTTTTTCCCCTTCCGCACAGAGTTTGGGGTACCTTCCATTGATTAAGTGATAAAATGCTTTTATAATACTTCATGGTTTATTATAAACTATGACAGAATTTAGCAGAAAAGCATAGTTCACTTTCCTGGACTGTATACACACACACTGTCAAATGGATTCCCTGGAGATTTCTATTCTCTAAGATAAATGCATAATATCCTAAAAATGGCATTGGTTGAAAAATGCTATTATGTCAAAATGTAAAATGATTTTGAACACTTTCAGACAAAACTATCGTGGTTATTGATTTTATAATTGTCAACTTTCAGTATACTAAATTATGAAGATGATGTAGCAGTTTATATGAGATTACATTTTGTATGAATTTTGTAGTTGAGATATCATATACAGTACAATATTAGTCATTCTGAGTGACTAATCCACATGTGTATTTTGTTTTTCAGGGTTAGAGACACTGTGAAAAATGCTATTTCTGCACGTAATGCAGAATTAGCTTTGACAATGGGAACAATGTTCTCTACAGAGGAGGCCCTAAAAATTGGCTTGATTGATGAAACTGCAACAGATAAAGCTGATGCTATTGCTAAAGCTGAAATATTTCTGTCAAAAACCACCAATATTCCAGGTAGTGTCAATTTATAATAACCACACGTCCAAAATATGTGAACATATTCAATTAGTAAATTTAGATATTTATTTTTTTGTATGTCCTAATAATACAAGTTTCATTATGCTTAATATTTAATTAAATAAACCTATTAAGTTATAGTTAATCATCAGGAATTTTGTGAATAAGTATAACTTTTTAAATTATTACTTGTCTTTTTTTCAGTAAATTGCTTGAACCTACTTTGCTTGATTGATTTATCAATAATCATATTGTAAGGAATATAAAATTAAGAAATATCAATGCTCTACAATTAGATAGGTAAACATATTATCCGCCTTATGGATTTATAGGTGATTTATTTTTGGAACATTAATTTATCACTGTTGATACAAAGGTCCTTTTGTTGAAACAATGTTCAATCAGTAGCAAACACAAAACTGCACAAAATGTGGCTTTAATTGAAAGAACACTGATGCATATACAAACATCTGAAAAACTACTCAACCATACAAATAATAGTGTTGTCACGACAGCAGCAGGATTCGAAACAAAACACATGTAACAAACAACCTAAACATAAAGTTTTATTTTTAACTAGTGTTAAGACGCTGATGCTAGGAATACATTTTCCCTATCAGGAATGATTGATTTTAATTTATAAATATGATATGAGGATGGTATCAAGATATTTGATTTACACTTTTTTTAATTGAGTCAATAACTTATTCTTCATTATAATTGAATTATTCATTCTAATCAATCTTAAATAAAAACACTGGGATCAATTATTCCTAAAGACTTGCCTATCAATTTAGTCAAAATAATAATAATAATAATAATTATTATTATTATTTAATTTAGTCAATGCTTGAAGATGAACTATGATAGCATTGTGCTAGAATTCAGACATTTTAAGTAAATTTTAAAACTTTGGATTGAATAAATTTTTTTCATTATAATAATTATTATTATTTGTTTCAGTCAGTGCTCGAAGATTAACTAAGATGGCATTGCGCCAGAATATTGTAGATCGTCTAGAAAACGACAGAGAGGCTGACTTTCAGTCATTCTTTACACCACTTCAACAAAAGCCTGTTCAGGATGTTCTTGAATATTATATTCGATCACTTAAGCAAAAGGCACAATAAATTGGTTTATTCAAATCATATAGGAGAGAGAGAGAGAGAGAGAGAGAGAGAGAAACTGTGGTTTATCTGAATATTAAAGATGTATTTGACAGTTGAAAATTCTTAAAAAAATGTTGAAAATAAAATAACTCCAAAAATTTCTACAAAACAAACTATCTCAAGGAATCCATCTTTAATACTCATGTAAATCATGTTTTCATTATATCTCTCCTGTACTCCAGAACTATATATTTTTAAACTTTATCTTACTCAAAAGAATTAAATACTTGTGTTGGGAAAGTAATTTTTGGATTTGTATGGTGTATTTATAAAAGCAACAGAATTTTAATTTTATATTCTTTGATAAATTATTGATTTCTGTTAACTTGCTATACTGTTTTGCATTTATTGACTTGGTTTTCATATTACCATGTAGGTTATTAAAACATATTGAATATTTTTAAAAATAAACCTTCATAAAATCATATGATACTCCTCAATGTAGGATTCAACTTTTCTTCCACTCATAATTTTTCTATCATAATAGAAAGACCCAATAATTTAGTAAATTGTAGGTGTGCCTGAGTTCAAATAGAGAATAAGCTTCCCAAATTATTGTTTTAGGGTTCCTTCAGTCTTGATTTCATTAACATTTAATTCTACATGTTGCACAAATAGATGGCATACTATTAATTGAAATTCTAAACATTATTTCTCTGTATGTTAAGAAATGTTGAACTAAATGAAAAATGATTTTGTTGTTCATTTATTGTTTTGTGGTGATTGATTATTAACATTCTGCTAATCTTTTGTCAAACAAAAGCTAACTTCTAATAAATAATACAGCCAATATGTCAGAAAAATTTATCAATTAATTAAACAAAAATTTGTTTGAATGCAACATTTTGTCTCCAATTTTTGGACTTGTTAAGGTAAAATACAGTTTGTAATGTATGCATATATACCTTCCTGAAGAAGAATGCTGAGAGCTTCCGAAAATTTCCCTATGGCTACACCGTACTTCACTTTCAGGTAAGCCACAAGCTTTCCTTTCTATACCAATAACGCAATGATTTATTCATTAACAGTTTCAAAACCACATGACTCTGTCCTATGATAGTTATAACTGAAATGACATTTCTATCATATCTTTAGGATTGATTGACAAATCTATAAAGTAAATCTAGAGGATTTTGTTTTCCTAACCTATATATGTTGTTGCTATTGTATAGTGGATTGATGGTTAGAGGATTTGGATGCTTCTCAAGAATCCTGATGTACTTAGTCCTGGAGAAGCTGATTACTTATTGACAGTGTTAATGTTTAAATCCCTTCAGATGACAGAATTATGGAGCATTGGTAATCGTTTAGGGAACATTTGACTGAAACCTTTCCAATAATTCAATATTAGATTACTTGCAGCACCCAGAAGTTGTCGTAGTATCTCTTGAAAACAAATTAAATTATCCTACATCATTCATTAACAAATCTTAATCCATTCCTCTCATAAAACATATAGAAACTAATATAATCTTTATTCCTAACAAAACAACACAATAAAATCAGGAATCATATCACTCAAACTTGGAAAATTAAAAAAAAAAACACAAAACACCATCCACTTTTTCACAGCAATATAATAAAAAAAAACTTCATACAACCAAACAATTCTTAAAGTCTCATCTCTACCAAATTTTTACACATGCTGACAATGTGTGGCTCTTGCAATTAAAAAATGAGCTCATCTAAAATTTAAAAACCACTAGCTATGATGTAACTTATACAAAAGGAAAAATTGTTGGTATCTCAATTTGAAATAAGAATTGGTAAGTTTGGTGCTTTCCATAGAGCCACACTTCAAAGATTGGAGTAATATAAACTATGATTTATTCTGAGAGTGTTGTTTACTATGTCTAGTGCAGTAGTAGTATATACTTTAATGTTATGGCATGTGCTAAGTATTCGTCTACTGTAGTCTAGTGTCAACTACATGTTTTAAATGAAATGAGAACTTCATTTCTTACAAAAGCTTGAATGGGCGATAAGTTTATTGATCTCAGATTAAAATAAATTAATACTTTGTTCATGCCCAGAATTATTATTATAGAAGAACAGTTATAAACAAGTTGAAATAACTTTTAATATAAAAAATATGTTGCATAGGGTTAAAAAAGGTTGGGAAACACTGCTTTGGACCGTAATGAATACACTGACACAGTTAACCAACTTCTTTCTGATAATAACTCTTTTAAAATTTGCAAATCCACATTTATCAATACAGTTATTGACAAATTAAGAACTAGTATTAAGAGGTGGAAAAATAATTAATTTATTAAACATTCCACATTTTACTCCTTATTCACCACCTCAGCTAATATTTCCAAAACTTATGCTCTTCCAAAAATTCACAAACCTTTTATAATTATTGCTTCTACAAGCAGCCCCTTACACAAAATTTCTTTCTAGATCCATAACATGTTTTCTAACACTCTTAATTTAGAAAACCACTATTCTGTAAAAAAAAAATTCTAACCAATTTATTGCTAAAATCAAACACCTTATCATCTCTCATTACCACTTTTTAATTTCCCTTAATGCCACATCCTTGTTCAACTCTATTCCCAATGATTTAGTCATTAACAGTTTCAAAACCACATGATCCATATTCAGTCAGACTAAAATTCCACTGAATCAAATTTTATGCATTTTAAATGTAATCATCAACTCCACTTATTTTAAGTTCAATCAAGTTCCCACTCCCTTGGAAAACCCCTTTGTTCTCTTTTTGCTGAGATAGTCATGAGAGATTTAGACTTCCTGTCCAACTTCTTTGCAACATCAGATATGTAGATGAGATTTTTTGTATTGCTGAGTACTCTCAAATCAATCTTATAGTCAATACTTTCAATAATTATCATCCCAGTTTACAATTTACCCATGAAATTGAATTGAACCATTCTCTTAATTTCCTTAATGTCACTATGTCCATTCTCGCCAATTGGTTCATAAAACCTACATACTCGGGATGTGTTCTCCATTTTCTCTCTTATCATCCTCCTAACAAAAAGATAGCTATAGTATATATAATCTTGTAGACAAAGCTATACTACTTTCCAACTCCAAGTTCCTTCAACACTACATAAATATTGTCTGTAACATTTTAATATTTAATGAGTACCCTTTAAATTTGATTAATAAACACACAAACATTGTATTGAATAAAATCCAATGTTCTACTGTTATGTGTCCCCAATCACCTCAATAATAAAAATTCTGGTACTCCCTTATTACAAATTTCTATATCATAAGTTCATCCAAATTTTAAAAGACTATCAAATATCATTTTCAGATCTACTAATACTCTTTCCTTTTGTTTAAAAACACAAGGATTAACTTGATGCCTATAGCCAACATTATATAGTTTACAAAATCTCTTGCTCTAGTTGAATTTCCTGCTACATTGGGAATACAAAACATTCCCTAATACCCATATAAAGGAACATATGTCTAATATTAAAACTTCCCAGTGATAAACAATCTGTAGTCTGTAAATGTATTATCAATTCAAAACATTTCATTCATTTAATTGGAAACATGATAAGATTTTAGATGTTGACATCAGGTAACAATCCTGACTTATATCAGAGACGCTTCTCATGAAATCCAACTGCAATTAGTTGTCAAACAGATACTAAGAAACTCAACAATTGCTACAATCCCTTATTTTTATACTAACCCTTCCGCTGTCCCATTGCCATTGTTTTTTCTTCGCTTTTAAGTTTGTCAACTGTATTGTGCGTTTGTATCACTTTTAAGGCTTTTGAGTTTTTCAACTGCATTGTTCGGTTGTGTCGCTCTAGCTATTGCGTTTTTAGTTTTCTTAGCACCTGAAGAAATGAACAAGGTTTCCAGAAACTCTGTGGTATTTATATCATCATTTCTTTTGTGTGTATATTGCTATTTTTGTTGTTATTAATTTTCAAAACTGACATATATTTCTCATATAAAATTTTATATACCCATATTTGTTTTATAGCTTCTTTATACAGTAGCAATTTTGCTTTCCAATGACAAGTTTCTCCCTATGAGCCAATAGTATTTACTTAATTTATAATCTAATAGTTCCCTCGGATTCATTATAGGAGTTCACCAAGTAAGGCTCCTGTTTAAGTGTATTAAATGTATTTTATTGTGTCTACTTGTGGTAGTGTCTACTTATGCAGCGAAACTTGTGGGTTCGTTGGTATTCGGCTGGTAAAGGTTGTATGAATAGTCTTGTTTACATTAGCACGTTATTGTCAAATATAACTTTGAATAATCTAATAGCAAAATGAATAAATCTATCATAACGAAAAACTCTGCTACCTTTTCAACTATTTTTATAACTTATTTTAGCTTTCTGAATTAACGAAGGCATTTTAGATTAAGAAATTTGTATTCAGCATGCCATTATATTGGCCGTTTGCATCCAGTTTCCATAGGTTATAGTCTTTCACACACTCATACGCTATTGGATCTCATACAATCCGACACACGAAAGAAATCAAAAACATTTTAAAACCGCAAGACAAGCATAGTACTATATGATTCACGAGCAGTTCTTGAATCGCTATATTTAGTTTCTAACAGGTAATTTAGTGACAATCATATATTGAAGCATGTCAAAGTATTTTTTTAATGTGTCTAAATTATACTATAACTTTATGTTCTCTAAAGTTGGCCTATACTCCAATAAACTTGAAAAATAATTGGGTTTTATGCATTCTTAGAGAAAGATCATTTTTGCCGGGTATTAGGCTATTGCGTAATGAGGGAAATAATCTCCTGTTTAGTGAGGCGGGCATAAATTAGTAAGATATCACCCAGACTTGTTCGACTAGGTATCATATGGCAAAGAATTTTTTCAAGGATAACTCGTGAGCTTATATTTCCCAAGTTGGCGTCAGCCGTAGTAAAACTTGCTAAATATATTAAAGCAGAGTGGTTATGTATATTTGATTTGGGTTCACAAAAAATCTGTTTCAGTCCATGTAATACAAGAACTTCCACTTGAAACAAAAATAAATTAGAGTTTAATCGATAAACGGGGTATAAATACTCAAGGTCCGATATGCCTATTCTTCAATGAGTACCAAATCGGATACCAACGCCTCGAGATATATGGCGCGTAAGATAATAGCACGGGTACCTGCAATGGTGATGTTTAAATCATATTTCGCATGCGTTCTTCATCTTGTTTGAAACAGGGGCCTTTCTACTTTCTCTCTCTCTCTTTCTCTCTATCTCTCTCTGTAAAGAATGGTAGTTTGAGAACTATCAAGGAAATTCGTATAAGTGACAGCATTTACTAATGGTTAACTTCTGTTTCATACTGCAAATGAATATGTTAAATTTCCTGGTATGAATAATTATTTTTGCTATCTAAGATCATAAGATATTCAATTTTCTAAAGAACAGCTGGCTCCGGAAGGAACAAAAGTGGAGACAGTAAACGAGATCAAATACCTTGGTATACACTTAACCAACAAAAATGAGGACATATAGAAGTACAGGCTGCCAATAGATCATATTATACAACTTTGCCTTTTATCAGAAATTAACCAGCGGTTAAAGTTAATGCTATATAAAACTCTCATACGCAGTATCCTGGTGTACGGAAGTGAAGCGTTAAACCTCTCAAAGAAAGCCGTGGAAACTATCGACGCCATTGAAAGGAAAATCCTGAGCATTTATGGACCTAACTGAGTACAAGGAGAATGGTGAATTGGTATTATATTAATTATTTGTCATATATTATTTGTGTTAAGGGACTTAAATGGGCGGGACTTCTACTGAGAATGGAAGAACACCGAGTACCAAAGAAGGAAGAAGGCCTGTAGGAAGGTCACGCAATAGGTGGGAAGAAGGAGTACGGCAGGATGCTGCAATAATCCTTAAGATTAGGAATGGTAGAGAAGCAGCACAAGATCAAGAAGTTTGGAGGAGAGCGACTGGGGAAGCCATGACCCGAAAACAGGCCGACGTGTCATAATTGAAATTGGAATTTTACAAATTATTGTATGATGTTATAGTTGCCGCACTTTGTAGTTCGTTAAGGAAAAATGTCATATTTTCGATCTCAACTATATATAAACGTCCATCATGTTTCAACCTAGACAGTGTTCGAATAAGATCAACACATTTGAATTCCGACGCATTTAGTTTTAGACATTGAGTTGGTTTAGACAGTTGACGAATCATATATATTTTATTACATACATGGTATGTTTAAAATAAATATTCTTTCGTCGGAAATGAAAGTAAATGTACCATCGTGACGCATTGGCGCTTACAATTACGATTTATAGTTTACTGTCCAATAAAACATATTCACATGAAAAATTTACGTCTGATAGAAAATTAATAATAAGAAAGATAGCAAAATACAGACAAAAGAAATGATAAAATAAATACCACACAACGTTCCTGGAAGCCTTGTTCCTGTCTTCGGGTACAGAAAAAACGTAAGAGACTTGAGAGACACAACTGCACAACTCAGTTGATAAAACTCTGGCGTTTTTTCTGCACCTGAAGAAAGGAACAAGGTTTCCAGAAACGTTGTGTGGAATTTATATTATCACTTCTTTTGTCTGTATTTTGCTATCTTTCTTATTATTATTAAAACTTATTTATGTTAAAATTATTACTTGAAGTAATTTATTCAACATCAGATTCAAATATCGAATGATAAATCTTTTTGTAAAAATGATTTTCCATGCACGTGGAAAAGATTTATAACGCAGATTTTATCTAGATTACATGCAAAAGATCAGAATCGAATCCGTATGTACTTTGATTACTATTGACAATAAATTGCACCTGTTTAGCTCTCCAATACAAATATTGTTTCAGTTATTCCATTATTTATGACTGATTTAATATTTCTAACATATCTATAACTTATTATTACCCGTCTTACATTTGGCCTTCTACCAGTCATTCACCAATGTCATAACAGTAATTGAAATAAAATCGTGCGTTTAAAAAGATAATATTAGTTACGTGTTCCACTTTGAGGATATATAACAAGGAGGCTATATTTCTTAAATTATTAACCACATCAGTGATGCTTCTTAGTAAGAAATTTGTTTACAATAAACCGAAGAGGTTCTCCAAATAGTGGATTGTCTGAACCGTATACGGTTTCCAATTAGATATTAGAAAGTTTATTTAGGCAAGTATAGCCTAGTACTAACACAAAAGTAGTTAATCCTCTGATTCAACTGAATTCCCAGGACTTTGAAAAATTACACCTCAAACGGCAGTAAGCGTGCCGATTTGATGTGAATCAGAACTTTAATCTGATAAAATTCAACATAGTTTTAAACGCCAGCAAAACCCTATATAACAACAATGAAAACTTATCCATCCGCTTATTTTTCTGGTGGCGACTATGAGTTTAGTGTATAAGGTCAGGCTACGTTGCAAATGCTCAAAATCGAATAAAAATATGTCCTACAACGGTGAAATGATGAGGTTCAAACGAGAAATTGATTAAATTAGCTTAAAATATTTTGATGCAGGCATTATTTAATAAACAAAAAAAATGGTTGATTCCCGAGATATTCACTAAATTCTCATATTCCGATTATATTTCTACTTATTTTATATATATATATATATATATATATATATATATATATATCAATGAACCTATCTTATGATCACGTGGGAGTTTGAAGGAGCTGATTGCCCATTACGGATTGTGGAAGACAGGCCAACTTCAGTACGAGAAAAGGTGGACAAGGTCAACTACATACTGGCTTCTGTCCAACCATGCACGTAGTATTTGACACATCACAGAAAGATTGCATAAACACCTAAACAGCAACTTTGGAGAACATATTTTCGAGAAAAAACCAAATCCTTCGGCCGTAGAAAACAATTTCTCCTTTAATATAATTTTAATCGTTGCCTGTTATTTGGTGAAGAGGTTTTGTAAGTAGTACGATTTCAATCGTACTTGTAAAAGAAAACATTAGAGTCGGAAAAGACAAATTGTAAAAAAAAATAGCGAATTAATTTAATAATGTTGAGCAATTAAGAAAAAATGTGTTAATTGTTTAAATTTATTGACAGCAATGCATCGTCAGAAACAGTTCTAGGCCTGTAAGTAGAACCTATTTGACTATCACAGACTCTGATAGCCAACAAGCAGCATCAATCTGGAATCAGAAGTTTACATGTCAAAGCGAAGATTTCCGATGGACGTACATAGGGTTGGCTAATAGACAATATATAATAGAAATCCATAGGGTCAATTAAATTGGCTGAAAGGCTGAATCACAAATATTAATTTCAGATGAACCCCACAAATTTAGGATATTTTATGTTATTATTGTGATTCATTTTTATTTAGGCCTATAGCCGCTTGAACTGCTAAGTTCATTAACGACTTTGTACTTATTATTTTTTTTGTATGAAGATTTAGTTTCGTCAGAGACGTGAAACTATGGGATTGTTGTAATAGTCATACTCGAAAAGGTGCTGTTAACAGTAATAGGTGTCTTAGAAGCTAATTACCAACCAAATTTTGGTTTCAGGTTTAGAGACCGGCTCTCTCCTGGGCGCGTTATCATACAGTCGGCAAAAATTAAGAAAAAAACGTTATAGAACTCCATAAGTTAAAAATTCACTTTTAAAAGCACGGATATCAAATCCTGTCATTTCTGACGGATCCTTCAATTTTTCTTGAATCGTGGTTTCGTGAAAGTGGTCAGCTTAGTCTAAATTCATTTAACTACATTTTCTTAAGTGTCTAATATTCTAACGTGAACGAACAGTTTCAGTTCAAAGCCATTTCTCGAACCGTCATCCACAGACAGTCATATTTTTCGTTTCGGAGATACATTAACATTAATGCTGCAAAATAATTCGTTCATATGACACTCGTTTTCTATTCTTCGTTTTCAGTTAAGCATGTAACAACCTTATCAGCTCCTTCGGTTTTCTTTATCACTTCCTATAAGGCGTTTCTCTGATTGTAGGTCAGCTTGTTTACAGTTGTTGCTATGCTTTGTACCGCTCTTTTTAAAGACAGGCGAATCCTGAAACAAAGTGGGCGTCTGTAGGCAATAAGAAATAGTTGATAAATAAGAAATTCTCAAGTGAATAATTAAAATCGTTTCGTTCATCGAATACTGTGGGAATAACGTCTTCTAAAAGTGACACATCTACATTAGTAGTTTTACAAAACCTATAATTCATCAGCTGGGTGAATAAAATTGGTAAAATCATGCCATAGCCTTGAAGTCCCCTTTTTTAAAAAACGGAGATATCATTCAATTATATTTATTCCATTCTAATTCCCTAGAAATTATTTCATATCCATTCAACTATGAAATAAGAATACTTAATGTATAAGTTATATTATACTACCAAATTAATCGCTTATTATTATATTGTAACAAACATTTATGATGAGGTAAAAATAGGACCTTTTATTATTTCAATAATACATTGTAAGAAATGCATTCTGGAACTACATTTGAACGAATGACAATACGAAGGTCATTCCAAAAGGAATGCACAACATTTATTATAAAATTAAATTTTCATCTCACAGTTTTCCTATTTTTATGTGTAGATACATCTCTTAGAAACAAAATTTCATTTTTCCACATAATCCTCATCCATATCAACTGCCTTACGCCACCTTTGAACTATGCTCGCATGGTAAAAGTTTGGATCAGAACGTTTGAACCTCTGGTACCGTTCACTAAACCTTATTCACGAAGGGATTCGTTCAGTTTACCATCCGAGTTTTCTGATCTCTTCCGTGGTTTTCTGACTGACAAGTAGCCGTGCATTGTCGTACAACAGAAAAACATCCTGCTTGTCCCATTGTGGTCGAACACGACTCAGTCGAGCTTGAAGTTTCTTCAAAATTGCCACATATGTGTCAGAATTAATGGCGGTTCCACGTGGCATGATGTCCACAAGCATGAGTCCTTCGTAATCCAAAAACAGCGTAGCCATAACCTTTCCAGGCGAAGAAGCAATTTCGTATTTTTTTATTCTGAGGTGAGTTTTTATGATGTCGCTCCAATGTTTGCCTCTTCATCTCCTGTCACAATCTTGAAAGAAAGTCATCTCCATCATTCGTATACTGTTCCAAACGTTCACTGCACACTGTTTTTCGCGTGTCAATATCCGTGAAACCGATCTGGCACAAACCCTTTTCAACCCCAGCTCTTTCAGTATTCTGCAAACACTTGCTTTTACTATTCCAACTTGGAGTGCCAATCCTTTAACTGTGATGCGTTTGTCAGCCGAACAATGTTGTTAACTCTCTCCACATTGCCAGGAGTTCGTGCAGTGTCGGGTTTGCCGCTGTGAGGAGTATCCCGAATATTGGTGTGTCCTCTTTCACCACGTAATCTGTTTGTCCACCGACTAACTACACTGCGATCGACAGCAATATCTCCATACACCTTTATCAACCTCTTGTTGATGTTTCCCACTATCTCGTTCTCACAACACAGGAATTATATAACGGCATGTTGCTTTTGACGAATACAAGTGCAGCAGCCAACTTGAAGAAATGTTAAGATTGCGCCACACACGGGAACGGATTGAAATAAATTTTAACACGAGAGGGAAGGATGTATCTATGAGCTCCATAAATTGCAAAGATGTTGAATGAAAAATTTATTTGAAAAAAGAAGTAGTATTCATTACTTTTGTAATGACCCTTGTAGAATAAAAATTAACTATGCTACAGGAAGTATGCATTAATCGTAAGTTTCGTAAGAAGGCTTGGGTAGTAATCGTTATGCACGATTTTAATTGTCAGAAAGATGTATGCCCCGACTTGAAATGAATCAGGTGATTGTAGAAGAGACGAGCGAATGCATTCCAAGAAAAGTAGCGTAACATTGACATGGCATTTTCTAGTAAAAATAACACATGCTGAATATAAAATATTTCAGCATGAGACGTTTGAAAAATTACCACAGTAGATCCTTGGGTGGTTACAAAAGATAAAGGGTTAGGTTGAAATCCCGAAAGATGCTCGTAATGAAGTATTGTTTTATATTGTATTTAACAAAATAAGTTTACAAGCATTGCGGAATATATACCCATATAACCGATATAAATAAAATAATAAGTATAAAACAAATGTTGTGGTGTAGGGGTCAGCTTGATTGCCTCACATCAGAGAGGTCCCGGGTTATAGTCCCGGCGAAGGCATGGATCTTTGTGTGCGTGAAATAAACTCTCGTCAATTAGTCCCCCGACAAGTACCCATAATGAGTCACTAATGAACTGTGAAGTTGATGCGTCTGTAAATAAATCCAAAAAATGTAGATGTCTATTGTCATTGAAGATAATTTAAAAAAAAGATGTAGGTCCTATACAATTTCAATGGGCTACATTTCTTGAGATATATGGTGTATTTTAATTCTATAAATTACAATTGATACAGTTTTTAAAGGTTCCCTCTAGAGTATTCCAGCAGTGTGTAGGAAAGATAGGCACTACAAAACAACTAAATTTGCATCAGTGAGTTAATTTAATTTGAGTCGTCGACTGTACTGCAGCGTTACTGGAGTAAAAATATCTCCGAATTCTACAATTATGTCTTATTCCTAAAATGAATGAAGATTCAGAAGATAAAATTTTCCAGCAGGATGAATTTCCAACACACATTTCGTGAATGATTCTTCACTTCATCGGAGCAAGAATCCGATTTCGCAACTGTGGTGAACTCGGACGAAATATGGCTAGCCGTGTAATTTCTATAAACTAGAATGTGTGACCATCCAGTGCAGTTTATTAAATTTTAATACAAAGTATAGTTGGTAAAATGTAACCAGTTGAAGGTTTGTCCATCCTTTTGGATCACCCAATATATGTATTTTAAAGTAAAAATTTATTTCCTTGATGGGTACTTCCCAGGAAATATTTTCAAACTTAATTTCACTGACGTGAAGTTTGCCATATGAGATTGAATTTCATCTATCACCTGGTTGTTTGGGTGCTGCTCCACATCTCTGCTATTCTTCTCAAACTCAGGCTGAGGAACTTCGCCTTTATACACATGTACATGAATGATTTTTATTTTTTTTAATTTTTTTTAGAGCAACAGGCTACATGAGGGTAATCCACGTTGGGCAACTCCCCTTTAATAGCATAGGAAGGGATTTGAAAGGGGGGATTCGGAAGGGTAGAGGAAGGTAGCCAAGGGTTACTAGGGCCCCCGGGCTATATTTTAAGGATCCTACCCGGCATTCGCCTAAAGAAATGCAGGGAAAACCTTAGAAAAACCTGCATCGGGTAGGTCGGGCATTGGGTACTTGTCCCAAAAAATAGGAATAACGAACAACTCTTACTGTATGTTCCCAAGGTCTGCGACCCCGGAACATACACCTCTCAAAACAGGCCGAGGTGCCTCGGCTTGTGGGAACCTTAGTTCAAAATTGGAGAGGAAAAGGCATACCCAAAGGTAGCCCCTTCGTATCTCTCCTAAAAGGTTCTGCCTGCGAGAGAACATCCCTCGCAGGTTACCTGCGAGAGAATCCTCTCGCAGGCTTTCTTCCATTGTTGTGTACATGAATGAAGACTTCGACGAACACTTATCGAACGAATCAGCCTATCTCGACTCTAAGAAGCTATTTTAAATACTTCTCTACACAATTATTTATTCACACATGAGGCAATACCTTCGGACCACTTCCTAAGATTAACAGAGTATAAAGCTGATTTTACACTGGAGTTGACAACGAATGTTGATAAATTTTAGAAGAATTCTAGAGAATTTGTTGGCAACATTTATTGCTCAACATTGTTGATGACTAAAAATGTATACAACGTTTGGTGTAAACGCGCCTTAAAACATCGCAGCTGGGATTGTCACTCCCGGTCTGTCCGTGTACATCACTATTGCACAGCTCCACTTCTCTGACAATTCGGATAGTTTTCCCTAACCACTAAATTGACGTTACTTCATTACAGGTAACTTTCCACACATTTACAATACAATTACAGCTACTTGGCTCGCATCTCGACACTGGCGTGTGCAAAACAAATTCTGCCAGATTTAGAAACAGTTGCACAAACTGAGACTGAAAAATCGCCACTGGACAATTGCGGAAATAAGTTGAATCCGAGTCAAGTTCAGTCTTTGCCAAATAAACTTTCCCCTGTTGTAAAATTCAAATGTGGCTTCCTTCTTCACTAAACATAAGGAATAAGCCTGCTAGAATTATAATTGGTATATTTGCGAACCACAGATAGGCCTACGAAAAATAAATATAAAGGTAGATATACTAATTAAAATAGAGATAAGGAATGTTTGGTTAATTGATTGATTCATTACATGAAGCACTATTGTACAGAGGTGAAAGAAATATGTGAATATGATACGAGTAAGTGTGATAATATGTAAGGGAGACTAACCCGACACATAAGATTGACAAACGTAGTATATATGACTTGTTCAAGAATCAACTTATGTCAATGCCTTACGTAGAATATAATTCCGTAGACAATGAATGCAATTGTTTTGCGTGGTGACGTTGTAGGAAATGTGTTTTATCACAGCCTTCGGCTACACTGTTGAACTCGCCAATTTATATTCCCCTATCATGCGAACGAAGTACTAGTGGAGGTCACGCGTTTCACGCGTAGTAAACCGCATTCCTGTTAATGTAGACTGTCAAATTTAGATGGCTTCATAAATATATAGCTGAGGAAGTTAGTTACTGTTAAAGTTGTGCGAATCTTCGTCGAGCGACCCGCAAAATCAGCATTAGATGCAACCGCTCGACTTAATTTCCAATTTTTCCTGGTAGATGAATTATATAAATTAAATTCATATTTATTAATTTTATTAAACTGAAGAGGAACGTTTACTTAGGAAGGATACGTTTTCTGTATTGCAATAAGCATAAATTTTAATTAATAGATTTTAACTTGGCGTCCATCATACATTAATTACATTTACATATTTGTTCTTAATCTAACCATACTATGCAATTACTAAAGCATTCGTTTATGTGAAAGGTCCACAGATTGTGGAGGAACCGTTATTTATATTGCCTAATTATTTACAATGAAGAGGAGAAAATTTTGGAAGATACTCTGCACGTCATCCACTGGCAGAATAGTACAACGGCGGACAAATACAGCTCCCATTAAAATTTTATTTTTATTTTTCTTCGACATGGAGAATATAATATTTTATCATTGTCCACGAATAAAAGCAAATTTAATTAATATAATAGAATAAAATTCATATGAAATATTGAAGGAAATCAACACAGTTTGAAATACACATTTCCATATTTTGTGAAACCATTTATATGTGACGTTATTGAAGATGGATTTCCAATTTCTGTAGTAATAATGAAAAAGCGGTTGGGGAATTGGAGTTATTAGGAATGAAAAATGATCATGAATTACAAATACGATACTGCCCAAAGCTTATTCCATGATTGAATTTTGTAAACTCTTACCTTAATGAAAAAATCCAAACTTAAAGAAAGTTGCTTGTCGTCTACTTTCAATTTTTGGTAGAACATATTGATGTGAATCTTTTTTCTCCACAGTGAAGTTCCTGAAGTTGAAATATCTTTTACAGTTAACCGAGCAACATCGTACAGAATTTCTGCGAACAGCTTGTTATGCATTTTATTAATAAATATATTTTCATTATATTTCAATTTTATTGCTAATATTTTGAAGTAATTATTTCTTTTTCATAATTATATTTTTATGTGTGTTCTTATATGTGACTTGAGAAAATATGCAATTACATTAAATAAAAAAAATTGATTTTTAGTGACTAAGTGTGTCTATTTGTAAAATATATAAAACAGGGTTGCGGATCTCTTCGGACTTATATGTGACAATCCCTGGAATAATAACTTATAGGCTACATACTACATACTACGAGCTAATGGAAATATTTTATTTGACATAAACTTCAATGATTTTTACATTTTAACGCAAAACAAGTAGGCCTAATGAATTAAAATTACGTTATGTTTAACATTTCTGTAACCGAAATAGTGTCGTTTTAAGATTATTTACGCGCTATATTTAAGGAATTGCAAAATGGCTGTTGGCAGCCACAGTCTAAATAATCCAATTTAGACTACTTCTACTTAATTTTTATTTCAAAAGAAACATTACTATCTAAAACTTTCACCGTCCTTGTGCCCATTTATTCATAATTTGCATAAAATGGAGATAAGACTAGTTACGTTTTATTCTTAGTATTTCATGACAGTTTTAGCGTGGTTCATAATATAGTTCGATTTTACTTTCTCAAAGAAAAAAAAGATTGGGTCGAGGTTCTGCACTAAAATATAGCCTCGGAAGTTTAAAGAACTAAATAGTTACACACATGTTGAGTGTTTATATCGATTCTTTCTTCCGAATGTTGAACTGTTATATTCCATTTTATTCTGGCTTCAAAAAATAAAAAGCTCTATAAATTTTTATTTGTACTAAACCCAACACTTAATTTGACTTTCAACTAAAACATACGACATCTTATTGGTTTTGACAGTTGACTTCGTTTGGTGTCTAAATTTATAAAAATAAATGTTCAGTATCATTGCTTTGTCATCATGAGCTACTACAGTCCATATTTAATGATGCAGCATATCTTTAACTTACGGTTTTACTGAACTTATTTATTGCCAGCTGGTTATAAGAACTACTTAAAATATTGGGCTTATTTTTTTATCGCCAAACATCCTCCTGTGACTTCAAATCCAGAATTCTCTATATCCACACTCTGAATGCTTATTATCCTCTTTCGTTTCATATTTCCTGTTACACTTGCGATATTCATGAAGAAGTTATTCCTCATACGATTCCTTCCACTATTTTCCAGTATGTCTTGTTCCTTATTGTTTTGATTTTGGAGATTACAGAGTGGGGTGGGCGAGTCGTTTTGCCAAATAACATTAGAATTAAATTTCTTTATTTTCATAATTGACAACCACAAAAATTTGTATACGCATTATTCACTATTTATTTACACTTGCACATATGCAAACACATTATTAAGGCCAACACGACCGCTCGTTCTGTGAAACTCCTGACTGGAAATGTTAACTAAATACGTATACACAATTTTATTATTAATATTTTCTCCCACGACAAGCCGACGATTGCGGCGTCCTCTTTGAATCTTTGAGATTTTGTCGCCAGTAACTTAGATTAATTACAAATTAGCCTAACTGACCAGACGAACTTAATTCTCATTTTGTATATATGTTCTTTCTGGAGAGTTCTCGTCGCAACGCAATACCTAATTTTCTTCGCTTATATTTTTGATGACGCACTTCCGTATTGGATTCTTGATAATAGGAACTGTTGAGCGACTACCTTGTTCGCTGCATGAACACAATACCGGCCATGTTTCTGATCCGTATGCCAAAGCTGGAAAAATGTATTGTTCAATTACCTGCACGTTTAGTTTTAATATAATATATAATTCGAATATTATTGAATCTCTTCGCAAAATACTCCACTATTCGAACTTGATTTTTAAGGAATTAACTGTCCCAAAAATATTTGGTTATCAATGCTTACTAAAACCTTAGTTTTTTCTTAGACAACCTTCATTCTTCTTAATAGAATTCAAGTTTAGTATTAATTTTCCTTGGGACTGCCAAAGAATAAGACAATGTCACTTACAATCCTAAGCAATATGTTTATAAATACGCCAATTATTTTATAACATTGTTCTTTATTTGTTACGAAATATTGTCCATTTTACATTAATAAAATAGTCACTCAAAAAAATACATCCTAAAACAAAATTTCATGTATAATATATAATCATATATTTTTTACATAACCATTCGTAAATAAAAATCTTATCTTTAAGCAACATTAATATTCAGAAAATTTTAAATCAAATAAATCAGTATCCACAGCATTGGCCAAAATTGGCATTCTCATTATTGTATTATTTAAATTATAATTTGCACTATAATGCTTTACCACAAACATATATTTCAATCTAGATGTTCTATAACTTTAAAAATTATATGTATTAAGTAAATCAATATCATCATTACCTAACTTAAAATTAAATTTTTATCTTTAGAGATTCCAAGGATGAGATTTTAAATACTGTAGTAATATTTTTATAATTATGGTTCGTAAATGGGTCTCGCAAATTCATTCTATAAGACTTGATTCGAAAAAAAGTGTTTTCAATTTTCTTGATAAATTTATTTGTGAAACATTAATATTGGTTTCTCCAACGATACGCATAACATTTTAAAAGTTCTTTGGTAATGTAATAATTTATATTTTCCAAAAATTTGCATAGTATTATTTTTATATACATTAATAAGAGCTTCAATTTTATAATCTTCTAAGAGGACGGAGACTTTCCTGGTGTAATGAAAATCTGTAAGCGCAAATTGTTGTTAACTTAAACACAGGAAAACGAAATTCACCTGACGACGATGAAAAATCATTCCATTGGAACGTATAGTAATAAATATTTAACCCGGTTGGAAACCCCAGAATGTTTTATTATAATTTTCGTCTCATTATTGGTCTGTAGTAAATTTAAAGTGTTCTCGGTGTCTGGGATGGAATATATATTAAGCTAGTATAATATTGTGTAGAGTCAAATCAGGATCTAAGATCGGTATGAATGCTTTTGGGCTTATACAATATACAATATACAATAAACGTGGACTGCGGATTGGGTACAGGATCTCGTGTAAATCCAAAGTCCTTGAACCCGGAATTCGGTTGGGGAGAACCAGACCATGTACTTTCCTGAGGCGCGAAGTGTGTAAAGCCATTAGGCATATTATTAGATTCGTGGAGCATGTTCTTTCTCGCCAAGTAGATGATCTGTCTTGTATGAACATCTCTGAATAGGCCTTAGGTGTGCCGTTCCAAGTATTATGTTGTCACTCTCCTTTTAAGATCTTCAGGTGGGCGGTTTGCATTGAGATATCGGGATACTGGCGAAAAGTCTGACAGGAAACTATCAAAGTCATAATATTGGTAGACGGTTGTTTTGAACGCAACATCAACCGACCAGTAAATAAATTTAATTAATAATTAAATGAAAAACAAATATTCAATGAATAAAAAAGATTTTAAAAATCTTTCATGCTTTTAGTGATGAATGTGTCTATTCCTGTGTTATTCATGAAGATATGTTATCGCAGATTTCTAAAGAATAAATAAAACATAAACTATACAGACGCTTTGAAGATTGTATAATATTTAATAGCGCCTACGTTCTTCTCGAATAATCAGTGTAATTACTTATAACTCGAACTTCAAAAAATAATATTTTCACCAGTTTCTCTTTCACACGAGAATTATGAAGTTTCAAATGTAGTAATTTCTATTCAAACAGTTTCCTTAAGCTATGTTCATGCAGTGATATAAATTCAATTTTGAACAAAACTCATACCAATGATCTGATCACGCACGCATACCGAGTTTTTGCTAATTAATAATGATTGTGTCGTAACTGCACATATAAACAAAATACCGGACAAACTAACTGGTTTTTATCAATTTAATGTTATCTACTGTGGAAACGACAATCTTGGTTGAAACACAGTAGCCCCTAAAAGGGTTTCAGTGTTCAGCGTTTAACGAGTTTCTCTCCATAGATTCGCATAGATCCTAAACTCCAGGCGGACAGTAAAATTTGGAATCATTATTATACAAAAATTATCGTACGTGGATGAAGAAGTCATTGTTGTTAATAGAATGTCTGTATTTATTTTCCATAAATTACAACGATGGGCATGATTAGGTTTATTGAACGTGATTATATCGAGGTATTAATTCTCACTTTACTTTAACATTACAGATAAACGATTTGTTGTTTTCTTCATATTTGACACTATTCTAATCTGAATGAGGTCCTTACTACGGTGAGCGAGTGGTTCTTGACGTGACATGGACTGAACATAAAGCAAAAAAAAAAAAAAAAAGCACAGAACTCACGTCAACTTTTCCAAGAGCATTGCAATTTAGAGAAATAATGTTTTCCTTTCTTTTATTTGTTGGTTTATTTACTGATACAATTTATTAATATGTGCCACAAAGTTTTCAATCACCACAAAAAATGTTCATATATATCTATAAAGAAAACCGCAAGTTGTAAAGGAAGTGGGAAAAGTTATTTATCGTTTGTTTCCTAAGCGCTAGTGTTTATGATGACATCACCCAACAGACGAACATCTGTAGCTTGCACTGCGTGTTTTTGCAAAAGACGCTTAAAGTTGCAGACGACATTCGCTATGATTCGTAGCATGAACATAGTGTACCCAAAAATTAAACTGAATTTTGCCTACGTAAACGTTAGCGACCAGTTGCTTCTAAAATAGGAAATGTCGGTGATATAAATGAATTTGTGCTCGTGTTAAAAAGGAAAAATATTTAAGACTGTCAAAAAAAAATTATTTACTGCTGTCATATAAATCGATGCTAAAAAAGTAGAATTACAATTTAAAGTTATAATACTTAGACCACCTTAAGTTTTACCTCAAATAATATTTCTTAATTTGATTGTTATCTTTACGAAACTTAGATTTTATTATATGATCACTTAACTGTAATACTGTCACTTACGTGATGAGATACGAGTTTATTTTTATGTTGAAATTTACTGGGAGCAACATAAACTCAAATTTGTAATGGTTTGCTAAATAACTGTGGCGCTTTTAAGCCCTGCTTCCCGTGAAGCCAGGAAACTAATAATTCTATGGCTTCTTCAGCAACGGTGCCCGTTAATGAGTGCCTGCTACAGTTTATCACGCACCATAATAACTCGACCATTGTACAAAGGCGACTTGACTAATTTATTATGTTAGTGTGATCGAATAAACCTGGAAATACGCAAGGCCTTTTTTGTAATAATTATGGTACTTACTGATTTGCGTTATTGCTATGTAAAGACAGTAGAGATTTTCACAAACATGTCGTCCTGGTTGTCGACCTATGCTACCGAATTAAGGAGGCAGCAATAGCTTTGTCTTAAGGATGTAACACCTCACAGTGAATCGAGATCATGTAAAACTAAAGTTTGGATAACAAGTACGAATTACCTATTAAAGGCAATAAAACAATTGAAAATATTTTATAATTTTTTCTTATAAAGTAAATAAAATATTTTTATTAATTTGGCTAATTCGCTTACCATTCAATTTTTAAACAGAAATTTTTGTTAACGCCAGTAGTTGTAGCCATAAATGTAAAATTTAAAACTGTTAGTTTATTATAAGAATCATGAGGAAAGTGGATATCTGTGCGGATATTATTCGTAAAGCAGCGTTTACAATTTTACATTTACATAGAAAATTTTTATTTTTAACTAACCTTGAATTCAAAGATATTTTCGAACACAACTATTTATCTAAATATTTGCTCGTAACTTTAAAAATAGTTGTGCTAACTTGTCGAAATAATCATAAACCTTTCTACAAAAATTTAACATCCCTAGGTTTGAGTCTAGTAGGGTCTTAACTAGAAATTACATTGCGCACGAATGGAGCAGCTTCACATTCAACCTGAAGATGGCAGACTAATACTTTCTCTGTTCCGGAAAATCAATGCAACTGTTTCGTATGAAACTCGCTAAACGTGGCGTACAAGTCACAAAACAAAGGATTGAAATGTTGAACAATAAATCTCGTCGACATAATTGAAGAATACCTGCATTAATTTAAATTTATTCGATTTGGTCACTTACAGAGAAAAGAGCTGCACGGGCTCTATCCGGAATGCGCTATTTAGCTTTAGTATCGTAATCATTACTGCTTGTCAGAAATCCTTAGGTACGTGCACTCTATCTACTTTGGAAGTTTTCCATTCATACACCAATTGCTTATTTAGCACCAACGCTGTATCTTATGAACATACTTAACATTTAACTCGTCTACAAGGACTAAGGAATTACACATTGGAAAACCGTATAGGCTTAAGTTATTCTTAAAACATACATGAAATATAATTATCGAACTTTGATTACAATTGTGTGATCTAAATATAGAATCTTGTTATAAGACTGTAAAGTATGTTAGTATATTCTTTTAATGCCTCATTACAAAACCAAATTCATTGCTCGGTGTGTAGAATTTGTTCACCTTATTTTCACTTTGTTTTCTTTTTTGTTTTATTTACTATCTATAACCTTCATATTCTCATTAAAATTTCCCACATCTATTGTTTCATACTCTATACTTTTCTGTACCCATCTACGATGTATGGCAAACCAACACAATTACTTGCCTTTGTGTTTCTATTACAAAATGGTTTTGAATGTTATATAATACACTTTGTTGTTAATGGACGTTCAGGTTCAACTGAGTAAGTTAGAAGTTTCTATTGTAACTGTCATCCTTCAACGTATGTCGAAATAGAGAAAACACTTGTCATATTTCTTTGCATTGGTCACGTGACTGCGCCTGGAAGTTTTTGAGTGATGATCAGAATAGAACACAAATGCCCTACGGCCAACAGGGAAAGGACGTGGTGGGAAAAAAGTTCAAAGAAATCATACTATCACCAACATATCAAGAAAAGATTATAAGATTCATTTAAATAAATAAACTGTCCTTTTCGACATTTAGGAATATAATTTTAAAATCGTATATATGCAAAAAATGAAATAATGTGAAACTAATACATTGAAACAATATAGATATTAAATGTTGCGTAATTGTACAGTCCTAAGATGTGAATACGAATTAATACAGAAATTAAAATAAAAGCAAAGCTATAATTTTAAAAAAAATAAGGCAATCCACTTCACAGTAGTTGTTGCATCTGTTGCACTTAGATAAATTGCGCAAACCAATAACAACGATAATCAGAAATAGATAACTATATTTTGATTACAAGTGTGTTTTGATAAAACAATTTACCATTAAACCGTTACATATTTAGCAATTATTAGTGTTATTTTTATGCATAATACGAATATCGCGATATATATAAATTCCAGAATTAACATTTTATTCATTTTAAACAAAAACTAAATCTAGTTACAGTCACTATGCTATTTTCAGCCTGGTCTTTGAGAAAGAATTATATTTCTTTGAAACTTATGCATTCTTCTTAAATTGTTTCAAACATATTGACACTATTTGAAAATTACCACTGTCATTATAATATACAATGACAAAAAAATGGGAAAATATACAATTATGGTAAGAGGCATGAATATCTTTGGTTACTACGCTGAACATTATATATATATATATATATATATATATATATATATATATATATATATTATTGATTTAACAAACAGCTACAACTTTTCTTAGTACGTATAGACCTAATTTATATGCATATATAATTTCAACTTGATGTATTATTACTAAATAAATTAATTTTGAAAAATAATTTTAAGTAATTTAACAAAGTGTGTATTATCTAATAAATAAAAACCACTACATGAATTAGTTTAGATAACGCCTGACTGTCGTGTCATTCTCTTTCACACTGAATTTCGTTTTAAATTCCATGACGTTAGAGTAAAATTAGGTGTAGCGATAGATAAAATACAAACGGAATCTTTTTAAAAATATATATACGCAAAGGTAACAAAGTTGTACGAGAAAACGTCTTATGTGGCATTAACGAACCTAAGGTGGTTAAAATAAACTCAAAAGTAGAATTACGTATTCAGCAATGGCAGGATACATTGCATGTATTTTAGCACTGAGGAAATAATAAATTTCACATAGTATAATGTCACGTCTTACAGCCATAAAGCTGGTAATTTTTTCTGATACATAATTCTACAATATTATACCTAAAGTAATAGTACGCAAGATAAAATCATGAAATAAACTCTCTTTACCTTGCAGTCTTATTTTACTTTATAAATTAAAAAATAAGATAGAAAACATTCACAATCGCCCCTTAAGTCTGGTTAATTTGGGATAACTGAAAGGTTAATTTCTTTTCGTGTAAATTATAGCCTAAAACTGCGGAATGGGTTCTTTACCTTATGTTTAACATTAGTAATTAATAATAATTAAATAACATAGCCAAATGATTGACAATATGAAGTGATGAAAGAATTAATTTTGTCTGACATTTGACTATTTTATCTAATTATTATTTTTTTTTGAAACCGACGTATTATATATTCATTTAATTACTAATTAATAACAATGACTCTCTGAGTCTGCATTTAAGATTATTGAGAACTACAAACATTTTAGCAGCGTCAAACGTTGCCATGGAGACGGTGACGTTTAATTGCATTGACTTTTGGGTTTGAGGGCGTGAGCCGAGCTGCATCACATGATTCATTTGTCAGTCGTATCTTTGTGTCAGTCCAACATGTCTTTCTTCGGAACAAGCCCGTTCGTTTCCCCGGTGAAGCAAAGAATCGGTAATGTCATTGCCAATTAAGTTCAGATAGTAATCTCGCTGAAATTGAATAGCAAAAACAGTTCAGGCATCCATTCGTTATTTATAATTTAAGACTTGCGTCGTATGTTCTGAGATCTTACGAGTGCAACTGGTTTCAGTTTTATAAGCGTAACAAAAGACAATCGATTTCTTTTATTGTTCATATTTCATAGGAACTTGCAATTTAATGTAATGCAAATATTGCTTTAGTATTTAGTTAGGAGGATACAGTTCGGTCTAATGTGTCTTAAAGCAGAGAGACTAATTTCATTTTAAAATGATCCGACAATGCACAAGTTTCATTACTGTCAAAATTACCTCTAAAAAATAAACCAAAATGGTACATTTAAATATACATTACAAATTAATAACATTTTCCTTGTAAAAAAATTGTTTAATGCTGTACGCCCCGTCAATACACTATGCAATTTAATAAATATGCCGTTTTAAAGTAAGAACTATGGTTTACCTACAATGTCAATTAAATTTATGAGACTTTTCGTTACATAAATGCAGAGTTTAGCTGTTATATAAACTACTGTATACTTTGAACATATACGAAAATATCACTTTCAATGCAGATTATTAAATCACCATATGTGAAGTGCCTTGGGCAATAAATATTCTGTTTCACATATAACATAGCCCTTACCATTTATTTTCCAACATTAACATGAACATGATTTTGCTAATGATAAAATAAAATAGTATAGTGAAATACCATAAGCATTCAATAAATAATTTTTTTTTTCAGGAGATGAGGAATTGCCAATTTTTTTTTTTTAATTAAAATTATGTAGGTAATATTTGTTTGGAAGCATATTTTATCATAATAATGTGAATTTTTGTTGCCTGATGTAATTTAGTATTAAATATAAAATATATCTTGAGCATACTAAGTCTACAGCATAATTTTTTTATTTGTGTAATATTTTAAGGTTAAATATGTATGCTTCCATGTCACTAGCTCAGAAATTCATTGAGAAAGAACAAATCATATATTTAATTCACTGCCAATGAAAATGCAATGCCAACAAAATTAACTTGTTAGTATAATTTTACAATAAATAATAATCTTTTAATTTATACATAAACAAGTGATTGACAGAAATTTTATATCTATTGTTACTTAGAGCATTCTTTTATCAAAACAATTGTTATTGATTCCTTGATTTGAATACATCTTTGTGCTGTAGTTCCAACTATCTTTAGTAATAGGTCCTAGCTAATTAGACAGTTTGGTTTAATGTACTGTTTATTTATTGGAATATTATTGTGTGGGTTATACAAATAGTGTGTTGCAAATATAGAGCAAGTAGGGAACTAGATTATAAATAGAAAAGTGTATCAAAATATAGAAGTTAGAAGTATTAAACCAAGAAATGAAATGATAAATATGAAAAGAATGTATTGATCTGTTAAAAAAAATAATTTGTCTTCAAGAATCTAGTAAGACTTTGACTAGTTTTTAAATTAACATAACATTTAAAGAATGATATAAACTAAGAATAAGATAAAATAGCCAAATAACAGACAAAATACAGTGATGATGTAAATACCACACATTTCTGGAAACCTTGTTCTTTTCTTCTAGTGCTAAAGAAAAAGAAAGAAAAAAAAAAGAGCCAAGAGCAACACAACCACACAATACAGCTGACAAACTCCAAATGGATTATTATAGATATTATATGATATTTTTATCATCACTTCATTTTGTCTGTTATTTGGCTATTTTATCTTATTATATTTCAAAACAGACATATTATATTTTCATTTTGATATAAACGAAAGGGTATGTTCAAATGTAAGTTAAGTAATTTGTACAATATAGAAGCAAAGTAATTGGTGTATTCTGCCAGACAGTATAAAATGTGCCTGCCTTACAAAATAATTCATTGGTAGTTTCTATCAAGCAGGACAATATTTTTTATAGTTTGTATAAGTGCACTCTCAGGTAAATGCATTAATGAATATTCATTTTGTAGTAGGAATGAAAACAAATGATTGTTGAATGTTATAATTATTGATTTTTTGCATATAAGAATCTATTGATGCAGAAAGATTCTGCTGCTGTTTACAAATTAATAAAAAATTAAAATTGAGGGCTTGTTTGTGGTTATGTTAATTTAAAATCATGTGGTGGTAGGGATAAATATTCAGAAAATCAATTGACTGCTCAGTAATACTTGCATGGTATTACCTAATTTGGTCTGTCCCTACAAATAAAACAACTAAAATTTATGTATTGAATAATTGTATAAAACCATCAGTTTTATGTATATGAGGTGTGACTGTATATTGTAATGGATACTTAAAAGGGTCCACATTTTCCTTGATTTCATCCTCCTACATTTGAGGCATTAATGCCAGAGTGGGCTATCCTCTTTCTGAACCTGTTTGACATAATGGGATATTTAATTTTTGCTTCATGTTTATGTCATCCTCTATCCCACAATTCTTTGTGCTGCCATCTTTTGATGGTTGAATAAACTTCACGCAGACCACCCTCGTATTGAGAAGATGGACAGAGTCCCCTAAACCCAGGTTACGTAGTTTAAGACAAAAATGTAGGATTGCCCACTGTGGCATTAACCATCTCATTTATAACCTGTAGTGAATGCTTACTCACTTTACACTATTTGAATAACACAGAGTTATGCATTGATCTAAGAACAGTAGTATAATAAAAATCAAGAAGGTAAACATTATTGGGAATGTGTTTTTAAATGAGAAAGTGTTGCAAGGTGGAAGACTGTCTATATTTGCCTGGTCGGGAACTTGACCCGGTGGCCGAGATGGTTAAGGCGTCTGTGTACTAAGCAGAATACGTGGGTTCAGGTCCCGCCTGGGTCAAATATTTTCAGTCTTTCCTTCTTCTTCCATCCTTCTCTCTGCTTTGAAGATATGCTTTTCTATGTGCGTAATTCTTCGCCCGAGCATATGAATTCAAATAAAGCGCAATCCTCCTATTTTCTCCTATTTATTTCTATCCTTCCTCACTTTCCAAGTTTGAATATGTTTATATATATATATATATATATATATACATTAATTTGAAGAAAATCTGTGGCTATTGTCCAGTTAGTCTAAGCTAATTTTGACTTGAATATTCCCATAATTTTCCATTTTGTTGTTATTTTACTCAAATTGAGAGATCCTCCAGACGGTTTACTGAGCACTAAAACAATTATATTAAGTTTATATCCTCTGAACATTAAAGCTTGACAGTTAATTAATTTAAGCTTGGAGATGATATTTTTGTGGGTTTACGATTAACTATGGAACAATTTACTGAAAAGGTGAGATAGGGGTTAAGGTTAACTTAATTTAAACATAGTTGTGAAGCATTGAATATAACTATTATAGAAAGGGTTAATGGAAGTGTACATCAGAACCAGGTCATGTATTTAAACTTAGTTTAATAGAATGTGATGTATTTGACATTTCACATGCCTGTGTAGAGTAACAGTTTACTTAGTTATAGATCCAATATGTTTAAAAAATTTTATGTGTAACACACAATTCATTTAGTTTGAAAGTATCAGAATAATTAATAGTTATTTGAATTGGTTATGACTTTATATTCTGTATATAGAATTATTAATTAGTTTGATGTAAGTGGCATATTGTGTGTGTACCTATATAAAGAATCCAACAGAAATCCTTTAGTTTTATACACAATATCTTGTTTAAAAATAAAAGTAATTACCATGTGCATGAATAGGAATATTTCCTTCATAGATTCTGATGAGGGGTTCAGAAAGTGGAATGACTTTAATAATTGGTTTTACAGAACAGTTATTTTTATGATACTATAAGTAGAGTTTGCATTAAATTTTTTTTATTTATTTCAATGTCTCAACAGAACAAGCCACAGATGCTTCTTTGGCTTCCGAGAATTGGGCTCTCAACATGGAAATATGTGACATAATTAATGATACTGAAGATGGACCTAAAGATGCTATTAAAGCAATCCGTAAACGACTTCAACAAAATGCTGGGAAGAATTATACTGTTGTTATGTATACATTGACTGTGAGTAATTTATAATAAAAAAACTTGGTTTATTCCTTTGCTCTTCAAATTAATTTTTATTATATTTTTAGGTATTGGAGACTTGTGTTAAAAATTGTGGAAAGAGGTTTCATGTACTGGCATGCAATAAAGAATTTGTTCAAGAATTGGTTAAATTGATAGGTAAGTGTTGGTTAAAATAAGTGAATTTTGGGTACCTGTAGGTTTTAATTGTTACAAAAACTAATTTCAGTTTTTTAAAAAATGAAATTTAAATTATTTCAAGTAATTTTAAACAATACTTGCTTGTTTATGATCTAGGGAACAAATTAAATAAGATAAATTTGTTATCAGTTTTTAATTATAGTTTTGCAAAACTGAAAAATGTTATATTCTCCTTCAAATTGTTTCTTATACTTTGATATTAATAGATACAGCTATAATAGTTATATTAAGTGTTAATGAGTCTCACATTTTTAACTACTTTTCTGTATTTTGCTGGTTATTCCTATTCAAACTAATGTTAAATAAGAAATTTTCTTCATAAGTTTTAGTTCTGAATTCTTACATTTATAAACTGCATGAATGTCATTACAGTATCTGAATAATTTTAAAAATTTGTATAGAAAAGGAAGAGAGAAAGCTATATACAGTGTATGTAGCTGTTTTGCAAGTTGCTTATGTTCAAAATGAGAAAGTATAGGCAAATACCATTACTGGCAACAATATTGTGGTATAACTCTTCATGTGATTCACCATCATATTTGATTGTTATAAAAAACCTCGTAATTTTTACATTCTGTCAAAAGGGTTTGGTAAATTATTGTATGTAATGAAAAGGAATATTGTTGTTTTGAGAACAACTTTCATAAATATTTTAAACCGAGATGTGTATGTATAAAATAAGGGATGATAAAGAAAATTATAGATATGCTCAATTAATTGATTTGAAATTATTTATGATTTATTATTTCAGGACCAAAGAATGATCCCCCTACTGCAATCCAAGAGAAAGTATTGAGCTTAATTCAAAGCTGGGCAGATGCATTCCGCCATCAATCAGAATTGTCAGGAGTAGTTCAAGTGTACCAAGATCTGAAACAGAAAGGAATTGAGTTTCCTATGACTGACTTGGATACTATGGCTCCTATACATACACCACAAAGGGTAAAACTACTACATACAATTTTAGTTTGTATAAATATTAATAAAGTCTTATCTCTAAACTTTATAATAAGGTCCTTATTTAATTGTTTTACTAAGTGTATATTGGAAATTTATAGAAAATTTTTAAGTTTATTTTATTCATGGGATATCCTTTGTTTTCTTTGCTTCAATATATTTTTTCTTTTTAAATAACATTTGAAAAATAAGCATAGTAGTCTTTGTTGTGAGCTAAAGAAATGAGTAACTGTATTTCAACAGAATGTTATATCATATACATTGTCAGATTTTCAAAATCTACTAACATGTTTTTGCACTCATGAAGTGTAGTAATTTGCACAAGAGAGAGTTAAATACAAACAACTAGGGTAGAGTTCTATGATAGTGGTAAAATTAGTGAAAAGGGTATATAATGTTATTGAGGTAAAAATGTTAGTTCAAGGAATCCCGGTGTTGATGCTTAATAGATTAAGTACATGCCCAAATATCATTATGAATTCAATGGAGAAAAGAGGAAAATAAAAGGGGAAAGTACATTGAAAACTACAATTCTAAAGATATGTTAATAGAATTCAGATGCAGAAATGGCAAAATAATTTTTAAAATATCTCTGTCAGAGCACCTCTACATTTTTCTCTCATAATGTTGCATTCTATTGCATCAAAAAAATAAACTGACAACTTAAGATTAAAAAAATATGTATACTACTTTTTCTCTCTAACAATATTAAATTTCAGAAATAAACTTTATTATTATTTTATTCAAATCAATACACTATCATTTAAGATGAAGATATGCTACATAACATTCTATCTCTAAATTTGTTTAAATAAACTATAGTTTTAAACACATTTAATGTGAATTATATTTATGCATTTCTGTAATTTGAATTTCAAACCTTTGGAAAATTTAATTATTAATCCTCAAAAATATGCATATTATACTTTTGTTGTAAATGTGCATTTATCACTCTAATTTAATTTTTATGTATATAATTTTCAGAGTATACCAGAGGCTGACATTGCTGTTGGTTTACCAGCAGTTACTGTGCTGCCAATTTCACCTGGTCCACATGTGCCACCTCAAGGTTCTCCTGGAGTGACTACAAATAGTACAGCTCCTACACAAGCTCAAGTTATGGTATTAAGTTCAGATCAACTTGGTAAACTACAAAGTGAATTGGATGTAGTACAGGGAAACATGGCTGTGTTAAGTGAGATGTTGACTGAACTCACCCCTGGCAAAGAACATCCTAGTGATCTGGAATTGTTGCAGGTATAAGAACTTAATATTTGTTTATTTTGCACTTGCTTGAATAGCATGTAACTGGGTAGTTTTGTAATAAAATATGTGGCAGGATTTTGCTTTTCTTAAATATCCTAAAATTGTTCTGGAATAGATTACTAATTATACTATTGTAATGATAATGTTAAAAGATCCGTGAATATTATTTGTGTTAATGCAATGATTTTATATTTGATCTGTAAAAGTTACCCCAACTTTTATTTTGATGAGAAGAATCATTCTAATATATTTGTCTAAGCTGAATGTCCATATTAAATCATTCTACCTGTTCTTTGTGAAGTCCAAGTCGTCTATAAGAAAATTCATTTAAAAAGTTTGACACCATATGAAATTCATTTGAATGATATCCAAGAATAATATCAGTAGAAATCACTTTATATGATTCTGAATGATAAATAAAATTGAATTAATTTGCTAAAACTAAGTATTCATAATGAAATTATGGATTGTTTACCTTATGAAATTGTTACAACCAATTCCTTGTCATACCACTTGACCTATATAAACCCTCATATATTTATATCTGATTCTGTGGTAGAATATGAATTTCTAAGGCTATCTGAAGCAAGCAGGTAGACACATGAAAATACTTAATTTTTTTTTTTTACAATTTTAAATGTTTGTTTTCTTACACCTGCTCTTGTTTTATTATCTGTGTTCCATAGTTTGTCCCCTACATCCATGGTTGATTTTTCAACTTTCCTTTATTAACAGAGTAAGGGGCTCTTACAGCATTTACACAAGTGAGAATAGGTGCTATAAAAGATAGGTTTGTTTCTAGTCCCACCAACAGCAACCATTAAGTGATTTGGCATCAATTTGCTACAAAATGTAAACTCTTTAACTAGTAAAGTTTTGAGGAGGAGATAGTAAATGTCTGTGGGAACTGAATCTTCTAATTTGTTCTGAAAAATAAAAAGCATGGTAAATATGTTCCAGGAGAAAGATGAAATACTGTACGAACATTTTTTACAAAAAATTACATTATACATGAATAAATGTTATGACTGGTAACAGCAAAGTTTAATCACAAATTGACATAGAAAAACTGCTATAATCAGTTTTAAATTACAATTACAAATTACAGATGTGGCTAGTTCCAATGAGGGGTGTTAATTTAGAAAATTAGATATTTTTTTACTAACTATCTTAAAATCCTTGTTTGTTAAACTGTTACTTTTTACAGCTGGCCAATCAATATTATTTTTGTGTTTTACATACAAGAATTTCAAGAAACATATGTACTCCTGTATTTTAAACTGTATATTCTGTAGTGCCAAGAATTAAATAAAATTTATTGTTATAGGAATTGCACGCAACTTGTCGAGCTATGCAGCAACGTTTGGTTGAATTGATTGGAAAATTAGCAAATGATGAAATAACTGCTGAACTGTTGAGGGTGAATGATGAACTAAACAATTTATTTTTGAGGTATGTGTTTTTTGTAATGCCATTTTATTGTTACATTGTGTCTATAATTATTGAATATGCTGTACTGTTATCATATATGGGTTGGTTGAATGTTGAGTAAAAATTTAAAGATAATTTTGTCAGTTTGTTTTATTTATCAACAGTCATATTTTCTGACTCAAAATTTCCCATTCTTGGTTGGTCAAAATCTGTATTTGTCTCGAAATGTTCATATAATTAACTTGCTTTTCATCCACCTGCATATAGTGTTCTAGCATGATCTCTATTATGACAACTGAAAAAATAGGAACTACTCTACTTTTCCAATTCAGATAAATGTTTGATGCAATCTATTTTTAATAATAAGAAAGATAGCCAAATACAAACAAAAGAAGTGTTAATATAAATACCACACAACGTTTCTGGAAGTTGACTCAACTTTTGAGTTTTGTGTGTGCTGTTGTGTTTTTCTGCACCTGAAGAAAGGAACAAGGCTTCCAGAAACATTGTGTGGTATTTATATTATCACTTATTTTTCCTGTATTTGTTTATCATTATTATTAATATTCAATCAGACTTAAATTTTTCATTAAATCTATTTTTTATGATGACAGTGTGTTCTAATGAAGTTCTCTATTTTCCCAGGTATAAACGCTTTGAAAACAATAGAGAATCTGCTGGAACTTCTGATACAGCAAATTCTATGAAAATAACTGATGGAGAAGATGATTCCCTTATTAATTTGAATGCAGAAAGTACACCTGGTAATCTAAATACCAAATTAGCAGGGCTGAGTAAGTGTAGACTGCTCATTTTCACTTATAATTTTAGATACTTCGTAGTATTATAATTTTTTTGAAGCCAAAGCATTATATTCATATTGAATCTTGTTTTGTGATATATTCTATAAATCATTGCTAAAAACATTTAATATTTTTCAAATTATATTTTCCATCTTATTTGAAAAATTATATGAGGAAATTATTTTCTATTTCAATAACATTTGATTAAACAAGTCAATCAGCAATTACATGTTTACAAGTCAAGTGAAAGTTTATAATACAAAAAGTGTTAGTGTTATACATTGAACCTCATAGTAGATTTCAATATCCTACTTACAATATAATATTTCTCCATAGTAAAAGACAGAATGCTGTATTATATTTTGCCAAACAGTATATTTACTTTAATCAACCTATATACCATATGTATAACCCACAGACTGAAACATACATGCAGGGCATAGATTTCTCCTGCCATAGGAAAGAGAGAGAGATGGCTTATCTGTGACACAAAACTAAATTTAAATTTTCGGAGCTGTTATCTTACTCCTTCAAGATAGATTTATAATTTTACTGTTTTTGGAAAAATTATATGTTAATTATAAAATGTTTCATAGTTTCAAAATATGTAATAAGTATAATTATGTAAACTTATTTTTTGTAGGTTTGGGGAGTGGAAATGCTACTACACAACTTAGCATGATCAGTACAGTGACTGCTCAATCAGGAACTCAAAAAGATATGAAAGAAAGTGAAGACAAAGATTTTGATATGTTTGCACAGTCAAGAAATGTCACTTATGAATCATCTAAACTTGGGTAAATAAATATATTCACACTGCTAATGTTCTGTGTTTTTGTGAGAATTATCACAAGACCAAAATCTGGCAGATTTAGGCAATGCAGTGTGATGTGATACTGTTATAATAATTTATATGAGCAGGAATGAGATAGGATAGGTGGCTTAACTGAAATTGAGGGCTAATATCATATTGGACAGAAACCTTTGAATTTTCATGGGCACTAGCTCCCTTCTTCAAGAGATGTTTCTGACTTTATGTGCTGGGTGCTTGACCGAATGATCAGCTGACATGAAGTGCATTACTATCTTATGAAGAATGAGGCTGGTACTTCTGAAAATTTGAAATGTTTCCTATCAGAGGTGGCAACAGTGACTCTCAATTTCAGGTGTCTTATTTTCTGTCTCTCTTTCGAGCCCGAAACAATTATACACGCACACACAATTCCAAAAGGCTGCTCATGTCCAAAGTCATAACACCAACCATTTCAACCAATGTTTCACACTGTCCCTTCTTAAAGCCTTACTCCCGACTCATCAGATGCTGAACTCCATCTTTGGGAACACTCTTTGCAACACATCCTACAGTCTAGGTAAAGTTCTGCAATCAGCATCCTCTAATATAATAATTATTATTAGTATTATATTAATATAATATAATAATAATAGTATTATATTAATATAATATAATAATAATAGTATTATATTAATATAATAATAATAATAATATTAATATAATAATAATTAGTGTTAATTACTATAATAATAATTAATCTTTTCCCCAATTTCACTCACTTTTTAACTACATTTTTCTTTTCCTTTACTTTTTACATTCCATTTCTACTCAGCGTGTGTATAAGATGTATTTGTGTTTGTATTATTTTGTTATTTCTCCATTCCTGGAGGGAGGGGGGGAGTTGTTGGCTTCGTTGGGGCCTAACAGCTGGTATACCAGGGTTTAAACATGACATTTTGTGGCTGGCTGGCACCCAGTTCAGACCTACTATCCTGAAGAAATATAATTTTCTTACAGCTGAAAATGCCACCTGTCAATTTAAGATAAGTCAACTGCTTTCTGTCCCTCTTTCCTATTCAAATGAGTTAATCAATTTGACCTGGTCACGTTTCCTTATTTCATTTATTTATTCATTGTAGTATGCTCCTGATTATTCAGTCCCACTTTTGTGTATAAATCCTGCTGATAGTTATCTGTTTACTTCCACATTACAACCATACACCTATCATTTTACCCCTGCTATATATGACCTCACTATTTTTTCCCTCCAACTTTCTGTGCAAGTGACTTTATTATTTTAAAGACAATCTATCACTCTTCTCTAGCTTTTATATACTGAACATTCCACATTTCTTTCCCAACTTCTTCCTGTTCTGCTTCCCAAGGTTGAATTCTGCATCTGCTTCTGAACTCTTGAAATTATTAAAGTGCTAAGCCATGTGATTGGATAAATTATAATCCCATATTAAGTTCTTAAAATGATGTTTGGAGGTTGGCCTTCCTCTGAATGGTTAGCTGTCAAATTTCCTTCATCTGACTGCAATTCTCGTATTCACCCTAAACTACACATACATGCGTTCCATCATTTTCTCCTACTCAACCAATTGAAATTAGATGAATACTCACTTTTCACCAAGAGATTCTGTCCCATTTCCCCACTTTAGATAATAACACCACCACCATTCTCAAACACACAACTAATTTTAGGCTCATTTCTGCTCAAGGCCACCCTCAAATTCCACAACCTAGTTAGTTTTGTTGCAGTGGTTAGTGTGCAAATCTAGTTTTCAAACACCTCATCTTGTTCAAACCTTGCATGGTTAATATCTTTAACTTACCACACTGGCACCACACTCTTACCTTTCTATACTTATTCAAAATCCCCTGTCAGTAACTTTGTTAATATCTGTTCCAAAACCATATCCGATGTTGAGATTTCTGTTACCTTGATGTTTATATTCATCTCAGTTCGGCCTTAATCACTACATCAGCCCACATTAAACCCACCAACACCTTACAATACTTTTACTTCACTAGTTATCACCCTGAACATACAAAACACTCCCTCCCATACATATTAGCCTTTAGGGCTTAACTTGTTACAGTCTAGCCACCTACACCATCGGAATCCTCAATGCTTTCATAAGTAGAAAATACCAAAGAGACCACCTCTAGAAACAAATGTTGTGCCCTATCCACTGTTCAACTACCCAAACCCATCCTTAATCAACATAAAATAAACATAGTCCACCTCTAACCAAAAGCTCCCTTCCTGGACTACAAAAACTCAACTACATTCTGTGCCTGGCCTACACTGGATTGAAATCCAAGCCAGTTTTTTTAAAAAAAAACTTTCCCACCTTCCCAAGGGTTTCCTTCAGGCACCCTACCAACCTCCACAATATCCTCGGCCACTCTGGTAGGCCCCACCATAAAACTCTCATATGTATACAAACAGATTGTCAACCTTGCAGTAGGAACAGGTGCCATGTCTACCTTATCCCAACCTACAACAATCCTCTACAAATAGCCATCTACAAAATTAAATAAATCACTACCTGCCTCTCCTCCCACATCATCTACCAAATTAATTGCTTCTTATAACGGTCAAACAAAATGACCTCATCCTGAAAATATTGCTAATCACCACAGCACTGTCAAACTGTCCTTAACCCAATAGTTGTTCATGCCAAAAGCCACAACACCAAAAATTTTAACCAATGCTCAGTACCAACCCTCATTAAAGTCTTCATGAGATGCTGATCTTCAAATTTTTCACAAGTCTCTTTCCAACACATCCTACATTTCAGTCAAAGTCCTGGACTCCACTGACTACTGCCAATCTTACTCAATTGAGGTATGTTTACACCAAATGTTGGTAACAAGATCCATCAACATTGCTGACAACATTTACACTATACTTCAATTTCAGGTAAGTCACATACTATCTTTACTTTCCATACTAAGATTGCTATATGTGTGTATATATATATAACATTTAGATAATAATATTATGAACAAGGAACAATGCCAAACTAATTCATTTGTTTGGATAAGAAAGAGGAACAGAGAGGAGCAACTTACTTAACTTAAATTGACAGTTGATGCCAGGTTGGGAATAAATGATTTGTCAAATTTTTGAGGGCCTTCAGGACAATAGGTCTGAAAGTCATGCAGTTTTTCTGTAAGTTGTTTCATTACTTCAATGCATGCTACTATATGAGAATAAAGTCAAAGTTATGAGTACTGTACAATTGTAAATGAGGTAGTGTATCATTGCAAATATTAGTTCACTAATTCTCAACAGTTAAGTATCCACTATGGAGATATGAAAGATGATGGCATTTAATTTGATTATAATATATTATATACATCTTCAAAGTGAGAGCTTTTATCATATTTAATCTTATAATGTTTATTGTTATACAGTAGCAGTACTTACAAGGATAATCTGGAACCCGACCAATTAAATAGTGCACTTGGAGCGGTAGCACAGACTCGTACACAGCCAGTTGTGAGTACAATTTTATGATATAAATCAATAGTAGTTATAACATTTGCAGTGCAAAATCAGTTATAATAATTTATTTTTCTTTCTGGTATTATATTCAATTTTTCTTATATACTTTTGTTTATTACTATATCTGCTCTAATAATAATGAATATGACTTGTACATATTAACTATTGGTTATTTATCATGTACTCTGATAGTTACAAAAGAAATAATAATATCAAGAAATAATTAAATAATTTTCATCAGTTATTAAAACATAAATAAACATTTATATGAGTTTAGTTTTCAGAAAATTTAATATGAGAAACAATTACACAGCAAACCATTTAAACTTAGCTGGATGTTTCAATGCTGCTTTGCATCTTTCTATAACAGCATTTGGACATAGTTTGATAAGTACAACAAAGATCTAAAACCAAGGATATGTGCAGAAATACGAAATAACTTACAATAAGATATCATATAATATGTTGAGCTTTGAATGTCAAGTTTAATATTGACAGTGTTTGAATAATTTTGAATGAATAACATTTTTGAAATTATTCTTTTGTTATAATGAGGCTTCCCGTCTAATATAGTGGCGTTTTAAAAATCAAATTTTTTATTATTTTATTATTGTTTCTCATTTTAAATTTTTCTGAAAACTAAGATCATATTAATTTTTATTAATTAAATCGGGCATTAAATCTGTATGAATTATTAAAACAGTTTATTAATGGCAAATAATAAACCTTCAGCTACTTCAATAAGTATACATAAAATGTGATTATCACTTATTTTTAGTTTTCCCGTCATACTAATGTATCACATACATGTAAATTAGTGGTCATTCACTTGATTTTTAATACTGATGCATGGAAATTCAATTAACTTTTTTATGATTGTAATAGAATATTTCATGTTATTATTAACAAACTTAATGAATTTGAAAGCAATATATAATCCAGACTCTTCACTCCCTCTAACTATATGTTCCACCTAGCTACACTGAAATAAGATTGGCTGTATTCGCTAGGATCTTAAAGTGGCAAAGTAGCTCAATAATAAAGCCTTTGCGTTAAGAGCAAATTCACCCAGGTTCAATTCCTGGGCCTGACAAATATTTTCAGTCTTTCCTTCTTCCTCCTCTTCTCTTTACGTGTTGAACATATGCTTTTCTTTGAGCGTATTACTACGCCTGAGCTTATGCTTTCATTAGAACATATTTGCATCTTTCTCCTATATCTCCCATCTTTCCTCACTATCCAATGTGACTTTGTCAAATACTTAACATTGTATGTATTATTAATTATTATAAATTTGGATGAAATGAAAGAGAGAAAAGGTTGTAGCTTACCTGAAATTGAAGCTTGGCATACCTGAAAGTGAAGTGCTGTGACACCATAAGGAACTGAAGGTTGTT
The DNA here is from genome assembly GCA_037074705.1 of Zhengitettix transpicula. NCBI lineage: Eukaryota > Metazoa > Arthropoda > Insecta > Orthoptera > Tetrigidae > Zhengitettix > Zhengitettix transpicula. The sequence goes on from CM073590.1 coordinate 199,051,072, forward strand.
GTTCAAATTTTCAGTCTCTCAGCCTCCTTTTTCAGGAAGTAGTGTTACAAACTCACATTTGATCTTTGGATAGTGAGGAATGATAGAAATAAATAGTAGAAAATGTGATAGTCAAAACAATTTATATGGATAAAAAAGAGAGGGTGTGACACTCCTGCTTTAAACTGGAGATTGGTCACCTGACCACTCATGTACACTATGCAGTTGGCTAATTAGATGGGCATAGAATTATGCCTCCCAAAATTTTAATTACATTTTTTCGCCCCATTCTCTTTCTTTTCCATATTGTATGGATAGGAAAGGGATACAGGGAATGTGGCTTAACTGAATGTGATGGTGATCTGAGATAATCTAGAAATAGAATAGTTTGTAATCTCACTCTTGATCCTTTAAAATGCTTATTATATTTGAATACATTGCTCTATCCAGAACTTTTATCCAACTTATTGTGAGTTTGAACATCAATTTACATGTATATGTAGTTCTTATTGATTGCCCCCATTATCCTCTTGACAATTCTTCTAGAGACAAGTTGGCAACTTTAATTTTGGAAGTAGGTACCACAGTTATTCCTTCCATTTTCAAACAAAGTTTTTGCCGGTATATGTGAAATCATTGTAGATACACAATTTTTCGACAGCAGTCACTGCCATCATCTTCAATTGATGTTTTCACCCGTTTGGAATCCCAAGAACTTCTGGTTAATTCCAGCCATGTGTTACAAACTTTTCTTTTCACTTTGTTGTCTAATGTAATGTAAGTTAACTTCAACCATTTACTCAACTTTTCGATTCAGGTGAGGCACTCACTCTGGCACTTTCTTTTGTGTTTATGATCTGTATGACGGTGTGGGAAGGATGTGCTATTAATTATGTTGCATTTGGTCTACGTAATTGGTGAGCACTGGCTGTTTTCTGAAAGATTAATATCCTTGCTGTTTTATTTATATTGTTACATTCCTGAATAACTTGCTATTTTTACTTTGAACATGAGTGTAGGTCAGCGGCATTTATAAACAAGGGTTAATCTGTTTTCTCCAATTTACAGTTTTGTTGTTCTTACGAGTTTAATTTTACTACTGATCTTGTTTATAGGTACAGATATAATTTCCTTCAAGTTTGTTTAGCATCCATTTTGTGCATATACACAAGACCATTGGAAACAAGTTCAAAAACATTGTTTGTGTCAAGGAATTACTTCTGATGAAATCTAGAGGAAAATTTTTAATATTCTAAATAATAAAAAATGTGAAAAAAGGAGTAATTGCTAAATAACAATATAGCAGTGATAATTTTCTACATACTTATCTTTACATTGCCTTAGCTCATTCTCCTTTACTGTTCTCAATTGTGACATCTACAACTGGTTTTTTAGCCCTGTATCAGATTTTTACATGTTTAGAACTCCTAATCTACATAATTAGATAGGTAGTCAATTCAGAAACTTTTCTGACTCCATTAAAAAAACATTATTATTTTAGAAATGCCCTCGTGCAGTGATATTTAATAACTGGTTGTTGGGTATAGAAAGTATAGTTTCTAAACTGTGACCTAAAAATAATATAGGTTGTGATTAGTTATTAAAACTGATCTCTTATTATACTAATTTGTAAATAGTCCCTATTGCATAACTTTTGCGCAACCATTGCATTACAATGGGTACCTAATTTTGTTTTCATATTAATTAATCTTTTTAATGGGTTTAATTGATTTACTAACTGTTAACATTACCATTTGTGTTTAGAATTGTTATTTGCACCTTCATGTTATGTAGAGTAAAAATTTTATCTGTGTGTGTTGTTTTCTTTGAAGTGAGTATTTTGTTATGCAATTTGTTAGTGTTCCTATATTATTAGTAATTGTACCTTAAGTAGCAAGGACTTGAAATTAAAATGACTAGTTCTTCAAGAGAAACCAATGTATGACAGATTTTAACTTTCATATCAAAAAAAGAGTTCGGTTACTTATTTAAATAAAATTATTTTATCAATCTTGCACAAACTATTTTCACATATTATGTCTCCCAAAATCTAATGTATATTATCAATTAATATCATTACTTCTGTTGTATTAGTATTATTTGTGGTTGTTTATTTTAGAAGTTGTTGTAAAAACTTTATTTCTGTTAAAGTATGTAGTCTTTTAGTGATAAGTTTTCTTGTTATAAGAATTAAACGCCAAAACAATGTGGAACTAGTTGTTTTAATTTAAATGGCCTGATCTTTTGTTTTGATGGTATGTTGTCATTGGTATTTATCCTGAAAGCAAGCATTCTGTATGGAATATTATAAGAACTGTTAAACGTAATAAATAAATGCTATAATTTTCCTTGATACTATATAATTGAAGCTGCCCTTATTGTTTTGTACAACTGTTTGTTCATTTTTAATAGTGTTCAGACTGGATACAGGATTATTTTAAAATTTTATTCAATTCTTGAACAAACTTAGTGTTTGTGTTGTAAGAAATTGGCAGATAAAATTCTCTCAATGCAAAAACATATATCTGATTATCACACAAATTCATTCAGACAAAAACTATAAATGTGCCTAGATTTGAAAAACTAAATAGTGTTTTTATGAGCATTGCATTTTGTATGCTTAAGAGGGCATTAGCAAAATGTAAAGAACAGTTGCGATACTTTTGAAGTTCTGTGTTACCTGACACTTTTTTATTCATCAGAATCTGATAAGGTTATTTTATGGTTGTCAATTCCAACAATTGGAACTCATTACAACACAGGCATGACCACCAGAACAAAAATGTTTGAGAAGTTGGCATGGAGTGAAAAATGTTAATATGTGCACAAAATTTTATTCTGAAAATTGGAAAATAGCAATCAAACAGTGTAGAGTTAGTATTGTTGCAGTGGTTTAATATTGAAAAAAAATTCAGTTTTCCAATTTACTACCCTATCTTGAAATTGGACGCTAAAGAATCCACTAGGGTCATCAAGAATAATGTGCAATAACTGCTGCCTTGCCAGTTCCAAACAACATAATGTTGAGTGGGAGAGTTAGTGGCATATCCCAAAGTGTAGATTTTGTTGCATCAAATGAGTGGTTGTTAAATATTTGGGCCAAGTTAAGGAAGTATATGCTTATTCAGAAAAAATTGATAAAAAAGGGAGTGTTCTTATAGTTTAACACTGTGGAAAAAAATTAAGTTTAAAAGTGAAAAATGTTCAATGTGCAAATATGTCAGGTACGGGCATAAGAAAACTTCTGGTAATAGAACATAAAAAAATCTATACAAGTTTGTCAACCAGGTTGTTTTTTTGTTGGGGGGGTGGTGATAATCTAAACTCTATTATATCATACACATTTATGTTAAATTTGACTTGGATATTTATAACACAGCATGACTTTTACATTAATAATATCAGTTGTGCAAATTCTTATAGTTTGTGTAGGTGTGGCAATTTCTAATCTGTAACTAACTGCTCTATTGTATCCGCATATTTGAATCAATGAATTATTTAACTTCAGTTCTTTGGAATATTCATTACAGAATGTATGCAATGTTTTATATTTGGATGCTTTTCACTCTGTAAACTTTGTATGCCCACTATTGGTGTTTTGTTGGTGATTGTGACCTCCCTTTGGTTCCTTACCATTATGTGGAACATCGCTGTTGGGCTGGTAAACCTACGTTTACTCTTCAGGAAGATCTTTTAGGGGTAAGCTGCATGTGTAGCCCCTTTTTACTTAGTGATTTTATTTGTTAGCATTAATATTTTGTTTTAAGGCTTATTATGTATATGAATAACTTAAAAATTTCTGAAGTTTGTTTAAAATTTATCAAGACAATGTTTTGACTTTTGAATTTATATTTGATTTAATATCTTCCTTTGATTGCTAAAATGTATACATATCAGTCTCATCTGTGAAATACAGAATCACATTACTTCTCCTATCCTTCTTGCATGAAGTTATGTTCTGTCATGGGGTTTTCATGCAAATTTATTAAGTTTCTGAATTTAAGAAATTACTAATAGATTATAAAGTTATGATTGTTAATGCAGCTTTTCTTTATGAAAGTATGGGGCTTAAATTAAATAATATTCTATTCTACTATTCTAAATTAAATGATGATGAATACACTTATTATATGCACAATTCATTTAACTGTTGCATGAAGTTTCCTTATACTGTTCATTGCATGCTGATTTTGGCAGAAGAAAATTGCTTGCTAAGCAATCTTGCAATCAATGCATGATTATAAAGGCTGATTGACTGAGATTCTCTTACATATTTAAATGTATCTTTAAACTTTAGAACTCCATAGAACAGTTAAGCTAATGCTATGAAAGGATGAATAGTTAAAGAGTTTGAAATTCAAATTATGATAAATGTGATTTATAATAATATTTATTTAAAAATAAAAATAGTTTAATTTTTCAAAGATTTCTGGTGTAGTTGTTCAATATATTGTTCTCGGAGTTCAACCGGGTTTTGCATAATTATATTAGAACGCAACGTTTCGGCGACTAAAAGCTCTGTCAACATTTTCTAGGCGATCGCCTAGAAGATGACAACAGAGCTTTTAGTCGTGGCATGGTAAAAAATGCCAGTGCAATATCCTGTAATCTCTTTCTCAAAGAAAGGTGACAAAATGAAAAGTGATTAAAATTAAGATATACTAAGAAAAAGTAATAACGGTCGACACTGTTGAGGAATCGATCATTTTGCTCTGCCAGAAGACAAAAGAAATGATAATATAATGTAATAACCACAATTAAATATTTAATAAATGAAATTTGCCCCACGTTGGGCGCCATTTTGAAATAAACACAATTAAATATTTATTGAATGAAATTTGCCCCACATTGTGGTAGCCATTTTTGTAATAATAACTTTAAAATATTTAATTAAAGGAAATTTAAATTAAACAAAAATTTAAATTTAACAAAACAAAACAAATTTATTCACAGAAAATACAATTTATATCTCTACTTTATTTCGCCCCATTTAGATCAAATTTTACTAACAATTTTACCTTTTGTGGCATTTAAGAAAATTTATCTTTATTTTTTTTTACAAAGAATGAAACTCAAAAACTCAGGGTCTCCACTAGGCCTGATAGAAAGAACAAAATCCAATTACATTTGAAATTATTTTACATAATATATAAATTTAATTTATTGAAGTTACTAGAAACGAAATCTGACCTTTCACCTTTAATTTACGGTTTACAAAATTATTTATTTTAAATTGCTACTTATAAGTTTATGCTTTTGAGTTCGGGAACACACTTCACTTTAATAATGGCCACTCTGTGCATAAAATTTACTCAGATATTTTTACTGACACACATTTCACAACACAACACTATCCTTTCAGTATCCAGACTACAGACTTCCGACTACTCGTATGGATGTTTCGTCCACAGCCACCAATCAATTTATCTAGTATGATTGACAATTCCAATGTGTTTTGTCTTATTTAAAATGTTCAGGATCTCTCCACATTCACCAAACAGAGTTCAATTCTGATGTTCAACTAATACTGCATCCAACTAAACCATTTGCCTCCCTCAGGATCCACCTTTCAACAAACACATCCTCCTTCCTTGTGCTCTGGCACCAAACTAACTCGTTTGTTCCCTGGCTCCCAAGCTCACTTATTTATCAGCTTCTCCTTCTCCAGAATATTCCTTTTTCCCACAGTTTTGAATTCCCACGTTCGGACATCATCCGGCTTTCCCACGCTCAGAGAGCTACTCAATATTGTTAAATAAACATTTCCTTATCCATTACCAGTCTGAGTTGGTAAACAGATTTTAAATAATTGCTGTCCACCTCTAGTATGTGCTGTGAAACAAATATGATGAAATATAAACCAAATAATGGCCTTCTTAACTAGGTATTACAATATATACCACTCAATATTTCTGGAAACCTTGTTCCTTTCTTCTGATGCTAAGAAAACTAAAAATCAGAAGAGTCTAGATTGACACAACTACACAATTCAGTTGACAAAACTCAAAAGGAAAGAAAATTCAATAACAATGGGAAAGCAGAAGGGTTAATGTAACAACAAGGGATCATAGCAATTGTTGAGTTTCATAGTGTCCGTTTGTAGATTAATTACTGTGATGTTGGATTTAATGTGAAGCATCTCTTATATGTCTGGAATTTTAGCATTTTGCCAATCAAAAAAATTTTTGAAATGATGATATGTTTGGAGACTACAGATGGTTTATCATTGGGAAGTTTGATATTATACATGTTCCCTGGTATGGGTATGAGGAAATCTTTTGTTGCCCTGTGTAGCAGGAATTAAAATTAGAGCAAGATGTTTTGTTAATTACCCAATGTTTGCTGTAGGTGTCAAGTGGATCCATGTGGTTTTTAATCAAGAAGGATTAGTAGATCTATAAATGATAGACATTTGATATTCTTTAAAAATTTGGACAAATTTGTTGATATAGATGTATGCAAGACCAAATACTAATAGACGAACAAGTATTAGAATAGGTGGGAACTGATGTATAACAGAAATAATTGCTTGGCTAGGCACTATTTGTATAAACTATCATGCCCTTCCTACCTTGAACATCTCTTCCGATTTCTTGTTCTCATTGACAAATTGGAAAGATTTCCTCAAAATTACGTACTTGTCTATTTTGAGGATGGTTCTAGCATTTTCAAATATTTCATCATGCCAGGTTGCATAAATATCATCTTGTGCTAGTTGTACGTATGAATGAATATATTTATACATATATACAAACTGGTTGTTTCATCAGAAAAAAACTTCCTTTATCTAGGAGAATTCATTGGGGAAAAAATATTTTAAGATACATTATGTTTATATTACATTTTCAAGTAGTGTGTACTATGTCATAGTTATATAATTAATCATATGTTGGCTTTTATTGTCTGTTCATTATTGATTTAAATTTCAGCTTGTTTTAAAATGCTTTTGTTTTATTTTTTTTGTTTGTACTTGGTGATTATTTGAGATGTTACTGCTTCTGTGTGTATTATGTTTATTTTTATCTTTTTCAAGATGCATAACGAGAGTGACTTTGATGAAATGGCTGCATGGCTAGAAGAAAGGGTAAGTTAGAGAACAAGTGTGGGTATATATGCATGGAAGGTAATTTTATAAATACTTATCCTCATTTGCATAATCATGTAATTGTGTTTATTGGATTTATTTAGAATTTAGTTTTCTCTTGTTGGTTGTTGATATAGAATATTTATTATTAAAATTAATTGTTATATTTGAATTTTATTATACATTATACAAGTTTAACATACATTACATGTTGTCATGTTAAGTGATTCTAGTACTTCTTGATTGATTTTTTTAGATGTAAGATAGTTTTCATTATTGAGTGATCATTAAAAATGAAGGATATCTCTAGAGATGTCCAGCATTCCCCATGTATGCGTTAATTTAATTTGAAGACTGTTGGTAATGACAAATATGGTTACATTTATTGACAGCATTGCATTATTTTTTTAAAGTAAGATATTGTTCAAATGCAGAATCTTTACTTGGACAGTAAAATTTTTTTTTATAAGGAAATGTACTTCAGAATTACATAAAATAATTCAAAATACAATACAACCCTATACACATTTCAAATTCTAATGTTTCACCTCTCTACAATTGAATTCCTATTTTTTTTCAGCCTATTGGAAGAGGTGGAAGTGGAGCACCAGAAGAATCACTAACTAGTAGTGAATTTGAGCGCTTTTTAGCAGAGCGTGCAGCTGCTGCTGATGCACTTCCAAATGTAACCACAAGCAGTACTACTACATCATCATCTACTGCCCCTGCTTCAGGCCGAGTGCACCATAGACAGCTTAATAAACAAGAAGATTCTGATATTTCACTTTTTGCTCTGTGAGGTAATTTTATTATTATGATGCAACACTCATTTGCATAAAATTAATGTACTATACATGTTATTTTCAAATGAATCAGTGTATGTATGGTTATATAAATAATAATTTATGTTTTTAAACTTGTTTTTAACAATTTCCTATAAGATAAATAAATATTAAAAAACGTTATAATACAATTATCCTGTCAATTTAATAAATTCTCATAGTATCTTCTAGCAGCTTTATTCAAAGATAGGCACAGTCTAGAAAGAGTGTTTTAAAGTTTTGGAATAAGATAAAATTGTAAAAGATTAAATTTTAGAAATAGGGTAGATATTCCAATGGTTCATGATGCACAGTTCTCAGGGTTTTTCCAGTGCCAAATAATTATAGTGGGTAGATGCACTTCTTTAAACTATTATTATTTAGCTTGAATATTTTTGTCCTAATTATTTATATGATTAAAATATTATTCTTTTATTTCAAGGTAGTCAATTTGTAAAATTTCTGGCATAATTTAAGCTGTTGCTAGGACTTTCCTGCCTGCTGTTTTATTTTATGGGATCATAATAGTCTCTGCTTTTTACCTGTTGTTTATATTTTTGGTTATATGGTGAATCCAAGACTTAGCCATTATAATGAATTGAAGCTCAAAATTAGATTTAGTTTTGCTAATATACTTTAATAACTACTCTGAGATTTTAATGTAATTACATTTTTAATCTTCTGTGAGTAAACAGGGCACTCACCTTACCAGTTCAGAGCTTTCTCATTAGTAATCATTGTAGCCTATATCTAATTTTGAAATACATGTGTTTTGGCAAGTTCAACATTTTAACTGAATAGGTCCTTGATATCAGGGTGGACTGAGAATACACTATTATGTTAAAGTATTCTTGTTTATACCTGTCTCTATGCACTTATGTTTACCTGATACGAAAAACGTTAGTTGTATGATGGTCAATATAAAGTCTTGTTCTAAAGCATTAGCAGGAAAATGAAGGTCAAATGTTTACAAACAAACTAAATAGTCTTATAATTCTTTTACTACAGAAATTGAAATATAATATGTTTGCGTTAAAGATATAAAAATTAGAAAATAGCCACATAACAGACAAAAAGATGTGATAAAATATAAATACTACACAACATTTCTGGAATCCTTGTTCCTTTAGTGTGGTGATAAAAAATGCAAGAGCTGCAAGAACGACACAACTGCACTAACCAGGTGATGAACTCAAAATCTTTTTGTTTGTTATTTGGCTACTTATTTATCTAATTTTTATTCTTTTATTACAGCTGATTGCAGTTTACTTTATAAAATGTAGCTAAAAGTAATTCATAGTTATAAAATTCATTTCTGGATATGATGCAGTTTAGCACAAGAATGAATCAAATACATTTATTTGAACTATTTTTATATCATCACTTATTCTAATATTTTTTCATGTTTTATATTTTCCTGTGCATGCATAGAATACTATTCCCTAGATTTCATAAATTTCACATTTGTAAATTTATCACCAGTACACAGTTCTGATTATTTCATTCCAGCAAAGTTCCTGAATACTTGGATATTCAGCTTCATCTTTCTGCAACTTCTTTAATGACAGCAATGGTCAAATTAATTATCTGTTGTTGTGCTTGATACCACCTTTTTCATATCAAATGAAAAAATTAGAACCAAGACAGGATAAAAATGTAAAAATATTTTAAAAAGTTCATTACTGATATCTATAATGTTAAATGTAAAAAGTATATATATATATATATATATATATATATATATATATATATATATATAAACATATATTAGAGGAATTAGCAATAACTGTAAATAACTAAGTTGTTTAGTATATTTATCATATATTATTATTTTGAAAATATAAGATCTGCATAGTATATTGTTTTTATTTTATTTTTCATGGTTGATGTACAGTGAAATGAGAGATATATAACGTAAAAATGGAAATGGGCAGTAATTTTTTTTTATGTTATCAAACTTGGTTAGTGAGAGTAATATATTGTATTTTAAACCTAGTCATTTTGGTTGTTATAGTACACACTAAACTTCAACAAATTGCACCTGTGCAAAAACCTGAAAACAAAGATCTTATTTTATGTAGTAATGGCAAATAAATGTCACTTTTTCATATATGCATATAACTGTTTTATTTTTATTAATAACAAAACGGATGATATTATTTTGAAGTAATATCATTTAGCAATTTTTTTAAAAAAATACCTTTTTAACATTCCTTTAATAAATTTGTGCCAAGCAAGTTTGGCAACCTGGATGTGTTTATGTAATGTAGTTGCATTTTGTACTCATAATTTTTAACATTGTTATTTTAAAATTTTGTAATTACAACCCCATATTGGTACCTGAATACTGTAGGAGTGTAATGTAAGAAGAGAGTATTGTATTTATTTTTTATTTTATAAAATATAAATTTACAGAGTGCTTAATGAATTCCTTTCAGATCCCATAAATGCAACATTTTGACTATTTTTTATTGTTTTGTGTGTGCCAATCATATTTATGAATTAAAATTACTGCTTACATTGCAGTTTTAATTTCACCAAAGCGATTAGAAGTTTATAATACAAAACTCTGTGATAAAAATTGGTTTTTATAAGTTTGTACATTATATTTTTCTGTCAATTATAAATTTTGGTAGTCTAAATTGTAATCTTGGTAAATATTCAGCTATATATGCCATGTGTATATCTTATAATTTCAGTTATATTTTTCCATGTGTGTTATGAGTACCATGTATCTTCACAAATAATCATCTGTTAACAATGTCTGTAATAAAGAGAGATTTCTGCAAAAGATATACCTAGATAAACTACTGATTACACTCTTCTGAAACTTATTTTTAAAAATTCATTCCCTTTTCATAAATTGCATTCCTGTCTCCAACCTGTATACAACCGAATAAGGAATTTCTTATTGCCATGCATTCATTTCAAGATAGGATCTAATAAAAGCATTTTAACTCCTTGCTACTAGAGAAAAATAACTTTCTGTCTCCCCCAACTCAGAACTTTGCTATTTTTCTTATTATTACAAAATCTAATGGTTCAGTAAGTGCAAATTAAATGTTGGATGTTATTCAGCCACCCAAATTTGTTTTTGTCAAAAAGAATCCCCTTACAAACTCAAAACTGGCTTGCTGTCACTTTCTTCTCTAATTAGTCACATCTAGAGAAAGGCCTGAAATTTTCTTCACTTGCATGTGAATTCCTCAATAGACATATCTCTGGAATAGACCATATTTAGTAAGTTTATTACTTTAAAAAGTTCTTGGACGTGCCCAGCTGTGATTGCTATTCTACGTACCTAAAAATGAAAAGTTCTTTACTGTTTAAAATGTTAGACATGCGCTTCATTTCAAACTATGGGAAACCCAAATAACAATACTCTAAACGAATTAATGTTTCTCAATGTCTCTCTAGCGATTTAATAATTCTTTTCATTGTTTCACTCTTGAGTACAAATATTTCCTTCTGAAGTACCACATTTCAATCTTCCAGATTTCTTTTTTTAAGCTTTCAAATTATCTAGCTTTTACTTCAACATAATATACTTTTGAACCCTACCAATAATTAATTTTACTGTTTCATTTTACACTCACACTCTAAATATTAAAAATGGTTAAAGTACATGTGTAAGTGTAACCACAATATATAAATAATGGTGTTAGGATAATAGGGGAGAGGACCATTTCCATGGCCTGCATGTTTCCTCACCCTAAATCTGTGTGGTGACCTAAAACAATAGGTTAATGCAGCAGAGATTCCTAATACAGACTGTGTGAGAGTATTTAAAATAATAGAAGTTTCCATGATCTAAGGAGTGTATAAGCAAGAGGAGGTTATTTTAAGCTTTTATTACGAGTTTGAGTTGACAGCGTTTGCAACACTTAATAAGCTGACAATGTCCAAATGTTTCCTGGTAAATTCTTTTAAATTAAAAGTTGACTGCTGCACATGCTTATGACCTATCTCATTTTGGTATGTGGAACCTTACCCCTAAAGTTTTTAAAAGTATTATTGAAACATCATGTGGTTTGAGAGTTTTTACCATTGTTTTATGAGAAAATTGACCTATGTTTGAACAGAAAAATCTCACTAAGTGTTATTAATATAACTTCACATTTTAACATAAATTTATTCAAGAATAGAAACCTTTCTCAATCCATAGAGGCCATGATTTTAAATTGAATTAAAGTATCAGTCGAGATTTTTACATCCTGATAGTTAAATTTATTTAAAGAACAATAGCAGCACCATTACTGGTGTAGCAGGTGATACAGGTAATATAATTCTCATTACAGTATTAGAAGCTGAATTAATTAAATTAAATGTGAAACTTGCTCTACAAAGATATACACAATCAAAATTACACACACTGACATATTCTAAATATGGCAGATTTGTATGGAAAACATACAAAAATTTCTAATACAAATCAACAACTTTCATTAAAAATTAAAATTCATGCTAGAGTTGGAACCAAGAACCAAATTAATTCTTGAGACAAATTTGTATACAAAAATAAGTCCAGCAATAAATTATCCACAAACAGAAAACCTATCGACATAGGACAATACTAATCATCCTTCCAACATAAAGCTATGGATAACCTCATATTTGTTTATAGGGTCAACAGAACTCTATTCAAACTATTATCCCAGTTGTATGATACACAGGAATTTGAGTAAATTAACCAATCCCATAGTTTCGACGAAAATTTATAAAAATCAATTTCTTCCAAATATAAATATCCCATATTTCCCAAACTTTCACTTGCCAAAAAAAACTTCAAAATCTCATTTTCCTTCCCCAACATGCTATGAGTAATGGTTTGCAGAATTAAACATTTGGCAAATTTGTCAGACAAAAGCGAAGTTATGTACATGTGAATGAGGAACGACATAAATAGAAGAAAATAAAATAAAGGTTTCTATCAAAACTGCAAAAAACCAGAAACTACAAAATCTAAATTTGACCTGCTGTGGTGTAGGGTTTGGTATGACTTCTTCGTATTACAGAGGTCCTGGGTTCAAATCCCAGCAAGGGCATGTATTATGTGTGCTTGTGGGTCCATATAAAAAAAAACACTCAGTTCCTCAACAAAGGAAATGCAACATTGTTCAAAATCGCTAATTACCTTAGCAGTCAACTATAAATAATATAATTTTAAAAAAGTATAAATTGTCACAACATGAGTGGGAAAACAGACACAGATTCCCTTTAAAAGGTTTAGAGTACTGAGTTCTGAAAAACCTCGCAACACCTGACTCACTTGGTTTCGGGCTATCAGTCAAGTCATTTCCCCTCTATATGATTTTGAATAGCAAGGAAAGCCCCATAACATTTTCCTAGGTTATCACTCAATGCAGAAAGTCGTTGACAACCGGCTGTGCTGAATTGCAATTCACAAGCCTATGTTTTGTACTGGAGCTCCTTATTCACAGAATATGAACAGTGATTTTTACTGTTCGAAACATCGGTATCTTTAACTCCTTCCTTCTTGATACCAGTTTCCTCTTTCACTGTATTTTATTTTCTTCGTATTTATATATATTTTACAAATCAATACCGTTAATATCAGCTTCATTCCTTGAATCGTCCCTACAGTTCAGATGTAAATATTTAGTGTTTCATGCATTCTTCTTTGGGTTAATTAAACAATGTGCTAATGAAACACATCTAAAGTTTTTAACTCTTCAAATCTATATATTGTTCTCAGAGTTCAACTGGGTTTTGCATAATTATATTAGAATTATATTATAATGGACAGATGCACAGAACATCAAAGACATCTCAAACTCAAATAGCCAAATAAGTCAGCAGTGGCAGAACATGCCATAGAATCTGGCCATGACATGAAGTTCAATGAAACCAAAATCTTGGATCATGTCAATGGTTTCTGGAGCAGCATCATCAAAGAGGCCATACATATTAGGACACAAGACAACCTGCTAAACCGGGACACTGGGTTTCAATTGAGCAAGACTTGGGACCCAGCTATAACATTGTTAAGATGAGGGGTCCGGAGCTCTATTGTGAATGGGGTTGCTGCGGTTAATGTACCTTGGCGAGTGGCCGGCCTTTTGACTGATGCTGACATGGCTGAGGCGGACTGTTGACTGAGTGCTGATTGGCTCTCACAGCGTGATGATTCAGTGGAGGATATATATAATATGCAATGGAATGGTTCTGGAACTTAATAAATGTATAAGAGCTCTGGCGGAGGCTACCTTTGGGGATGCCTTCACATCTCTCTGGGTTTTTTTTAACTAAGGTTCCCATACGCCGAGGCACCTCGGCCTGTTTTGAGAGGTGTATGTTCCGGGGTCGCAGACCTTGGGCATACGGTAAGAGTTGTCCACTATTCCCATTGGAAAAGTCGGCCAGCTGCCTCCTAAACTGGTCGAGGCACGGAGAAGGGAATGCTGCGTCCCCACAGCAAACTCCTCTCCCGCTATCGGAAGGGCGTGGGACAAGTACCCAATGCCCGAACTACCTGATGCAGGTTTTTCTAGGGTTTTCCCTGCATTTCTTTAGACGAATGCCGGGTAGGATCTTTAAAATATAGCCCGGGGGCCCTAGTTAACCCTTGGCTAACTTCCTCTACCCTTCCGCATCCCCCCTTTCAAATCCCTTCCTATGCTATTAAAGAGGAGTTGCACAATGTGGATTACCCTTATGTAGCCTGTTGCCTTAAAAAAAAGGTTCCGGCACTTCGCCTAGAAGATGACGACAGAGCTTTTAGTCGTCGAAACGTTGCGTTCTAATATAATTATGCAAAACCCGGTTGAACTCCGAGAACAATATATTGAACAACTACACCGAGAAAGGCTTCAATCTTTGATCTTCAAATCTAGTTTTCAAGGAGCTAATGTCTGATCTAGGATTTTTTTTAAAAAAAATCTCCTATTTCTAATTGATTTTAGTGTCTAATATAACATTATCCCGTTGTTCATACTGAAATTTTGTCGGTTATCTTCTTGGATTCATTTTGAATAGAGATGAATTAGATGTAATAATAAGTAAACAAAGGTAGTTAAGTACAAATGATGAAAAATAGTTCGGTAACGAAATAGCTGTGTTTGCCGCCTCCCTGAAAGTGCCGCCCACTTCTGCTACATGCCCGCTACCGGCGGCCATGTGGGCAATAATTTTTTAGTTTTTAATAATCCCAGAGTTGCTGTAATCAACATAGAACTGAAGAAACTTGGGGCTATACAATAAATTCACTATTGATTATAAATAAAACGTGTATGTTCAATGCATGTCAAGAAATAAAAATTGACGGGGATAATATGGTTAGCATAAGGCTTGATCCAGTTGAATGTTAGGTTTTGATTTTAATTATTTTTCAAATATCATTGGTTGATTGATAAGTATTGATAATTTTTTCTGGAAACGTCAAAATGTCTACATGATAGGCCTAAATAATAATTTAGAATCCTATGTCGAAATTTACATTTATGGAATACAAACTCTTAATGTATATTATCTATGTTGTCACAAACCAAGATTTTTAGACTAGAAATATATATATATATATATATATATATATATATATATATATATATGTGTGTGTGTGTGTGTGTGTGTGTGTGTGTGTGTGTGTGTGTGTGTGTGTGTGTGTGTGTAATTAAGACTAAGTACATTTTGACATGTTATTATATTATTAAATGTTCACCTACAGTTTTTACATAGTAATACTTATCAAGGAAGTAAAATGGATTTTTGGTTAGCCAGTTATTTAAGTTTTACGCTAACTGGGTTGAGGGTAAGTGGAGGGAGTTCACAGACAAACTTGTCCTATATGTAATTTACCCCTGTTTCTGGTATCATATTCATGTGTTTCTACTACACAATTTTTCAGTTAGTAAGTTAGCATTATATTTACACATATAGGTTTATTACCGTTAATATTTTCAGTTATGCAAGGATTTTATACATGACTCTGTATTTAAAATTCGTTACACACCTGCCAGATTAGTGGTATATTAATTGATGAAGAAAAATCAAACATAGTTACTACTTTATCTAAGATTGAAGGCTTTCCCGGTGAAGTTGTTCAATAAATAGTTCTCGGAATTCACACGGGTTTTTCATATTTATATTTAGACGTTATAAATATGCAAAACCCGGATGAATTCCGAGAACTATTTATTGAACTACTTTATCCTCTTTTGAATGATAACATTTGTTTATATTCTGTTTTGAAGTGCTACCCAATACCTCAATATCATATCCTAGTATAGGCTCAAACAGGGCATGTAAAAATACCTTAAAAGTGATATTATTACAAAAGTTTTGATGAGAAAAACTGTTTTAAATAATTTGTTACAAAGGTTGTCCACAAGTGAATCCCAGCTGAGTGTACTGTTAAAGGTTAATGCTTGGAATTTAACAGTTAGTTCCTGAGCTAGACGTTGATTTACTATTATTATTCGATTTTGTGATTATTGATTTTCTCATACTAAATTCTACTACAGTACATTTGTCTGTGTTCACCTTCAATCAGTTTTTATTGAAATATTGTATGACACTTATTAGATTTTTGTGATTATGAATTTTCTCATACTAAATTCTACTACAGTACATTTATCTGTGTTCACCTTCAATCAGTTTTTATTGAAATATTGTATGACACTTAGTGAAATATGTAGGCTTAGGTCCAGGTTTTCGTAATTGTTATCACGACAGAGTAGTGTCGTGTTATAACACGCAATAACGTTATGAATTTGAAAGTGTAGACTTAACCAACGTTAACTGAAATTGGTGAAATGGCAGCTCAGAAGTAATTTTTAATAAGATAACGATAAAAAACGAGAATCGATATTTTTAGTGTTTTAAACAGGAAAATTGTCCTGTAATCTTTGTAGTTGTTATCCATACCGCGGAAGTTATATATCTTTGGATTGTATACATCGGTGTTTTACGATTGTCTAGTTATTAAGGGTACGTGAATCGGAAAATTAGTTGTAAAATTATTTTTTATCGTTCAAATTATTGTTATCATATTTTTTGTCATTAGTATTACAAGAGTAACTGGGATTTCTTTGTTCGTTGGGGGATCAATTTAGGTTAAAATTTGCGCGCTTTTTTATTTTTTTCGTTATTAACGTACTTTGCTTATTAAGAAATACACCCATTTAATAGAAATAGTTTTACATATCGATGTTAATATTTGTAAAACTTTATTTTGTACATGTTTACTTTAAGTTATAATATTTGAAACCATCATTGAGGTTATGCTGCGTCATACTATTTTACATTAATTTCCAAGATTGTGTGTACCAATTGAACCTTGATCATATATTTCTGTTCATCAGACTAGGATCAATTTAAACTATGAAAAAAAAATACGGAGAAGATGATTCCGAGAATGAATTCTCAGTTGATGAGCCGGAAGAGCTTCAAGAGTCAGATGATGACTGGACTCCAGCTGCAAGCGAGGTTATTATATGATTCAAAAAAATATTTTCCAAAAATATTCCAATTTCACTTCATAAACTTGATTTTAGTAATTGTAATTTACAACTATGTTCGTACCTGCTTAATGTGTACATTGTAACTGACAAGAAAGCATAGCTATATAATGTCAAATATTTGTATCAATTTATTTTATATACATGAAAAATTTATTTTAACTATTTCCATTAAATAAAAATGCGAATGCTATTTTATTTTCTGTAAAGATGTTGGATGAACATTTATATGAACTAGATGTTAAGTTATTATGGTTGAAATTATGATTTAGGAATGTTGACAAGAGTAATTAGATAAATAAGTAGTCAAATAACAGAAGAAAAAAAATCCAAACAAATACCAAATAATGTTTGTGAAATCCTTGTTGCGATCATCAGGGGATGAAGAGTCGTAAGAAGAACACACTGCACAAACCAGGGGACAAACTCAAATCCTTTTGAGTTCTTCATCTGGTTTGTGTGCTGTGTTGTTCTTCTGGATCTTCATTTACTTGAATCACGTGACAAAGACACAAGGATTGCAAAAATGTTGTGTATTTATTTAGCACTTATTTTTTTATCTGTTATTTGGCTATTTATTTTACTTTTAACAGTGATGTTTTATATTTTATTTTTAATTTAATGAATATATTATTGTTATTAATTAGTGTTCTGTCTACTTGCTGGTCCTTGGACTTAAATTTGTAAATTTCCTTCTCTACCTTGCCCTGTCCTTAACTTATTTCTTCATCACCCAAGATCTTCTTGTTTCTCTTTTCAAGCCTCTTAACAGCTGCACTTCTTCCAAGACCTGGAGCTTCATTCATGTGTCTGCAGATGATTTTGTCCAGTTAATCATTTATCCTTAGCATGTGTCTGTCCCTGTTCTTAAAAACTAAAATCTAGATGGAACTCTTCTCATTTAACCTTTTTAGAACCTCTTCATTTTTTTTACTTCTGTCTAGTTTATTTCTATTCTCTCTTTCTTAAGGTCCATGTTACTGATCTATACAAAGTCCTGCTTCAGATGTAGCATTTAGACAAATGTTGCTCCATTGTCAATAATGAAAGAGAAAACCCATATTGCAGCTGCATGGACAATATGTGAAACGTTTGATGGATTTGATTTGTCGGCTCAAGAAAGAGCTTCAAGGTTAAATCGCCAGAACTTGAAATTTGGAATATTAAATTATATTTATCTAAATATGTGTTATTTTTCATAAGTTTTTGATGTTTTGGCCTTTACTTTGGATTTTGTTTTTCAGTAGAGTACATAATTTCTGTTGGTTTTGTATTTATTATATTATATATTATTTTTATATATCTACTACCCCTAAATATATCCTTACGTTTTAATGTGTTACTAAATTCCTACGCTTTTTTAATTTTCAGGGCACAGGAAGACGCCAGTCTCGTCGAGTTAGAGCCTCGGCGGGAGTAAAGAAGCAAAGATTGTCAGAGTTGACTTCTAGCTCAGATAGTGCAATGGATTCAGATGATTCTACTAGCAGAAAGAAGAAAAAGGGCAAAACTAGCAATCAATCAAAATTTGGCCGTGGTCGTCCTAGGAAGACTGTTGTTACATCTACTACCCCTAAATTAGATGAAAATGTATCCACCACAACAGCTATGAATTCAGTTGGAGCTCCTGTCGAAAAAGAGTTTACTGTAAGTTAAATACAGAAAATGAGTTGCTAGTGATTTATTTATTTTTGTTCATGTTATTTCATTAAATCATAATTGTCATTTTGGAACTGTAATCTTTGTGAGGTGAGAGGATTTGCAATGGTCAATGTGTTTTTTATTGGTAAAATAATGAAATAAGTGTATGATTAGTTTTGATATGCACAATATCTTTATGGAGTTTGCTTCTGGACATCATATAGTTATAAGAAAATAATATATTGAATAATGGTTAAGGTAGTAATTGAGGCTATACTAACCATACTACAAACTATTCTAGTTTTGTATATTAACATAATTCTTCAAGATCCTATTTTAGATAAAGAAACAAAATTGAAATTTCATTTAAGATTGTAATCAAGCAAACTTGTACTTCATATGCATATTAACTTATTTTATTTTGTGGTATGAGAATTGTACTATAATTACTTTTGGGATTAAGTGACACAATCTAAGATACAATATTTAATGTTTCTGTTGTTTACATTTAATGATTATATTGTTGTTGATGAATTGATGTATTTTTATTGTGTTTGCAGTCTGGTGCTTTTGTTGTCCTGAAATCAGATTTTCAAACTGGAGGTGACCCGCCTATATGGAAAATAGATGGAAAGGCATTATTACAAAAGTATGTTCCGTTTGAACAGGATGGGAAAACTTTGTATAGAAATACTTCAACTGTAAGTAATTTTTTATGTATGTATATATACTTCCACTTTTTAATTGTGTACATATATATATATATATATATATATATATATAAATAATTGCAATATTGGTATGGAAAGGAAAGAGAGAGAGAGGCTGTGGATTACCTGAAAGTGAAGTGCCGTGTCGCCATAAGGAACTGAAGGTTGTTCTTCAAACCTTACTATTCAAGTTTGAATGTGACTTCGTCACCAAATTAGTTCCAATTCCTTAATGGATGCTCCTAATATTGTATTTATTCTTCAATGGATGCTCCTAATATTGTATTTATTCCTTAATGGATGCTCCAAATACTTCATTCCCTCTACTCTATCCATTCCTCCTCTAAATAACTATTTATCCATAATAAGAGTGTCTATATTTGCCTGGTCAGGAACTTGACCCAGTGGGCAAGATGGTTAAGGTGTCTGTGTACTGAGCAGATCATGCATTTTCAAGTCCTGCCTGGGTTAATATTTTCAGTCTTTCCTTCTTCTTCCTTCCTATTCCTATTCCCTGCTTTTCTATGTGCGTGATTATACCCTAAGCATATGAATAAACATAAAGTGTAATCCTCATATTTATTTCTATCCTTCCACACTATCCAAGTTTGAATGTGACTTTGTCACCAAATTAGTTCCTATTCCTTAATGGATGCTTCTAATATTGTAATTATTTTTATTTGTATCAAGTGGCGAACTCCTAATGTATAACTGGATAGATATAAAAATATGAGAGAAATATGGGAAAACACTCCAAAGAAAACATACTCAGGTGTAGAAATGCACACAAAGAAAAGTATATGTTCACGGTGTAGAGAGTAAAGGACGAACAAGTAATGAATTCCACAATGCCAGGAATCAAATCCTCATACATTTCCTCAGTATACAAATTGTTCTACCAACTGAGGTACCATACCAATCCACAGCCCTAGTAAATAAAGTGAGTTTTATTACAGGTGTAGAGTCATGTAGCTTACCATGGTATAAAATATGGTTACCACATTGTATAGAATCTGCAATTCCAAATTTGGAAGGGTTATCCATTTTGAGGAAATCGAATGGACGCTCCTCTTGGTAGTTTAATTATTTATATAATTATTATCTACATACCACAAATAATTATTGATACTCTGATTAACATGTGGCATGAGCCAAGGGAGATTGAGCAATACAGGTTGAGCTGTTACTTGGTAAAGCCTAGATGATTAACTATATTTGTAAAACCATAATTTAATTTTTACAACATAAATGTTAATTTTATTTCAGTTTACAATATGTTGTTTTATTTGCAATAATTGTTTTATTGATAATCATTGTGTAATGCAAAATAACTTTTTTATCTTTTCAGTATTCTGGATGGACAGTTACTAATAAAGAGCTATATTATCCAGCACCCATAATATTTAAAATGCAGAATCGAAAAGAAACTGTCATTGAATTTGTGAAATCTTCAATTAAAGTGTAAGTATATAAAGTGTGTTACAACTTCCTACCCTGAACACTTGCATGCCTGGCTCCATGCTTCTACCTTGAAAAACTCATATGGAACCATTTAAACTTCGTGACAACATTATGAAATTTTTATTGTGATACCCACCTCTCTAACAGAACTTATATTTCTTGGCACAGGTAAGTGTGTATATATGATTGCTTATGGATGTGTCTCTGGAACCTTTCATTTTCCCATGAGAGAGAAAGTTAGTGGCCAGCACACAAAATGTAACTTCTTTGTACTGAGTTAGGAAGCTAACGCCTCTGATATTTGAAGAACTTCTTTCTGTCCTGAGTGGCAACACTGACCTTAAATTTAAGGTAATCCACTACCTTTCTCTCTCTTCCTTTCAATACAAATTATATTTATTATGTATCATGAATCGCAGGGGGCTTGCCTAGAATTTAATAACCACTAGCTATGATTTAACTTATACAAAAGGAAAAATTGTTGGTATCTCAATATGAAATAATCATTTGGTAAGTTTGGTGCTTTCCATAGAGCCACATTTGAAAGATTGGAGTAATATAAACTATGATGTACTCTGAGAGTAGAGTTTACAATGTCTAGTGAAGGAATAGTATGCACTGTGTTGGACAATTGCTATGACATGTGTTAAGTTGTCTACTGTAGTCTAGCGCCAACTCTGCATATTAAATGAAAGATGAACTTAATTTCGTAGAAAAGGGCTATAGGTTTTTGCGATCGCAGATTTTAAAAAATCATTACTTTGTTTATTAACAGACTTATTACTGGAGAAGATCCAGGATACACAAGTTGAAATTAGACTTCTTTAGGAAATAAAAATATGCATATCTTACATAAAGGGGCATTAAAAATACTTAGGAGGTGCATGGTAAAAAAAGGTTGGGGAACACTGTTCTAGAGCATCTGATGATACAGATCACATTTTCATAGAGCACTCTATTTATGTTTGTTTCTCTGCAGTGGATTATGTGGTGCAATATCATGTTATTGATAAAAGACTGTCAAGTACTGCTCTCACTACAAGTTGTCTTGCACCTGCAAGTGACCCTGAAACATTGTGAAAAACAGTCAAATAACAGGCTTCCATGTAAAACTTTTCCAGAAACGGGTTCTTTCCTGTCCCACTGGGAACAACAATTGAAATAAAATTTTGAATCATTTTTTAAAAATTTAAAGTGATATTTTTGTTCTGTGGAAATTACTTTGTATATTTGATTGTTATGTTTATTGAAAACTTTTGCAAGTTCCTGACTGCTTTCACAGCTCATTGAATAAATTTTGCCCCTTCAGAATTCAGTTATGGTTCCAAATATACATTCTTGAGATTAGTGGAGCTAAAACACAAATAAAAATATGAGTTCACAAGCACAACACACTTAACTTTTAAAATCTCTCCTATCAGCAAGCTTTTGCAATTTGACAAGTTTCCTTTGACCTACCAATTATATAAAGAAATATCAATATAACAAACAACTTTAAGTGATAAAATAAATACCACACAACATTTCTGCAATCGTTGCTTTTGTCAGGTGATTAAAAAATGCAAGAGCTGCAAGAACAACACTCTGCACTTATCCATAAGTGTGTTGATTAATGTACAAAAAAAAGTATCCGTAAAGAATCTGTAGTAAGTAAATTGTGTTTGTGGTATCAGTAATATTAACTTGAAGATCCAAATATTTGCTTTAAAGGTTTTGTTTTTATTTATTTATATTAAAATAGTATATTGCCTATATAAAATTATATATTGCATATACCTCATTGAGCTCCAAGACATAGGTTTATGCAATTTTATGATCATAATTGGCAATTGCATTGAATATATACTTCATAAGAGTTAGTTGAATGCTTTACCCGTTTTAAGAATGGTGAGTTGCATAACATTTATGTGATTTGACTAATTTCCTTAACTTTTAATAGTTTGGTAGTTATTTCAGTTTAAAAAATTACTCAACTTTATTATGATGCTTCTTTAAGTGTGTTAATTAATAAATATAATATTTTCATAATTGGGTGTGTGCATTAATTCTCATATATTTAAGTTGTCATAAAATAATATTTGTGCATTGTCTTTGTTTGCAGTGATGATAGTGATTGAAGATGTTTCATCATCAATGCTCATTTCAAATAAATTCATTGGTTCAGCTGCTCTTGGCATTGTCATAGCTCACTTTGGGTTCTTTTCCTTATACAGAATACATGTACATATATTTTGATTCATGTTATTTTTGACATAGTGATTAAGACATTGCTGAAGCAGGCAGCAGCTATGAATACTGCATGGCATTTTATTAAATATGAAAGTTTGATTTAAAAACATTTGATTATGTAGTGCTTGTATGATTTAAGTTTGAACACTAATAAATTTGCTCATATTCAGCCTCTTCATAAAGCAATAGGTATTAGCTTTGTTTCTTTTATCTTGTTAATGAACACTTGTTTAGAAATTGGTATAGTTTCTGTTTCTTGTGTGAAGTGTGTCTTTATATGCTACTAATCTTGCATTCAATATTTTATGTTATATTAATTACATATAATGTATTTTAAATCACTCAGAAGAATAATAACTATTTTTTGGCTTTGAAACATGAAATTTTTATTTATTGATATAATCTTTGTAATGGCAATTATGAATCTGTTAAATGTGTTCAACTATCATGATTATTATTATGTATTTTTAATGTGTAAAACTATAAAACATTCATCATAAATTTATTATAAATTGTGTTTTTTGTTATTCCTCAAGTCTGCTATGTATATGCTAATTAGTATTTCAAATAATTGTTTTCCCAAAATATGCAGTATGGCAAATGTGGTGTGAACCTAAGTCGAAGGTAATATAAAGTTATGTAGCTCACTTTCCCACCAACCTTCTTATCTGTCAAGATGGGAAATAACTTGAGTTCCAAGAGAATTTCTATTTTATTATGTTAATAAAGAGTTTACAGAAAATTGATCTATTTATTTCTGTTTAGTTAGGTGTTTCATTAATATAATGCTGAACAGAAGCCTTTCATACTTACTTTTCCTTACTAAATATCTAACTTCGTTATGCATTTAAAAATTTAAGAGGTGTATACAAACAATGATTCCTGAGATGGTGAGTTATAAATGCTTCTAGTTTATCATTCCTACTTGCATTATGTCCACCCTCCCCACAAATATCACGGCTGGTGCTATCTTAAAGTAAGCAAAATATAATAGTACATATCTGGCAAATACAACATTTAATGTTGCAGTTGTGAACAGTAAGACCTATGTATTAGGAATTGTTGCAAAATTGCTGGTACTGAAAAGAGCATGTAAGCTCTAATATATGGTATTCCAATTTTGGCAAGCAAAAAGTTTGCATTATGTGCATTTCAGATTTCAAATATACATTTACGGAGTGAGATGTGCAATTTTTTCTTTTCATAAATCTGATGAAGTAATGCATATGAACCTGATGGAACTAAAACACTCAGTGCATGTGCACTTTTATAAATTATCAATGTGTGCTGATTAATGTACTTTTTTCTAATAAAAAAGTAATTTTGTAACTTCCTCATGGGACAAAAATAATTGTATAAACTATAGACCATTTCTATAGTGTTGTTTACAAAATCTCCATAGTTTATTGTAGTTTAATGACCTGAAGTTTGATAGTAAAATATTTCCAAATCACACATGTAACAGTTGAATAAATACACAATATTTGAAAAATATATATATAAAATTTAATGTAAATTAGTCACATCTACAATATATATCAATTAATTCTTGAAAGGAACCAAAGCACAGCAAATACATAGAGTTGACGCAAATTAGCATTTGCTGCTGGAGCAGCAGAACTTGTGCGTGTATAACTGTCTACAACATGAATTTTCCAGCCCATGTTTGGGTGAGTATAGCTATTGTAGTAGACAACATCTGGCCAAGATGAATTTGGAGTAACTTCCAAAATCGCAGATTCACCTGTCACAAAAAGTTCTTATGTATATTTAATCATTATACCCAACAAAATTAATAAAATTCTGTCAGCAAAAGGTATGAAATATGACTGCTTAAACAATTATTTGAATGGACTAGCACATTGATCAATACATTTCCGTCATAAGAATGTGAGTAAATAAATTATATTAATTTTCTATTACCAATCTTATTACATTAATTTACTTCATTTTTTTGTAGTTTTCGATTGGTGATAATAGATGAATTTTATGTTCCAATTGCAAATGAAAATCATATTTTATATTAATACTTTATGATGGACATATATTAAAAAACTGTCATTCAAAGAATTTATTATAAATACTGTTTTACAACATGTTTGTCTTACAACATTTAGATCACCACCGTATAGTATTTCTTTTCATTTAAAAAAAATGGTTTTATAAAAGACTAAGTATTGTTCATACCTTCAAATTTTTTTGCATCTGTAAATTAACAGAACCACAGACAGACAGCATTACCAAGCAAATCTAATACAAGACATGTTCAGAAAATATGTGTACCAGATTTTTCTTTAGAAAAAGTGTATTTGAAAAAAAATACAGTATATTGTTGATACACTTGTAGACTATTTTTCCACATAATTGCCATCCTGTTCAAAGCATGTTATCAGCGTGGCACAAGCATCTTTATTCCCTCCTCAAATAACTCTCCTTCCTCGACTTCAGAACCTCTTTCTGCACCTGCTAGTCAGTTAAAAAGTTAATTCCATCCATGTGTGCCTTTAGTGAGGTGAAAATATGATAATCTAAAGGTGCCAAGTCAGGGGAAGTGGGGAGGCAAAACAAATTAGTTCAAGAGCACCTTGAGAATGGCTGTTGTTGTGCAACATGCACACTCCTCTCAGCATTCCCCCTCCTTTTGTTTTGAATGCTTCTTTTGAATTGTTTAGGGTCTCAATGTCGTACATTTATGGTCTCCCCAGAAATTTGACCAAACTGATGCCTTTTCGGTCCTAAAACACTGAGACCATGATATTTTTTTTGCCTGAAATTGTGAATTTCAATTTTTCGCAGATGGGGAATTGGTGTCCTGGCTCTGTGACATTCTGTTCATAACACCTTTGCCATAAACCACTTTAGTTCATGAAAATTTTTCGATAGGTGTTATTCTTTCCACAAGTTGGAAGCGAATTACAGCACTTGGCAGGATTTCTTACCAACATTTTTCACGCAACTGGACGCTACACGACTTTACACACTACTGTGTTTCTGCAATGCTCGCTCTTGTCAAGAGATCCCCCTCTACCACTCGAGAGTTTCCAACCCTCAAAATACCACTGCCTGTTATGGTCACAGTACACTTACTTTCTGAACATGCTTCATATATTAAATTTCTAAATTATGTTACATACATTAAGATTTTTTCTTTCAGTTCTAATCTTGCTAAATTATTTTTTTTCAAAAATAACAGGCATATAGTTTATATGTGTAATTACAAGGTTCAACAAGCTGATCAGATTGCTTAATTCGATTGATTTTTAAAAGACAGTGACTTGTTTGTCATGAATAGGAAACAAATAATGCTACTTACCACTTTCACATGTGTATGCCAGTGATCTATTAAATTTTTTAAATGTTACATAATCATCGTCCAACCTTCTGTCTTTGTCCCTATGTTTTCCAATGCATAAAGGGCCAGCTGAAAATAAAAAAAATAGTGAGTTACTATAAAGTGAAGCCTTGTCATTTAAGTTCTGGTAAAAATTTTGCAGTTACTGGTAATGCAAAATAAATCTTTAATTCCTTGAATTAAATAAAAAATTATCAGCCAAAAATAAATTATTTAATGTAGTTTTTAATATTAAGAAGGTGTTAATATGAATAAATGACATTCATATTATATCTTATGTTCCAATTTTTTTAAAAAAGACCTAGCTTATTTAGACACTGCAGATAATGAAATTGTATGGCTTAAGAGAACAGAAAAGCAAGAACAGTTTCGTGGCAAAGTTGTAAAAAATATTCAGTCATTGAAGTTATGAGGCTCTTCATATTACTGGACAAACAATAATTCTATGCCAAACCAACCATTTAATCAATGTAGAACATCTGTTATATACCAATATTATTGCATTTTTTTAAAAAAATAACTTGGTTTCTAAATCATTAATTAGTAAGAAACAGAAGGTAACAAATTTGTGTGACAGTAAGAGCGCATTTTCTACTCTATGAATCGACTGGGAAACGTGTATCATTTTCTTCATTTCATTTTGGATTATTGATTATTTTATGTCTATGTTCTTAGTTAAATATTTCCGTTTGCTGTGAAACTTGTGAATATTTGTATAGGAATAGTCTTAGATGATTAACATAATCTTGTATTTCATGTTCAGAACAAATTATCTTTTGCACATTGACCATAATTTGAAATTGACTCCTATTCTGTAGAAGCTATTCAAGTCAGTAGATTTCACAAATTTAAATAAGTTTATATATGAGAAGTTTTACATATAAATCAGCATGTCTATATTTAAGTATGATATAGTTATTAATTGAAAAGCAAATATACATGAAATGGCAGGAATAGAGGAACAATGGATACAAGTACTCCCTTGGTGTGTTATATTTCCCTATTATGTCTCTCAAATAATGTAATTAAGAGTTAGTTAAGGGCATGGCAAAAAGTAGGCCATCATTAAGTCAAGAAAATTACAGAAATATGTCAAATTCGAATTGTCAGGAAACAATGGGAACACATGATAATTTTATTACCAAATATGTCTACATTGCTATCAAAAAATTTCAAACCAGAATAATCAATACCAGTCTAAAATGACAATGTAAGCGTGAAAATGGATTTGTACAATGTACTTGGATATAAGGTTTTGTGTGGATTGATACTTACCAGTAGTAGGCTTTGGTTGTCCTCTCCTAGTAAATTCTACTCCTGCCAGGACCCTAACCTTTTGTTGAACTTGCTCACTTAATCTGTCATAACCTCCATGGGGTTCATCAGTAATTATGAATGGGTGATATGTTTCAGCACTGTGAGGATTATTTCCTCCATACACCATAAAAGAATAAGTAAGGCCACGTCTTAGCCACAACTCAGGTACCATGTAGCCATTGATGTACCAAACAAGCCCAGTTGAAGTCATGCCTTGAAATAAAAAAAATAGTTACTTATATATTATTAAATAGCAAGTAAGGGTAATGTTGCATAACCAAATGACTTGTTAAAATTGAAAGGTTCACGTAGGCAGGCTAGGAAGAAATAATATTTCTAATGTTTGAGGGACTGAGACTTCTTTTTCCAGACAGTGGTCTGAATGTGATGTTGAGCTGCTGGCCAGCATGTCATTCAGACTACTGATATGAAGAAAGGGCTTAGTCCCTCAAAAATTTGAAATATTATAACTTTCCAGCCAACTGATGATTTAAGGTAAGTTATCTGCTCTCTGTCTCTCTTTCCTATCCAAATGAGTTACTTTATTTGGATAAGAAAGAGGGACAGAGAGCAGATAAGAGACAGGATGTAACCGATACCTGAAATCAACAGTCAGGTTGACAGGACCAACTGTTGATTTCAGGTAAGTTGACTTCACTGTCTCTCCTTCCAATCTAAATGTGTTATATATATATATATATATATATATATTCAAACTTGGATAGTGAGGAAGGATAGAAATAAATAGGAGAAATAGAAGGATTGCGCTTTATTTGAATTCATATGCTCGGGCGAAGAATTACGCACATAGAAAAGCATATGTTCAAAGCAGAGAGAAGGATGGAAGAAGAAGGAAAGACTGAAAATATTTGACCCAGGCGGGACTCTATCCATTCCTCCACTAAAAACTATTAATTGTCCACAATAAGACTGTCTATATTTGCCTGGTCGGGAACTTGACCCGGTGGCCGAGATGGTTAAGGCGTCTGTGTACTAAGCAGAATACGTGGGTTCAAGTCCCGCCTGGGTCAAATATTTTCAGTCTTTCCTTCTTCTTCCATCCTTCTCTCTGCTTTGAACATATGCTTTTCTATGTGCGTAATTCTTCGCCCGAGCATATGAATTCAAATAAAGCGCAATCCTTCTATTTCTCCTATTTATTTATATCCTTCCTCACTATCCAAGTTTGAATGTGATTTAGTTCCTTAATGGATTCTCCTAATATTGTATATATATATATGTTAATGATATTACTAAGGATATGACATTGTCAAAAATAATTGTAATATTGGTATGGAAAGGAAAGAGAGATATGTTGCGGCTTATCTGAAAGTGAAGTGTGGTGTTGCCATAAGAAACTGAAGGTTGTTCTTCAAATTTTCAGAGGCTCTCAGCCTCCTTCCTGAAGATTTCAAGAGCAACCTTCAGTTTCTTATGGTGACACCACACTTCACTTTCAGGTAAGCCACAACCTATCTCTCTTTCCTTTCCATACCAATATTACAGTTATATATATATGTCATATGTTTTCTCATGTACCTGTAATCCCTTGATATCCCCTCTTTCCACCAGATGGACCAATAACTGCTTTAAAGTTTCTAACAGTTCTGTCAAAAATTTCACTCTTTTCCCATGGTTCTCTAAAATATGTAAAACACAATATAAGAAAGAAACTTATTGCAAAAATAGGATTATTTTATTTTTAATGTTAAACATACTTGTTACATAACGCTCCAAAGCAAAAATTATAATTGAAACGTGGCAAATTATTTTTGAAAATTTCATGCACACAATGGAAACTTTACTTTAAAATCTGTCTTATCCCAAAATATCAAATCATATTCCCTTCTGCATGTCAGATTTTTTAATCCTGAACATCTGTATACCTGTACTGCCCACTACAAAGGGAAAAAATATATATTGAGCAAACAAATTCTACTCTTACTGGTACCTGAGTGAACATGTTTTCAGAAGAAACAAACAATTTTTTAAAAAGTGAAAAAAGTGAATTAAACCAACAAAATAACACATGTAAAACTAATATTTATTTTTACATACAAATTTATTTATTATTACCTGAAACTCTCTTGAGACCTTGTAAATGCAAAGCAATTGCTTTCTTTTTCCTTCCGGTTGAGTTCTATCTTTATGTTGCCTTTAGGGTACAGATCATGGAACATTGGTTCTTTGTCCTTATTCAGGCGACCAATAGCCCATATTAGATAAGAAATCCCTTCTAGTGGAAATTCTTTGTCTCCTGGATCAGCTGTAAATTGGGAAAAATAATGTACAATGCTAATTTCAATGTGTTTCACTAGTTTATTATTAATTTGAAGTGATGAAAAAAATGCTTAGTCGTTTTTACTGCTCAAATGATAAACCCTTTCTATTCTCAATAATCATTCATCATACAATTAGCAGTGAGCTTCAATGTACAATACTCATATCACTAATAAAATTTACAATTCTGATAACTCAGTGATATTAATACCACCAAATGAATAATCAATTAACTATCAATCTGTTGTAACCACCCATATTTAGTAAGGAAATGTAAAATTATGTCTGACAGAATATATAATATCAAAATACAATTACATGAAATAAGAGTTCGTCTGTATGTTATTATGTTGATTCCATTTTCTCTAACTGCTGTATGCAGTTGATTGTTGTCTATTCCACCCAAAAGCTCGTCCTTGCAAACGCCTTTGTATCGACCCAACACTTTTGTACACTGAAACAAACAATATTAGTTTGGTAATGGTATTTTAATTTAAGTGATATATTAATTATAAAAATAAATTAGGCATGATGTGAAACTGTTAAGATAACTGATATGAACAGGAAAGAGAAACATAAAATTAATTGATTACCTGATTTGTGGGCCAGTTTCATCATATGAGACAGTTAACAGTTCAAATGTTTGGCAGTGCTAGCCACCTTCCTCAGCTTATATCTCATGCTAGCTGACCACAAAGTGGTTGGCTTGAAATACATACCTTCTATATCCTGAAGAAGGCTAGGGCCATCAAAAATTCAGATTTTTGCCTGTCTCTCATGGCAACATTAGCCCTCAATTTCAGGTAATCCATTAATTATCTATTTCTCTCTTTCCTATGCATAGTAATTTTAAAAAATTATATCTGATTTGAAATTCAATAATTAGATGAAATAGCCAAAAACTGACAAAATAGAATGATGATATAAATACCACTTGGGATCCTTGTCCCCTTCGTCAAGTGATCGGAAAAAACATAAGAGCCAGGAGTGATATAACCACACAATTGCAGATGACAAATTCCTTTGGAGTACAGATCATATACAGAAATGCTGTGTGGTATCTATATCATTATTTAATTTTATCTGCTTTTGGCTATTTTATTCTAATTATTATATTTTCTACAGACATATTATATTCTTATTTGATTTTAAATTCAGCTGCATATAAGTCTTTTACATAATATAGTATACAAAGTATCCATATGTGGTAAAGTTTTGATTTACTGGAGATTTTGCTGTAATATTGTAATCATTTGCATATCCTAAGTATCCATCAACATATGCAATTGCAACATCAGCATTTATCATTTGGCTCTTATCAGTTGCTCCACTTAATCCAAAGGCCATATATTCATCTTCAGCTGTAAAAGAAATAATTGGAAATAAATTATGTTATATAGATCAGATTCAGAGTAGCATTTATAAATATTAATTTACCAAAATAACTGTATTACATTTGTCCATACTGTAGGCAATTGTGAGAGATATTATTAAGATCCAAAACTTCTCCTCAGTTAGACACAATTTCTCTATTCCAACTCTTATAATTGATAAAACCATACTTATGTTTTATTTAAAATAAAATATTGTAATGTACCATGGTTGTTTTATATTAATTCTATGAATAAAATTAATTTTCACCTGTTTTTGCTACTCAATCATTTTCTTAATTTTTTCTTCATATCTATTTATTTGAATTTGTGGTTTGGAATAAATGTGAAATACACATTTATGCTTTGTTTACCTTGACAACATGCCTTAAAAATAAACTTTAAAGACACAGTGCCCTTCAATCTTCACACTCAATACATTCCAGGGATAGAATACCATTTAGATAAGATAGTCTTCAAATACTATTTTACTTTTCACAATAATATTTAAGGAATCATCCTTGACAACATATTTCTTTCGCCCAAAAGTTTTCCAGCATACAACCTGACAAAGCCATTTCTGAGGACTGTGTTACAGACTGGGAGCTTGCAGAGTTCATAGACAGGGTGCCTACTGGTTGGCGAGTTCCATATATATATATATGGAATATATATGATTTATCAACAAATTTTATATATACATATAATTTGTATTGGAAAAAGTGATGTAGAGCTTCTGACTTACCTTAAATATAAAGTTGGCATAGCCAAGCATAAAGCAATACCATATCAAATTTTTACATTATAGAGTTATCATTCCCCAAGAAGCTAATAGCCATTAAAATTTAGAGTAATGTGCATTTAACCTTTTTTAGATTAAATTAATTCTTACCAACTTGTCCAGCAAGTTGAATTGTTATTTGTGGTCCAAAAATTTCCCATCCAACTTGAAGATCTTTATGAAGTTGTAAACAGTTAGGCAGACTATTTTTGTGAGGCTGAAAAAAAATAGTATTTTGTTTATTGAAGGCCTGGGTGAACAATACAAAAAAAAGTACATGTTAACTTACAATAACTTTTACAAGAGATGGAGGTACATTTAATCCATCGGGTATCCTCACATATCCAAATTTCTGATTGCTTTCTAGGTCAAAAATACTAAGCCACTCAATGTCAAAGACAGTCAACTCCCCTGGAAGCTGAAGTGTTACATCTTGTTTCTTATATGAACGTAACGGATCTAAACTGCAACACATACATTATGAACAAATTAGTTTCCTCAATAATTTCTTCAGTAATTAAATATTTTTGTCATGATGTAACAAAAAATATTTTTTAATTAAGCAAAATTAAGATTATATAATTCAAATAAAAAGTTATCCCATTTTTTAAAATTATTGATAAGAAAATTCATGAAGATAAACATTTTAAGATTCTTTTGTTGATATTGGGATCAATTATTCTTATTCTAAATAAATATTTTCTGGTGCTAAAAAGATCATAAAATTTTCTTATAAGCAAATTCTCATCAAATTAATTTGAGTTAAATGCTCACATAACACAAATGCACATTGCAGGATATTATTGGACAGTTTAATAACATGAAAATTCTGTATTTGACTGTGTGACAAAATATTAATTGTAGTGGTTAATATAGGAAGATGCTTTAGGTTTTTATGAGATTCTTTTCCATAAACTACATGCCCTACTTTTCAACCTTATATATTATACTTTCCACAACTGTTAGCAGCCAATTCTATCAGTACTTCAGTAACTGTGGTTAATCTTCTGTTGCATGAACACCACTGGACAAGAGGGAAATGATTCCACTCTGCATGAACATATTATGACTGTGTCACCAGTGTAACAGAAGATATGATTAGACCTTAAATTAAAAGTTCCCATTCATATAATCAAGGCATAATCAAGATAATGGAATAAATGTCATTACAATTGTTCTTTATGGTCTAGGTTATTTTATACAATGATCTTCTAATCAAACACATTATATGTTATCTAATAATTAAAAAATGGAACATGATTAATTGACTCCTTGATAGAGCATAAAAGTGATACAGTTTAATACCTTTTAGTTTACAGCTACGTTTAATATTGCTGACACTTATTATTCTTCTAAAATAATAAAATATGAGGCTGTGGAATCTTAAAACATATTCTGCCTTAATTATGGAATTTCAGTATTCACATGGGTTTATTCTGTTCAAAATATATGTAATGTTTATAAACAGTTTATAACAGTGTATGCTGTGTTCATATTGACAATAGTAATGTTTTTGTATGTGTTAAGTGTGTTTAGAGATATATTACTTAATATGTTATTGACAAGAAAAGCATTGACTGACATTATCTATATCAGTAGAAATTATATTTTAATTAATATGATATGTGAACATATGAACTGAACAGTACTTAAGAAATAAGATATGCTGGGAAGCAAAAATTTCATAAATTGTATAAGAATGTGCCATGTATTTAAATTCATTCATTTGAATATGGATTTGCATAAAGGTATATGAATGCAATGTTATAAAAATGTAAAAGCAAATATTATAATCAATATTTCATTTGTTACTTACTATCCATATTCATCTGGAACTTTAGTGCCTTTAGATGTTGGTTGAGGGCCAATTCCAACCCAAAAATAGGTATCTTAAAGGCAAATTATTCCAAAATTAAGTATATAATTTAAATAACAATAAGTAGATATAAAATAATGTTTTGTGTGAAAAAATTACATCACCTAAATTTAGATTTTTTTTAACTAATTACTTGTTATTGAATTTAAGTGCTTTTTTTACATAATATGAATAACATTTAATTGAGACCTTTATTATTATTTTTATCAGTCTTGGGAGTAGTAGTAAGCAGCATTTGACATTATACAATTAAATTTATCCACTTCAATGTGAAGTATGAGTATAATCAAGTACATAATTACTGTGCAGTTGAAATAAGAATTTAATTTTTCCTTCGAAAAGTTCAGCTTGTCAAAAATATTGAATTTTGTTGAGATAAGGATTGAATGTGGTATCCTGATTTAACGTATAATATGTTACCAAACTGATCATATAAAGCTTACTTAATTATGAAGGAAAGATAGAGATAACAGAAATTTTCTTGAAACAGTTTTAGAGGTCTATTTGAATATGTGTATTTGAGTCCTAATTGATCTTAACAGTTTAATCATAACAAATTTATTACCAAATGAATTACTAAACTACAATTTACTTTATGAATATTTGCACACAAAAAGTTCATAAATTGTGGTGTGAAAAATATAATTAAACAGATACCTTTTCCTTCTCCATCATAATTGAACTCTTTTAATCTAATAGTTTTTGAATCTAGAATTTCAATTGAGTCAGATGAAACATTGTGTGCCGTTCCTATAAATTGTGATATTTTTTGCATAGATGGAGGTTCAAACTCTTCGGGAATATAAATATCTCCAAAAGTATTCTGGCTTGCTAAATCATAGATTGCAAACCATTTTATTTCAGTTATTTTCTTGTTTTCAGGTAGGGTAAGGGTAAAATCTTTGTTCAAATATCGATCCAATACATTTGTCCTGAAAATTAAAGAATGGAAAAACAAGTAAATCAGAATAATTTATATAAAATATATTACATTATGTATGTTTCAAATTATATATAAGTTACTAAAGATGTTGTTGCATTGATGTATTAATTAATTGATATAGACATAAAAGACATATTGAGAGTGGTTGATTTACCTTCAGTTGAGAGTTGGTGTCACCATGTTGGATAGTAAGGAGTATATGAACTTTTCAAAAGTTTAAACCAAATCCTCAAGACAGAACAGGACTGCAGCTAT
The DNA here is from genome assembly GCA_037074705.1 of Zhengitettix transpicula. Classification (NCBI taxonomy): domain Eukaryota; kingdom Metazoa; phylum Arthropoda; class Insecta; order Orthoptera; family Tetrigidae; genus Zhengitettix; species Zhengitettix transpicula. Next base: position 199,086,647 of record CM073590.1, read on the forward strand.
TTTCAAGAGGTTTAATACCTAATGAAGACAATCAGCATGAGGTTCAGACCTGCAATGCCCAGCTTACACAACACATTGGGGACTTGGAGTGGTGCTTGTAAAAAGTGTTAATTACCTCATATTCATCTTGAGACCCCCTTGGCAATTTTTGGAAATTTAAGAAGAAAGTTACCCTGCCCTTATATTAGAACTTCATTCCACATTTTGATAGAAGTATTTATGAAAACCATGAAAACACTGAAGAATATTTACAAGATGGAGATTCAAACCATACTCCAATTTACTACAAATCCTTTGGCTGACCACAACTGACTCCAACACTTAATTATTATTGTGAAATGAATCAAAAGTTAAATTTAACTCTTATAATAACTCTCTATTGTTGAGTGCAGTCTTACTACCAGTTTTTATGTATTTTGAAGTGCCTCAATCAGTCATTTTTCTCACATTCTTCATGATTGTGAAAAATCAGATTCAGTAAATTGGTAGCTTTTTATATAAAAAACTAGTAATAGTGATGACATTTTTTAACTTACTTTCCATATTCATCAGGAACTATGAAACCCTGAGGTCCAGGTCTGTTCGAAGCTCCAGCCCAGAAGAAGGTATCAACACCGTTTCCATCGTAATTAAAGTTAACAAGTAGTAAAGTGTATTCATCAACTGCATATACATCTCCTGACACTTGATGGTGATAGGAGTTAATTTTATTTATATGTTTTCCTTGATATATTTCTTTTTCTTCTCCGTGGCATGACCTAAAAAGAGCTGAAAAATTTAGGAATAAATTAGGTTCTGGAACATGAACACTGGAACAGTTTTAAAGATTCAGTTTAGACCTTCCAGCCATAGTACACCATACAAATTATACATTAATAAATAATATCAAAGAGATCCAATCAAAAAATAACTGCTAGACTTCCTTTGTTCATATTTGAATGTAGATTGAGTATATTTTGTTAAATATGTTAGAGAAGTAAAAGTTTCAAGCAAATATACTGTACTGAAACATGAACAAGCTCCAGAAATACGCTTCTTTTAATATTGAAAATTTTAAAAAAACATTTATATGCCAAAAGTTTATTTACAATACAATTAAAGCTATAACTTACGAAAAATCGTTAATGTAGGCCTGATGGCAAAACGTGATTTTTTGATGAATACAATATAATATTTAAATTTTTTGAGAGGAAGTACAGAACACTGGTTACAGTTCTATATTTTGCTTCACTGTGTTAGATGTGAACTGTTTCTCTACGCGCATTGAAATCACTATTTCCGCAAATCCAAACAAGCGGATGAAATCACCACTTGAAACTATATAGTTTTTATTATAATATGTAAAAAGTAAAAAAGCACTCGGATAAAGTATATCAACTAATGATAGAAAAGACGATCTTGAGGTAGGCTATATAGTAATTACAGCTACTTGTTAGTAATTTGCACAACCTTTGTTTCGAAAGCGAAAGCTGTTTGTTGTTACAGTTGAACATTATTAAAAACGTTCTAATATAGTTTGTTGCTTACCAGCTATAATGTACACGTATATACCAAAGTTAACCACAAGCATTAATTTCATATTGTAACAACTGGCATGTCTTTCTTAAATATACGGCAGCTGTTGACGAATATTGAAATATACCGCTACGTCAGTCGCGTTTCGCCTTGGCATTCCTTTTTCTTGACGTTGCAGACGACTGTTAGGAGAAAAAAGCAGGTCACTCAACTCCCCCACTCCTCAAGTCCGCCTACTTCTTATGTAGAGCAGTACAATGCTAAGGCATTGAGCGCTAGGTTTCAAAGGTGAACGTGTGTAGGACCGGGTAAAATATTATATTGCAAGGAACACCTATTAAACTGATCCAAGCGTTAGACAATAAATTTTGGAAATATTCAAAGAAGGTATAAATAAAATGTAGAAATGACAGCTGTGATTGGAGATGCTATTCACAGCAACATAAAGGTCTTCTTCATGAAATTTGTAGACTGGTTTTGAGTGTCGAAATAAAGTAAAGGGGAGGGGTGCGATCACGGAACTGGAAATTAAGTAAGAAATTCCGGAAATATGACACAAATACCATCACTTTCCCGGGATACTACGCCTTGTGTGATTGGATATCATCCACAGCCATAGGGCGGAGTTAACAATCGCAGTTTCCAGTGAAGAAAGAGTTGTTAACGACCAACTTGATAATAAAAGTAAATAAATCTGTGGCTAAATAACGTTAACACCATTACTAGAAAAATCTGTACAAGTGAATCATGAAATAGCGAAATGAATCCTCAATGGCTCCAATTACATTAATGTTAATTACTTTAAGTGAAACATTCTAATTATTTAAATTAATTAAGCTATTTTTATCAAACGAATACTCGTACTAGAGTTTATTATAAGACCTACCTATTTCCTTAAGCAATTTCGATGCAAAAATAAAACGAAAAAACTTGTTCACAGATAAATTTATTTCCGCTACTCAGGGAACAGATCTGTTTCTATTCGTGCAAAAATATAGTTTTTTAATTTTTTTTTTGACAGAACGTGGAAGAACTATTACAAAATATTATTATTTCGAGGCAATGTGACTCATCTACAATGATTGTCAAAGCAAACCTATAATTTTCAGAAGTATAAATACTTATACTCTGGCGAAGAAATTTCACCAAACCGATCGATCAAACCGATATGAACTTCTTGAAGTTCCCATGACTACGGGTTCACCAACGACGAAGGATATGTGCGTTTTGTGGTGCATATTTGCCAATGCAAAGTAAATCATTAAACATCTTTAAAGAGAATTTACTCAGTAAATTCTACTTGTAGTGAAATACTGAAAAGTTTTATTTCTCCTTAAGATTCTCAAAAAGAAGAAGGTTCTATCGTACTGACATTTCTTGAAAGAGTAAGTTATACCATCTTCTAACAAATAATAGTTTTTGGTACACGCAAAATTATCCTAATTTAAGTAAATATTTGAATTTCAAATGATTCTACATTACTTATGTATCCTGTAGCGAATGTGCATCCGTGAGTATGCAAATTAAGGTTTAGATATATACTATTGTTGTTTAAGTATTTGTCTTCACAGTGTTCTAAACACATAAAATAGTAATCACTTATTGATTTAGAATTTCTTCTAATTTTTAGTTTTCGTTTACTTCACCTTTACACATTTTATTGCGTAACAAAAACAACTAGCCATATTAAAATGAAAAATTTACGTCTGCTTGCAAATTTATAATAAGAAAGATAGCCAAATACAGACAAAAGAAGTGATTAAAAAATACCGCACAACGTTTCCGGAAGCCTTGTTGCTTTCTTCAGGTGCAGACAAAACGCAAGAGTCTAGAGAGCTTTTGAGTTTTGTCAACTGACTTGTGCGGTTGTCTCTCTCTAGGCTCTTGGGTTTTTTCTACACCCGAAAATTGGAACAAGGCTTCCAGAAACGTTGTATGGTATTTATATAATCACTTATTTTGTCTGAATTTGGCTATCTTTCTTTTTATTAACTATAGGCTATAGTTTTTAAATCTAGTTAGTTCACCTCTTTCTTATTTATCCTATTGTTGGTTACAAATGAAGCTTTTGATCCCTGTATTGAAGTTTCATATTTCATTTGGATCGAGAAATATGTAAACCCAGATTTGAAAGGTACGGATTCCGAACAATTTCTCGTGGTTACTAACTCGCTTAGACTTACCCTCGACAGTTTGTATGTAATTTGCCGAAACGATATCTGAGTGAATATTAATATTCCAATTTTGGACATTATTCTACTTTTCATCTACTTGCCAATATTTATTTCGTATTTTCCAGAACATATTGTCACATAGCTGGACATTTGCGTAAGTTATTTGCGCCATTTTGGTTTCGGTTCGTTCGAAATTGTGAAAGTCCTCGCTATACTATTTATTGACTTTTTGAAAAGAGTAATTGGGCATTTTATTGTGCTAATTACAGCATATTACTAAAGTACTATTCTTTGAGTTTATTTAAACAAAAAATAGACAAACTGACGTGCATACTCGTGCTCTAAGAGAACGATAACGTCGATGTAGAAATACAGCAGGAAAGCAACAATTGTTAAGTAATTGTGCTGAAGTGTGTGTGTAAGTGTGATGAGTTCTGGAAATGTGCGTTGGTAAATGGAAATGTGGAAGGAGACCAAGAATTTGGATGAGTGGAAATAAACAATAACTTTTGAAAACTACATATCCTTAGCCATCTAGTTAAGCTAGAGAATTGTTCTAATAACAACGCTATAGGATGGGTCCAGAAGTGTTTAATAATTTAACATATAATCTTATATCATTAGATATTAGACAAACTTTTTGGTTGAAAAGAACTTACCTTAGATTGTGTCAACATTTTTATCCAAGACTTAATTATAGTAAATTAATTAAGAATGTTGATAATATATTCTTGAGTTATACTTGTATATAGAAGAAAGAGAATTGATTAGATAAATAGGTAAAAAAAAGTATTCACTCCATATGCTAGTAAAGACTGGGTGGCTAAATATAAGACCAGTCTGATATAAGGGAATATTGATATTTATGAGAGAAAAAGGATGATTTTGATGTTATTAAGAATATGAATTGTTGGAGAAAGAAAAGTGGGAGGTTTGAGCATAATAATATTAAAAATTTTCTTGTATTAGGTGAAGTATTAAGTTTGGGGTCATATAGGAAAAAAACATTATAGAAATATAATTGCAGTGACATATTGAATGGGAAGAGGAATTAAATTAGCAATTGTATAGGGACAGACTTGAGAAACGAAGAAAGAAAAGGGATGGGTATATTTGAGAAACGGTTATATGCCGATGAGAAAGAGGTGAGGTCTTTAAGAAAAATAATAATGATTTAGAGAATAACTTGGAAAATATTTGAAACATAAGGTTGAACTTACTTAGAATAAATTGATTAAATATACATTTATGAATAATGATCTAGATTCTCAGTATTATGTGGACTCTACAATTAAAGGACTAGTGACATGAAATAGGGTTCCCATTGAGACCAATAGTAGATAATACTGGTGGGCTAATCTACAGGCTGTCAAAATATTTTAGTAGGACTCTAAATAAATCATATATGATGTAAAACAGCTTTGATTTCAAAAAGAAAATTATAAAACTGGATGTTTTGAGTGAGGACTTGCTTATGTGTAGTTATGATCTTAAAGCACTCTTTACAAACACGTCCATTAAATTGGTCATGGACAATATAAATCAAAATTGGGGATCAATCAATGACAGCACAAGAATTAAGAGTAAGCAAATGTATATGGAGGGGTTAAAGTTGTGTGTTGAGAATGGATATTTTGATATGAAGGTTCTTAATACATGCAGGCAGGTCCTAATAGGTTGATTTCTTGCCCTCCTTTGAACTTCATTCACAATAAAGTTTTAAGTGAGAATAATATTAAGTCTTATATCATGTTAAAGTATGTAGATGATATATTTTCTATAGTTAAGAAGGATGAAGTGGAAATCATTTTGAAGTCTTGAATAAATTTTACCCTCCAAAAAAATTTAATTGTGAGTTTGAGAAAACTACTAGAATTAATTTCCTTGATATGGTAATTAGGGAAAGAGGTTCACTTAGTACTGTTTGGAATAGAAAAAAAGATTCAGATTTAATGTTAAATTTTTACTCAAACCATGCATTTAATTAAAAGGTTAATGGAATTCATAATTTAATTAATAACTAGGGTCTTAAAACTTAGTGGTACATTATACTGTTGTGAGATTAAAAGAAGAATTTTTAGATTGATAGGATCTAATTGTTATCCGAAGGATCTTGTTACACATGAAATGTATGGTAGTATAATGAGGAGGGAGGGGGCGTTATTTGAAATGTTGGCATACAATTTAAACTAAATAACATTTATTATAATCATGGTATTTACTTTGCTCAGGGCTCATGAGACTCATAAATTACATTATATGGTCGTAACTTATGGACGTCGTGTAGCAGAAGTTCATCATATTAGTCCCAGTTCGAAGAAACGCACACAACTGTTTCTGTTGTTGCTTGCGTCTGGTAGAATCTTCTGGGTGGCAGGTGGATGACTGGCGCTGACTGCTCGGATCTCGGGTGGTGACTTTATCTATTTGCGACAAACAATCTCGGTGTCAAAGGCCCGGGGGTGATCTCCAGTTCATCTAGTTGTGACTTTTCTCAGCAAAATGCATTTGTCTCCTCTCCAAGAAGTTACTTTTAACTTTGATACAATTTTTTAACTTTCCTCTCCAAATACTACTGCTCTTTCCAATACCTTACTTAAAACTGTCTTTGGCTAGCCTCGTCAACTTCCCAGCTGGACGATTTTCTTCCCCACCCAAGGGGTAGAAATCAAGTCATCTGATCGTTCTCCGCCAATCACTTTTGATTTCACATTTCCGTGGAGGCCAGGTTTCGGTCGTGGAGGGAGATGACCGGAAAAATTTGTGGGGTTGTTGCCCTTCCGTTGCAACTTTCTCAGGGACTCTGTTAATCCGTCACTAGAATCCTGTCGCACGTCCGTATCGCATCCCCACGACAAGGAGGCGCCTAGGATTTATGGCAGGACATTCTAAAGCCACGTCATGATGTAGTGCTTCCCTCAAATAAATTTATCAATTAAATTTTTCTTTACTTTGGAGGTGTACGTGAGCGCTACTGTATGGCCTAAAAAACTTCCTGAAGTTGAAAAGAAAAATGAGTTGCACAAATATTTTAAACCCACATACCAAATTGAAAATTAAAGGATAATGACGAGGTTGAGGAAATAATTGATAATAATATTGAGTGTGAGTCTATCACAGGTTAAAGAGTTAGTCGAAGAAAATAAGAATGTCTTTTTAATTAACGGTATAAATGAGATATAGTTTTTAAACCCTCTAAATAAAATCAATAAATATGTGGATAAAATGAAGGACATAAGAGAAAGCCGTGAGTGTAAAGACATAGTTTATGTATACAGAAAGACAGATTTAGAAGATTAGTATTAGAAGGAATGTATATTTTAAAAGTTTAATGTGTGTAATGAATAAAAAATGTAAATTTGGAATTGTAGGTAAGATGTATTAAGAAGGATCTATACGTTTTGTTTACAATATTGGTACGAGTTTTCGACGCAGCTGTGATGTGGCGTTAATATTGGTTTGTTATGGTCTCTCCCTACCTTTTTTGTTTAAGGATTTATGTTTGTGTAAAAAATGGCAAAAAATTTGTATTATAAGATTTCATGATTTTAATTTATTATTTTTAAGTTTATAGTTTTAAAGGTATATTGTCTGGTTTGTGATTGGCTGGGTGAGGTATGAGATAAGTATAAATGGGACCATGCTTTCTATCTACACACACCACCATAGCGATATCTCATAAATCAGAAACCTTTCTATTTTTCAGACTTGGAGAAATGGAAGCACCTGAAAAACCGTTTATACTGTCTCAAGATCTTTACTCTGTAACACTTGGCTGGTCCCCGTACCCGGCGGATAAGAAAGAAAAGATTGTGTACTCACTTCAACTGAAGGATCGCATCGAAGGTTGGGTCACCGTATACTGGTAAGCTTCTTACATTTACTTGAATTATCGCTTGTTAGTCATGAAATATTAGATTAGAATAGTTTTATGGCTGGACATTCTAAAGCCTCGTCTTGATGCCGGGCTTCCCTCCAATAAATTTACCAATTAAATTTTTCAATAATTTGGTGGTGTACGTTAGCACTACTGTGTAGCCAAAAATCTTCCTGAAGTTGAAAAAAAAATGTGTTGCACAAATATTTTAAAATCACATACCAGATTGAAAAAAATGGATAATGATGAGATTAAGAAAATAAAAGATAACAATGGCAAAAAAGCTAAAAAAAACAAAATCGCTAAATTTTTTTTTTGTTCTGTAAAAGATATGATGGTTTTCCATTATGTCACTAGGCCGTTTTTTTACGTTCAATCGTACGTACGACTGACTTTAATCTGAATTTTTGTAAATACTGGTAACGTGAAAGTGGGAGAAACTCATTAATATTGGATGTACTTATTCTATTCTCGTTAACTCGACAGCCCATTAAGGACTTTGACCTACCGAGACGACTGCACGACACATTCCGGATTTAGAACTGACACGTGCTCAGTTTCGATTCCTCCTCTGCCTTAACCCCAGTTTTCGTGACCAGGTCAAGCACAAGCATCCATGCCCATTCGAACCCGGACCCTATGTGATGCGTGGCAATGACGCAGGCCATTACACTACAGCAGGCTGTTGGATTTACTTACCCGCATCACAAATTACGACTTGATTTATTAACTATATCTTCATATTTACCCTTGTTCAATGTGAGATGCACTCAGGTTTTTTTGGGGCAATCCCACTTTGAAATTATTATTAGTAACAAGCATTAACGTATACTAAAGGGGCTCTACATCCTACAGAGTTCTATGTCCGCCCACTTACACACAAATAAATTGAACAACTTGATCTATTAATTTGATTCATAATTAAGTCACAAAGAAATGCCGTTCCGATTTCCACATGTTGACAGAAGTACAAAGATTCCAGAAAAACGGAGGTGAAATATAGACCTCAACAATGTAATTAATAATTTGGAAATAAATATTGGTAGAAATATTTATTGCTTTATTAAGTTATTTTTGTGTGTGTGTGCTAATGATTTACCGTCTAAGAACATATTGAGCCTCTGTACCTAATATACGATTATACTAACGAAGATATACTTACATCTTTATTGTTGGAATAATTTTAAGTATTTTGTTTCATTATTGCCTTATTGGAATTAATAATATTAAATATTACAATAATAGCAAACCTTTCTTGTTTGTATGTTGATCTGCGTTGCAGCGAATTTCTGACTCACAAACATGATGTAGTGGAGATCAACCGAATCAAACATAGATCTCTTTGTTTTCGTTAGGGGATTCCGAACATCGGCCATAGTGCGCGGCATGGGTCCAGGGCAGAGTTCATTCTTCAGAGTCGGTGTCCTTCGCGATTTACAACAGAGTCCATGGAGCGAGAAGATGGCTGCGGCAACCAGAGGCAAGCATTGCTCTTCCACCTAGGCCTGACCATAGACCATGCACTGTATTCAGTTCTTGGCACCTAGCTGCTGCTCCAAGGCCTGCACATTACCTGCATTCCGGAGCGGAATGTCAAAAGTACGACTCAATTTGTATAAATGTTTAAATATATTCAATTTTGTATACCTAATATCTTCTCGAAAGTGCAGCAATGTGTTATTTTTTAGGTGACCTGGTATGTGCGATGTGTCGTTCTTACGGTTATTCCGTGTTTTTACTCACCCGATTAAAGCAAGAACGATTGCAGAAACGTTGTGTGGTATATATTTCAGCACTTATTTTTTTCTAAAATAAAAATTTTTACGTCTGATTGAAAATAATGAATAAGAAAGATGGTCAATACAGACAAAAAAGGGTAATATAAATACCACACAACGTTTCTGGGATCCTTGTACCTTTCGTCAGGTGCTAAGAAGAGCTTAGAGAAACACAACGGCACTGGTCAGTTGACAACACTGAAAAACCAGTACAGTTGTGTTTCTCTAAGCTCTTCTTAGCACCTGACGAAAGGTACAAGGATCCCAGAAACGTTGTGTGGTGTTTATACTACCCTTTTTTGTCTATATTGAATATCTTTCTTATTCACTTATTTTTCTGTTATTTGGCTACTTAATTATCTAATTATTATTACTTTTCACACAGACGATTTATATATTAATATCGATATATGGTGCAACTTAAAACCGATAATCGTTAACGATTGTAACTGCAGTAGGCTGACGGATATCTTTACAAGATATACACGATAAAGAGATTCGAAAGTGATCGAAGAAGGATCACTCTGAACAAAAGTCACAGGTTATGGAGATTTCATCAGAAGGTGATCATTCTCAGGCTTCACCTGTTTCAGGTAGTGACAACTTTTTTTTTCTTCATACTGGCAAATGGAAAATTGTTATCAACTAATTTCAATTTAATCACGCACCTGGAAACTTCAATTAAATCTCATTAAAAACAGAAAAACAAAATGATAGCATTAGTCTCGTTTCCAATTTTGCCGAGCTTTTACCGGTGACACTAGATACTTTTTCAGTAGCCTGTAATCCTTATCGGGTTAAAAAATTTTATAAACCAAGAAGTTAATTAAAAGTTGTATATTTGAACAGAGTATGGGAAAAAAAAGAACTGATTAAGAAAATTTTTGGAAAAAAATGTCGGCCATCTGGGCAAGTTAAGAGGGGGTATGCCTATCTACCAGAAGAAACCTGAGTGAAATGGAAAACACTGTTTCCATAACAGCATTTATTTGAGGACTTGTTTGGCCTTCCGAACTGTAATTTGTAAACAGTGAGGCGTTGATTAGGTTGAAGGGACGGTTTGCCCAATGTAAAAGGATAAAATGATATTGTAATAGTTCGGAGCGTTCATACTGGGGTTGAATACTTAATGATAAGTAATCGGAAACAAAATAGAGACGAGAATCTCCTATTTTCAGTGCTTCACAACGACTCGACATCACTTTCAAGCGAAGGCAGAGAGTTATATTAATGATTGCTACTCTGTAAGCCAATGTTTATGGAGTAGTGGAATAGACGCAAAGCATGGTTTAATATCTATTGGAAAAATTTTAATTTTATTTAATTAATATTTAGTTAAAAATATTAAATTAGGACCAACATCGAGACTGTTAAAATGGAAATAATTTTCTAATCTTTCATCCTTTCAAGGACGGTCTTGGTTATTTTTTTATTTGAAAAAAAAATTCTTTCAGAGGTAACTCCCGTGACATGTGGTGTCAATGGAATTTCTCGTATGAGATTATTTCTCACAGTTATCATTGTCTATCTCACCACTCTCCTCCTCGATCCTGTGAATCAGGTAACAGTTCCATGACGTATTAAATGAATTAGTGTCAGTTTGGAGCAATCTCGCGTTATCTTAATATTGGTAAAAGACCTAATTGACACCAGTCTCGGTCGGGCATTTCCACGAAGTTGAACATTGTAGTTGATGCACTCAATTATGCATTTACACAGTTGTCGCAAATTATTCAGCTTCATTGCTTGCCTGTCACAGATCATAGCTTGGCTTCATGTCACTGACACCATTTTAATGTTTCACATTAGCCGTCACACCAAATTATAAAATAATTTTATGTAAATATACGGGTATTTATGAACGTATTCAGACAGCCAAGTTAGTAAAAAATAATTTCTTAACAAAAATTAACACGTTACGATCTCATTCTAAGACTTCATCAGAAGTAAATAATACGTTGCCTAAATTCTTCTATTCTTTTCAGAAGAATTTTGTATGGAAATGATTTACTCCACTGTACAACCGTTGAACCTATAATTGAGGACGGGACTTTGTGTTAATTTTTATGTTAATAAATTATTTCTGACTAATTTGGCTGTTTTCATATATTTATAAATATACTAAAGTCAGATAAATATACATTTTACTACTATTTACATTCTCTTTCGCCCTAAATACGTCCAAATGATTTGCGTTGTCTGAGAAACAAAGTAAGCGACTATTACTTTTACAGAGGATCACATTGCTGCTGTAGTTCTGGAACGAGCTGTGCTGAGTGGGAAAACACCACTCATACGGAAAATATTGATTTCCAGGCAAGTGATATCACAATAAATGAATCAAATAAATAATTTTCCCTTCATAGTAGAAGAGGCTGATTATTTTCTGTTTATGGTTCTTTATATTGGTTGAAAAGTCTTGAAATTGTTATTTATATGGAGAAAGCAGCAGTTAGTATTTAAATCAGTTTATATTTAAACTTAATTTTGAAGCTATATTTTAATTACTCAATCTAATTTAAACACAACTTAATTGTCAATTTTTTGGTAAAAGTCTTTAATTACAATTAAATTTAAAAAGACCCAATCGAGAGCGGGGTTTTTGGGCTCTATATAGCTTATAAAATATCTCAGATTAATCGTAAGCAATTTTCAATCGACTTCTAGGCACGCACCCATTTCCATAAAAGTATTGTGTGTTCCTTAAAATGCAAGTTTCCATAGCTTCGAGTTCTCTAAAAACTTTGTAACCTCATTTAGGAGGGTTTTATTTCCGTACTACGCATTTTCAGCATTCTAAAATTCATCCTTTTTGAAATTTACACATTTCCAGGATTTTTGGTTTGCTTTGTACAAACGCGTTTAGCACAGTTTGTCTCCAAATTTTGTATGTTCTTTAGTCAAAATGAAATTGATTTTGCAAATTTCAATGAATTTCTGTTGTTTTATTCCCGGTCTATTGCTCACTTGTACCGACAAATACACTCACGAATTTTGGATTCACGTAGTTCGTATCATCGTTTAAATATATATCGTCGGAAGTTCACGTAAATGTATTAACATGACGTAGAGCCGCTTACGATCACGTCTTAAACGATTTTACCCGCCATTGAAACATTGCAGTGATCAAATTAATTTGACCAGATAAGCTTATTGAAGGGGAGTTGCCACTATGTGGATTACCCTCATGTAGCCTGTTATCCTAAAAGATAATAATAATAATTTTTTTTAAGAAAATTATCTTGATGGTCATTGATTCATCGGAATGAACGCGAGAACTTCGGGGAAATTCTTGAGGGCACAGACAAGGAACTACCAAAAAAGTGTACCAAGTACTTGATTTCTAAAAAAACTATTTTCCGAAATAAATGAACTAAAAACAAGAAACTATTGAAGCCGTCGAAAGGCGTGGGAAGTACGCCCAAAATTTTCAAGAACAACCCCGTTTTGGCTTTGCTGAGGGGAATGAAGCGAAAATGAAATTTTTGCGAAACTCATTGCAGTCAGTGTTAAACTAGAATTAAATGAAGTCAGCATGAAACGTATCAACGATTGGTCATTCTGCACAACAATGTTCAAACCTCGTCGGCAAGATCCAGTAATCGTAAGAAATAACGTCAAATTATACATATTTCCAAGGAGACGTTGTTTTTCAATTAGATGCCAAAAAATACATTTATGATAAAAATTTCTAAATTTATACGTCGCTCTGAGAGGATTGAAGAGTACAATAATTTTTATTTTTTTAGGGTAACAGGCTACATGAGGGTAATCCACATGGTGGCAACTCCCTTTTAATAGCATAGGAAGGGATTAGAAAGGGGGGATGCGGAAGGGTAGAGGAAGGTAGCCAAGGGTTAACCAGGGCCCACGGCCTACAGTTTAAGGATCATACCCGGCATTCACCTAAAAGTAATGCAGGGCACACCCTAGAAAACCTGGATCAGGTAGGTTGGGTATTCGGTACTGTCCCACGCCCTTCCGATGGCGGGAGAGGAATTTGCATTCCCTTCTCCGTACCTCGACCAGCTTAGGAGGCAGTTGGCCGACTGTTCCAATTCGAACAAGGAACAAAGTCTGCGACCCCGGAACATACACCTCTCAAAACAGGCCGAGGTACCTCGACATGTGGGAACCTTAGTTCAAAAACCAGATAGATGTGAAGGCATCCTCAAATGTAGCCTCCTCCAGAGCTCGACAATAATTTAATTTGTGTAAATAATATATAGTTCACAACCACTGTATTAACTAAGCGGTAATATGTTTTATGTCACTAGATTTAGTGTTAGACAGTTAAGAACCCAGTGAATTAAATGTAAAATTAATAAATAACCGAACACAACTTAAATTGATTATTACAACGTATTTTTTGTTAAAAAGGGGTCAGCTTCATTTCCAATCGAAAACAACTCCATTAGCTCTCAGATGAGGCTTCTCTCTTTGCACGAATTTTCCAATTGCCTCGCAAAAACTTGGGCAAGGAATTTGTTTGATTTATAGGCCGAACGCCGCGGACGTCGTGGGTAGATCGGGTGTGACCCCCCTCATGCAGGCGGCGATGAAGGGCGATGCGATCAGCGTAGGGCTGATGATCAACTCCGGGGCCGACGTCAACATGGCCAGCGTCGGCGCAGAAAGGACGGCGCTCATGATAGCCGTCTTCAGTGGACACCTGGAAGTGGCGAAGCGCTTGATCGAGGCCGGCGCCAACTTGGACGCCAAGGATAGGTAAGCGCTATTAAAATCAAACATCAATAATTCACTTAAGATGGACTAATAATTAATACTGTGTATTATTGGATAATCTTCGTCTGGGAACTGGATTGAAAGAACTTTCGAATTTTGACACTGAAGTGTTGTCAATAGAAAAGAATTCCATTACATGTAACATTAATAGGTTTTAGAAAATGAAGAGGATAGTAATGCAGGAATTAAGCGAAAATGAGACAAATAGAATGGAGGAAAGTGGTAGAAATGTACAAAGTAAAACTTCGACCTCTTGTGTTCTTTAAAACCGATGATTTGTTATTTGGAACGTAGTAAATTTAAGGACACTGCTGATTAAGATTGATAATATTACCATCGTGCACATTGTCCCTGTATCTCTTGGATTGAAATTAAAGGAGGTCAATACAAACATTTTTTCCTCTTTTCATTTTTGTCAAAACGGTTCGTTATTTCGCAATTAGAGAAAAGGAAACTGAGAAATTCAATTCGAAAAGCGTGCCTTCGGCCTCACCGCTGCCATCAGACAAATACGTGAATGTGCTTTAGGAATTAAAATAAAAAATACACGTATTTGGGATTTATTATAGTAATTGCTCAAAATGACCTCTACACAAAGTTTACAACGACGTGTGTGGACGTTCCGTACGGCCAGTTTCTCTGAACCGTCGAAACAATGCAGCAAACGATCTTACGTTGGGTGTCTCTCGGGTTAACCATACTTGTATCTAAACCTTGCTTCGTTTCCGACCAACTTTTCGCTCTTGTGCAACGGAACTGACGACTGCAGATTGTAGTGGTGGCAAGAGACGCGCTTTTCGAATTATATTTCTCAGATTTCTTTTCTGGAACTAAGCAGTAACGAAGCTTCTCTGACAAAAAATGCCACGAGGAAAAATGTATGTATTGACCCCCTTTATCAAAGCTTTAACCCTGTAGTGCATGATTTTTTTAAACTAATTTTTTAAGAAGTATTTTTGTGAATAAAACACGGAAAAAATAACCAAGAAAATATCAGACGTGACCAAAGTCAATTTGGCTCATGATGTTGCAAATATTCAACAAAAATATAACTAGGTTTGATTTATCAATAATTCAAATTAATTGGATAATTATTATCTTAGTGCAATCAGAATACCCTGAGAATGATACTTAAATTTTCTTTGTGGAAAAAAGTATAAAAAACAGAAAATAAATATTCTGAAGTAGAAAAATATGGCTTAAGGGATTGACTCACAGAAAGCTAGGACATGTCCACGGATGCCACAAATTTCACCTTTCCTTAACTACATGTTGTTCAATATCTACGTCGCAAATTAGTTCTGTTAGAAACCAACAGAAGTCTCAGTGGTGATATTAAAAGTTATGTTGCAGATATGCTACACTAAGCACTAAAGGGTTAAGATTGTGCACTTACTTCTGTTACATTATGTGCATATATATATATATATATATATATATATATATATATATATATTGTAATGCCAATTAATTAAGCCAATAATTGTTTTTAAATAATTAAACTGTTAGCGAATAAATGAATTGTAAGCGGCATGAGCGAGGAAAGCAACAATGAGCGGCGAGTTCTGTTTCTTTGTTGAGGAGTCGGTATGGCGATTACGCGCGCAAAAGTATAGTTAGTTGGCTGAGAAACATTGCGAGGAGCAGAACAAATAATAAAACTTGAGCAGAGACTAGACGTCGTTAATGTATTACCAGTTAAAGTTGTGAATTAATACAAAGTATAACATTAACGGAAGTATTGCATGGTAAATATTGGAAAGTTATAGTAGTTTTGTCAGAATAGAACTTTCCAAAATCTTCGTGGACAAATTGTTCCAGGAGAACATTGGTAAATTATTGTGGAGCGGAGTAGTCAACGAAATACAGCCAAACTTGTCAAATTTTAAAGTGAAGTGTAGAATCAGTGAAAACCAAGGCCTGATATTAAAAATTAAAGGGTGTAAAAGTGTCCGAACGAGGTAAAATAGATTTTTCTGATACCAGACCGACGGTCCGTAAGTAACATAACTTTGATAAATTTGTAAACTATAATTAAAAGAGTATTCAGATTTCGTTCAGAGTTCATTTAGTTCAGCTTTCATTCCACATATATTTCATATTGTTTTTCTGTTAATTTTTTTATATTTTGAATTGTTAATACTCAAATTATACATTTATCGTGTCCTAATTATCAAACCCACTGAAGGCCCTGATAGTAGACATTAAATTTTGATTGTAATTGTTTTTAATTTTTGGAAGCCACAAATAAATAATAAATAATTTTGTTTGTAAATTTTGCTTAACCATTCTTTTAATTAATCGCCTATATTCGTTTATTACAATATATATATATATATATATATATATATATATATTGTAATAACCACCTTATTAAATCAATTAATTAATAAACAGTGCCTCACGTTGAGGTCGCCAAAATGTAATAAACAGCTATTTACTCCTTTGCTTATTTATCAATGATTTGCCCCACGTTGTGGTAGCCAATATGTAATGATCACAGTATGCCGATAATTATTTAGCAATTGAGGTTGCCCCACGTTGTGGTGCCAAAACGTAATAACCTATACGGGCGTCTTAATAACAAAAAAATTAAACTTTATAACAAAACAGATTTATTAAACAAAAATTTACATTTATCAGAATTTAATACTATAAAAGATCTCTTTTTCTCATGGGTCTTTACCTGGGCTTGACAATGGGACAGAATCGAAAAAGGCCCAACATGTATGTTTTAATTAAACAAAACAAATATTTATTAAATTTATCAACGGACTTAACTTACAGCTTGCTTCTAATTTTTAGTATAACAAAGAAGGGAACGAAATCCGACTGATTATCCTTTAAATACCGTTTACATCTGATTATATTGTTCATTCTCACTTACTGTTTCTCAGGTCTCTTGGGCTCGTATCTTTAGATTCGCACTTCATATCATACACGTTCATACACTTATTCCAACACAATCCCTCTGGTTCGCTGCTGCCTGGTTTTCCATATATTGTTACGTCTCCTAGATGTTCCTTGTGAAGTTCGTCGGCGTCGGTTGTCGTATCCGGTCGCACCTCCTCTGTGTTATAAGTCTAATTCCAAACCGCACGCTGGCTCCACACTCATTACTGACTGCCGACTCACGTCTCACTCACGACTAACTCTCGACTCTATGTCCAACTCCAAAACTGCCTCTTTCCTCCTCCTCACTTTACGTCCAAATCCACACTACTTTAACAATAGGCTATTTCTCTTTATATACTTGCTAGCATCCCGGTTCCTCTCCTGGTTCAAAAGTCCGTCGCCATGGTTAATGTGACAGCATCCCATTAACGAGATTTACTTTCTTGCCGCTGGAGTCCTTCCTTCCCGTGCTTTACAAGTGCGCGACCCTAATTTCCCTTGCAGCTGCTAGGCCCTTCGTCACGTCTCATTGCAATTACTTTGCAATTTACCCTTGTCCGTTTGACCAGCACTTCCTATAACAAATCGCCGTTTCCCGATCTTTTCAAGTTACGGCCTCCTTTCTTGTCCCAAGCAAATACGCCAACTGTCAGGTCATTTATCCTAACTCGATGTCTTTCAAAGACCCATACATCTCGTTCGCTCTTAAGTTCTGACCCCTCCACACGTGCGTCGTGACGAATTTCTTCCGACAGAAACCGTCCTTCCAAGTTACGCTTCTGACGGCAAGTCTCCCTAGTCGGAGATAAATGTCTTTTGCTTCTTCAAAGAGCCCCTAATCATTTTTCACACGCTTTCTCTTCACCACTCGTGTGCTGTTCCGAGCCAATGCCTCTAATTTAATGCATTACATTATTTAATGCATTACAATATATATATGTATGTATGCATGTATAACAACGATAGTGTTAAAAATACTCTGTGTCAAATGAACCGAACTGTAATATGCAACATATCTAATTCCGTCTACATTGTTTCGAATAGCGTTTAATTTATTTAAGTGGAATTACTAACGCGAAAGTATTTTTTCTTCGTACGTTTTTTAAATAAAGTTAATTTTAGGAAGAAACCACGCATGATGGCACAGTTAGATGTGCTGACTGGTCCACGGCACAGAAAGGTGGCAGTTTGTTGAGCTTTACGGGGTAGTACAGCGAAGGAGAATGAAACGGAATACTGCACATGTGTATTTCTAACTGCAGTGTGAGAAAACCTTTGCTGAGCCGTTGGCAGCAGAGAGATAGCGATGTGGCTGCTTTAGCGGGAGCGAGTGTGTCGAAAGGAAGACAGTTGAAAGTCTTCGAAATCAAAGCAGAAATTATTAATTATTATAAAAGATTCTTAAAATTAAAAAAATAATTATTTGTGAATTTGTTTATGAACTGTTGCACATGTGTACATATGCACTAGCCGCCACTGTGTAAAGTGTATCGTGTTGCAGCCTACGTACGGAGGTCATTCGTATTCAGATGAACTCAATTTTCAGAAACAGCGTAGGTTTACCCAGTTGGCGGATCGTATATATTTCATTTATTTATTTATATAATTGCTATCGTCTTTAAAATATATTATATGTCGAATTAATCCTCAAATAAACTATATTCGTAATAAAAATTTTATTTTGGAATTAATTTTTAAAAATAATTAAATTTGGGTTAGCGAAGACGAGATAGTTGTTTCCCTATTGTTAAACGTCCTTTACTGTTCGAATCGTCGGTCTGTCACTTGTTCCTCTCCAACCTTCATGAAATTTAGTAATCCTTTATTATTCAGTCTATCATTTTCTCTAAGTCCTCTGTCAGCCTAGTCAATAAGATTTGTGGCTCTCTCCACCTCTTTCAGGACTTACCTACCTCATCTGTAAATCATTTCACCCGAATAATATGCCGAAAGGTAGTAGGCGATTTGTTGATCTGGTATTTTTTGACACGAATGGAGTGTCACCTCACGTCACCTCACGTCACTGAACCTTGGAAACACTGCTAATGGACTGCGGAATCATAAGGTTACCTACAGATTTTGATTTATGTATATCAGCATTCATCTGTCTCTACAAATCGGAATTTATATGTATGAATATGTTGAATGTAACTCTCCTAAACTCCTGTGCCAGTGTAACCAGTTATTATCAGGCATTCGAAATGTAAGCCATAGTCTATTTGCAACACAAACACAATAAGTTAAGTGATAATTGCTTGATAACTTATAATGTACGGCAAAGGTATTTTCCTCCAGGAACGGTTGCACCGCACTGCATTATGCGGTGGACGCTTCGCACTTGGAAAGTCTCCAGTTCTGCCTCGAGCAAGGTTCCCAACTTGAAGCCCGAGACAGCCAACTATGGACTCCACTTATTCGAGGAGGTGCGCATCTATTTTCTAATCTTGTGATGCATGCAAAGTTTTGCTGGCCAAGACACGACATGTGTTACCTAAAATTCAATATTTTTTTCCGGATAAATGTAATGTTTTAAATATATTCGAAATAAGTTTCGAACAGGGAACTTATGACCAGTCATAATGATTCCAGTGTTCGTGTTACTTCTATAAATTGTTGTTCAACATGTAATATCAATAAATAGTTCACGGAATACACATATATAAATATGCAAAACCCGTGTGTATTCCGAGAACTTCACCGGGAAAGACTTCAATCTTTGAATCATGTAATATCAAGCTTATTATAATTAAAGGGAAGCTCTGCTTTGAATAGTATAATTAGGACAATGGTAACATTAATTAGAAATTAATTTATAAAAACTAAGACAACCATAGTGAATACCTTCAAATTTCATGTATTCATAGATATTAATTTAATCTTTTCTCAGGGTTTATTTCTTTAAATGTATAGCTGAATACAACAATTACTGTACGGATAATTACCTCAAGGGTCGTTCTACTTGGGACTCAATAAAAGAGAACTACCAATATTTACACAAATGAGAATTATAAGACATAGGCATGCAAAGAATAAGGATGACTTGAAAGCTCTGACTCCGATAAAACCGCTTCCACTTGCGTCCCAGTACCCAATGCCCGATCTACCTGATGCAGGTTTTTCTAGGGTTTTCTCTGCATCACTTTTAGGTGAATGCCGGGTAGGATCCTTAAACTCTAGCCCGGGGGCCCTAGTTATCCCTTGGCTACCTTCCTCTACTCTTCTGCATCCCCCCTTTCAAATCCCTTCCTATGCTATTAAAGGGATACCCTCATGTAGCTTGTTACCATAAAAAAAATGTTGTATAGCATTATTTGAAAAATAAAACGGCCTTAATATGTGAGAGAATAAAATATTTAATTACATTAAATAAAATGATTAACTGTTGATTGGTCCTATTTTGAAATTATTGGCAAAGAAAGAAACAATAAATCCCAAAAATATTACATATAAATAGAGGAAAATATCCAATTGATATAAAATCAGACACCAGATTACTGAGTACAATATAAAATCCATTAATAAAAAAAATACCTTCCAGAGCTTAACTATTATAATGTTTCAGCTAATTATATTTTCGAAAAACAATTTTTAATACCATAAAAATTATGCTTTATAAATTAAAATGTCTATATTATCTGTTTAGTTTTTTAAATCTTCATTTGACGCCATTTCAAATCAGAAACCAAACATGTTGTGTTCATTTAATGTAATTAAATATGTAATTGTATGATGAATTGAAGGTCGTTTTATTTTTTTAGTTCTGAGTGATTTGAATACTCATTTGAATTTCGTAGCATGAAGAAATTAATCGAACGGATTCCCTTGTTCTGCGAAAATATAATTTCATTAAACCGACAACTCAAACAAAAATAATAGAAGTTTTTTTTTATATTACACGTAAATCTGTCGTACCTCTTGCACTATCAAATATTCACGATGAAGAATATTAAAGTTGAGACCAACATGCATATATATTTAAACTTGTATGATCGTTTTGGCTTTCGATGGGGATTTTTGCAAGCATAATTATTAAAAATAAGCATGAATGCTGATTAAGAAGCCTTAATATAGGAACAAAAATTCAGCCAAAGAGAAATGATATCCACTATGTCATCTAGAATTCATTCTTTTTTAAGAAACGCATTTAGTTTATGATCTAATATCTTCGGATTCTATCAAAGACATATATAAACAACATAGACTGGACAAGTCGCCGCCATATTTGAAGCAAATTGAAAACTCAGCCGCCATGTTTTATACTGTCTGGTGGCGTTCCCCATCGTCTGCTAGTCTTGAACTCTGTCGCACAAATGACCTAAAACTAAATCTCTAAGGACAATATAGATTAAGGTTTAAGAAAATATAACACATTTAAGGCATAGAAAAATTTATTGGCCTTTAAATAATATCAGTTTTGTATACAATTGCCTTATGTTGCGTCCTCTTTCATCCATTGCTTTTTCTTTACACATATAACGAATTCTGCAATTGAAGTAATGTTTTAATAAAACATTTATTAAAATTGAGTAGCGAGTTTCCTCACCAAATTCGGCCGAATCTATTAAATGGTCGAATTCACAAAATAAAATTTGTTTATGTCCCAACATCCGGAATACCTCCACACACAATTTTAATAGTAAATTTTGCTTTCCTATTTGTGTTTCGTTATTCCGCAATACTTTTTCAGCAAGTGTAAATAATTTCACAACGTCTTTAGACGGGTTGATTAACTTGTCTTTAAGTCCTTTATTTTCATCAATCCCGTTTTTCTTTCAGAGCGAGGAGCAAGGAGAACCTCTAAACAACTTAAACACTTTAGTTTTTTTATCACCATCCGTACAACACTTCCTGAAATATATTCTACCACTTTTTCTGAATATAATGTTAATATCTCATATTCAGGGATGTAATCATGATCAAAATTGTGATCCGCAGAAGATTTAAAATTATTTTTCAATTAGTACAACCAGTGTCTCCAAAATTCCTACATGCTGCTCTGAACTGTAATGCATTTGGATGATTTCGATTTCCCCCACATCTTCGTATGCAAGAAAAGAAGAGTTCTAAATGGTCCTGGCTCATTCTCCTACTTAATATAAATTTGAGAACTGGAGAATCGTTCCACACATACTTCTCTGTCAGTTGCCTCAAACTGAGAAGATCTAAAACAATCCCACACACACCCATCTTCCTCCCTGACTAAACTCCTATCGTACAGCTTCAAATTCATAAAATACTGTACAGATCTTTCTATTGTGTTGCATATTATCGCTCTATTACCTCTAAACACAGGAGTTTTTGTACCCTTGTTCATAACATTGCAAGAATTCAACAAATCAAATGCTTTATCTACCATTTTTATGAACTTTACCGTGCCCTCACAATTTACAAATTCAGACAAACCCAAGTCTACAAAAAATCATGGCATCGGCTACAGAATTGCTTAGTGTCTGGGCAGCCAATGCTACCTTCATTTTCTGTGCCTCATACTGAATGTGTAGCCTCGTCATTCTATTTGCAACATGTAACCGTTCCTAGTCTAGAGCGACACAACAGCACCTCCAAAGCTTTTTTTTTGTCAAGTGACGAGTGCAATTAGTCGCTCTTCTTGGCACCTGAAAAAAGGACAATGATCCCAGAAACGTTGTCTGGTATTTATATTATCACTTATTTTGTCTGTATTTGGCTATCTTTCTTCTTATTATTATTAGGCTGATACTTACTTAAAATACGATACTTCATTTGTTTTCGAACTACGATCATTACAATTGTAGGCTGAACACACGCTTGGCATGATTTATAATAACAAACAATTTATTTTAACAAAAAAACTTCAAAACTTTCACCATCAGTAGCATACTACAAATCGGGTTTTAGGTGAAGTGGACCACTAAAAAATGGCGGTCAGTGTTGTTTGTTGCTGCCACCCAGAGCGCTGTAACGCTGATATAGTCACTCTATTATGTTTATATATCTCTTTGGATTCCATAGGAATAAGGATTTATGAGAAAATATAAGAAATCATTATATTTGGAATATATATCTTTGTAACCTTGACGTAAAATTTTATCTTTGGACTTCAAATAACCAAGAAATTCGGTTCAAAATTATCAGTCTTAGTTTTGACAGTAATTTCGTAAATTAATCAGTGTAGATTCACAAATGGAGGAGATACGGTCATACGATTTCAGAGAAATTGCAGGAATTGTGCGAGAATCGATCGAATCCTGCATAGAAAATAGGGAATTTGACGAGAGCAAACTGAAAATTTGGCCGAGGGAAATTTGTAAGTGCTGCTTGACGGCTTTGCTGAAACAGGACGAGGAGTTCAAGTACATTGTGACGTGCACAGTGCTGAGGAAACAGCAGGGCTTGCTCATGTACAACGACGCTGCTTGCTACTGGAACAACACGACCGACGGCAACTTCTTCGTGCGATGGGAGAACGACTTCGTATTCTGCGTGGTTACCGTGTTCAGACTAGAAAGCCAAGTCTCCGAGAAAACTAACTGACAGTACACTTATTGATTCGTGATGTATGATACATGAACAGAACTAACGTTCTCTGTTATCTTAAAGATAAGATACAATGAATTTGACGTCATTGTAGCGGTTTTATAATTCTGCCTTGTTTCTCATAATAAATCACTTAAAAGATAATTTTTTTATCATGTTCTTACGTTCGAAATCACTAAAAGTATATTTGTAATATGGATAAAAATCTGTTCATGTCGGAGTAATCATAAATTACCCACTTAATGGTATCTGTTTGGTGACCAAATATTTTGTTAAAAATGTGGATGTCGTCTACAAAAATTATATTGCGTTTGAATTATATTCCCAAATGTTTTTATCGGTAACCATTTACAACAAGAAAACTAATTCATAATTTTCGAAAAATATTTATTTCGAAATTATGAGCATATCTGAGAATATTGTCATAATCATATGTATAAAAAATTATATAAATTTTAACGCATTTTCAAATTAGATAAACCAATAGCCAAATAACAGACAAAATTAAGTGATACAATGAATACTCCCAATAACGTTTCTGCATTACTTGTTATACGCAAAGGAAAGGAAACAGGGGTTAGTCTAACAAGATGGGGATCATAGCCATTGTTGAGTTTCAGTTTGTACATTAATTACAGTGACG
The DNA here is from genome assembly GCA_037074705.1 of Zhengitettix transpicula. Lineage (NCBI taxonomy): Eukaryota > Metazoa > Arthropoda > Insecta > Orthoptera > Tetrigidae > Zhengitettix > Zhengitettix transpicula. The sequence continues at coordinate 199,110,791 of CM073590.1, forward strand.
TTAGATTTAATATATTATAATAAATAGATAAAAAGATTGATTAAATGAATTGCCCCACGTCGTGGAAGCCAAAATTAAATAAGAACGATTAATTAACAAAAAAATTAATTTTTTTTAAACAATTAATTTTCAGTTTTAACAAATTGATAATTCGTTCTGAAACAATTTATTTTAACAGGAAGGATCAAGAAATAAGTACTACTTTAAACTTTACCTCCCTTTTATTTTATTTAATAGAAATCTATAACATTTTCTCTGAGGTTAAATACATTTAAAGTTTCAATGTTTAGAAATTTGCTAACTTTTCTCTCAGGGTCGTTTAACTGGGCTTGATAAGTAAAGAACAATCATAGAATTTATAAATTAAGAAATTAAAAATCAAAACCAAAATGAGACGAACGAAATCTGACGAATTCCTTTAACTATAGTTTACCATCGTAATTAACTTGGTTTCTACTTACAAAAATGTTCGGCTGGTACCAGACTTAGTTTCCTCGAAACGGAAACACAATTTACTCCAAAAAGGCCATGAATCACTGACTCTACACTTGATTGTCAAATACACGGTCGTAGTTATTGAATTTTCCTCCGGGAACTGGATCTTCTGCACCTCCGGATCATCATCCAGACATATAGTGGAAAATGTTGATCGCAATACGCGTAGGAATCTTAATGTGGCGCTAAATATTTGATTATTCTTTACAGTTTTCTGCAAAGCATCTCGCTGTCCAAACTGTATACTTGGATTTAAAAACTTGTAACTTTTTTGGTTGAATTTTATACTTAGGCCACCCTGTTAGTTCTCTCAAATTTTGCCTTCCGATCCCTACTACAATATCAGACAGACTGCTTCAGAAAAAAACCTTCTCGGTCGAACAAAGCCCGGCGACACATTGTTGTCTTTGAAGAATTGGTACCGCTAAAATCCAATTATTAAAATCATTACTGGCCTCTAATTAGTATTACAATATAGAATTACAGATACAATTCTGGAATAACATCTGGGGTCAACATCTAATGAATGTTTCGGATTGATGATATGTTTGGAGACTACAACTTGTTTATCAATGAAAGTTATTATATTGGGCATATGTTCTTTGTTACGGGTATCAAGTGATCTTTTTGATTTGCCAATGTAGCAGGAATTAAAATCAGAGTAATAGATTTTGTAAACAACACAATGTTTGCTGTAGGCATCAAAGGGATCCTTGTGGGGTTTTTTTTATCAAGAAGGAAAGTGTATTAGTAGGCTATTTATTTATGTAATTAGTACATTTCAACAGTGGCGGCTCGTGCGTATGTGCTACGGCACATAATTAAATTTAAGAAGAATGATTTTTTTCTTAATTTTAAGAACCTCTGTAATACTTATGTGTTTAACTGATTCAGTTTCCGCCTTCCGTGCCATCACTCTCTCCTGCGAATGCAGTCGGGTGACTATCTCTGTGCTGAACATTCCCCCGCACAGGATTACTTTCTGGAATGATAAATGCACATGCACAGTTACCTCCCACCCCCCTACACCACCCGTAATGCTCCACAAGCTGCCACCTCAGCTTGCTAATTTCAGCCGTGCCGTGCTTAACAGAATTAAATTGGAACCATTCCGTGATTAAAAATCTTCAAATGAAAAATTTGCGTCTTCTTAGCACCTGACGAAAGGAACAATGATCCCAGAAACGTTGTGTGGTATTTATATTACCCTTTTTCGTCTGAATTGGCTAATTTTCTTATTAATTGATTAAAAATCTTATTTAATATCTTCTTCTTCTTTTATTGGCACTATAACCCAATGTGAGTTTTGGCCTTATTAACAATTTTCTTCCATTCCGCCCTCTCCTGTGTCAGTCTCCGCCATCCTCTTACTTTCATGGTTTGTATATCCTTCTCGATGTCATCTACCCATCTTGTCCGGGGTCTCCTCCCTTTCCTCCTCCCAATTGGCTTCCAGTCCATAATCCGTCTAGATGTTCTGCTTTCATCCATCCTAAGTACGTGTCCCATCCAGGCCAACCTTCTGCTCTTGATAAACCTAACAATGTCCTTGTTATTCATGAGCTGCTCTAGTTCTCTGTTTGTTCTAATTCTCCATTCGTACATACAGGTCCGTATATCCTTCTCAGTATCTTGCGTTCAAATATTCTGAGTAAGGGCTTATCATTATTATTAAGGTTCCACGTTTCACAACCGTATATCACTACAGTGTAATATAATAGTCTACACGTGCCCTCTTATCATAACGTCTCTTCAGCATAGCGGACCTAAGAGGCGCAGCTGCAAGAACGCTGATGCAGTTAAAGACATCACTTTAGATATAGCGAGTAACTAAACACAACAACAACATAAATCTTCGCCCCTTCCGCCTAGGCAGCTTTGATAACGCTGCGTCTAGAAGTCAGCATTTTAAGTACCTTATGCAGACATGCACACGGCAGCAGAAATCTTCCACCCTGTAAGAGTTCTTCTCATTGGAGACTTAAAATCATCAGGGAGGGGGAAAGGAGTCTTCGAATTGTTCAGAGCTTCTTGGGAACGACAGTCGTGATCCAACCTCAAGACGGGTCGGTGGCTCCTGGTGCTATCCAGTTTGTCTTACTTTATTTTATTTCTAACTATTAAATCTATTTATTCTTCATCAACTCCTATTTGACTGAAGTGCAGCGACACACCAACCACTACGCCTAGGTTCAATTAGTTGAACCCGAACCCTCACGTTACCGACTTTCCTATTTCCTGTTCTTAATTCTTCCTTTATCCTCTAGATCGGTAGCCAGGTGAGCTAACGGAGGTATAGCTCGGTTGGTGAACGATCTATCTGGACTTCCCATTTCCAACTGCTGGAATGTTACATGTTCACAGTGGTTGAGTGTTACATGATGGCAGGCGGGATGTTACAACAGGTCTTATAAGTGTTTTGTAAATTTTTAACTTCTCTTATTTAACATAATTTATATTTTTAAAGCATGAATAGAACTCGTAAATTTTGCGTAATATTTTTGGAAAAATCACAAACAAAGGATATTTTAAAGAAAAAAACATTTAAGGGACTTCATTTTGAAGACCTGCGTCATAATGAGATAATCTATCGCACGGTCCTACATCACTTCCATCCAAAAATTAACTTTATTAAAATATATACGAAGGAAAAATACTTTCGTGCTAGAAATGCTTGTCAGCTAGGTGCTCGATTATGCGCTTTTAAAAATGAGACAATATTGGTAACTATGTAGACGAGTTTAGAAATGCAGCACATTACGGGTCGGGTCAATTGCCGCAGAGTTCTCTGGTATATTATTATTTTACACTTTTATCACCGTAAAAATTGTTTTTTGGGGTGACGTAGCACTTAACTTAAAAAATCACAAGCCGCCACTGTACTTTAAACACAGACATTTTGGGTCATTCCATGCCAAGTGACCAAATCGCGTTTTGGGTACCACCTTGGATTTTGATGAAATTTGGTGATAGTGTTGAATAAAGCTTCAAGTGATGTGCAAAATCTTAGATTCACTAGTAGTATATAGGGGGCGCCAGGGCCTCCTGAAAAAAAGTCGCCTGTGCAATTCAACCGTGCGCGTGAATAGATTGTGAAGTTTGAAGTACTACTGTTGAGGAGCTGTAGCAGCTAGCTTCCTGAAAAATGGTAACTACAGACAACTTTTTATGCTCTACACGATGGTTGCATTTTCAAAGTTTAAAAAGTTTTAGTTTTATTGCTGTTATATCACAAAGTTGCTCAAAAAAACCGTCACGTCAATTTGAGGCAGATTTTTCGTGCTTATAACTTTGAAACAAGACGTTCTACAAACGTATTCTTTGTTAAGATAACTAAACCCATTACTGATTTTAAGCTGCCAAAGTATCAGCTTTCAAGCTCACTTTGTTGTCGAGATATCTGTTAGTTAATATGAGGATAAAATTTTATGTGTCAAATTTTGTGTATTTTCAAACCGAAATAGCAAAAAAGCATTTGCTACAATCAAATTCTGTTTATACCATTGGAAAGAGAAGACTTTTTTCTTTTAGAGTCATTTAATTTCATTTTAGAGACTCATCATTTAAGGTCTCCAGCATAAAGGTAACTCAAGCGCCACTCTGGTACGTTCTAACAAATTGGCAAGTTCCAAGTACTATTGTTGTGGAACTGTAGCAGCCAGCTTCCTGAAAACTGGTAACTACCTACAACTTTTTATGCTCTACGCGATGGTTGCAGTTTCAAGGTTTAAAACGTTTTAGTTTTATTGCTGTTGTATCACAAATTTGCTCAAAAAAACCGTCACGTCAATTTGAGGCAGATTTTTCGTGCTTATAACTTTGAAACAAGACGTTCTACAAACTTATTCTTTGTAAGTTAACTAAACCCATTACTTATTATAAGCTTCCAAAGTTTAAGCTTTCAAGCTCATTTTGTTGTCAAGATATATGTTAGTTAATATGAGGTTCAAATTTTACGCGTCAAATTTTGTGCATTTTCACACACAAATAGCAAAAAAACATTTGCTACAATCAAGTTATTTTTGTTACCATTGGAAAGAACAGACGATTTTCTTTTAGAGTCATCTAATTTAATTTTAGAGACTCATCATTTAAGGCCAGAAAAATTACTTTGAAAATTGCACACATGCCGATGGCTGTCAGACTTGAGTTCATCTTTTCATAAAGTACCACTTCATCATAGGGATCATATTCTGATGATGGAGATGGAATTGCTGATGCTTCTTTACGGTTTTTCATTTCCTTTCTACATTTTGGGCATAATTTTTGGCCAGGCTTCACATATTTCTTCGTTAGCTCCCTTAGGTAATCTGCTGTTGACAAGTCAATGGGTTGCAAACCTTTCTTTGGTGCATGGTTTTTCTTTCCAAAAGGGTTACAACACTTTGACTATATCAACTTGAAATTCGTTAGCAGACTTGATTCGTGAAGTAGGCAAATTGTAGATCCTTCATCAAATTTAAATCCAGATAGTCGACTTCGAAGTTCATTGTCTTCGCTACTAAGCTCACTTATTAATTTTAAGCTAGTTGTACAGTGACTCACCGAATTTTCACTGTTCCCTATGGTGCATTTATGTGGGTTCTCTTCGGTTTCCATGATAAAAGGCACACACGTTCAGGTGTTTAGTCAAATACTATTAAAAAATTATGTAAACGAAGCATAACTTTGTTTTGATGTGGTAGCTGCAAATGCCTCATTGTTGATTAGACTTGCCTTTGTTGAAGTGCATATTATAAATCAATTTATTATTTCAAAATGTTACATTAAATATTGAGAAAATTATTGTACAATTACTAACTTGGTTTTAAATTTGGAAGATTGTTTTTTACCTTACTTTGAATATAGGTCTTCTTTATCACAAATTTCAATAATGTGTCTAAATATGTATCACAAATTTCAATAATGTGTCGGGAAGATATTTCAATAATCGTATTATAAATAGGCAAATTGCAGTAAATAAAAGAAATTTTTCAATTAGCATACAAACTGAATACTAGCAAGTAATAATTGTCTAAATAAAATAATAGTATATAATAAACTTTATTGAGCAAAGCAAGTGTACGTTAAACTTATAAATAGACCCTAAAATCAAAAGTATGATAATTCCAGTCAAGCTGACTATAAACTTCCTGCAGATTGTTTGTAGAATCAGATATGTATATCACGAGAAGTAGTTAAATAAGGGCAATTTTCAAAATAATTTTTCTGGCCTTAAATGATAAGTCTCTAAAATGAAATTAGATGACTCTAAAAGGAAAAATCTGCTCTTTCCAATGGTAACAAAAATAACTTGATTGTAGCAAATGTTTTTTTTGCTATTTGTGTGTGAAAATGCACAAAATTTGAACCTCGTATTAACTAACATATATCTTGACAACAAAATGAGCTTGAAAGCTTAAACTTTGGAAGCTTATAATAAGTAATGGGTTTAGTTAACTTACAAAAGAATAAGTTTGTAGAACGTCTTGTTTCAAAGTTATAAGCCCGAAAAGTCGGCCTCAAATTGACGTGACGGTTTTTTTGAGCAACTTTGGGTTACAACAGCAATAAAACTAAAACGTTTTAAACCTTGAAACTGCAACCATCGTGTAGAGCATAAAAGGTTGTCTGTAGTTACCATTTTTGAGGAAACTAGCTGCTACAGTTCCACAACAGTACTACTTCAAACTTCACAATCTATTTACGCGCACGGTTGAATTGTACAGGTGACTATTTTTCAGGAGGCCCTGGCGCCCCCTATATACTACTTAATGAAGGTGAAATTTTACACAGAATTGTCTCAGACACATATCTGTCCCTACACAAAATTTCAGCAAGATTGGAGATGGTGACTTAAAATTTTATTAGAAAATTTGGTCACTTGGCATGGAATGACCCTTTTACAATTTTCAATTATAAAAAATTTGATATATAAAAATATTCGACAACATTAATTCTCACTATCAAAATGCCCTCTGTGGTGACAATTGGGCATATAGAAGGTTTGTATTTCAGCGGACGTCATTTAATAGATCTTCGTACCTTTCGGTGGTCGTGAAATATAAAATTTGGTAGTTTAACCGTTCCCTGTGTCCTAATGTCGTTGTTACAGATGGCGAATGATGTTTTAAGTTGTAAGTCGTTTTGTTCGCCCGCCCGCAGTTGTCCTGGAGAGTTGTATCGAAGTTCTGGAGGAGCTGGTCCGCAGAGGAGTGGACGTGAACGCCGTGGACTGTCGTCGGCAGTCGGCGCTCATGCACGCGGTGCTCTCGGGCAGAACAGCGGTCGTCGCCATGCTCATGGCTGCCGGGGCAGACGCCGGCGTCAGGAACATATTTGACAACAGCTCCCTAGACATCGCACTTTCGCAACGCAGAAAGGTAAAAAAAAAAAGAAGTCTGCAATTGGACGGTTTATTGTTGGGCGGTTGACTTTCTAACATGGTACTTAAAATGTGAAAATAAATGACTGAGGGGTAGATGACTTTTCTTTTCTGTCGTTCAATGCTTGAGTTGTGCACAAAAAATAGAAACGAATAAGAGAAAAGTTGATTTTTCCACCGCCAAAAATGTGGTATCCTTTCTAGTTACCAGATTTCTTGCAAGTTAAACTGGGAGCGCCCAACTCCACCACGAAAAAGTTAACAATATTAGACCACTCAGGTTTTTCCTCTCATCGGGATTTTGGCTCGCTTGGGCTGCCTTGTAGCTTCTACTTAATTTATAATCTAATAAATAAAGCAGAGCGTTTGTTTGTATGTTTCTTTCTTTGTTTGTATGTATATATATTTGTATGTTCCTTATACAAATCTACACCGGTGGAGCAAATTTCACCAAATTTCGTACACGTGTTCTTTGCAACACTGTTGGGGTGAGACGCGTCTACCACCCCCTGAAGCGGGGGTGGAAATATTTAAACATGCTAAAACAGTCGATATTTGAGTTGGATAAATATTTTTAGGGGCCAAATAAATTGATAGTGTTTCTACCGATGTTTTTCTGAATATAATTTTCATCCTCAACACCCTGGGGAAAGGACACCCTTAGGGTTTGGGGTGGAGATGCTTTACAGGAAAATAACGCGAATACAACCGAGATTGGAGTCAAATCGAAGGTTATGGATGTCACTTTGCATTTACCCCTCAAATGCAGGGGTAGTGGGGTGGAAATTTTGGAACATGCAAATACGTCAGATATTTCCGTAGAATAAATATTTTTCAGGGTTAATTATATTCACTGTATTTCTACTGATGTTGTTTGTGTATAATTTCAACCCCTGTGATGGGGAGAAAGCTTAGGGTTGGGGGTGGAGGTACGTTAAATAAAAAAAACGCAAAACAACCGAGATTCGAATCAATTCAGAGACTATGAATGTCGCTGAGTCTAATTGTGACAACCTGGGTAACGCGACGGGTTTGGGAGGTGGTGGGCGGGGGTAGAAATTTCCAGACAAGGCAATCGGCCGATTTTTGCGTGGAATAAATACTTTTTGATTATCGCACGTTTGTGGGAGTGGTCATCTTCTAACATGTAAAAACTGCCGATATATTTGGTCAATGACTTCAACCCCCTTCGGCATGGAAGGTGAGCACATTTAGGGATAGGGTTCGAGGAGCGTTACATAAAAATAGCGCAAAAGCAAGCGAAATTGGAGTCATATCGGGGGTTATGGATAAATGACATCTCGGGCAACGCCGGGCACCCAGCTAGTACATAATAAAAGATAATTTTTTTTTAAAAGAAATCATTCATTAATTGGAAAAGAGCAGTAAAAAATCAACGAAAAGGTAGACATAGGAAAAAAACAATTTTAAAGATCAATTTGTATATTTTTAATTATATTTGACCTTCTACAAATCTAATTTACATAATCATGCATTTGGCAACAATTGAAATTATAGTTTTCAGTGCATTGTCGAATACTTTCATCAACATGTATATTTTTCATTTACATTTGGCCTTCTGAAAGACTACTTTATTCATTCCATTTTTTTTGTGAAAATATACTACCCATTTTTCTGTAGCTATTTTTCCATTCCAATTTGGAGATTGTGATTCTCTTTTTTAATACATTTTTAATACAACAAATTGATGGGACATATATGTGTAATTTTTATAATATTAGTGTTTAAATTCTTCAACTGCTTTTTCAATATCAGGGAGTACTGGAAAGCTCATCAGGAAACACAAAATATTTTTAATTGTATTGTCCATTGTTTCAAATAATCAGCACTTTCTCACTTCAGTACGATGTCTGATTGGCTGCGGAGACAGAACTGAACCATTATTGCGCAATAAATATATTGCTCTTTTTTATTGACTCAATATATTGTGCAATCTTTCAATATGATCTACAGACGGTCAGTAATATTGGGCAACATAAATTATTGTGCAATATATTGATGATAATGTTGAACGTCTAGGGGCCGCTTAATAACTTGGATTAAATCGAAAAGTCGTGGCTTGCGCTCTAGGAAATATTGACTGATTATTTGAAACAATGGACAATACAATTAAAAATATTTTTTGTTACATTGTCGATGCGGATAATATTGGAACTTCTTAGATTCTATAATCAGCTGGTTCACATATTCGTAGTTCACCTAACAAATTTTCATGGCTGTTTTCATTTATTTTTTGAACCATTCCTTCATCCAACTCCGGTTTTTTCTAATTTTTTATTCCGATAACTAAAGCAAATGCCAAACAACTTTCTTTATTATTCCACATGTTGACTGAACTACATTATTGGGCAATATTTCGTTTGTGTAGTCCCAGAATTATATTGTGCAATATATTGTTCAATATTATATTGACGATAATATTGATCGTCTAGGGGCACCCTTGAGGTTTGAACCGGGTGAAAACAAGTTTTAATGAGACAGCTTTCGTTCAGCAATTTTATTTTTAAATAACGAACTATTTTGTTAACATTAAGATTGTTTACTTGCACGGTCAGAAAATTCGTAGTGATTATTCCTATCTTTTACAGGAAATTGTTCCACTAATTTCTGGAGATATGCTGGCCAAATACGAAGAAAAATTGAAAGAAACGTGATTAAACTCTGGTTGAATATAACGATTCCTCTTTACTTCAGATAGAAACTGTTAGTTAATGAACAATGAAGAAGAAAATGAAGTCTTCTCATTATTATATTATATACCAATTAAATTCTCAAAAAAAATATATTTATTTGTATTCTTTTACGTCTCCGCACCCTCAGCTAAATGATAGACAAAATGTTGAAGCACAAATAATGAACTCCGTGAAAGATTTCTACAGTCGTTGTGCAAATATTAAGGCGTATCCGTCATAAATTAATTTTATATTATTCCACGTTCCTAATTTTGCCACAGAGCATACCATTTCGAATTTAAGTGAGTTTTGAACGTAGTTTCTAACAAATTTGAATTTTAGTTCCCCACAACAACTGTACAAAATTTATTGACACAATCAGAAGCATTTGGTGGCACGTCAAGTAATTGTTGACATCGAACTTTTAAAATAAATTAATTATGATTTATAAATCTTGTTCAGCAGGAAGGTTATTCCCTATTGTAATGACAGCGGTAGAAGTGAAAAGTTTTTGTAAGTTCAAAATCGAATGGTAAAAGACCATTGTTCAAAATTCAGAGTACTGTCACCGTCTGTGTTAAGTGTAGAATAATTAGAGTACGTAGAGTAACAGTAAATCATGTTTTAGGGAAGAATGAGAAGATAATTAAATATAATAGATTAAATAAGGAATATGGATGGAAAAATGTCGGCCGGACCGGGAATCGAGCACAGGACCTTCCGTAAGCGCAATCTATTCAAAATAATTAATATTTAACTATGATTTTAGGGTTGAATAAGCTTTCGCGGAATTCTTTGCACTTTTTCTTTTATTTTCATCATTTTATTTGTACGGTGTTTCGTTCTTGCGATTTTGAATCACTTGACAAAAGAAACAAGAATCGCAGAGGTATATAATTTATTTTGTCTGTTAGTTTACTTACTCGTCTGATTAGTCTACACATAACACCGACGTATTTATATTTTCAAACGTAATAAATATTATTCTTAATTCACGTTGTAAATCAAACCTATTCCGAAGACAAATACAACTATTTACTTACGTCGATTCCCTTGATTAAATAATTGCTAAATTTACGAAAAAAGTATTTCTAACTCAAATTTTCGTTTGCATAAAAGTCATGCCGAATTGTACGAAACGTCCTATCATCTAAAAATAACTGGCAAAAGTGTTATTTTATTCCTTGGTACTTGTCTGCAGCTGAGAATCGAATACGCGGGGGTGCCCTTGAAGCCAATGTCCGCCAACGCATTCTTGACAAGTTGACCTTCTACTGGGCTGATATTTAGTCCTGACTCTGCCCGTTGTAATTATCGCAAATGCAGTGTCCAAGGTGGATCGTTCCCTCCTCATATGCGAAATTCTGGTGTTTGCCAACACATGATTTGCTCTTAATCCTTTAGTGTACAGTGAATCATATATGCAACATAACTTTTAGTATCACCCCAGAGACATCTGTTTGTTTCTAAATTTTGATGTAGATATGAAACAACATGCACTTAAGGCAATGTGAAACTTTTGGCATCTGGGGACATGTTAACACATGCCTGTCCTAGCTTTCTGTGAGTCAACCCTTCAGTCCAGATTTTTTCTGCTCGCCGGTCAATATTTTCCGTGTTTATTTTATGTTTTTTCAATAAATAAAATTTAAGCGTCATTCTCAAGGTATTCTAATTTACACTAAAATCATAATTATACCATTATTGAGAATTGTTGATAAATCAGACCTATTTATGTTTCTGTTGCAAATGTGCAACATCATGAGCAAATTTGACTGGTCACTTTTGATATTTTTGATGTCTGAAGATTTATTATGCTTGTAAAGGATGGAAGAGGAAGGAAAGTCCCAAGAGCAGTGAGGAAATAATTTCATCAGAATGTGGAATTAAAGATACCGCATTGACAAATACAAGAAAAAGCTAAACTTGAAGTTATTTGATTAATGACCTTTCATATTCAGAACCGTCGTGTGCATGATGTTGCATATTTGCAAAATAATAAAAATGTTCATATAAAATTATAAAAATTTCGACCAATTTTTTATATTTGTTTATTGCATTGAAATAAAAAAAATTCAACTTAAAAATTTAGTAATAAAAATATAAAAAACCATACATAAATATATATTCTGACTATTGAAAAAGCTAATAAATAAATAAACATCAGAAAATTTGAAGTCAGAAAAAGGAAAAGAAAAGTTTCGTGGCTTATGTTGATATCTCATGAAGTTTAAAACTACAAAAAGAACAAAACAATTACAATGATTAGAATAACATTTTTAAGAAACATTTGGCTGATAACAAACAATATAAATTTTGTTATAAATTAGATTGGTGTAAATTTTGGACGAGGAAACGAACTACTCTTGGGGATTAATGAGTGAAATGCTATATACAAGATCCTATAAAACAGCTATTAATATAAAAAATGATACAATTTGAATCAAATTTATGACAGTTGGCAATGTTTAATTTATATATTGTTATAATTCAAATTTCATTCCATTGTTTCCCTTGTAAATCGCACCAAACAATGTAAATTAATTTTGCTGGTCGTTCTCGTTTTAAATTGTACATTTCGGCCTCGGCAGTCAGCAGAGATTGACCTGTCTATCAAAATTTTGTAAGTCTAACAAAATTTATATTGTTTGTTATCTGCCAAATGTTTCGTAAAAATGTTATTCTTATCATTGTAATTGTTTTGTTATTTTTTTAGTTTCAAACTTAAGCCTGACGAGGTCGCAAAAAAAGCGACGAAACGTTGTTTAATACTACATTAATAAATTCCTTTATCTGACTTAAAATTGGCTGACGTTTATTTATTTATAACGGAGTTTGATGTCTTAACTAGGACGTTTTGAAGTAACCCGAAATACATAAACTACTCATTATTGACGTCTAGTAAAGTTAATAAAGTTGATTGCTTATTCTCCTTTAACAGTGTTTTGTTCAGCGACAGGAAGAAAATGTTTCTAATATTTTTTCGAGGTAGATGTTTGAATCTGAATATTCGGTCCGGTTCTGTATTTTACTTGAATTGTCATTATCGTAATGAAGCTGCATTCTTAATAAAACATAACTTTATTTGAATCTTGAGTTGAAATCGTCGGCTTAACTTTCATGACGATAGTTTAGGATAATTATGAAACATAAATCGCTCATGCAGCACTGACTCATATTTTCTAAGAAATAAAAACGGGAGATCATAAGTTGTCGTCGTTTATAAGGTTGTGACGTAATATAAACATGGCAACGACGGCCAAAGAAAGTGCGAGTTCGCAATGAGGTGAAATACACACTTGCTTTACCACATGCAAGTTTAAATTACCTCGTAAAAATGGATAAGTCCGCTTCTAACATGATTTTAAATCAGGATGATCTATCTGAAGAAATGGTGGACAGCGAACACTCTACCCAAAACAATGACAAATTACCGTAAGTTTCCTGTATGATTTTACTAACAGCTTTGAGTTTCCAAACAATATTGCATTTAAAAAGTGTAGAACATTTGCATTCGTTTAAATACAATGTATTCCGAAAATTTCTTCAGCTGTAGTCATTGAAGCTACCGAAATGCTCATGACCGTAACTGTACGTACATTTTGTATCAAAGGGACATGATACGATAATTCTAAAAATACTTATAACGAATTACAAACCTTGACTTTAGCAGCCCCGTAAAACACTGAAAGCTATACGAGTGTTGTGTTAAATGCAGTGCAAAATCTTGACGTCGCATTAGTTTTATTCATTTATAACTAAAGAATTGAAAAAAAATTAACGTCTGCAAAGTAATTAACGACCCGAATAACAGAAATTAATTTTGATCAATACATAAATTTAAAAGTGAGTAGACGTTTCGATCAACTGTTGGGATGTCAAAAGTTGATACCTTTTAAATTTATGTATTGTCAAAAATTAATTTCCTTTATTGTGTGTTATACGGGTCATTAATTACTTTAGTTAAAAACTTAAAAAGTTGATCAATCAATTCTAAATTAAAATCGAGAGTGTATTGTAACCCAGTATTAATATACATCTTATCGCGCAAAAATTCGGGTATTTTTTTTTCCAACTTGTATATGTTGTGGACATTAGTGAAAAATAAAAGTTTTCCAGTTCTAAAGGCCTCGGGGAATGTTTCAAAGGCCTAAAAACCACGAAATTTTGCACCTCTTTTCAGTTTTCCGCTAATAGCAAATGCTATTGAAAATAATCTGCAGTAATAAATAAAATTCTGCGATGTTATATCTGATTACGAAATTCGGTCGAATGAAGTAGTAGAAATCGTTCGTCAAATTTACAAATTCGAAAAGAATGCAGTTGGTCATATTTATAGTGCTGATATCTCCAAAATTGTATGCCGTACATTAATTTCTCATAGAATAAAGGTTTTAGAGAATTTAATTCTCTTTCGCATGATTTGGTTTTAACAAAACATTGAGAATGGCCGAAAATACCTATTTTTTGCTGGCTGTATACCGCCGCACCGGTTGCGCTAATATGGCGCTGAGGTTGGGAGTGGCGATTCTCTACGTTAGGGTGAAACGTGTCTTTTGTAGAGCATATTAAAATGTTTTAAGGGTAAACGAGCAACTTTTTATGGCTCTGAGCCGACAATATTACGCAAAATCCGGAAACATTTTCGGCAATACATCAGTATAGCCACGATATGTTGCCAGTATTTTAAATACCGTGACGTCGGTGTCGAAAATACGAAAACATTGCCGGGCCACTACAGTTCCCTGACCCCACCTAGAGGTCTCAATCAATTAATATTGCAATGAAAATATAATATCACTACATTTCGACAGTCAGTTGGCTATTTTATCTAATTATTACAATTAATATTGCACATTGTTGGCGTCGTTCTCATTGTTTACTTAATATTATTTAGTATTTCAATTATTAATTGGTCAAACGAAAACGCCATTGCATTTATCGATGAAGTTCACGCAAATCCATAATTGTGGGACGTGGAGGCGATGGATTATAGATATCAAATAATGAAAAAAAATTGGCATCAATAATGAAGAAAAAGTTCCTTATTTTTGACCAACATCAATTCTGGTTGAAGTTGTATCCAATGCAGCAGTTACAGAAGGATCACTAGAACTAAATATTTGATATACTTGAACACAGTGTTGGGCAGAAAAAAATTATTATTCTACTGTAATAAATTGTTCAATATGAGAACAAATTTGCACAGTTGTATAAATTGCTTTTCACTATAACACTGATGTTTTATAATGCGAATAGAATAGACATAATAGAGAACGTAAGTTTTCCCGACGTATATTCTGTATAAAGATTTCTCGTGTTTCCGGTCGGATAACGTGATTAGTTAAACTCTTCTCCATGGCTGACACCGCCATCTATTCACGTGACGAAGATGGCGGCGTGAGCCATGGAAACGTTGTGTTTAACCAATTATATATCTCTTTGTGTTAACTCTCTATACTGAATAAACATCATTACAAAATTACTTAAAATTTCCTACACTTATTAGATGCAAAGTTGTTTATAAAAATGACATAAGCAATTCATAAAAATTATAAGGGCAACTTGTGGTGACCTCTATATATTGGTTTTTTGTTGAAAAGTAATTTGCAAAAAAGGAATTACAGAATAATTTAGAAGTTTTAAAATAAATATTCAACAAATAGAGGCCTAGCCTGTACTTTCTGTAATAAATTTATTTAATCCTTCCATTAAAGTTACGCATACTTCTCGAATGATGTACGAAATCGAAAAGTCTCGGATACTGGGAATAAGTACATCAAAGATTTATAGAAGTGTCCTGTCGCCAAAAAGCGAAAGGTGATTGGTATTGCTTTCCTCATCATTTTATCCTTTTTCTCTATCATGGGCCCAATTTTTGTATTCAAAGTCGCCTTTCGACATTCTGGATAAGTTTAAATAAGCAATTGTCAATAATTAATTACGTGCTTAATTTTTTGTTTGTTTGTTTAAATAAGGTAGAATCCAGTTCTCGTTTAATTCCTTGATTTATTAACACAATAAATGCTGCGCTAATAAGTACTTCATTTTCGGACATTATTATTCTACAACGTGTACGCTGGAAATGCCCAGGCTACATTGTGGCCGAAATATACACATGTGTGGCTGGTAACATATCGCCCGGCCATACTTGCTGGAAACATTTTGCCGGGTCATAGTTTCCTATTAAAATATTGCCCGCAATGTGGGATTTTTGTTGCTCGTTCACGAGCACCAAAAAATTTCTATATTATTTTGCAAGGAAGAAACAATAACAAAGCTGTCTGCGAGGGCTATTCTCTCGCAGGTAGTACCTGCGAGGGATGTTCTCTCGCAGGCAGAACCTTGTAGGAGAGACAGGAAGGGGCTACCTTTTCCTCTCTCCGTTTTTGAACTAAGGTTCCCACAAGCAGAGGCACCTCGGCCTGTTTTGAGAGGTGTATGTTCCTGTGTCACAGACCTTTGGCATACGGTAAGAGTTGTTTTATGTTCCCATTGGAACAATCGGCCAGCTGCATCCTAAACTGGTCGAGATAAGGAGAAGGGAATGCTGCGTCCCCACAGCAAACTTCTCACGGAAGGGCGTGGGACAAGTACCCAATGCCCGTCCTACCTGATGCAGGTTTTTCTAGGGTTTTCTCTGCATTACTTTTAGGCGAATGCCGGGTAGGACTATAGTCCGGGGGCCCTAGTTAACCCTTGGCTACCTTTCTCTACCCTTCCACATCCCCACTTTAAAATCCCTTCCTATGCTATTAAAGGGAAGTGCCACCATGTGGATTACCTCTTGTAGCCTGTTACCCTAAATAAATAAAATAAAAGTGCTCGGACTAAAGTCCCCAGTTCTGATTAATTCCAACACAAACTACATACAAAATAAAAATCAATACCACACAACATTTCTGAAATCCTCATTCCTTTCAAAAGCCTTCAAGTTCGTCACCTGGATTGTTGCAGTTCTGATGTGCTCACATCTCTTGCATTTTTAATCACCTGACAAAGTAAAAAGGATTCCATAAATACTGTGCAATATTTATAATATCACTTAATTTGTATGTTATTTGGCTATTTTATCTAATTTTGACAATGGATACTTGTGTGATATGTTTGTCTGGTAGTCATTAAGAACAACATAAACACACACACACCAAACAAACAATTCAGAAGGAATATCCCCAAAATTGAGATGCCATTAGTAGTTTTACAAGTAGACTAGAATTGCTTGTTCAATATCTAGCCTCTTAGGAGCATTATAAACATCCTTAAATACAATTAGGTCAGTTCTGGAAATTTTAACAGCTGTATTATTTGTATGCCTTATCCATATTGTTTTGACTGTTTCAGAACTGAATAAATATTCAATTTATTACTTTTTAAAAAATTAAGATTATATTGAGGTTGGTATAACTTCATCCAACATCCTATTTTCAGATATATATTATAGTCAGGATTGATTATCTTTATACTTCACAGAGGCAGTTTTTTTGTACTAATAAATAAGCATCAACTTTGACTAGTATTTCATGTCACGTCTAGAGAACAGACTGGTAGCTGCTCAGATTCCACCTCTTCAAACTATTATGAGCTCAAACAGCTAGGTTTGTTAATTTTTTATTGGTGAAAGAATTCACTTCATCAAATTCCAAATGTCATAATTTAGAGTTTCAAAGGGCTAGTTCAATATTGGTGTTAAAATGAGGCATATATATATATCACAGAAATCCTGAAAAGAAAAATAAATCATTTTTTGATACCTACCGACGAGACTTGGAGGCTATGAAAATCCCTGATGTTGAACAGAGAAGCCTGCGTTATGTTCCTGGTCTGGTTCCTGACTGGTCTGAACAAAGAAGGATCATAGCTGAAGTGAACAGGGCACTGGACGGACCAGCTGAATTTCGTAAGTTCAACATTGGTAAAAATTCTTATTGCATAAAAAAATTCATTACTTATGATTTTATAAGACAATCAGCCACAGTAAATCGTTTCTGTGATTGAAAATGAAAGGTATCTGTAATTTTTAGATTAAAAAAATGTTATGGTACAGTGGACATATTATATTTCCTTGCATTCATTAATGAATAATATTAATTCATTGTTCCTTACATGTAATTGTCTGAATGAGCAATTTGTAACATTGTAGGATGCAGAACAATGATAAATACCAAAATGTTTTAAGTTTTTAAACTTAATTAATTCTTAATGTGTTGCAACATGTTTGAAATAAGAATTGAACTTGGCTATTTAAGTTAGTATAGTGACTAATACTATTTGGCAATCTGATAACATCAATTCATAAAATATGTTATAAATGGATTGAATTTCAAAGAATTCAAGATTTAGTTTGATTGCAGTCGATTTATAAAACTGCTACAAAAACCTGTGACCAGAAATTAGCGAAGTACTTATGATCTTTAACTACTTTTATTATACTATCAGACTTACGGAGAGTATATTTCAGTTTGCTTGTTAGCCACAAACCTCTTTTTCACAAAAGCTTTCTTTGCTAAGGTTGACCTTGAACTGAATTGTTAATTGCAACACAAATCAAATTGAGATAGAATACTTTGTAATGATATAATAATTTAAATAAGTTACCAATATTTTATAATGAATTGAGTAAAGCGGTTGAGAAGAGCAGAATGATATGTTTTTTTAAGGTCCTCTTCGGCATCCTCTGCAAAAGACTCCATCTCAAGAACGCAACACTACTGTCCTCTCTGCTTATATTGTTGACAAGCAACAAAAAGCTGAAGCACGCAGACAACAATACAGAGCCCAGAAGGTATGGTAAGAACAAATATATCTTCAAAATTCATCAGACAAAATAGTTTTGTCAATTTTGAAGAACAATATTTTAGAACTTTATTATACTGTTAACCATTAAAAACCCAGGGCTTTATTTTAAACTTCTCTTAATCTACTACCACCACTCAACTTTGTAGATAATACTAACAACATTTAATAACCATATTTTCTTTGTCATTTGATTAATGTGTGGGACTTACTGTTATTAAGGATGATTGCTAATCAATAAACAAACCGTGCTACTGTTTTAAAAAATAAAAACCCCATCCCTCAAACAATTTTTAAGGTACATCATACCCGATTTAGAAGCGCTTCTAGTTACAAAACAAAGAATGTTATGCACAATGGTGAAAGTTTTATATTTTGTAAGAGGTAACTCTTGTAAGCTTTCTCATTTAAAAACCTCAAGATATTTCCTCAAATTATTTTAATACTTTTGAACTTCATTTTGCTTATTTTCAATAGTAATTTGAAAATCTCTATTTAAGTAAATGAGGCATACAGTTATGCTCTTTAGAACTGCATGTATATTTCTAGTATCATGTATCAGGAATCTAACTGCAGTAGCACATGATTGACAAATTGTGAATGCCATTTTATCAGAGGAAAAGGAATATGTATAAAATATGTTAAAAGTGATTACAAACTATTGCAGAAGCATAGGTATCCAAACAAAGCAATAACATATATTGCTATGCCTACCATTAAAGTGAGAACTGTAGTAAAAGTTGGAGAAATAAATTTGTTATTTAGGGAGAAAAATTATCAAGTGTATATTCATCAGAGAAAAAATTAAGAATATCTCATGCAACTTCATGATTTTGCAATACATTTTTAAAACAATTCCTGTGAAGTACAGTATATTGATGCATAATGTTGGAAATCATATGAAAAGAAGGTCCAAAAATTATTCATCAGTGGGGCTACAAAAGAGTTAAGCAAGCAAGAGGAATGTGAAGATTTTGTAACCCATCTACAATGGGAGTAACTTACACAAATAAAATAATATAAAACTAGTTAAAAGGCACGTAAACACTGTTATATAGGATTATAATGATCAGGAATAACAATTATCCTATATAAATTAGATGTGGGTTGTAGATTTTATTGATTCAATAAAAATGGTGTAGATATAGTTGCAATATTATCTAGTTTTACCATAGTCTAAGTGATTGCTTACATTTATTTTAATTTAAATCACAACTATTTCCATATCTCCAATATGACCTGAAATGCGTTACTGGAATTATTTTATTTTGCCAATTTCTGTAGTGGTAGATTATAAGCACATTTTCAATTTTAGAAATAATATATCTTGAAGGGATGATCCCAATTAATGACAACAACTTGTGATAAGAAAACATTAGAATTGTTACTCCTCTTTTGATAAATCTGAGACATTTCAACTATAAGATTTTGATTCACATAAGTTCCATTATTCTGCTTATAAAATGCATATATTTATGTAATTCAAAAAACGAAACTTTTTCCAGATTAAAGATGCTCAATTAAAATTGAATAAAGATCGTATACTATACTTGGATTGGAAGAAGTCCATGAATGAAGATGAAAAAGTCAAATACACATAAGTATAGATATACTACTGACAACAATATTTATAAAAGAAAATCAAAATTAAACCAATACAACAAGTGAAATAAATCAGAGAATAAATTTAGTTAAAATAAATACAATTTACAGTCTATATAAATAAATGCAACATTTTTATTATATATATATATATATTGTTTTAGATAAGATGCAAAAACCACACATTTATAACTTTCCATGCTAAGTATAAAGAAATAAATATTTCTCAAATATAATTTTCTTTTTGAGTTGCAATTACTTTATCTCTTTATGCAAGACATTCAAATTTTCTTAGGGGATTGGAACGACTAATTGACAGCTATCACTACTATGATGTAAAATGAAATGATCATGACAGTTAAAAGACAGAAAAACTTGTAATTATGAAATATATTGTAAAGTTTTAGTACATTAGTATCACAAGCCAAAAACTGAAAAAGGTGAAAACAAGCTGAAGGTAGTTGCCAATGAATATCCATGATACAGCACTGCATTGTGCCTGATGAGAAAGTGATTGCATTCAGAAATATAACATTTTTATACAGGTATTTACCTATATAAAACGCCCTTTAGAAAGCAACACGCCTTGGGAATTATTATGGTGCCAAATCAGAAGTAATTATATTTGGGGATGGGTCAAATGTAATTAACATATGGAGAATCAGGGTTCGAAATATATACACATGTTCACAGTATGTACACGAAATTCATTTAACAAACGATTGAAGTAGTCCGTTTGCCACAAATTTAAACTGGCTTAAATCAAGAGAGAGAACTATTTTTCGATTTCCTGAAACTATAATTGTTTTAATTTATGCGCTACCACAATCAGCTGTTGCGACGTTGCCGCTTCAAGCATGAAGATTGTTTGCATTGGATTGAAAGCGGCTATGTAGGTAGGTATTTACAAAAGTTTGATAAGAGATTTATATATTGTATATCATATTTATATAATACATTTCA
The DNA here is from genome assembly GCA_037074705.1 of Zhengitettix transpicula. NCBI lineage: Eukaryota > Metazoa > Arthropoda > Insecta > Orthoptera > Tetrigidae > Zhengitettix > Zhengitettix transpicula. The sequence continues at coordinate 199,131,704 of CM073590.1, forward strand.
ATATATCAATCTTCATTGTTGTAACATGTTGAAATAGACTAACGTATTATAAACATTTCTTAAGTAATTGTTGAAAAATTTAGTTTTAATTGCTTAGGTTTAACAATACCAGATTATAACACTGTGGTCTGTCCAGGACTTAATAGGCGAAAGCTAATTTTTGAAATGGTTGGTAAAAATTAATATATAACGGCCAAGGAGTAAGTTAAGAATTAATTATAAAAAATTTATTGCTCTTAAGCATTTTATCAAAATTTTCTAAAACACTACGTTTCTTCGACAACCAGTGGACAACATCAGGTGTAAACTACAAGTAATAGATGGTAAAATTATTCGATGAAATCGACGCCTGGACATTCGAGCTATTGCAGACTCTGACAACATCGACAAGAAGACAGTAATTTAAATGACCACTTTCAACGTGACAGAAGTTTGAGAAGCTCTTCAATCAAGCAAAATAATATCCACTCTTCAAAATAATGATTCTAATTTTTTAACGATCATATTCGCATGTTATTGGTAATGAATTTTGGTATATCGCATCGAAATTCACTTGAAGAGACAGTTCACCAAAACAAATTAAAATACGGAAGATCATGTCATACTAATAAGCAAGAATAATAGTTTGTTTGGCATTAATGAAACTGTTTACGTAAATTGGGTCAAATTATAAGTCCAATGCGTATTTGCTACAGCACATAAAATAATTTAGTCAGAATTAAGTTTTCTCAATTTTAAGATCCTTCATAATAATTGTGTTTTAACACTGCGAATCAATGCTTCGATATCGAAGACTTTAAACTCCTCGCCATGTGGCGCATAGCTCCTGGTAAAGCAGCCAGTGCTATTCCAGCTATCGAGCAGTATCTGGCTATGTAGTCACAAAGACCATGCTCACAATACGTACAGCTCAACAAACTGCTTGCTTTGGGTGCTGCGGTGCTAACAGCACAAGGAAACATAGCCCCCCCCCCCCTCCCGTGCTATGACACAGAGAGGTGGCCGCATCAGGCGACATAACAAACCAAATCGAAATAAATTTGAACTATTAACTAATTATAAATCTTATTTTATAATAGTTTATATTTTCAAAACAAAAATAATATTCGTTAATTTTTGGTAAAATTAAAATAAACCCAATATAACGTTATTTTAAATAAAACAAAATTTAAGAGGTATTTTATAGTGTGAAAATCTACCGCACGACCCAAAATACAAATCCGCTGAATGGCTTGTTCCGAAAATTAACTTTATTTAAAATATTTACCGAGGAAAAATACTTTCGAATTAGAAGTGTAATATTATTTCGCTGAATTATAAATGTAGCATATTACGTATTGGGTCAGAGTTGGTAACACTGATGTAGTTTTATTATTTTACATAGTTATCATCGTAAAAATGGTTGCTTGGGGTGATGTAGCATATATCTTCTAAAACTCAGACCCGCCACTTGACAGGTGTAAAATTACAAGATGTACGCTGCTCCTGAACAACTTGTTGAAATTATTCCAACAAGGAAGTTTTACTTATCATAGTTTATTTCCACCAACTAAACCTCTTATAAATTTACTACTCTACGTTATTTGATATAAGCTACTTACGTCAAGTTTCATTAAAACTTGAAGTGTCGAATCCGATAAAATCACTTCAGTTGAACTTCAAGGAATATCAGTGAGAATCGTACAGTTTTAAACATTCGCAACTGACGTGAAACTATTTTTCAAATTAATTAATAGTTTAAGATAAAATTGCGTAACGGATAATTAAGCGCACACGTTAATAAGTGAGCCTTCAATGTGGTTTAAATAAAACTCTATTACATTGGTTACGACACAAATGCAATTATTTCCCCAACAGCACAAACTAGTGTGACTTACAATGAGCTTGTACATACTTTAGGAGATTTAACTAGAGTAATAATATTAATTAATTATGCTGTTTAATAAAAAGACCGTTTTCTTGGAAACACTCCCTCCCTCGCCCCCATTTGTGTTTTAAATGCAGCCTATGTATCTTTACATATATTTTTTATTTTGTTTGCAATTTATTAAACCTTTAAATGACACCATACTCTGCTCAATCGCAGTACAGTATTGTTCGTTCATATTAATTCTATATGCAAATATGGCTGCTTAGGAAAACAACTGATGCCATCACAATTGGGAAAGCTCGAAAAACCTGCAAATTCAGCCAATTGGCTTAGATACTGACAGTATATATTAAATTAGAACTTGCCGTGATCTTACATTTCTATTCGTATACTTGGCCAAAAAGGCGACCAATTTTCTGTTTCAAAATTTAGAAACATTAGAACTTCGAATTTGGATGGTGACCTGATTGAATGTTAATTCTGTAACATCAAGATTTTATTCTATTTGCAATTATAAATATCCTACACTATTTACTATATTCCTGGCTGCGTTAGTGACACTGTGAAACCTTTAATTGTGCTAATAAGAGAATTATTCTTATTACCACTACGAGGTAAAAGGGATAATAAAAAAATATTACTAAACAATGTGCAATAATATATGAAGGCCTCAGTACTTTTAAATCAAACACTTTGTTTCAGAACCAGTTCCAATAAAGCCGATTTTCGTAAACAGTGAAGTAATTGAAAGGAGAGACTATCTTTCATCAGATTCTTATTTAATATTCGTCAATGCAATTCAAGTCGATGCAATATTCCCTAGGCGTAATTCGCGCTCCATTTTTTTTTCAGTGTAGTGTTATCGATAGGTTAATCGATTAGTCGGATCGTATTTCTGGTGTTGATGGCAACATGTGCGAAGGAAATGGAAGATTGTTGTATATGTCAATGCCTATAGTTTCTGAGCCCCATCTTCAGGCCTGAATTAAGCATACAATTTGCAATGTAGATAATTATTACGTTTGTCATTACGTAACTGCATCACGTCGTAATATATTTTCATTATGGATACTGTGTGTACTGAATAGGTTGTTTACAAATTTCACTTACAATGCCTAGAATTAAGACAAGAGATTACCACATCTCTTGGTTAAGACAAAGAGAACTTGGACATCGTCGTCCTCTGGGAGATAGTGATAGATTTTCTAAAGAACTATATTCTTCTATTATGCCTTGTACATGTTGGGACCACAGTGAACATTTAAGGAATGCATTGCATGGAGGTGTTTTCAACTTGGAATTTTCTCCAGATGGGTATGAAGTTCTATAGATACTTTTTTCAATTTGTTATCTAAGATCTGCAGCTAAATATAATTTAATTTTTAGTTCTCTTCTTGTGGCTGCCTGTGAGAAGAAAAGCATTTTGATGTTTGACCCTTTGTGCCGCAAATTAGTTCATGCAGTAGATAATGCTCATCGAGATTGTGTCAATTGTGTTCGGTGAGATGAACAGATAAATTCTTTGAAATTATTGTTAAATGTTCTTAATTATATTTTTTTATACCAAATTTAAAGGTTAATGTGTGAATATGTCACTCTTCACAAGTTATAACTTCTATGTATCTTATTTATAGTTTAAGTATAACATTTGTTTGTATATGTACTGAAATATTAACAATTTAGTATTTAATGCTTACATTAAATGCATTTTGTAATTTTGTATGTATATTTTTATTACAAGATTTGGCATTGGGTACATTTTGATAACTGGAATTCAATTGATATGTTTTGAGATCCCTGTCAGTGGTAAGAAAATATTCCCAAGTGACTAGTTTATTTTTTGGGTTTAACATTAATTACATTTAGGTAGTATATTAGTTTACACAATTTATTGTATATGTGGGGAAAATAACTGTGTATATTGTTATAAAATCTGTCTCCAATTGAACATCAATTTATAGTAATTACATTTGTATGTTTTAAAATATCATGACTGTCATTTGTGTTATGTAAAGCTGAAAGAAATGTGGAAGTTTTCTTGAATACAACATTTTGCATATATCTATGTAATTACAAAAAAAGAAGCTTTGATTCATATGTGCTATATACTATAGGCATATTTGCTATAACAATTACTTTTATGTATCTTAAGTTTTTTTAGTATTCTGTACAAAGTTCCGTGAATGAATTTAAGTAGTATTATTATTTGCTATTGATAAATATGCACTGGCTTTTGTTTTATATCAAGTGCTGTAGAAATTGTATATGTAGGGTTGGTGCTAAAGAATTAACTTTTTCCTGAAGGTAGTATTTACTGGTTGGAAGTGTTTCATACATTACATTGTAGATTGTTGTTTATTTATTAACAATTATAAGGTTATAAGTTGCTTTGAATTGATTTTATTTCCATTCATTAACAACATGTAATTCACTTTTTGCTAAGTAGAATGCTGTATTAATATGCACATTTTATATCTAAGGCAGATATGACAATTATTGTAAGTTCAAATTCATTTCTAGGTTTTTGGATTCACGAGTTTTTGCTACTTGTAGTGATGACAGTACTGTTGCCCTTTGGGACTCCAGAAATTTGAAGACACAGATTCGCACACTACATGGACATTCTAATTGGGTAAAAAACATCGAGTTTTCTTCACGTGATAGTCTGTTGGTTACATCTGGCTTTGACGGTAGCATATATACTTGGGATATAAACAGGTGATGATCTTGTTTTTAAGTAAATATGTGTATTTATTGTTTATTTTTTATATTTCAACTTCTGTTGTTACAGTTATACAGAAAATGGTTTTGTTTATAAACGTGTATTCCATACAAATGGATTAATGAGGACTCGCCTGAATCCAGATGCTTCAAAAATGGTACTTTGCACATCAGGGGGTTATCTGATGATAATTCATGATTTGGATCTGAACACACTGGCTCAAGATCTTGCTGGTTTTAAGGTTATTTCTTTAATTTTAGTTTGATAATAGTCTTTATAGAACCAAAAGCAATACTTAGCACTCAGTAAAATACTCATCATTAATGTAATTTTCATTTTGGAAAATGTGTAGAAAATTATTTAGAAATGTTTTTCTTATGAATGTTTGGCCCAATAAAACCGAATTAATTTGTAGGTACTATGTTGATCTAACGTTGGGGTTTCTATTGAACTTGAAACTAATCATCATCTTAGTTTATATACTTAGTTACACAATTTATTAGAGAAATTTAACTGGTTTTCTCAATTGATTTTTAACTTGTATTATAAATAGTTTATTTAAATATATAAATATATTTTTCAGCCCAATATGTATAGGCTAATGCAGCTGAGTCAGACTACAATCCCACTGGCTGCTGATTTCACACATTTATTTTCAAAAACCCGCCAAGCAAATAGGGTTGAAATTGTGTCTGATTTCCCAAAGGGTGATGATGCTGAAGTTGTTTCTTCATTACAAATACATCCTCAAGGCTGGTGTGCTCTAAGTCGAAATATAAGTAATGATGAAAGCTCTGAGGTTAGTTAATTTTGTTTATTATTTTTATTAGCATTTTGTAATTGTTTCAAAAACTATACACTTTTTTATACTTTTCAGTGGACATGTGTTCATGATATTCAGGAACAGGATGTAGATATTGAATGTAACCCAGAAATAAATACTGATATGCGTGAGGAACTTAAACCTGATAGTGATAGTGAAAGTGAACCAGATGAAGCAACTGCTATAAATTGTCCATCTATAGGCCCTGTAGCAAATAATGCAGGCCACAGGAGACATTATGCAGTACCACATTTCCTAGGCAGGTCTAATTTATCTGATAGTCGTAGAAGTGACATTGGTATCCCAGTAGATGTTAGGAGAACTGTGGATGAACGAGGTAGGCGTGGTTTTTCACCTGCTAGTGTAGAGCTTCATGTATCATCTTCTGATGTATGGGAAGCTTTAGTTGCTATCAGAGAAGCCAGAGTGCGACGTGAAAGAGAAAGGGAAAGAGAAAGGGCAGAGAATTCCAGGGAACGAAATCAAAGATCTCAAAGAAATCAGGGTACAGAAAATCGAGTTGCCCGCACAATCGAATTATTAGGAGGTGAAGAGGACATTGGAAATGAAGATGTTGCTACGGCAGCAGCTGCTCGTAGAAGAATAAGAACTGGAACTGTAAGGATTCTGGTACATCGAAACTCTGGAAATTTGGCTGATTCTCAACGCTCTGAAGCTGTACCATCATCAAGGATATTGAGGATACATGGCAGAAGTGGTTCAGAACCTACAGGCATGTCTGCAAGTCATACCATTACCTCCAGAACCACTTCAGAATCTTCCTCTCAGAGAAATGACAACAGTTCTGATGGCAATTCCCAAATTGCATCAAGTTCTTCTGGTGTTTATGTAATTGATCGCAGTGAAAATCAACCTCAAACTTCTGGTACATCCAACACTAACAGCACTACAGTTTCTGAGTCTCGTTCACTCCCAAGGATGTATCGTCTCATCAATAATGCAATGAGGCAAGACAATAACTCTAATCACAATCGCATGATACACCAAAACATTCCAAGGCTCACACATTACATAAAAGAACCAAATCTTGGGAAAGGTTTCATAAAGGAGCTTTGTTTTTCAGCTGATGGGCGGTTAATTTGTTCCCCTTATGGTGTTGGTGTCAGATTGTTATCTTTTTCACCTGACTGTGCTGAACTTTCATTGTGTGTACCCCACAAACCACCCGTTCCTTTATATGAAATTGGAACAAATATGTGTCATACAGATATAGTAGTTAGCACAAAGTTCTCACCAAAACATTATCTATTGGTGTCAGGTTGTCTAACTGGTAAGATAGTATGGCATCAACCTGTAGTTTAATATAAATTCTAGTGTCAATGTGCATAATTAAATGTACCAAATTGCTCAATAAATACCAAAGGAGTAATTCTTATGTTTCAAAATTTTTTGTAGGCAGTGACATAGATATGTAAATTGATGTCATTCACTTGTATACTGTTGTCAAAGCATGCTACAAATATACTTAATTTCCAGATTAAACTGAAATGTTTTGCATTATGTTTATGAACTTCTGTGTATATGTTTTCAATATGATTATTTTTGAAAATAATTGGTCAATTACATTATTTCTGAATTGTGAAACTATAAGAATCAATCTTGTATATTTGTTGTTGCATTAGATAAGCTTTATAATCTATTAAGATTTGTATACTGTATATTTTGTATGACAAATATGGGAATGTAGAAATGTACAGGCATATTACCTATGATGACTTGTAATTTTCCAATCTGAAATATAAAAAGTTTCATAGTGTAAGAAAATGAGCTTTAATTACTTGCACAGGCATTCGTTTTCTGTAATTCAAGTTTTAGTGCCATGTCATTAAAACTATAGAAACTTTCTTATTCATTTTATTTATCTGCCTCATTTTTAGTGAAGTAATATACTTAAAGAAATGACAAAGGCATTGTAAAATTACATAAAAATGTAATAATAGTTTAATAAATAAATGAAAAACCTGCATTCAATTGCTTTAAATTGTAAATAAATATATCAACTTGAGTTTATTTTAGTGGATCTAAAATGTATCATATTCTTATTTTGTTATACTCATTTGTCAAAATGAATATTGATTCCAAAATTTAATTTTATTTTGTGTTGTGTATGTTGAATTTTGAGGGTTATATGGAAATAAATTATGAGAGTTTTGTTGGACCATGATGTTTTTATTTGACTGTATCCCAAAAGTTAACCTTACAATTCATAAATCAATTTTAATCCTCAATTTTTAGGAACAATTAAAATTTTTGTCCTCAATAATAATTACAACCTGATGATTTGGTATATACATTTACTTTGTGAATTTTGTATGTTTCTGAGACATTGTAAAGTCTTAGAATTAGCTGTCCATTAAATTTTTTTGAAAGTAATGGTTGGTTATTTTTTTTTTAACAAGATGTATGTTTTACTTGTTTTAGGATTTTATCCCTTCTATCAGTATTCTAATTATGGTGTAGTACTAATTCCATAATTGGCGCCTATATTAAGTCATGTTTTTTCTCTCTATCCTATAATTATATCAATTATTTCAATATACATTATGTGGTATATCCCTTCTTTATTTAAATTTTTTCTGTTTATACACAGACAGCTCATTTTACTCCATTGGTTTTTACACTATGCTGCTTTCATTTAATTAGTCACTGGCATAATCATACTGTTCTAGAACATCAATCTCCTAATTTTTGGTTCAGACCACACATTTTATCAACAAAGTTTCTGATGGGATACTAATTACACAAAATACCTGCCATATTAAGACCCTTATTTTGAATGTTATGTTTTATACTATATAACATTTAAAATTAGGAGGAATAAATTTCTCTGTGATTAAAGTAGAACAAGAAATTTACTTTAAAATGTTTATTTAATAATTTTTACATAATTATGTACAACAATGTCAAGTAATAGGCACATTTTGTGATAAAGATTTTACATTAATCAATACTTAGAATGTATTTTTCATTTGCATTTCAATAAATACAATTGTTACTTCTTGATGCTCATCTTGCAAGTATTAGTTTTGCAATAAAAAAAACTATTCTCATAGTAAGCTTCATTTTATAAATGGAAACAAAGTTGCATATTATTCTGTCTTGAGCAAAATACATCACAGTAATCATAAGAATAGAATTATAGATATGCAAGAAATTAACAGATTGCTAAGCAAATGTGAAATAAAATGGGCCACTGTTTTTGTACTTTATAGTTACAAGAACTTTGTCATCCTTAAAGAGTTAAGGTAAAATAAACATTGCTGTTTTACATTCAATCACTATTGTAAGGAAAAGTTTTAATGATTTAATAGGAAATATATTTCAGTGTTTGGATATAAGAAAATTGAAAACTTAAACTACTGTCATTAACTATTACAAGCATGAAGTTTCACTACTTTTGCCATTGAGAAAGGTGAAAAATTTTTATTTTTGCTTTTCACTTTTCCCATGACACAATATGAAACCAGAAGAAGTTCAGAAAAATATTGTAAAATAAACAATATATTTGTTTACAAGCTGAAGGTTGTTACTGTTCGCAATTTCTAACTTAAGATTTTAGTTAAACCTGTGTTGTTTGTCAAGTTGATAAATTTATGACATATATTCAAAAACTATTAAATTAAAAAGTTAAATAATCTTTATTCATTGTATTTTTCAAAATGCAATATTAGTAGTTGAAACAAAAATCAATATATATACTAATGTTAACAACAAATGAATGATACAAATGACAAAATGGATTGATTTGAGATATGATTTCATTGTAAATACAACACATTACTCTCACATGGCAAAAAAAAAATTGAATGATTCTCTTATGAAATGGAATACAGTTATACACAAAAACATTTAGGAACTTGTTTCTATAATAGTGTTCCCAGTCTATCTTTCACTCACATTACAATGATGTGGATTCATGTAGTTTATATTGTCATGGGTGAAACACGGATTAAATTATTAATTTATCCCACATACAATTAACAATTTTTAGAAGAGCAGTATTTTGTTACCTTTTAGATATCTGCACTTTTAGACATTTTCTTTTTAAAATAATAATTACAGGTACATATAAATTCCTAAACAAACAATGACTAAGGCTTTGAGTACTTCATATTGGTGTGCACCACTTTCCATATTTCCTTGTTTTTGAACATTCATGTGTTCTTCATGATTCTGACTTGAAGACTGACTATCAATATCAGTGTGGCTTGGATCATGATGAGGTAATGGAGACCTTTTTGTTCTATGACTGGATCTTCCAAAATTCAATGATTGATTCTCATTAGTTCTTAGAACTTTTGCAACTGCTTCTTGTTTTAGTGTAATTCTGTTTTCCGACCTGTTGGTTAACAAATCTGAACTGTCTGAAATTATTTCAGGGTTGTTTCCTGTTGACTGTGAAACCTTTTTTGAGGGTTTACTCTTTGTAGATTTAACTGATACCAAAAATTCTTTAATTTCAGAAGCTTCAGAAACGAGATCATCTGACGAAGAACCAGTTTCCTGTTCTAGCTGCCTAACTAATGACAGTTGTGTTGTTTTGAAATTATCTGGAAAATTATTGTTGCTTTCTTTGTAATAGTTATTTGAGTTTTGTTGAGGCAGCTGAATTGGATAAACATGTGGTTTCTTCAAGTTTTGAGTTCGAAGCTGTGGTATTTTGTCAGGTTGGATTATTTCTGGAACTGGTGGGGGAATTTCACCCCGGAAAGGACCAAACTGTGGTGTCTCTCTAATTAAAGCAGCTGTTCCACTAGGATTTTGATTGTTGGGTGATCTAACAGAGGGGTTTGTAATAGAAGAAGCCAATGTTACATCCACTACAGATTTCCCATCATAGGTGACTACTGTTCCTGGTGGTATTGTTGCTTCTACATTTGGTTTTTGATTTTTGACATTACCAGAAGGATACTCAACTGGTGGAAGATAATATGTGTCTAAACGCTCTGCAGCCATTGCAGTTTCATCTTGAGAATCTTCCAGTATTTGTTGGAATCTAAAGGAAGGAGAACTACCACGTGAAGGAGCTCTCAATTGTTGAGCAATATTGGTGGGATATATAGGTCTTCTTAAACTTGGTCTTGATGATCGCATTGGGTGTGGATTAGGTTTTCTGTTTCTAAAAGGTGCAGTTACTACAGGTGGAGTTAAATTGTGTGCTAGAGAAACTGTGTTTTTATGTTTGGAGGAATGATTATAGTTTGTAATTCTGTCTGGTGGCGATGGAATAAATATTGGCTCAAATAATTCTGGTTGTTGACCCTCAAATATATTTTCTTTTTTATCCTCATTAATTTCTGATACTACCTCAGAAATTAATTCTTCATCCTTTTTATCAACAAATTCAGTTTTCTTGGTTTCTGTTTCAAATTCTTCCACAGGTCTATCTGTATCACCTCCTTGAGATGATCTGTCCTCTACACCTTCCTTTTTTTGAATTATTGGTTTGAATCCACCTTCAACAACAACAGATTCTGGATGAAATCCTGTATTGATGGCTATGGGAAGTTTTATGTTTTCTTCTTCTGTTGTTTTAGCAACAGGAACAGTAATCGTTTTTGACTTATCATTTACAGTATCATGGTGGTCAACACTTTGATTGTTATTATCTTTTGTAGGAGCTATGATAGATGAAATAGTAGAGGTTGATTCCAGTACTAATTTTTCTTCCAATTTAGTGTAAGCAGTTGGTAAAAATGCAAGTTTGTTTTGGTGAGATGAAGTTCTATGCTGCACTGGAATTATGACTGGAGAAGTTTGAGATGAAATAGAAATTTTGCTGAATGGTCTCTGAAATGGATAGGAATATACTGGCCTAGGAGGCATTCTGTATAAAGGTTTCTTTAACCCTGAAATATAATTTTGAGGCACTGTTGAGGAAATATATGGGTTCCGTATTAATGCAGGTAATCCTGGCCTTGGAACATGAGGAAATCCACGATGGGGGATAGCATGTTGTAAAGGAGGAAGGTATTGATGAGGTTTGTGTATTATCATTTGAGTATGAGGTAAAGTAGTTGGAAAATTAAGGTTGGGGATTGTATGAATATGAGGTGCAAGTTTATATGCCCCAAAGTAAATTTGTTTAGTTGAATCATTCAGAGGAAAGGAATCAGAAGAAAATTTATCATTTGGTTTTTGATGTGCATTACCTTTGTCTGGAGATTCTTGAGCTTTGAATGAAGTTGATGAAAATTCCACTTTTAAATCTTGAACATTATCCTGTGTGTCCATTGGAATGTGTGTTGATGAGGAAAAATCTTCATTGCTTGACGACATCACTGAATATGGTGTTGTAGCATGAATTATTGGTTTTCTTCTAGGGTCAGCAAGATTTAATCCCCCATGATCAGAGTGTTGAGATGACTGTAATAAAGAAAGTTTTTGTATTGCTTCCTCAGAATTTAATGTACTTTGATAAGTCTGATTTTCTTTGGACTCAGAGAATGAGTGGTTTTGTTGAGTATAGTTAAAACTTTCTTTAGAGAAATGATCTAAGGTGCTTTTCTTTTCAGCTTCACCTGACTCTACTACTGAGAGAAAGTCTTTGAAGTCAACTTGTGGTGGATTAAGAATTTCATGTGACTTTAAATTAGAGTTAGTATTTGTTTCTTTGTCTTCCTTTAGCATACTTTCAATCAAAACTTTTTTATCAGTAACCTGTAAATCTGGAAATCCTTTTAATGCTGCATTTTTTTCATCATTAATAAAATATCCATTTGGTTTCACCACTGTGCTGACACGTATACTTGGTCGTGATTGTAGCTCACCTTCTTCTTCACCCTCCTCTTCATCTTGTTCAAGTGGTTCTTCAGCTGGTAATATTCTAGATGGTACAAGTTCACTTCCACTGGCTTTTGCATCACATCTATCCAAAACATTTATTTTCCATCCAAGATATCTGTGGCTGTAACACTTTAGAAATAAGAGATTATTAGAATATCACTTCTTATAAAAACTGTCTTAATATTAACTAATCCTATAGTAAAATAACTGTCTATATTCTTCAGATTATATAATTACATAATTATTTGACTTTATTTTTAATGTAATGCATATTCACGGTGAAGTCTATTAAATTTGGGGAGGGGGAAATCATATTCAAAATTGAATTCTGTCAAAAAATAATAAAAATAAACTCAACAAAAAGTAAAGTTGCTCATAAGCGCTCACATAAATGAAAAGTTCACCTTTTAGAAAAAAGATAGACAAAGTGTACAGAGGGAATCTGGCCTGAAATAAAATTAAAAATTGATGTGTATCAAAAACTGATCACATTACATAAATCGAAACAGTGTAATTGTTAACCCATTTTGAATTTGGCTAAAATTGGCCATTTTATAAATTAAGTGTAGGTGAGCTCAGCAATTTGATTTGCTTATTTAGTTATCTAATTTTAGTCTGACACAGTGAAGTAAAGTATTGCTTAAGAATGTGGTGCTCAGATCTTGACAACATGATTGAAATGCTTGTAATAAACTCTGTGAGCTAGATGTACCATAATTATTTCATAGAGAATTTTACTCAAGAGCTCATAATATTCCATAACTAGAAAATTTATCACCTTGTAATCTATGAACCAGAGTGTAAATTTATTTTTAAAAAGGTTACTCATTTTCAATCAAAATTTAATTATGCCTGCTAAGTTCTAATTTTTATTTGTCAAAATATAAAATATAGAAGTGTCTAACAGCTTTTAAACAGTTGTAGGCCAGGAATTTAACATTACAGTATTCAGTGGACACCATAATATAAAAAAAGTTATTCTAGAATGAATATGAGATAAATTTCTCAGGTTAATAATGTATAAATTGAATATATTTTTGGAAATATGCTATATGAATGCATTTTATAGTTATTATAATTGAAAACTTTTTAAAAAGGAGAGATATTATATACTTATTAAAACATGTTAAATATAAAACATACTACACAGTTCACTTGTAATATATACTATTAATGTCCTTGCATACATGAAATTATAGATTTGAATATAACTTTATAATGCTGGCTGGAATTAATCAAATCCAGAATATCTACTAATACTATTCAAAAGATTAAAAATATATTAGAAAAATTATACTGTTAAGAATTTTTATGTTCATGTAACATATTAGTGTGCATATTTGTACTATGCTAATCTGTTTACACATTAGTAAATGAAACACATTTAAAATAAATTTGGCTAGATTTCTGCATTAAGCTTTTTGTACTGCATTTTGTTAAAGTACAACATTTAGATTATGGATTTCCTTAATTTTTCCCTTATGAATCATTGACATATATTTTTAAGCATATAGTATGTATTCAGGACTTTATTTTTTCTGAACGGTTCATAAATTTATATTAATTAGATTGCAGCCTATAAAATAGAAATAAATAAATAACTTACCTGGTAATAAACAGTATCTGGAGTGTCAGGCCCTGGTGTCCAAGTAACAACACCTGGGTCCCCATTGTCACAAATTAGGCTCAACGTTCGTTGGTAGGCTCCAAATGAAGCAAACTCATCAGCTGGAGGTTGATCGGGATCTGGTGTCCAGTTGCAGAGCCGACCAGTTCCTGTAGGTGTGATATCACCTTTCCGTGACACCTGTATTCCTGCAAAGACTCGGATTGCCTGAAAAGTTAAAAATATATGACATTTAACTGTTCTTCCAAGTAACAATAAATATTCAAAATACATATAACACATTTGGATAGGAAAGAGAGACAGTGTAGTCAACTTACCTGAAATCAACAGTTGGTCCAATCAGGGTTGAGCAGTAAAAATATTTAAAATTTTTGAGAACATTATTCATCAGGAAATAAGGTCTCAACTGTGTGCCAGCGATGCAATTTTATTTTTTTACTGCTCAGCACAACTTGGCCAAGTGTTAATTTCAGATAAGTTGACTACACTGTCTCTCTTTCTCATGTATATGTGTTATTTCATTTGACATTGTCACATTTTCCTTTACTTAAGGTGTAATATATATATGTACTAAGCAGAATACGTGGGTTCAAGTCCCGCCTGGGTCAAATATTTTCAGTCTTTCCTTCTTCTTCCATCCTTCTCTCTGCTTTGAACATATGCTTTTCTATGTGCGTAATTCTTCGCCCGAGCATATGAATTCAAATAAAGCGCAATCCTCCTATTTCTCCTATTTATTTCTATCCTTCCTCACTATCCAAGTTTAAATGTGAATTAATTCCTTAAATGGATTCTCCTAATATTGTATATATATATATATATATATATATATATATTGGTATGGAAAGGATAGAGAGATAGGTTGTGGCTTACCTGAAAGTGAAGTACGGTGTCGCCATGAGGAACTGAAGGTTGTTCTTCAAATTTTCGGAGGCTCTCAGCCTCCTTCTTCAGGAAGGAGTGTTACACCATTCCGTGCACCGGCCGGCTGCGGACTGGTAAGCCACAACCTATCTCTCTATCCTTTCCATACCAATATTTTTGACAATGTCACATTCTCACTATTACAATATATATATATATATATATATATATATATATATATATATATATATATATATATATATATATTTGATCTTGGATAGTGAGGATGGATGGAAATAATTAGGAGAAATAGGAGGATTACACTGTTTATGTGAATTCATATGCTAAGGCGCTCATTACCTCTACTCTATCCATTCCTATTGTAAAATAACTATAACAACAATGTAGATCTAGAATTTCTCTTTCTTTCATCCATCTGAATTATATTCCAAATGGGTGATACACTGTCAATTGTTAAAAGTTTGGGCATCACCTTTTACACTTTTGAATATAATTTTTTTTATCAGTGTGTGTTTCTCAATGGACATACATATCAGTGATTCAATTAGGTTCAAATTTTGTTTCAAGATTGTAATGAAGGCTGTTTACCCTTGCCCTGTACTATTGGCTTATTATTAAAATATTATCACTTTTATATGTGATTTTTTCTGGTAAACAGTTTGTAATAATAGTAATAAAAATAGAGTTAAAATGTACTTACTGCTCTTTCTTCAGGTGTTTTATGTTCGTAACCTCCAATAGGATCATCTGTGATATAAAATGGATGATACTTGGCAGGGTATTCTGGATCGTTACCTCCTTCAGTAACAAATGTGTACGTTTTGCCTCGAACAACATTGATTTCTGGTATTAAAAGTCCGTTGATGTACCAAGATATTCCCCAGCCAACATGTCCTATAATAGTTTTTGAATGTTTAGTTAAGTGCTAAAAAATCATAATATAATTATATATACTCTAGCTGTATTGGAAATTCAGGGGAAAACCCCCGTCACTGCAGGTCATCTCCTCACATTCCATTAGGGAATAAAATAAGGCTTTAAATATATTGAGAGTGATACTATTAATCTCAGCAATCTTTAAAACTATTCATTTGACATTAATATCAGTTTTTTTTAATATTATTTTTAAGTAAGGATGTGACACTGACAAAATAACTAAAATAATTGGTATGGAAAGCAACTTACCTGAAATTGAAGCTTTGCATTCACATTCAGGCCAGATAGAAGTTCTGCAAATTTTCAGAGGCATTATCTTCTCTGTTCAGAAGGAGAGCACAGCCCATATGTGTCGGCCAGCTGTGGAGTCCACAGTGAGTTGAAACATGGTCTGTACTCACTTCCTGATGGAGAAATTTGAAGAACTTACTTATCCTGAATGACAGCAACAAGCTCCAATTTCACTCCTTCCTGAAGAAGGAGGCTGAGAGACTCCGAAAATTTGAAGAACAACCTTCAGTTCCTTATGGCGACACCACACTTCACTTTCAGGTAAGCCACAACCTATCTCTCTTTCCTTTCCATACCAATATTGCAATTATTTTTGACAATGTCATATACCTACTAATATCATATATATATATATATATATCTGTGTATGTGTCTAATAAAGATAAAGTGACATAATTAAAATAATTGGGGGATAGACATGGCTTTCCTTTGTGTGAACAAATCCCTCCCAGAAAATTTTCCTGATATTATCAGGGCAGTGTTCAAACATTTAGGACTTATGAAAATTAAAAATTGGAGAGCTTGTACTCGGGATAGAAGGAGATGGATGGCAATAGTTGACACAGCCAAAACATTCTCAAAATGTTGGTGTTCATGGGGAAGTTTAAACGTGTGTTAAATTTATATAATGTATGTGGTCCACTCATACAAACCCAATAACCATGCTCCAACCAAATCCTGATTGTTATAACAGACACTTTCTAGTTAAATGGTACCTCTGTTTTTTGTATGTGGATCGAAGTATTTGATTTGTGAATTAGCCATATACATTCCAGTTCTTATTAATATTTGTAAATTCTTGTACAGATAACTTTGCTGATCAATTTCGCTTTATTTGAATGTTAATATCTGTTTTTCATGAACTCTGTTAAACAAGCTTTATCAACCAAAACAGTTGAGAAATGAACAAAAAAATAAAAGTAAAAATGAACTAGCTACATTTTTACTTAGCCACTTCTATTCTGTAAATGAATTTGTAGACCTGTAAGAATGTAATTACTGAATACATTACAATAACCAAATATAAATAGTCAGCATGTGCTATAAAGTGTAACATGAGCATATAAATAATGTAATAAGACTTATAAAATACTTTTGACTCATTCCATTCCTGGAATCATGGCTTTATTGTAGGAACTACAGGATATGTTTGTCTTTGGTATTAATTGCAACAATTAATACTGCTCCACTGTCTCAACGTTTTGTGTTTGCTGAAGTTGGCTGATGTAGTAGACCAATGTTATAACAGTGTATTTACATGTTTCTGATTTTTGAACATTATCCATGAATACCATATTTATGGGGCTTTTTTCTTTTTGGTGATTAAAAAAGGGATAAAATTTCGTTTCATATCTCTCTGTATATATATTAAGTTTTAAAGAAACATAATCAAGAATTACTTACTGATGTTCTTAGAAATGAGTTAAGGAATAATTTACCAGTAATAGCTGAATAACCCCTCTTTCCTCCAGTTGGCCCCATTTGTGCATAAAATACACCATCATCAGGCTCATCGCATTCAATTGGTGGTATATGCCAAGCATTGGGAGCTCTCGATACAGGAGCTGGAGTTGCTGGAGGTCGACTTGTGCGCCGTGGTGCTTCCTAAGATGGAAAAATTATATTACAAATATATTTACACACAACATATTATGGAAGAAAAAAGTACTTCGTCTCTAATGCTTACATTATTTACAATGTACCCTACTATCTGTTTTTTTAGAGTAACATGCTACATGAGGGTAATCCACATGGTGGCTAGTTTCCTTTAATAGCATAGGAAGGGATTTGAAAGTGGGGATGCACAAGGGTAGACCAAGGTAGTCAAGTGTTGACAAGGGCTCCCGGGATATTGTTTAAGGATTCTACCCGGAATTCACCTAAAAGTGATGCAGGTCAAACCCTAGAAAACCTGCATCAGGTAGATCGGGCAGTTATTACTTGTCCCACGCCCTTCCGATGGCGGAAGAGGGGTTTGCTGTGGGGTCGCCTTGACCACTCTTGGTAAATCCTTTTAACACTTCACCCTGCCCATTTGTCTGTGGGACGATCAATTACCTATTCACGTCGACATCTAACCACACTTGCCTATTGTATTTTTCGTATGCCTTCTGATTGTTATCCTTGGAGTCGTTTTTCGGGCGAATTCCTCGAAAGGAGTATCAGCTTTCTGGAAATATTAATTGAGAAACAATCTAGGCATCTCTAGTTTTGAGAATCAAGTAGGCATACCTGAAATCTCTTGTATTCCCTGGTGTATCATTTCCTTGAGAAAAATTCGAGTTTGCCTTTTGTTGGAGTCATTTCTATCCTTAAAGCTTCTTCGTAGGACAGCGATACCTTATAAATATTTGCCACCGAAAAAACCTGAGCCCAAGATGTTGGTGGCAAAGCAGGTAACAACTTGAGACCGAGTTGTTTCATAACGTTTAATCTTTTTCGATCCTGTATGTAGCTGTAAGTCTACTACAATATGACACAAATTGCATATTTACACGGGACACTTGTCGGTATGTATGTATTTAATCTTCAATAGTTGAACTGTTTCTTTTGCGGCGAATTTAAGTCGTACACCTATAATTCATGTATAATTTACAACTTGGTGATGACCTTGTCATTAATTATGCGGAAATAATGGCCACCTCATCGTGTATTTAATACAATAATTCGTATTCTCAGATATTTTATTATTCGAGTTATTCTAATCTTTAACGCGTCAAGACCAATATTAAAGCAGATCTCGATGATTGAAAAGAGCCGATGAACGATGCCAATGTTATGTAATTTTAATAATGGTTCTGAAGCTCAGCACTTGTCACGTGCTCTTTACTCGACGTAATGAAAATTGACGATACGATACGTAATCAATTTTTATTCTTCATTGTAAAATATTGTCAAGAAAATATAACGCTGAAACCCTTGCGTGTAATTTTACCAACTGATAGTGGATTCGTACGCAGCTCTGTGTGTCATGCAAAGTCCCATAATATCTCCAAACATTCATATTCGTTGTGACAACAGCCACGCCTTTTGCCCTTATCACGACAGATGCATCGCTCGCTAACCTTAATTTACCACAAGTAGCATAATCTATTAAACTGGTAGAGGCATTATTAGGACAGTTCACTGTCTCTGTTAATAGGGAGTAAAGTAGAGAGATGATATAAAAGTGCAAGAAGTGATAGAAGCTGAGGAAAGGAAAGCTAGTCCCAACTTTTCGAAAAGAAAAAACTGTGTTCTCAGCAAGAGGCAAGAACCTCGACAGACGACTTTCTGAAATAAGTTGAATTTAGTAGGTTGATTTAGTTAAGGATTTCTCGGGAACTTTAATTCATCTCTCTACTTTGCTTTTCCTGACATAGATAATGGAATAATGTCTCTGTCCGTTTCATCACGCCACTGCCAATCCATATTATCTATTTACCAATAAATATGCTTTGTGGCAAGTGTGGGACGAACTCTCACTTAAGTACCATACATTCTGTAACAGAACCTACGTAGTGTCAACCTATCAAGGTTACTATCAGTAGATATGAAAATTCTGTATCATATGTAGACAGAAAACTCATTAAAAATGTCCAAGCGTAAATATTTAACTGAAGAGTTCGTCGCTATTCTTAAATTGATGTGGCATGATGGTAACATATATAATAATATAATAGCAAATAGGTCGGGTTTGACGACGACCACCATATAATAACTTGTTAACGAGGTACAAAGAAATCATTTAAATTATGACTCATGACGCGTCATTCTGTATGACGAGCCCTCAACAAAGTTTCTTTGGGAGCTGGATATCTTGATTTCGCGTGAGTAGTAGTGCAGCTTTAATGAGTTACAACCAGTGGCTGGGGCATATGTGCTACAGCACATAAATTAATTTACTAAAAATTAATGTTACTTAATTTTAAGAACCTTCATAAAATTGTATATTAACAGTGAGGATTTCTGCTTTAATATTGAAGACTTTAAACTGTCCGCCTTGCTTCACACACGCTCCTGCTAGTGCAGCCAGCTGGCCATGTGAGTGCTACAAGCTTCTAAGTACAGGATCTGTGGTTGGCATGACAGGAGTCCTTGCATCATCCGTAAAGCTAAAAAAACGGCCTCATTTTTGTTCTACAAATCGGACAGCACTTGGCCTTCAAACAGAGCCGTGCCGTGAAATGGAAAAATTAATAAACGAAATCAAAATAATTTTGAACTATTCAGTAATTATAAAACTTTTTTTAAAGTAGTTTTTATTTTCAAACAAAAATAATACATATTTGGCAATATTAAAAAAATCAGAACGTAAAGTTATTTTAAAGAAAACAACATTCAAGTGGTATCATAGTACGAAAATTAAACGCTCGACACTGAACACATCACTGCTCAGTGGCTTATTCCGAAAATTAACTTTATTTAAAATATCTACTGAGGAAAAATACTTTCGTGTTCGAAATGGGTGTCAATTTGGTGCTAAATTATTCCGCTTTTATATTGGAAAATATGTAAATAGAATTATACTTGTAGCATATTAAGTGTCGGGTCCGAGTATTGGTTACTATCACTGTTGTAGTTTTATTATTTTACATAGTTATAAGTTATAGTAAAAATGGTTGCTTGTGGTGATGTTGCACGCAACTTCTAAAACCCAAAAAGTCGCCACTGGTTATAAATGACTACTAATAATTCACCTTTTCGTCCATCAAATTCCATACTTCATTATTTTTATTTTTCATTAGGAATACACTCACTGGCATTTAACACTAATACCATTGTTCTGTTCCAACATTTAATCCATACCACATTGTTTGGCGTCATATTTTACGAGTCGCTTACTGGAATGTTCAGCGAATCTACAGAAATTTATTTTCTTGCTTGCGGGAACTAACATTTCCTGGTCCGAAAAAACTTGCTTTTAAAAATCACTTGACAACAATAACAATTTCCACGTACATTACCACACCGCTCTTGTTTTTCTGTCTTTCATTAAAGGGTATAAAAATTGTGCTTATCGGAACTGCATTACAAAAATGATTTACAACCTTTCATGTTTAATGATTACACTGTAATCGATTCAGAACTTTTTATTTCTTACTATCGACTCATTCGCTTCATCGCTATTGTCAGATATGACGAGCTGGGCCCATAGCCTGTTGCGTAGATCAGGATCTGATATGGCCTCAAGTTTATTACTGTAAAACAACCATAAATTCAGACACACACAAAAATATATAATTTAGTTTTACAACACCCTTTAAATAAAGCTGATTTTAAAACGTACTATTATTCGTTCGGTATCAACTTTTATTGCAATTTTCATACTTTAAAGTGATGCTATTAGATTATAATATATTATTCTCTTTATAAATTTATGATTAAAATTAACATATGGGGACAATCGTAGATATGATGCAGTCAAACTAGGCTAACAGATTGAGTTCGTTACCTGGTTTCTGCGGTGACGTTCTTACGGCTCTTGCGTTTTTTGAATTACCTGACGAATGCAACAAACGCTTCAGAAACGTTGTATTATATTATCACTTAATTTTGTCTTTTATTTGGCTATTTATTTATTTATCTAATTACACGACACTCTGGTTGATATATTTTTTACGGCGCAATAATCACGAACGAAGCGTGCACATTGTATTATTATTACTGTGCGACGGAGATTCGAGCTCGGATGAAGTCAGAATCGCGGAGATGTTTTTTTTATTGGGTTGCGTCGCTGCAACGCAATATTCATTCATACCTGCCGTGCAGGGCTGTCCGCTGCAGTGTCAGCATCTGCTTCGTGTTGCTCGGTTCGTTGAGGACCGCGTCTTCGATTCCCAGATGCCGCGGCCGTATTCGCTGCCACGGTTGTTTCCAGGACAGGAGGCGGTGGCGACGAGCTCTCAGAATCGGGAAGGGGGCAATTCCAGTGCGGAGATCTCGCGAAATCAATTATCACATTGTCTAAATTCGGAAATAAATTGAGAATCTCCAGTTAAAATATTAAATTCTCATGATTTTTATATACTTATGTTTTAATTATTTAATTAATTTACAGAAAGATGATTGATTTGTACTAGTCTTAGCATACCTAGGGTCTAATACTATAATAGGAAATATAAAAATAATCGATTCAAAAACCACAGTGAACGCTTAAACAGCAATATTCAGTGTTTTAACGGAAAAAGGATTTTAGAGCCACGAATTCGAGGCAGACTGTAAAAATGAACTATTTTTCTGAGACAGCTAAAAAATACTCGATATATTAATGTAAATTCGCCAGATTTTAATTAATTTTCTCGAGTTCAAAACCTATGGACATGTTCCGTGCCGTGATATGACCAAGGAAAGTGGCCGCATCAAGCGGGTTTCTATATTTAAAAATATTTATATTTTAAAAAAATAGTATTAGTAAATTATGCATAGTTTTTCTTAATAAATCACAATCAAAGGCTATTATTTTTTAAATGGACCGTACGACCCTGTTACACATGATCATATTTTGGATGTGAATATACAATGGTCCTTGTTAATTAAGTTAGAGTTAATATTATCTTTTATTTTTAGATCTATCTGTTTTATGAACAGTAATAACAAGATTCAGCCCTTTCCGAAATGTCAACATGTAATGACATTTTTTTAGTAACACCAAAGGGAATACAGTCCAAAGACAAAATATATACTTGACGTCGTACTCACGTTTGTTAAATGAATGATGATATGAAGCTTCCTGGCGGGCATTGAGAGGACCCACCGCCCAGATGACTGCTTGGCTCTGGTTAGTTAATATGGGCAGGTCTAGTTCGTCTCTGGCGTGTAGCGACCTCTGGTACGTGACGATAGAGTAGCCGTTCACCAATGCTGCATTCAGTAGCCTCACACTTTCAGTTCCTTCCTGGAAATGAATGGTAACTGATAAAGTATTCGTGACTGCTCAGTACGGGAGATTCGATACTGGTCGGTCATATTTTTGGGAAGTTGTTGGCGCGTATTGTTATTATATTTTGCTCAAACTAGTAATCACGGTTTGGCTCCTGTTCCATATTATTCTGAAAACTCAAATGCGGTATTAATTTGAAAAATGGATATAAATGGACAAGAGTGTCGTGTTTTTAGCCGATCTATTGAAATTTCGTTTCAAGAGGATCGTTATTTTCGAGATCTCATACATAAATCTTGAAGATCCGCAAGGAAAATTTGAGATCCATGTGTGCTGATATCAATTAGTTTTTGTTTTGTTTTGAATAAGTCATATATCTGTACTATCTCATCTATAACTCAATGAAGTGATTTACTGTTTAAATAATTATTTAAATATTCGTTGGTAAGGAGTTTGTAGCTGCTCTAGTTTTGCATCATTATTCCGACTAGCGCCATAATAAATAAATATAAATTTATCCCGATTCTGGAACGCAAGGAAATATGAAACGTGACTTGACGGCCAATAGTAAATGTAGTTAAATTTGATGATAGACACCCAATAACATACTAATGAAAATAATTATCAAATTGCAACATGTTTCAATTTAATAATTAATTAATTAAATACTTTTTTTCATTTATGAAGACTACACCTCACGGTTCATATAGACAACGTACGTAACGAAGTTAATGACAAAGATTATCATCTGAGATAGAAAAAGGACAACGTAATAAATATTTACTATGTAATAATTTATTCAAAATAAAAATACGGATAAGCAATTTGGGATTGTGCTGCAGCTAAATATGAGTAGACTTTTAATTGATCAAGAAAGGTAATATGTATAATTTGCTTTAAAAAAATCATGTAAAACAATTTTCGAAGAATATATATTACTAGCTGTATATATTTTTTATGTTTATTAGACAATAGAAATTATTAGTAAAGAAATGGCCTTCCTGAGATACACAGAGTGAAACGGGCTATAACTATTTTAGAGCGGAACTGGAAAACCAAAAAATGACCTACCGGAGTATATTAAAAAAATGCATGCCAAAGCTTTAAGACACTCAAACAATATTTAACCGACAAGGTATTAGAAAGTATTACAGAATTTTTATTTGGCATTGTTAAATATTTTCTAATGTTCTTTATGTCTGAAATACCGTACTCATACATCAATTAGGTTTTATTCATACTGTAACTTTATTATAATTATATACTAAATATAATTGAATCAAATAATTCTAATTATTTTAACGTAATGACTTATGTCAACGTGATTAAAGAATAGGAATGATGTTTATCGAAATTTGTAATAGTAGTAATTGGTAGTGCAGTAGTAATGAGAATCCACAATTTCGTACTTTTTAAAAACCACGTTTTGGAGCAGATTAATGTTTCTTAGAGACCTCACGTGATTATGAGCTGACGTGATTGAACGATACGTTACAGGAAGAGCTCCCAATCACGTATGAAACGCTGTTTATTATTAAACATTATGTTGTTAAATTGTTAACAATATTTTTTGGTGTTTTTAACATTCATATTTTTAACATTTTCCATTTTTCAGTCAGAATTTATTCGTTTGCCAGAATAATTTCTCTTTCACAAATGATATTATATCTTCTCGTCTCATTCACAGCGGAACAAAAAAATCAGTTCTGCATTTTTCAAGCAAATCCTTACAATTTTGGTCGGATTCCGTAAATTATGCCAATTAAAAGAATGCCGTTAAAAGTGCACGCTAATGCTAAACTAGATTAATTTTGTGACGAATTCGTTTCGCGAAATGTTGGCAACTATTTTTTCTCTCAACACTCAAGTTCTAACTAAAATAAGGTTCAAAATGTGATATTATGTTCAACAAACTCGTAAAATTCAATTTTTACAATTCAATAGTTTTGTTTCACTCTGAGCGTTTCCGTATTTAAATAACACCTACCCTGATCCGAATGTCTGGACAAGTACCGACGCCTCCTGAGCACTGCGACTTGTCGTCCAGGAAGTAGTCTTGGGCGCCCCCTGCCAGCGTGGTGTGGTTCACCCAGGCAACTGTGACGTCACCACCCACCATTTTGGACCGTGCGAGGTCCGCGGAGAGGCCGAAAGCCATGTAGTCGCCATCAGCTGCAACACCACAAAAACGACATGATTTCAAAAATCAAGAAAGGTGAAACTGACGATAATGTCTATTTTACAATTTGTGTGTGGAACAAATAACGTTTTATGCATTCAATATAACTTAAAGATTAAATGGTTTAAAAAGAAACAAAAATATAATATAAAAACCTCACTCGCAATAAAATTAATAAATGTGAAACATTGATAAAATAATAATTAAATCATAATATATGAGAAAATAATTTTTCCGCGTAGCACGACACTACTATAAGCTTCACGTGCATATTAACTTCACCCAAAAAGTGATACAATGACTACTTTTATCATCTATGGTTTTAAAAAATTGTTGATTTTTGAGATAGTAGTATTATTTTTAGAAATGTAGTGGCTGGTATACGTTTTTCATTAAAAATTAATTGCTGACTAAATGACTTAAGTATGCGAGCCCAACACATTCTCCGATCGTATTTTCCCATAAAATTATAATCCCACATTTCTGTGTAACGACACAGCCGTTTTAGTCTATCAGGACCTGCGATCGCGAAGTTTCCGTCCTCTCGTCGGCTTAATTGAAATACGTCATACATTTTCTGTGTTATAATCTGTGCGTAACTGGGTTTAATAGTTGAGTGTGCGACAAACACAAAAAGTAAATGTTTGTGTTTGTGTGACTTAGTAGTTATCTGCGTTTCTACAATTAAAAGTTGTGGTTGTTCCATTAACCTGAATTTTATCGATTTGTCAACATTTTTCTGCAACAGTACGCATTATTCGGATGAACGGCTTGCTGAATTTGATGATATTTGGAACGGAGCTTTATTTTTGAAAATATGAAATATTGAATGGTTTTGAAAATTTATACTTATCACCACCGATCTGGGGCTTCCGAGTGTTCTAAACACATAATGGAAAAGTGTATAAAATAAGTATATTATTTGTAAGTTCAGAATATTAATGCAAAATTCAGGCTAAAAATTGATGACATTTTCAACCATCTTGAAGTAAGAAACTATATATATATTGTAATAATTAAAAATTGATCTTTATTTAATTTATATTTAGAGAATTTGAAGAATTTACATCACGTGAAGCGCCATTTAGGTAATAATTAAATGGAAGGCGTTAATTAAATGAAATAATAATCAAAAATTAACAAACAAAATATTTATTTATTTTGTGGCAATAAAGATAATTACAAGAAAATTTGAGATCTTTCTCTCTCTCAGAGCCTGTACTGGGTTTGATAATGGACACAACAAATTGATTTAAAAATCTTATTAACAAACAGTTAACAATTTACCTAAACAATATTTCGATAGAAAGAAATTAAAAGTAAAGAAATTAACTTTGATTGACAATTAAAAGAGAACGAAATCTGACTTTATCCTTTAATTAAAGTTTACAATTAATCATTAGTTTTGGTTTTGTTACTTACGTAGTGTCCAGCTGGTACCAGCATTCTTTTTGGTTTCGGAAGTACACTATTACAAAATTATACACTGATTCTAAAATGTCGACTCACAGATTTTACACTATTGAAGTCGAAATTGATAGGCTCCCAGGAACTCGGATGATCCTCCTGAATGTCAGCTATCTGATGTCTGCTTGCCTTACAGGAATCCTATGATTCGTAGATTTATTAGTCTTTTACTGATTTGTACATAAACTGCAACGTAGCTCCGTGAATATTTATTTTAACTGTTTATTCTTTCGGAGCGAACTAACTTCTCTTTAGCTCCTTGCTGTAGACTTAAACTGCTCTTACTTTCCAAAATTTACGCTGCAATACTTGCGGCGTGAATGTTTTCTTCGTATTAAATTACAACTTTAACTAGTTATACATTGACGATGTCTAGTCGCTGCCCAAATTATATTACTTGTTCTGCTCATCACGATGTTTTTTCGCCAACTGACTCCTAGTTCTCTCGAGTTTTAGCGCGCGTACGCCATTTTTGACTTTTCGACAAAGCAAAGTTAGCTCGCTTCTCTCATTTTTCCTTGTTCGATCAGACCGTTATAATGGATTTATCAAACAATTCAAATTTTATGTTCAAACAATAAATGGCCTAATTAATTGGCATTACAATATATATATATATTTATTTATTTATATATGATTCATTATTACAGATAGGAGTGGATTATTTTAAATAGATCAGATTGTTTATTTCCGTTCGTGTATTTTGAAGTACTTTTTGGTGGATTTAGAAATTAGTTAGATTTTTGTGTGTTCTATTCTGTCATCCTGTATCCCAGAAACGACCATACAAGTGGTCTATAAGCAAAGAGATTATTTTAAAGCAGTGTTTTTATTTTACCTATACTGAATGAATTAAAGCGAATATTATTGCAAGACGATCCACATTAATTATTAGTTACGTAATCTTTCTCAATACTGAGCTGCACTGTAAAGTGAGCATTACGGTGAACACGAGAAAGTTTTAAAATTAGTTTTCAATAATTTCGATATCGATCAATTTTGAATTTTAAGTCTCCTCGAAGGATAGCCTTAATTTATATCTATATATAATATTACATAATAATTTAACGAATAAATTCCATTGATACTGCCACCTGCATTTAATATAAACAATAATGGCTCGTTTCCACGTTGAATTTGAAAAGGCCGTCACGTAGAATTGGTGATCCACACAGTAGATCAGTGACACAGTTCCAGGTTGATACACGAATTCGAATGGCAACGATTTATAGGAAGAAGTGAGGAAATTTAACATACCTGTCCTGGTGTAAGCATACGTTCTGGTACTTGGATAGAAGAATTGGGTTAAATTAATTATCTGCCGTTCAGGTCTGGTTCTTGGACAAAATTAACTATGGCCAGGATGATAAATACATGCATTGACCTTTTATTTTATATTTCTGAATCTGATAAAAATTTGGAATAGTGAATCGTTGACTGACGTGAGTCCCTCAAGACTGAGGAATTATGCTTACAAAATAATCGAAGAAGGGCTGGTTCTGTACTACGTTTAGGTGCTTAAACGAATATCTTGGGAAATCAGACCAACCGAAATTTATAATGGTCTGTCGTACATTAGAACTTCGATCATCTTCAAGACAAGTACCCAAAAGGCTCATTTTTCCTTTAGGTTAGACAGGATGCCGATTAACAGTGCGTGTAACTAATATAAAAAGTTCACAAAAAGTTTTCCCAAACTACTTTTTAGTCAGTACTTCCTTTGTGAAACTATTAACTAATTGCCGGGGCGTCCGGTATTAACGTTAGGTAATAGAGAAATGTTTTGCAAAATGTAACCGGTTGTCATTTACAAGTGAAAGGCCACGACGAGAAAGTTCCGCATCAGAGAAAGTCAAATTACAGTAGCCTGAGAAAAGGGAAAAGGAAAGGCAGACAGCGCCTGAACATCTGGCGACTGCGCGAGTCCGCTCAAGCCGGCACTGCATCAGCTCTTGTCTGAATTGACAGATTAATTGTGGACGAAACGTCAAGCCCGATGACAGGTTGGTGGATGAGAACGCAAGTCGTCGAAGAACGAATTCGAGTTATTTGAACCCGAAAATCGGGGTTCACTTAAGTAACCAACTTCATATGATCGTTACAGGCTACCTCGAGAATCGATTTGTCGCAAATCATTTATGTTCAGAGAAACACTCAATAGTATGAAAAGTTCTTATAATTACTCTCGCAAGAAATAAGCTTGAAGTAATCCTTGAGGCCGGGAAGCGTATGTGAATATAAAGTTGTTTTCACAGTCCGTTCCTGTTCTAAGACCTAATTGATAATAATTTAGGGTGAATTTAAGAAGTTTTGGATTAATCTTAAATGGATGATAATGGGCCAATGTTCGATTGTAAAATCACAGTTTGGCTCTCAGATGAGATAAATTTTTAGTATTTAACATCCTTAAAAAAGCCAGGAATATTTGAATGTACAGTCATTAATAGAATGACGACAAGTGAACATACGTCATTATGATCTGAGAATAGTACAATATACTCTTAATTATTATTATTCTTCTAATTTCAAGGGTTCAATTAATTTGAATTTATATACAGGGTATGCGTATTAAATAAATAAACTTATATGGTTAATTAATTTACTTCTCACGCTAATACATAACTAAAGCAACTAAACAAAAAAAAACAAAGATGAAACGAAACTAAAATCTAACTCAAAGATATACCACCACTTATTATTATTATAATCCACTTATAAATGTAATAAGTTTGACAATTACTTAAGGAACTGTCAGATTAGATAAATGTTTAGTTTTTAACATCCTTAAAAAAGCCACGCATACTTGAACGTACAGTCGTTAATAGAATGTCGATAACACACTACGTCATTATGATCTCAGAATAGGATATGTGACATTAAACCAAACAAGCTTTAGTGATACTTATATTTATAATTTTATGTGAAATATATTAGTGGAATTTAAAGTATTTTTATTTATCCGTTTGTGTTTTACAGTTTAGAACATTGGGTTTCAGAGAAAACTTGCAAACTCGTGGAAATAAAATTTAAGTGATTACCTGTACATGTTCTTATGTCTGTGACTATGGATTTTCCCAACGTTATGAATTTAATTTATCAGACTGTTACGATGGTCTCGTGCGGCCAAGAATATGAAATACAAAGTTTGTTGAGAATAAACCTGTCTGACTCACTAATATAATTGAAGAGCATGTGTTTGTACCACAGACGTTCAGGAATATAGTTCACCGAGCGTTATAACATTCACATACCAGCAGCACATCATTGCAGATAATGGCTGTTCCAACAGATTGCAATGAACAGAAATATGGACTCATTTGTGACGATACATTGTGGATTTGAAATTTGAGAATGGCGAATTTAGTATTTGGTTAGTGTTGATCGGGTGTTCCAGTGTCTAGTTTTAAGGTGGAGAAAGCCGTCGTCTTATAGGGTCCCACGAGACGGACAAAGGTTTTCTACTCCCTTCTGATACCATCTTCCTCCTTCACTCATTTTTTTCTCTTTCTTGTTTACTATATTTTCTTACAACGAGACAATGGACCACCGTGTCGAACACTATCAAAACATTTTGTGGATTGTTCCGAAAGTGAACAAGCAGATTGCCTTTTCTGCCGATGGTCTGCCTTTTCGAGCATCTAGTTTTAAATATGTTAACAAACATCTTTTAATAATATCCATTATCCGATTTGAACGCGTCCTGAAAAACTATTAAGTAACTGTAACCTTCTCTTCCGCGACAAATATTAATAATGAATTATTATTGTTTTAGCGCGGAAGACTTAAAACAATCTATTTGTACATTCATATGTTCTGATATTTAGTTTACTTGGTTTCTGACAGACCCTCTGCACCAAGGCCTGCTAAATAATTCATACCCGGGTTATATTTACATTCACGTCCCTTTTACCCACAAGTTAATCAGATTTCTTCACTTATTCCGTCTTATGTTTGTTTACTCTGTATCATATTTTGGAGAATAAGACGTTGTTTGACGAGTACTCACCAACTTTCCCCACGAGTTGAATCACAACGCTGTCTCCAGCGACTGCCCAACGAGCTTCGAAGGCCAGGTCGTCCTTTAGAACTTCACAGTTTAATTTCGACTGAAAAAAACAACAAAATATTTACGTAAGTTAGTTAATTTTCTGAAACGGGGAAGTATTAAAGTAGAAAATATCTGAATGAGGCATCAAAACATTGAAATTTATTTATTTTTGTATAATTTTATATAAGGACAATTGATTGTTAATTACAAAAATTTCTGCAGAAATAATTAATAAAAATCTGTTATTGTAAACTAGTTGATATGTCATAATTAACTTTAACACTTTATTAGAAACAAAATTTACTTCTTCGGCTACATTAATAAAATTCAAATTCAGCTAATATATCTAATAAATCGCCTCCCTTTCGGCGATTTGGGGGAGTGAATTTTGGTATTTTTATGAAAATTCCATGACTAATGATTGGTCTATTTCAAGTTTAAACAAATTTATTATGATTTATACCCGATGATAAGGTCCTTTCACTCTAGGTTCAGTTGTCATTCGACTAAATAAATCTGGGAGTCGTCCTCTTTGTCTCCGTCGGAGTCTTCTGGTGACTGTTACTCTAAATATTATCAAACTTTAACCTACTCAGTGACGAAGACTTTTCCGGCGAATAACAGAGTATATATATGCTATGGTGCGTTGGTGAGAAATTTTCCTCACATCAGATTGGTCCTGGGTTCAAATCCCGTTACGAGCATGGATGTTTTGTGTTTACTATAGCCGAAGCATACCGACAATGACCCCGTGCTCATTCACAAAATCCAGAACGTGTCATGTAACATGACACACTGACAGTTGTCTCGGAGACTCAGGCTCGAAGATGGTCGTTAAGCCAAGGAATATATGTCTAATATTTCATCAGTTATAGTAGTATTTTTATAAAGTGTATGTAACATTGACGTTTAAAATAATTAACGCCGCGGAACAAATATTGTTTAGGGCATATAAATTCATGACGGTGTCTGATCTCCAAGGATTAAAGGACACAAGCCAGCACATCAAGCAGTTAAATCATAATTTAAATAGAATAAAAATTTTAAACGGTTACTTGATTACAATATATGGGGTATTACGTTATAATGAGAGTTATTATATGCTTATTAAGAATACAAAATACTCGTGCTTGACTATGTGTATCTTCTTGACTATAGTACCAGATGTCAATATCAAAGCCAGAGATGTTAAAGTTTCTGTAATGTTTATTATCTCAGAGTTAGTGATACAAATATGATTTATGTCCAAAGTAATTTTTAGAATTTGGAATTCTGCCAGACTAAGTGAAACTAGAAACCGGCGTTATTTGCTTATATATATGTATAGCATTATAATCGGTAATTTCAACGCTGGGTACAGAATAAGGATTTTCTGTCACGAGCGGAAAACCTGACGACTCAAGCAATCAAGTAAAAGGAAGAAAATTATAATATATTCTCTCTCTGACACGGTTAGAGTTCGCGGTTTTCTTTTCCAAGATTAAAATCTTTGGTTTTATGCATACCTGGCTCAAAAAGAAAATATCTTGGCTGGTTCAGCAGTGTCTGCAAGATTTATGATGATTTATTTTTTTGACTTTGACGATAAGTTGGCGTGGAGTGTGACATGCATATTCACGAAACGCCGTAAAATACTCCAGAAAAGAATGTTTCCTGGTTGTTGACAAAATCTTGTTGTTTTAACTGAATCATTATAATTAAATAAGTTTTATTATTTTATTATATGTCGTTCAGATTTGTGGAATTAGTATTTTAATCAATTGGTTGTGTTTTTGAGTACAGTTTCAATGACCTGTTGACTAAGAGAGAGTTGCAAAGCACAGCTCTCACAGCTTACTAACGTTTTTAATACAGCGACTAAGCAATGTTAAAATTAATGTTTTTTACATTCTCTTATCTTAATAGAAAGTAAATAATACAACAATTTCCTTCGTATATCGCACTGATATTAAAAATGTACTATCGTGATGCATCACCAGTCGCTTTATACTACTTTAAAGTCCAATAAAACAAATTCATATTGAAAAGTAACTAAAAATAATATTTGAACATGTAAATAAGAAATAATAGTATTATCAGGCATATCCGTAATAGACATAATCTATATAAAATGGATGTATGTGTGTG
Organism: Zhengitettix transpicula; assembly: GCA_037074705.1. NCBI lineage: Eukaryota > Metazoa > Arthropoda > Insecta > Orthoptera > Tetrigidae > Zhengitettix > Zhengitettix transpicula. Next base: position 199,164,348 of record CM073590.1, read on the forward strand.
CATTACGTATACACTCTTCTTAAACGAAATTTTAGTAATTGAAACCTATAACTTACAATCTAGGGAAAACACTGTGGGGGTAAGACACTCCAAGTAGTCCTTGGAATGTGTGGATAGGAGAGATACGAGTTTAAGTCCAATCTCAATCTCTATCACCATAAGAAGAGGTGAAATTGTAAAAAATAAGAAAATGATGCATAAAATTAATCGAGGTTGGTATCAAATATATATTTGGGGGTCGCTAAGATGAGGAGTGATACTCCTTGTACCGTATAAGGCTTCATGTGGGTGGGCCTAAGAAGGTGTAGGTTATAAAATATCCAAATGGCAGAGATAGTTTTCGATTAAATTATTATGATTCCGACGTATTAAAGTCAATGTGTCTTCATAGACTTCGCGGGAATGGAAAATAAAAATATATCTAAAATGACAAAGATTTGTGTCTAAGTAATTAGTTTCGGGGTCGCAGAGTTGAATACTGACATTCAACATGCGGGTTAAGTTGAAGTTCAGGCTCCATGAGAATGATAAGGTAGCACTTGAGAGACAAGGCGTAAAAGAATGGTAAAAAATGGCCCTTATTAGTATCTAATACATAGTTTTCAGAGTATCTGTTAATAACTGTGACGATCCTGCTGCCTGCTAAGTCACGTATTCACCCCGTAGGTATGCATGATATATTCAAATTAACCGAATGATTAATCCCCTTCTAGTAAAATTCAGGTGAATACCAACGCCGGGCAATCATCTAGTGGTTAATAATTCACACCAATGATCCAGATCAAATTAAAGAGCAAATTTTCTTGAAAACTAAACTGGTATAAAATACTCCACAATACTGTGCTTTTTGGGACATGACGTGATAATTATTTACCTTTACTTAAATTGTTGTATTTTCATGACAAATTTTCTCATGTACCTATTTCGTATTGTGTATACTTCCCTCTGGCATATCTTTGTCCTCACAAGCTTAATTTTATAAATGCAATGTTTTTTTTAAACTTGAATGTGTTTATTGGAGGGATAAATTAGAATCGTAACCGTGACTGGTGATGCGTCACGTCAGTGCATTTGTGTGAATTTCCGTGGTCACTCTCCATCATGTACGCAATGGCTGTTATCGACATATATCCAATAAAACATATTGATGCTCCAATTGTTTATCCTTTGCTTAAAGCTACCTATATGTTAAATGTTGGGCTAGCGTATCAGTCTTACTTCATCTCTGAAGAACATCGAACTGCGTGATTAGGAGAAAAAGGTCCTACTAATGTCAACATGAGATTAAACGACAATTGCTATAGATTTACTATCAAACAAATTTTTATTGCTCTAAAATTAGCGGTTGGAGTTTAACCTATTATAGCAAATAGTTTTTCGAAAAGAAACAAACAGGGAAAAATATTTACCACTTAAGAAGGTTGTTATTTTGGAAAGCTAATTATTTTTCATAAATACGTATATATCCTAAATGGCGGATATCAACGAAAGAAATGTTATGCAAAAAATCTTGCTATTTTTTTTTTTGGAATGACTCGTAACCAGCTTCAGCTTCCCGCGCGTTTGGGGTGGCACTTTTAATTTTCAGCCGAAGTAAATTCCGATCCAATAACATTCTTCCTGCATGGTTCACAACATACAGTTCCGTTTTCCATGCCCTGTGAGATCATTATTTTTCAGTCCATCGAGCTCATAATGTTATTCCACAGCGCGTTGACGGCCGATGGATACCTAAGAGAAGTTCATTCCGTAGATAGTCGAGTCAAAGGTTGTTGATTAGCCTGTGGTAATCAGAGGCACAAAGAGAGTTCCTTGGAAACATCTAGGGGCTTTGTCGAGAGCGGCACATGTAACAAATGACCTGAAGAACGTGGTGAGATAACTGTAAACACTACACGTAACACTAGCCCACATCCGTAATTACAGATAATCTGAATCAAGGAGGCGCCTGTGCAGGCGTCGCTGTCCGTCCATTAGCCACTGGCAGACACACTTTCCTCACGGAACCAACATCCTGCTCAGGCAGCCACGAGTATTTTCTTCCCTCGTGGGATATGTTGCATTGCCGTGCATTCCACAAACACGTCTTTCAGCATAATTGAGTGTAACATTTCAATAGTAGTATATTGCGTTAATACGTTATTAACAAATACTCAAAAAATAATGGCTCTAAGATATGCAATCATAAAATAATATGGTTTTATAATGTGTCTGTACGCATTAAAATACGACTAGTATATTACACAAATTATCAAATCTTTTATTCTGATAGCATCATATAATATATATATATATATATATATATATATATATATATATATATATAAATTCATATATTTTATCGACGCAAGGGGATACTTATCAATTTACTGTGGATATGTAGGAGCAAAAAAATGACGTCTTTTTTTAAGAAAGACATTTTACAGAAGGGTAATATACGCGGGGACAACTCCCCTTTAATAGCTTAGGAAGGGATTTGAAAGTGGGGATGCGCAAGGGTAGTCCAAGGTAGTCAATTTTTGACCAGGGTTCCCGGGATATAGTTTAAGGCTCCTATCCGGCATTCGCCTAAAAGTGATGCAGGACTAAACTGAGAAAACCTGCTTCAGGTAGGTTGGACACTTGAGACTGGTCCAACGCGGGAGTGCATCTTTTCCATGTTTTATGTTGACCACAAGTCGCATACAATTTTATTTTATTTTAACGCGATGTTTGATCTTAAATAGTTTTAAAAAGCGGTACAAATGATACGTTTCTCTCTGGGGACATGTTCAATTAAAAGTATGATGTAATTTAGAGCCTTGAGGTTAAGTGATAAATTGTATTATAAGAAAGTTAAATTTAAAGTTATTGAGTTGTTGATACAAAATGATTCTATGAAGTGGGGACAAAAAGGCTGAAATAATATCAATAGTGAGAAAAATGCATATAAGAAAGATTTGCTGTTGAAAGATAATGAAATAAGAGAAAAAAACTGGGGTAAACATGGCCACTGGTGGAGAATGCTACATTTTATTAGCCAAGAATATCTCATAGTCGGCCAGCTGCCTCCTAAAGTGGTAGATACAAGCAGAAGGGAATCCTGCGGCCCCAACAGCAAACCCCTCTCACGCCATCGGAAGGGCGTCGAACAGGTACCACTGCCCGACCTACCTGATGCAGTTTTTCTAGGGTTTGTCCTGCATCACTTTTAGGCAAATGCCGGTTAGGATCCTTAAACTACAGCCCGTAGGCCCTAGTTAACCCTTGGCTATCTTCCTCTACCCTTCCGTATTCTCCCATTCAAATACTTCCTGTGCTATTAAAGGGGAGTTGCCACCACATGGGTGACCATAATGTAGTGTGTTACTCTAAAAAATAACTGATTAATGTGTATGGATCTGTAAGTGAGTGAACACTTGTCGACTTTTGACGGGCAGAAAATGTTAGGTTGCAAAAACATTCGATCCAGTCACTGAGAGGAGAAAGAAGGTTAGTCTATGAGATTGTACACACTTTACATTTATTAAATTGCTGAAGAGGAGTTAACAATTTTCCTACCCTTCATAATTAAGTTCAGTTCTCATAAAAATAAAGAAAATGGCCAATGAACGAACACAGACAAATAATCATTTAGGAAGTCAAATATAAGTGGTAGAGACATTATCCACATATTATCTACTTGAGAGACGAGAAAAGTAAAGAGATAAAATGAAATGCAAGAAGCGAAAATAGATACTTCCAATATTTTGATAGTAAAAACGCTGTTCTTCGGGTAGGGAAGGGAGATACAGAGCTCGGACAGTCAGTTCAGAGCACTCCTTCAATAAATATATCTACTACATTTAATCTTTTTATGGCTGCACTAAGTGAGGCACTAAGCTACCGAATAACGACGATAACAGTTTTATCACACCTTGTGGTAACAAATTTCAAATGTAACTATTATTGTTCGGAAGATTTTTTTTAGGGCAACAGGCTACATGAGGGTGATCCACGTTGGGCAACTCCCCTTTAATAGCATAGGAAGGGATTTGAAAGGGGGGATGCGGAAGGGTAGAGGAAGGTAGCCAAGGGTCACTAGGGCCCCCAGGCTATATTTTAAGGATCCTACCTGGCATTCGCCTAAAGAAATGCAGGAAAGACCCTAGAAAAACCTGCATCAGGTAGGTCGGGCATTGGGTACTTGTCCCACGCCCTTCCGATAGCGGGAGAGGAGTTTGCTGTGGGACGCAGCATTCCATTCTCCGTGCCTCGACCAGTTTTGGAGGCAGCTGGCCGACTATTCCAATGGGAATAGCGGACAACTCTTACCGTATGCCCAAGGTCTGTGCCCCCGGAACATACACCTCTCAGAACAGGCCGAGGTGCCTCGGCTTGTGGGAACCTTATTTCAAAAACGGAGAGGAAAAGGCATCCCCCTTCGTATCTCTCCTACAAGGTTCTGCCTGCGAGAGAACATCACTCGCAGGTTACCTGCGAGAGAATCCTCTCGCTCTAGATTGTTCGGAAGAGTTTACACTGGAATTTAATTTAAGTTGTATAAATAAACGCTAACGAGTAGAACGAGATAAACTTAAAAAAACCCGTTTTCAATTAATTTTTGTTTGTATTTCTACCTTCACGAGGAATAACATAAGGGATATAGTTAGCCGATTTACAAATGATAAAAATTAATGTAAGAACACAAAGTCGTAAATTCGGCGCTAGCTTTTCCCTGGGACGAAATGAGTCCAACTACCAATTACAACAGTCACGTTACTCTCCGAGGAAGGACCAATCAAAAGTAGCCACATTAACTGATTATTCAATGCCACGCTAAGATACAATTAATATTATTAAATACCCCTAAGGAGGAATAAAATCACTCAACGGAACTTGATATCTATGAATAATATAATTTATATAAAATCTACAGACAGAATATATGTAAAGAAAGAGTATCGTTTCTGTTCGTTGGTCCGTTTGAATGGTATAAACTCAATATTGGCTGAAGAGATGCCAATGAACTTTCATATTTGCACTCCTATTTCTTCAATACACAACTTAGGTTATATAGTTGGCGAGAGTCAAGAGTGAGGATCTTTTGAATTGTTGGCAACGGGAAACTGCATTAGGTTTGGACTAATAAATATCGTTGGAATTTATCTATTAAATTTCCATAGAGTAGTCTCTTTTTAACACGATTTATTGCGAAGTAGTCATTACATTAAATGGAAGAAAAATCAGAATTTATTGTGAAATATTCATTAAACTATACCGAATAAAATTATAAATTTTGTTACAGGAGACTGTTCTATGGAACTTTAACACCATAAAATATAATAATCACCACTTATAATGTAAATTTGCTTTAGTTATAATCGAGATAACTGTATACTTCATATAGTTATAAACGAAGTGCCTAATACTTTTTCATTTTTTCACTTTCTTTATTTATCCGTAGCATTTATTATTTTTTTGTTAGTTCAGACTTAATACGGTGGATAATATTTTTTAATATCGTAAATAAGCCTAATTTTTAATTCCAAGTGCAGTACTGTGAAGAGAAGGTTGCGGAGGGGAATAAGAGACAGGATGACCGTTTTTTCTAAGTTATTTGAATCACATTAAAGTTGTACTAAACATTTATTAATATAAGGTGTATAGATAAGACTGAAGTTATTATAATCATTATGTACTTACGACTAATGTTACCTTTCTCGTGTTGTTTCAGATATGTCAATAAATACATTAAAGAGCAGTTTGACGGTTGAAGAGCTAGAAATAAATGAAGGAAGGAAGAAGGCTATGTATAGGTGAATATTTGAACTGACAAGTCGTGATTGTAAATGAACCTTCAGAATAATGAGCGGAGACACGCAATTCTTTTTAAGGGTTAATCAAATAGACTTATTCTTAAGGTAAAACATATGTTCATCACCAAAATTTAGGATCACTGGATGCACATTAATTAATTTTTAATTTTTTTAGTTTATTTTTTTTACGACGAAAGGTTACCCTTTACTGTTCTAAATCTTGGATGGTTTTCTTTATAATTTTCTACTATTCTAATGTACTATTAAAATCGTTTGCTCCAAATTGGTTCAGATTATCCCATCGTCTTGCTTCAGCGGCAGAACAGTAAATTTATTATTATCGGTCGTTCTTAAAATGGACACACGTCCACTTGATAGCTGCATGAAGTGTAACTTTGCCCCAGGCGAGGCGCCAAGCTGATAGGCGCGGGGCCTCCGAATTTCCGGGACCGGATTCCGCCCAGAAAGAAACCAGAGAAGCTCAGGTTGGTTTTGTCAGGTGTCGGACGGAGCGATTTTAGGCCACGTCGACCGAGTTAGGAATGTAGGAAGTCGTCGTTGTGGCGCCCCACAAGTCCGCTCGCCCAAGGTCACTGAGAAAACCTCATTACACTGCTCTGCCTCTTAACCTCCAACGTCATTATGTAGCTCATAGTAACACTTACGACCTGCTGGATAACCACGTGCTGATTATAATACCCGAGGCTTGCTTCGAAACAAGCACGCCCTTACGTTTCCAGTTTGCTTTGCGATATGCCCGAATCGGCAGTTTGGGTTAATACCAACGACATTTGTTGTGACGCTGTTCTCCAATGTTATGAACAGTAAATTACTCACAAAAGTTTATTTCTTTTAAGACACTAGTCACTTACTACCCCCCCCCCCCAACACATAGAAAATACTCCTAAGTTATATAAAATCAAATTCTGAAAATATAAAATCATCTGTTTTAGATGAAGAATTATTAGATAAAAAGTAACCAATTTACAGACAAAATTAAGAGATAAAATATAGCGCACACAACTTGTTGCTTTCGTCAGGTGATTAAAAAACGTAAGAGCTGTAATAACGACACACAGTACAACTCAGGAGACGAACTTTGGCTACTTCTCTATCTAATTAAAATGAATTATCGTGCCCTGATACTTGAGAAACATATTACGGGGTTAGAATTAGAATCAACGATGTAAATGAAATAAAATAATTAAGATGATCTAAAAGTAATTTCAAAAAATTAAATAAATTAAAATCGTCAAGGAATAGCGATACTGAATGAGAAAGTTAGCCAATTCAGGCAAAAACGTGATAATATAAATAAAACTCAAGCTTTTGAGTTTTGTCAACTGACAAGTGCAGTTGTGTCTCTCTAGGCTCTTCTTCGCACCTGACGAAAGGGACAAGGATCCCAGAAACGTTGTGTGGTATTTATATTATCACTTTTTTGTCTGAATTGGCTATCTTTCTTATTCATTATTTTAAATCAGACGTGAATAGTGATCCTAATAAATTGTTAAAAGTATTTATTTCTAAATTCAACATACTGCTGTACTTATATTTAAATATGATTTCACTTTGTGATATGACTACATTGAAGACGTGAAAATAGTTTTTAAATTGTCTTCGTAAGTATTACTGCGACGGAAATCTGCTAACTTATAACATAAATATTAATAAAAATAGCAATATACAACTTTTTGTGTCATATTTATATTCTGGGTAAATATTTACTCTTTTAATTTAAATACCAATTGGAGGAAACTTGGGTGAAATTTTAGGTCTTTGTTTACATTTGATTTGTGAATTATTTGATATATCGTTGGACTTAAAACATTCCATTAAAAAATCAAGCTGAATAACTATTTTCAATTATGAATAATAAAGTTAGCCAATACAGGCAAAAAATAGGTAATAAGTGTGGTATTTATACTACCCATTTTTGTCTGTATCGACTAACTTTCTTATTCATTATTTTCTATCAGACGTAAATTATTTTCATTTTATTTTCAATAATATTTTAAAACAGTGACCTTTAAACTTCGTGAAAATGTTATGTTGGCCCAATAAATTGACTATATCTTTCTTTTAGCGTCCGGTACTTCAATGGACACCTTTGGTTTGAGCCAGGCTCCTCCAAAATATTAATAGAAAAATTGTATTATCCTTAAGCAAGAAACATTACTAATATATTGGTTTCAATACGGAAACCAATAAGAGAATTTGCTCATTTCCCATTTTGTAAGGAACAGTGTAATATCTACAGATTAGTTTTTTATATTTCGATGGTGACGTTAGAGTTTTGTTTAGAAAATTACGAATACAAAATGAAATTTTCACTTAACTAATTTATTACATATAGTACATTATTTTTTAATATTAGTGATTTATTGGGAATCCTATGTCCAATTCGAATGACGCAACTGTCTTTTTTTCTTATTTCATAAACATACGGGAACCATTTTTTTATTATCTTAATTTCAGTTCACGTATTTTTAAACATAACCATAAATCTCATAATAATTCTTCTGCTAAATATCTATCTCATACGTAAGATATTTTTAATAGTAGAAAAATAACTAAATACAGACAATAGAAGTGAGGACATAATCACTTCTTTTGTTTGAATTTGGCAATTTTCATAATATTAATTTTTAAATGAGCCATATATTTTTCATTTTAAGATATTTTGCCTGGGGAAGTTTCAATATTCCCTTCTATGGAAAAATTTCAAAGACACTCTTGCTTTTGTTTTTCCACAATGACTTTTATTTGTAGTTTTAATTCCTTTTAACGTCTCAATATCGTAACATTGAATACTTACTTGAATATCCCATAATAATGTTCTGAACTTTCCTTACGTGTTTGTTTCATAGTGTTCATAAAAAAAACTACCCGCTCATTAACTTTGATAGAACAGCAAAGTGTTAAACGTTATTATTTTGTTAACATAAAACCAAACGATGTATTTATATTTGCCCCTCACACAAAAGCTTATCACGACGCACAAATACAGAGTTGGCGCTTTAACATCAAACGCCAGCATTAAAAATGTAAAACGTTTAACAGTGCCCAATTATTTATTTTATGTAACGTACAACGATGGCCGTGATTCAAAAAGGGTGTTCATCGAATGTGTTTTATGTTGGTGAAATTTTTTATTAAGGGAAAATTAATTTTACGTTATCTTTTATTTAATTACTTTTGTTTTGCTATTAAAATATTTGAGTCGAAACATTGTAGGCACAATAGAATAAAATATTTATCAAGAAAACAATATTCAATTAAAATGATTATTAATTATTTGGTGATTCATATTATCACATTTATTTTTTTCCTCTACTAAACTAACTTTTTAATGTGCGTAATAAAATATTTTTGATTTGAATTATTCCATGTATTTTTAGATCGATAAGGTGTTTGAAAAAGTCAATGTTTAGTCATTCAAAAATTTAAATTATATTTCTTTTTGTAATTTAAATTTTGTGGTAACGGTGTGAATCAGAAGATATTATTTTCGCGATATCCATTGTTGGTTTAAATTAAATTTCTTTTTGAATGTATAGGAACACGTCTGCTGAAAAAATTATAACTTTTAGCAATGCAAATTCCTGGCTCATGAGTTTTGTATGTTATATTGACGTAAATTGTTGTGAAGTATTTAACTATGAATATGAGAATTTCCTCAAAACAGATATTGAAAGGGAAGTGTATCAAAGAGACATTTTAATCCTGAGGGAAAAAAATATTGTTACTATGAAGTTAAGGTATGAAAATATACTATTTTGGAATGAAATAAATTTATAAATAATGCAATGCTGTGATTAAAAATTATGAACGCAAGATTTATCCACCGACAATAGTTTTATTCTTTCCTTGTATTTATCATTTGTCTTTTAAGACATTGAATCATGTCAATAATTCTTAGTTAACCAGTAACTGCCAAGAATTGTAAACTTACAGTATTTGTTTTAAGGCACAAAGAAAGAATTAACAGGATTAAAGGTATGGTTGCAACGTCACTACTGCAAGGCTTTAACACGATTTCAGAATATTTAATATTTTTACTCTTTTGATTTACTTGATTCATTGACGGAAAATATTGGTTTCAGTTAAAAATAAAATAGAAAATTTACGATATTAATTACATACAAAATTTTCAGTTATTGTGTCTTACTTTCAAAGACGTAACCTGCACATTGATGACTCGTTTTTCACCAGTTTTAAATTTTATTCATTTAGTTGAGGTAGTATGTCGTACTTGTCTTTTTAATGGAGATTGGTATTATGTGTTCTTGAGCATAATTTTTGTAAATCGATCCCCTGTTTCAAAATGCATTCGTGCCACTGTCATCTCTCACTCACAGGAGAGTTAGAGATGGATAAAACGGGGAAGTAATTTCCTCTCTCTGTTTTTTTAATTAAGTGTCCCATAAGCCAATACATAATCAGTTTTTATAGGTGTATACTCCGCGGTCACAGACGTTGCAAGAGTTGTCCGTCGTTCCCCTTGGGACAGTTTGCCACCTGCCTCCAAACCTGCGAGTGGCATAGAGACGGGAAAGTTGCGTCCATACAGTAAAACTCACTCCATTAATCTGAATGGCGTGGGACAAGTACCTATAGCCCGATATACGTGATATAGGTTTTAATAAGGTTTTCCCTGCATCTAATTTAGGTGAATTCCGGGTAGCATACTTAATCTATAGCCTGGGGACTCTATTTATTCCTTGGATTCCTTGCTTTCCGCTTCGTACCCCTTTCTCTATCTAATGCTATGCTATGAAAATGAAAGAGATAACGCTCATGTAGTCTGTTTCTAAACAAATCGTTCTATCTCACTCTCTCGCACACAAGCACACACATATACTATTTCGTATCTTCCAGTAATCTGACTATAATTTGCTTTGTCCAAAGTTTTGTAATGACTAGCCGAAAAAATTATAATTCTTAATATTAAAATTTATTAATAAATATAAATGTATAAATATTATAGTAATTACACTAAAATAAAATACATAATTCTATTACTCTTATATACTCTCAGTCGCAAATAATTGGTGACACTATGAAACAAAGAGTGAAAATCGCGCTTCGTTATATATACAAAAGAATAAAAAATGACAAATTAATGGAATGAGGCAAATTCATTTATATTATAATATACATATAATATTTCACATTATAATACATATGAACGAAGAAGATTTAAATAATAATTTTCACTTCTGGTGTGTCTTCAACCAACACACTATTTTTTTTCAACTAAATTTTACACATTAGCCGTAAATTACCCTTTTACTTTGTTGGTTTGTGAATTGTTTCTTTTCAGTTATTAAACTGTTAACTGCAATGATATTATTCTACGTAAGACTGTATGCCTTATCTTTAACTCTTATGATAACAAATTAAATACATAATGCTTCGAAGTATAAGTAAAAATCAGGTAATATATTTCATATAAAACTTTATTCAATATAATGAAAAATGTATAAAATTATATACAAAGTTTCGCGCCTTGTTAAGAACTTTGAAATTACTTTTTTGTTAGTATTGGAGGCGGTTTGTCATGTTTCGTGAAAAGAAATATACAACATACAAAATAAATAATAAATAAATACTTTGCCATTTACAAATAAATAATTCCGAAAATGGTAACCACTCTAAATAAATACTTTTAATACATAAATGTACACCAGTGCATATATTTATATGTACTTGTCATCAATGCAAGTCAAAGTTCTAGTCACTCGGTAGAGTTGAGGATCTTCCCTATGAAAAAAGCAGGAGGGGAGACGGGAAACCGAATGTAGCCTTAAGCGAACGCGATATGCTCTGAGGTATCGTCGATATGCATGCTGTTTATTTATCTATTTTGCCTCCACCATGATTAAGGCGTTTCAAGAATAGTTTACATTACTACCTAAGCCGTAACCCGAGTTTCGTACCGTATATGATGACTCTCATTCCGACTGACGCTTGTAAGGGCAGCAAAAGGGCGAGCTCTACCCTACACGAAGTATTTTCGAATTAAATGTATGAAAAAGAGTATTCCAATAATCTAACTAACGTAATCTGATTCTAAATGGTTTTTGTGAGAACTGAATTTTGTCAAAGAATCCATTGAGATGCAGTTTGAAAGAAATCATTTGATCATTGTCAATGGTATTTTTATCCCCAGAGAGTCTGCTAATACGAAGAAACTTTAGGCAAATACTGATATGGATATATTTTTTTCCTTATTTTCCTCCACAAATGTTTGATTAATATAGATATGATACGTACATAATGGATGAATGCGATACTTTTGGTCATACGTGCAATCCGATAAATGGAAAATATGTACATGGTCCCAATTATAATTTTTCCTTTCGAAGTGTCAAAAATTATTTACATATTCATACGCGGAACACTTCGCTTACTCTTCGTTCTTTTATTATTATCAGCAATAATAAAGCATATAATGAGACGTTTCAGTTTCAAAACTTAATGATACTACGACGTAGGGATACACGACTCACCCGTTATGTGTGTCTATATTAATGGCGATATATATAAGTTGGGGAAACCAATTATTTGAAGAATACCTTCTGACAGGAAAGACAAAAAAATAGTCATATGTAAATTGACAGAAACGAAAAGCAATAAATTTGGCATTTACGTCTATCGAACTAAGTAGCGAGGCAGAAACTGCGAAATATGATTCAGAAACGTATAAGGTATTTTAATTTTTTTTTCTGTAACGAGGTTGAAATGTGTACAAGTTAATTCGTAAGGTTACTATTTTTGAGGATTTATGACTCAGGAATCAAAACACGTTAAGCGAGTGACGCAAAATTTCAAATTTATGAAGACATTTTCTTTTTAAGACGTTGGTTACTCCGCTGCACCATTTGTAACATTCTCATCTCAGTAAATCCGGGATAAAAAACACGAAAACATATTCAGTTGTAATGAAATCGAAAAAGTGGGTTCGTGCAATAGAAAGTATTCAGGTGGCGGAAAAAATTTGGCGAATTTTGAAACTTATGGATGCAAAAATACCATATTATGAGTGTTCTTTTCATTTAGCTGCGATAGGGTCAAAACGGGAGATGTTGGTATTGAAATAATTAAACTATTCTATTCATCAAACGAATCAAGCCCAATCGAAAAATAAGAATTTTATTAAATGAATAGATGGTGAAATTATGCATAAGGAATTGTAGCGAGGTCATTCATAATGTTTCGGTGTAATGACATTCGACGAACAGTAAATTTTTCATAGTTTTGTAAAAGCATTTCTACGATGTTTCGCATTGCAATGACATCGCTGATACGTCGCCACAAGTGCACGCATTTAAAAACTTTAAAACCAGAGAAATGAATATATGAGCTGATTCATGCTTAATATCACGACTTGTGGAGGGGGAGAGGTTAATTAATTTTCCTGTTTTTGACAGAAAGACAAATTAGAATTTCGATAACCACCGTTTATTTCGCCACTATCGGCTAACCATTCACATTTTGTTACTTGGTGTCTCGTCGACATTTTTAATTTTACCCTAAACTTCCAAAATATACATCGACGTAGCCTTTCGGCGTGTTTTGATCAACTGAGTAATCGGGTAGTAATCGGTTATCAAACGGTGGAAGTAACTTATGACAAAACTTTGTTCAACGTCAACGGTCGCTTTTCCTCGGTGTTGATAATTAACTGATTTTTTGCATGTCAGAGGTCATGTCCGGAAGAAGTTCCCGTCACTTTTGAATCACCTAGTTTTGGTACTGATCATAGAAAGCCCCGTTCCCCCTGGGCTGCACGTGGGCGTCGGAGCGCCTCTGAGCCGCGTAGAAGCGTTGTTGCTGATCGGCGTACTCGTCGGCTGTGAGGGCCACGGAGGGAATGATCTGCACGGAGGCTTCGTGGCTCCGGCGGAGGAAGGATGTCTGTGGCCTGTATGTAGTGGCCTGGGATAGTCTCGTCTCGTCAGAGTAATCAGAGATGCGGAAAGAACGGGGAGGGGCAGAGTTAGTCAGTCCACGGTCGAACCCGTGAGAAGCCTGGCTTTCGGCAGCGGTGTACGACTGAAGCTGTTGCAGATCATACTGTAGAGGGCGGGATATTTCGGGAGATCTCGGTCTTTTCTGCAACAGACAGAAAAAGACAAAACAAAGTCAACTAGGTGAAGGAGATATTATCTTTAAATTAACAGTTATTTGGCACAGAATCCATCACATATATATGACGAGACGAGCGAGAATGAATAGATTAATTTTTAAAGCTGGTAGAAATAGTGAAAGATGGGCATCTAGAACGAGACAAAGCAAAGACAGTAAGCATCAAGAGAATAGACGTTCGTTATGCTAAATAGAGATTAAGCACCGAAATCGGAATGGGACTGCATCAGGACTCAAATAAAAAATATTTTAAATTCGATTTCCCTCTTAAATAATCTTATAAACAGATATACTTATATGTGTCAAAAAGTACTTATCCATCTTGAATAAATCAATATCTAATAAGCACGGTCATTATGAAAAAGCTGAATCATTATCTAAGAGGATAAACTAATCATACAATACCTGCAATGTGATGTTTCTAGATGATAATATATAAGTAAGTATATACCAGGTGCTACCAAAAAGTTCCAGGAATGAATAAATAAAATAAAATTACACTATACCTGGGTTTTATTCTCCAACATCACCTTAAAAATAATCTCCATCGTACTTAGCGCTTATTGCATGATCTGAAATTTCCCTGGAAGTACTTTATTGTGAGAAAGATTGGTACCACCTGCGATACCACTTGAATGTCGTGAACTGTGCCAAATCTTCGGCTCTTTGAGATGATTCCATCCACATGAATAGTAAGGAAGTATAAGTAATGTTGTTGGTCAGACCTGGATGATCAATGCAGTCGCAGAAAAACGTCTAATGTTCAATTCATCGTACAAAAACCTCTAACATCCCCCATACTATAGCTTCATAGTGTAATGACGATATTCCAGAATTACATCCAGAACATCAGGGATATGTTCAGGCTTTTAGCCGGTTGATGGGTCTTCTGAACAAAGATCATACTCAGTCGACGATCTGCTATCTTTAAAACGTATAAAACGGACGTAAGGTTTTTTGTCTTAAAGAATATACTGAAAATTGCTGCTTAAGCAACAGGCGTGTTTATCTACGGTTTTCCAATGCCTGCAACAAATATTTAAACATATCTCCTGGTCTCTGCTAAGTCGCAAGTAACGCGACACAATAATGGACCAATGCTCAAAAAACAAAACGCGACCATGTAACACAAATTTCCTTAACACACTTGCTCAGAATGGATGTATGATATAATATATGATGGCGTTTCGTCGTACTACGCAGCCTTCACGAACTTCACAACAATTCCTGACATTTTTTTGGGTAGAATATCAAGTGTACAGTGAAATAGAAGCGGATAATAATGACATTCGCTAAATAATATTCAAATAATCAACCTCAATCAACACGATACGTTTAGAAAAAATCAATGCATAAACTTTTGAAGTTATTTCACCAAAGATTAAGGCAGCTGATATCAGCTACATTTTATGTAAAATATTTTTAATTTAAAGATGAAAAACCACGATTAGCATAAATTTATGAGTAATTTCCCATGACAACTGAAAAATGAATATTATTTCAATATTAAGCTAAAAATTAAAACCAAATTGATAAAAAGTACTGTTTTTCATATCTAAAATTTTAAAATGAAGATTTATTTTACTTGTTATCGGACACATAAGTTAATAAAATGAAATTAGTTGTGTAGTAATAATCGAAAGAGTATTTTTATGAAATTTAAATCAGAATAAATTATTTGAACATTAACCTATTTGAGATTAATATTAAAATGTCACATAAGGTTTTCACCCATACGGACTTGTGTTCACCAATAAGTTTATTTCCAATTTAGGTTTATTATTTAGGAAAATATTATTATGTGTGCATAAAATTAAGTTCGACAACTTCATGGAGCAGTAGAAAATTAAATTATTAACCTGTGACGGAGGAGGGAATATTTATGGTATTCGTCAATTACGGAGTATTTTATACTCGTAAGTTAGTGACGGTATTTTCAATGTAAGTTTATCGAATATACCAACTTGTAACTCGCATTATTTCAAAACCACGATAATGGTTTCTGAGGACGCCGTGGAAAGCCATGTTCTATAGACATCAACTGTAGTTCTACGTAAAATAAATAGGTAGTGTTTCGAATCTATTGTTAAATGAGTTTGTAATTCAGTAATATTCGGTTCAGTTGCAGTTCAACCGCCGAACTTTCAATTATTTACAACTACCTGATTCGTATTACCCTGTATGATATTCCAGAAATATACTTTCATTCAATCAATATCTCAAGCCGCGACCTCAATAGCAACTCATTATAGCAGTTTCTATAATTAGACTAAATAATGTTTTGTTTATCGCCTTTAGAGGCTATGAAATATTCTGCTTATTCCCTGGAATTTCTGAACTTATCTCTAAAGACGAATAATGTATTACTGTCTGAATTTATTACCCTTCCTCTTTTCATGTTAATGAAATATTTTCAATACAACGATGCGTTTATTATTAAATGCCGAAGCATTATCGTCGACGTTTCCGTCAGCACGAAGTCTGCATGATATTAGGAATCATGAAATTAGAACTAAAGTGGGGGTGTGGGCCGGGGACTTTCACTTCTGAGAAATTTTGTCGAGTTTGAATACGTGCAATGACTCCCCATGCATCCATACCAGAGTTTGAAATTTAGACCTAAGAAAGGCCGGTCCGTCACCTTGGAGACACGTACCTGCGCAGAGACGCCCAGCATCTTGAGCGAGGGCGGCACGTTGAGGTTTCGCGGGATGCGCACGTGTCCGAAGTCGACGGCGAAGGCCTCGCACCAGACTCCGAAGTGGCCGATGTCCTGCACTGTCATGTCCCCAGGCAGCGTGAGAACCACGGTCTTGCGCTCGTATCGCCGCAGCGGCTTCTCCAGTCCGTTCTCGTCTGCCACCCTTGTGCCCTGCGACCCGGGTTTATTCCCTTGGCCGACCCAGAACTTCGCATCTACGGTAACAAAGCACAGCGCCGTTATAGGGACCGTTGTATACGAAGGTCGTTTGATAAGTACGCTAAATTTACATCATTAGTGACATGGAGAATAAGGTTAAATAAAAACAAATTTCAAACTTTCAATTGTTTAGCAATAAATAATTCCCGTTCTCAAAGAAGTTAATTTTGTCCATTGATCAAATATAGTAGAAACGTGTGTGTTGCATGAAAAAAAACCTGAGGTCTATAGACGTCCAATGTATACATTGCTAAATTAAAGTCTACGTCTGAATCGACTTTTAAACATTTTGAGGCTGAATAAATGAGGACAAAGTTGATTGGCACAATGGTACCTAGGCTACTATTGTTCAAATAGTGTTACTTTATTTATTGAACTATTAATGATAGTCGTATTTAAAGTAGAACCCCACTGAATCAACACACTTTATAATACTCTGTTTAAACTGCTCAGAACATTAATGGATATCCGACAGCCCATTTTCGCTTGTACCTCTTCCACTGTTAAAACAATTGGCCACTTTTTGGAAAACATGGCAGTCATTTATTACCATTGCTAAACTTTTGTTTTTGAAATTTTATGTTCTTCGACAAAGCTCATATTAAAGTTATATCCACACTCTTATCCGACATTTTTCGGCGTAGGATAATATTCAACTGTTAACCCACTGCAACGGAGTCAATGTATTTTCACCGCCTTAGAATATGTTTCAAAGTCTAATTCAGTAATCATGCAATATAACATTTAAAATAGTCTCTAAGTTACATCAAGAGTCTCTTTATTTTTCTTGTCGGAAATTATTCCTGGAGAGATATATTTATAAATTCTAGAAAGATATAAATGGTGTACAATGGAATAAATGACAACCATTGAACATAATGTTAGTTACTAGTGAAATTATTAATGCTAGAGTTTTCACAGCCCGTCGGTGGGGGAAATTAGTAACTGAAATCAAAGTTATTAACACTGACTAGTTTAACGGCAGAACCGCATGACCAGGGTACCTGTTCTCCTTCAGCCGTTCAGTCGGTTTAGTTTCTTTATTTAGACTAACCAACTCCTGATGCCGGTTTTCTAGGGTTTGTCCTTCATCACTTTTAGCTCAATCCTTGTTAATCCTTGTCTACCTTCCTCTACTCTTCCGAATCCCCCCTTTCAAATCCGTTCCTATGCTATTAAAGGGGATTACCCTCATGTAGCCTGTTACTCTAAAAAAACATTTTTCTGAACATTTTTAAAATATAAAGAAAATATAGGTATTGCAAATCAATGTGAAGAAAAAGGTGTTTTAGCCGTATACTTCCAAATAAATCCCCGAGTTGTGTCGAAAATAACAAATTTTTGTAATAATAGTACTATTTGAAACAGATTGTCTTAAAATGGATGTAAATGCCAAAAAATTTATTGAAGAGAAAGAAAGAAGAAAATTCAAAAATATTTAACCGTTAACCTTTTTGATTTTATAGTAAATAAACTTTTCAAACGAACTTCGTGTTTTGAAAAGAAAATCGTCCTATGATGGGGTTTTTAGTACTCATAGATGAAACACGTTTGAATCTCTTGTCGACCTGTTTACAAATGGTATGTTATATTATATAACCTTAGTTTAATGGAGCACCAAGGTTAATTATTTGCATAAGTTTGTCAACGTGACGAAATTCTTGAAATTTGTGTACGTTTTCTTAAAATTATAACCGAAATGCTTCCTGAATTGACAATAGGCCACTTTAAAATTTCATCTGCACCGTTTACAGTTATTGAAATTCATTCTTTAATTATCATGATTACTATGATTATTAATAGATTTTTCAGAATTTCAGAGTATTTGACTGTATAGTTAATTTTGATCGGAACGAAATACGCTGATGAATTCGCCCAATCCACACACATTGTTCCTAAATCATATTAGGTATAAGTCCGAGTATTTAAAGAATCTACAGTTTTGAACATCCTTTATATCGTGACATATATTACACAATAAATAAGTATTACGTTCTTATTTACAATTAAGTATATTGTTTTTCCAAATTTAAATACAAAAGTATGGAATATTTCATCTTATTGAAATTATGAAAATGAATTACATGTATATGTTTCAGTTAATGCTAAGATAATGACCAAATAATGATTAAGTAAATATGTGCACTTGAGGAGTTGAAAAGAAATCTATATAATATAATTAAAAAGTATCTTTTATTATGTTTAAAAATTCCTTGGTGTTATTAATTCATTAATTATCGACGATGTAAATAATTTAATCGTTAAATACAGTGAAAATGAGTACGGAACTTGTAGGTAATTATGCATGCATGAGATAAGCTAATTGTATTCCTGAAAGTTTATCAATAACGTACAAATCGAATAGCACTTTTGATAATTGTATACTAAGTGCATATTAATTAATTTTTCTGGACTTACATGTTTTGACGATTATTTATAATTTTTAGATGAGAAAAAAAATTACGGAAGAAAGTAACTAAAGTTGGATATTGAAAAATGTATTGATGTAAAATTTCCAGAATTAAAGGGTGAGCAGAATAAAATATGTTCCGAGTATTGTTTTAAAGTAAGAATAGACAAATGGTTCTTTGGTTCAATTCCAGATCTAACCAGGAAACTTTCAGCTTCATAGCAGATGATTTTGGAAATTTCAAAATCTAGGGACTGTAGAGTGGGTTGTAAAGAAAAAACGATTCTTAAATAATTAAAATTTTTATAATGTTTATAGTATTTCAGAATATTATGTTGGTCGACAAGGATCCGCCTGTTATGAATTGAAATAAACTTTAACCGTAGCTTGACGCTTTTGCGTATGTAAAATAACCATATTTTAATATAATTGAGACTGAATGAAAATAGTTTATAATAGAATAATGTTATTGCAGCCTTATCATTCTTAGAATTTCCGTGACATACCATACGATATTTTCTTTCTTGAGGAATAAAAATAATATAATAAAATTTCTCACCTGGTGCTTCTCCGTCGTACGAGAAGTTTGGCACTAGCAGAGTCTGTGCATCGACCACAACAATGTTGTCAGACGATACAAGATGCGCCCCGTTTAGAGCGTCGATTTTTTGAGGCTTAGGATAGTCAAAGTTCTTCGGAATTTTAACATCACCAAAATTTACCTATAAAATAAATAGATCAAAATGTAACTTACGTAGTGCAAAAATAAATAATTGTAACTATTATAACTACTAAAATTAATTAAATTGCTAGTAATGTTAAATCTATGTTATAAAATATATTAGTAAATAATTTCGGTACCCTATTTCCGGGTGATCCGTTACATTTTCCCCAGATGTATTTGGCAGACGTTTTCCCGCCGACGTTATCCCGGAATAATGTTTCTCCCGACAAATACGGCCGCTCCAAATACAAAATCCCGACTAGCACATTTCTCCAAAAAGTGCAAGTTTATAAACGAGAAATTATCGATTTGCGTAAATTAAGAATTTTATGAAATTAACAATTTTTTAAAATTTTAACGTAAATTTAACACACGTTTGAAGCTAATTAATTTAATATATCATCAATTGTTAAACTAACACTTGTGAATAGGCTTTTACTGTATACAGTAGGGTATCGGAATCGCTGCTGTAGATCTATTCGCATAAGATTATTAATTGCGTAGATCAGAAATGACTTGGTTAAACATGAAAACTATACGAAAAACTCAGCCGTCCAAATGAATTAAAAATTCAGTAATACACGTGGCTAGACGCAATTGGACACTAGAAAAATAACTTTTTGTCTAATTTGTTTCTGGAAACTTTCCGTCGGGAATTATTAAATTTCGTATAAACGATTGTCTGGCACACGCAACCCTGTCTAGTAATACACATTTCGGGGAAAAAGACTATGGAATTCGTGTTTCTAGCAAATGAACGTATCCGCATATGGTCCTGTCTAGAAAACGTCAATTGCGATATAACAGTCGGGCAAGTATCTGACGGGATTTATTAGTAGACCCATTTGAAAATTCTCCTAATTAAACCTAACTTTATTCACTTAATTATTTTATTAATAATTTCAGTGTTTTCGTATACTCACTGCGAATTCGTCGCACCAGACTGAGAACCATTTGATGTCTCTGAGGGTCTTGTTATCTGGCAGAGTCAGAGTTATGTGTTTCTTCCTGTACCGTGGCAGTACATTAGGCCTGCGAAGTGTGCAAAGAATGACGTTTCAGGTTTTTTGTTCAATGGAAAGCAAATGTTTAACA
Source organism: Zhengitettix transpicula (assembly GCA_037074705.1). NCBI lineage: Eukaryota > Metazoa > Arthropoda > Insecta > Orthoptera > Tetrigidae > Zhengitettix > Zhengitettix transpicula. The sequence continues at coordinate 199,185,428 of CM073590.1, forward strand.
TCTCAATTTCAATATGACACTTTATTGTGTTGGAGTACTTCTTTTTAGCATTAAGTTGTAGTGGGGAGATATTATATTTAATTACTAATTTTACTAAATAAATTAATATGACTCATGAAGAGGATTCACATGAAGTAACAGGTCGTGTGTACTCTTTGTAGTCAGTTGATAGTGACTGAAATTGATGGGATAAATCAGAAATAATTGAACTATATAAAATTTTATTTTACAAATAATGCTACATTTAAACTTTTCATTCGTCAACTTATAGATACATTTCACGTTAATAGTACTCAATTGCATAGTGTACTTAAATTGAAGTGTTTTACAGAAGAACCTTTTCAAAATTTATGAATTTTACAAATTCCATAAAAATTATGGAATTTTCTACCTAGAGATTAGAAGACAGAATTATACTTAAAACAGAATTTACCATCACTGTAACTCGTTTTAGGATATGGGAATATAGTTCTGTCAGTCTATAACCTTATCAGTTGGATTTATTTAAACAATTAATACAGTCATTTGTTTAGTTGGATTTATAGATGCATTACATGAGTCGCAACTTTCGATTCATTTTACTGGGGGCCTGGATAAGTTTGTATTATATAAAAGGATCAAAGGTCCAGCACACGTTAAACTCTCAAGTATTTTCATGAAAACTGTAACATAATTTGTAGTAGTGAGTGTTTATTTCGCAGATGTTTATGAAGCTTTGTGTGTCAAAATTTAATGGATTAATAAAGGAAAAAATTTTAATTTATGAATGATTTAAACCAATCTTCCTATTAAGAATAAAATATACAGAGAATCTATGAGGAAAAAAATTATGAGATTAAGAATTAATTATTCCATCCTTAACGGTTTTTTAAATGGTAGACCTACTTAAACTAGATGAATTACAGAGACATCCCTTGCCGCTCTTAAATAATTACACAATTTTATCTGGTAACACTGAAATAACAAAAAATTATGGAATTTTAAACTCTGTACTTCAATGTAAGCGGCTTATGTGTTTTGTATATCAAATAAGCATTTAATACGCACTTCCATTGAAAATTCCTGACACAATCAATTTTAATTAGTTCTTAAGTCATGCATTTTCCTCTCCGTGTCATACTTTAACTTATTTAATTGTTAATGGTACTTACGATCCCTTCTCGTCGTTGACTCTGAATCCGTAGCTGTTTGGGCTCTTTGTGTCTCCGGCCCAGAAGTAGGCAGCTGAGAGGAATACAGATTTTAATTGAATATACAAATGAGATAAACAGACGTATTATTTAAATAACTTTGAACGTTAATTAACATTTTATAATATTTAATTACAATTCAAAGGCTGAAACTTAACTCTAATTCAGTTTACAGAACAAACAAAATCGCTATTTACTCATATTAATGGAATTAATTATAACGAGATTTAAAATTCTGTCAGATTTTTCACGAAGGGCACAGAAAGTAAATTTGTAAATGTTGAATCAAACATTTATGTAATTGCTATTTATTTTTACAGTGCTTCGGCTTATTTCATTCCATTCTAATACCGTTTTCGTAAATAATTAAAATATATTCATTTCGTCATACGTTTTAGATTTTGTTATTATTAAGCCTCAAACAAAATTACAGGGCTATTATGATGGGAACAATGAGTAGATTCGGTTGTTTTAACTTTCAAATTTTTTTTATGTAGTTCTCATTACTAATAACGATGGAAAGGATAGATGTTAAAAATATAAGTATGAAATATACTGAATTTTTGTTGTGTTGACTCAATTATTTTAGTAAATTTCTATTTCATTTTTTGTACTTTCCTACTTGTTTCCTTACGTAACCTCTTCTAACTTTTTATACCATATGAACTATTCTTACAATATGTCATTACACGTTTAAATAATTTTTAGGATCAAAACATACATCGTCGAATATTTCTGAGGTTATCCTATAGAGTAACGAGGAGCCCAGGATTTTTCTTAAGAACGTACACACGATTCCTTGAACGTTCGTAGGGGAATGCAAGAAACTTTCTCCATCTGCTGCATTTCTGTGCGCACTGCCATGCAGGAATGCCTATCCCCGCTCACGTAGGGGCGACCGGGCGCAAATTGACGCGAAATTGCGGGACATGGAATGTCCCGATATGTAATATTCATGTCCGCAAATTACGCAGCCCACGAGATGCCTCGGTAGAAGGACAAAAACGCATGACTCACTAAGAAGGTATGAGTATTTTCTGTGCACGTGGAAGAATATTCCCATCTTGGATTACTTTTTCATTTGGCTGCTCTAATGAATTTTACTTGGCGTCCGATCGTATATTTATCCTCACAGTGCGTTCTCCAGCTCAAGTGTTCGTAATAGAATGGAAAAAAAGAAAAATATTGTAATCAAGCTGAAATTCAATACTATTAGTATTTTGTATCGTACTGAACAACTAAGCGACGGTTGCCACATCCTACAAATTTTGTGATTTCAAATTTCGTCTAGAGACTTAAAATCAAGAATTTTTCAGAACTAATATTTTATTTAAAATAACAGACAAATGCGTAGATATTTCATTTCACTGATATATTTTATTTTTAAATTTTTATATAAATATGTAATTTGTAATGTTGTTTTGTTCCCTTAACCTCTTTGAATTTTTACATCGTTTCCGGTTAACTGATTTATTATTATATATTAAGATAATTAAAATCGTGTTGTATATAATAGGTACATTATATAATAATAAGGAAAATAATTCCCATCAACGATTTTTATGTTATGGAGGAGAAATTTGAAATATGTTCTGACTCAGTAGAAAAATAAAATAATAAACATAGCCAATAATATAGGAGTAAAAATATGTACGAAAATGTTGTTGATTACTGATTAATAAAATATTGTTTTAATTATAATGTCATTTAAAATAGTTGTAAAATATATCATTAATAAAAATCAGACGTAAAAATAAAATAGTCATTTTAAGGTAACCAACAATCGGCTGAATAAATAAACGTTGATAACGAAACGCGCTTTCATTATTTGGAAGTCAGTATAAAATAAATATTCGAATAATAAGCTGTAGTAATCACTTCCTAAATACATTGGGTCAAATATATTCTATAGAGAAGTATTTATACTATATATATTCGTAAAATGGGACATTATAAGGTAAACGACCATGCGGCCTCATGGTTTCACAGGAGAAATGCGAGACAGAGCTGTTTTACAACCTTGAGCTCTGGTACCGCTACGGTTCTCTCAAAATAGAAATAGCAACGGGATGCTTTATGAGTGCAATTTCTTGCGCTCCCAGGCGCGTGATTTCTCTTCTTTAATTCTCAAGTCGCTTCTGGATTTATGCCAGACACGTTCATTCGTGTGTGTTTTTGTTCAGCTTCTTGTCTTTATAGGCTGCCGTAACGTTCTTTTTCTTCTGCGAAACTTTTTTAGCCGCACGATTTTGTTCCATTTTTGTGCTCAATTAGGACGACTCTGTTAAACTATTCACCATGAATGTTTTTGGTAAACGGAAAAAGAACAAAAAAAAAGTGCAAAATATTGTTTGGCAATAATCCCCATTTCTTTCTGAATCTGTTAAATGCATCAGTGTCTGTAATAAACTGGAATTGGATACTTAGAGGAAATTCCTTACAATTTCTATTTCCAGTTTCTATGGAAATACTTTTTATATATAAATATGTGGTTATATACATATTAATTTTTTATAATACGAGATGAGTATTAACCTTATAGGACGTTATTTGTTAGTAGACGACCCGTATGTGTTACAGCACTAATATTATGCGTCGTGACAGTAGATATTATTATTTAAAATTCAAATTATCCAAAGAAGAACATTAAAAAAAGTTCAAAATAAAATATGCCCGGTTTGTGATTTCTGAAGAAATACTTCTGATATCTGAGAGTTTCAGTGCACCTCTACGAATGGTTAAGTCGAATCATGGTTGTTCCTAATAAAAATGTATGAAACATTGCTTTTGAACAAGTGGAAATACGTGCTAACACGATATATTTTGCCTGCTCGTAAAGCCAAATTGCTATACACGCAGTTGCAGGTTTGCTCTTGCTGCTTTCCTTGTTGCCCCACCCTCTTGGAAAACTGCCAGTCGACGCGTGATTACTTTCAACCTGGCACGGACAATGCTTCAGCTGCTAAGAGTTAGAATAATTTATTATAGCACGGTAAAGTAGCGTTCCGGTGAAAGTGGATTTCCCACTCCGTCCCACGGAGATATGTGAACCAGAATTTTTTTAAGGACTCAACTTGGCTGCATCAGGTATAATATTAAAAGATATTAATTTAATAAGATATTCGGTATTGTGAACTTCACGATGACACCAAACTTTAAAATTAAAGAAATAGATTTATAGTATTTATAAAATTTGATATTCTGTTGCATTTAGGGATTCCGACTAAACTGTAGCAATTCAAATATCATGGATACAATTATTGATAGAAGAACTTAACTTTTTTTTACAAAAATCCTTCAATTCTGTAAGTTTTACAGTTGAAAATGTAAAAATATTTTTTAAAACTTTTATGTAATTATTTAATGTTTTCGATGTATTCAGTTTAACTATTCTATAAATTTTATAAAAAGTTATTACAATTTAGTTATGAATAATAAACAAAGGTCTCTTTCAGGGTTTCACGGGTAGGTGAAATTTACTGCGTCGTTGTATAAACTGTACAAATACCTGTACCTATTTTATCTGCCTCATGATGTTCGATGATAATTCTTTTGTCTGTATTCTACGTCATCACTCTAGACCGGAAGTCCTTGTTTTTACACCAGACTGCACGAATCGTACGATTTGGACCAGTGTAACTTACGTCTCATCGCCACGACAACTAATAGTTCACTCTTCACATAGCTCAACTTTCATTTTCTCCTAGCAGCGATAACTTTCAACTAACTCCTCTCCACGGTTAAGTAATAACTTAAACTCTCGAATAAGTAACACCGTACTTTTATTTTGTTAAATTACAGTACTATACTTGCTGGCCAACATCATGTGATTCAGTATTTTCCGGAATCGTAATTAATTTTTTTAAAAGCAAACAACAGCTGTCTTCCATTGTGTCGTTATATGTTCATCAATACAAAAACTTTTCCTAATTTGATGACTTAAAACCAGCCTTTTGTCAATATTCTTAGGTGCCACAGTACTAAGATAAAAATCCATGGTGCACAGAAAAATTCGAAACTGCTTCTACGACGTGCTCTTCAACTCCTTATAGGGTGATTATTATATAAAATTATAGTATTGCAGAAAATTTCATCGTTAGAGTTAAGCTCAGTTAAAATTATTTGAATCTTCGTAAGATAAAAAATGAGAGCACATAATGTAAACAACAATTATGTTTTCAACGATGGTTTGACCACGACCACGCCATCAATTGCGATATATTTATAGCCGGTTAACTTACCTGGTCCCTCTCCATCGTAGCTGAAATCTCTAATGTGGAGGGTCCTTGCGTCGACTGCAAATACCTCACCGGTGACTCCGTGGTGCAAAGTTTTCAACTTCCCCAGATACTTTCCATAGTAGGGCTGTGCGCAGCTCACGTAACCTGAAACCAAAGCATTATTTAACATTAAGTAAATGAATAGTGACCACCCTTATTTTGTTACATATGATACAATTTGTGTTTTTCGTTAAAGTGAAATTTTGTTCAATAACTTATATTTTGATGTGAAGTGATTTCAGTAATACAATTGTCTAAAATTATTAATTTTAATATATTTCTCGACGGGATCAGAAAATTATTTCAAATTTTTGTGTGAATTGGTTAATATAAACAGAAAAAGCACGTCGTGGTTTTGAGGGCTTACTGAATGGGGATGGGCATGGAGGCGAAGTATTCATAAATGAAAAATATTGCGTTGATAAATTATACCGCGATTAACTGCTCCAGTATGTGGACGAATTACTGTGTTCTGATTACATAAAACACTTTTTTTACAGTCACATTCGAATTTGATAGATTTCTATGTCTCCTGGGATTAAAAGACTAGCACTAGAAATATACGAAATGCAGTCCCTCAAGGGAACTGCCTCGACCCTACTGTGCTCAAAACATATATTCATAAATGAAGTTCCAACGATAGTGTTTGTCCCTGAACAGAAAGCAAGGAGCAAGGAATCCTGACGCATTTTACTTTCTTCTGGACAAAATATAAAAAAAACTAAATGAGACTCATTTAGGGGAAGACCAATCCAATGTTTACTGCACGAAAAAAAATATCGATTGTAAATATTGGAGCAGAGTAGGGGTATTGACAATCAATACTGAAGACTGGAGGTTGTACGATAATCTTTTCTTTGAAGAACGTGTCAAGGAAAACAATCAGAAGCTTTTGCTCGTTGTTTAAAAGCCAAGGTCTTAGCTAACGCTTTACAAGAGACCTTTAAATGAGATTTTTACTCACCGCTAGAGCTTTATTCAACTTTCTACAACGAATTGAAGTGTGAAAGAGGCATCAGCCCCGATTTAAGATACAGCTTAATCGTAGTAAGTACAGTCTATAACCATAAGCCGAGGCACCTCGGCCTGTTTGGAGAGGTGTATGTTCCGCGGTCGCAGACCTTGGGCATACGGTGAGAGGTGTTCTCTGTTCCCATTGGAATAGTCGGCCAGCTGACTCCAAAACTGGCCGAGGCACGGAGAAGGGAATGCTGCTTCCCCACAGGAAACCCTTCTCCCGCCATTGGAATGGTGTGGGAGAAGTACGAAATGCGCGACCTACCTGATACAGGTTTTTCTAGGGTTTTCCCTGTATAACTTTTAGGCGAATTGCTGGGTAGGATCCTTAAACTATAGCCCGGAGGCTCTAGTTAACCCTTGCTCTACCTTTCTGCATCACTCCTTTCAACTCCCATCCAATGCTATTATAGGGGAGTTGCCAGCACGTGGATTACTCTCACGTAGCCTGTTATTGTTAAAAAAAACTGACCCCGACTTATAGGTGAAATCTAACAAAAATTGAAACAGAGAAATTTGGATGCGTTTTGTATCCAAAAATTCCTATTTCAATTTTTGTCAAATTAACAATGCAATATTTTAGCATATGAGAATTTTTAATTTATTTTTATAAGCTTTCGTGTACGAGGAAATGATGTATAAACGATTTTTATATATTTCGTTGGTAAACGAACTGTCATTGAAATGGATTACGTTTCACATTTACTTGAAGACGCTCGAAGTGTCAGTTAATAAAAAACACTACCACTACTGTAATTAGAATATATTAATTTGGTATATGATTATACGTTGTTCAATAACATATCAGTACGACAAAATGAATTAATTTTAAATTTACTTTAAAATAATAGTTTTTTTAATAATGTTGATTTGTATTCTGTTTAAATGAACACGTAATACACAGTGATGATTTTACAAGTATTTATTTTGTGTAGTCATCGACGGAAGAAAGTGCGTAAAAGTAAACCGGGGATAAGTGCCGGAGGAATGTGGCGGTGAGGCGTGACATGTTTTATGGCCTGTAGGAGATGAACTTGCTCGCTGGTGACAAGAAACAGTGGTCAGAGACGTGGAAAGCGTTGACCATGGCTGGAGATCGGGATCACGCAGGGCCTTGGAAGCATTTCCTTTCTACCGGCGTCCTACATCGACGATCTTTCGAAGGCCTCAATGGTAAATACACGGCCTCCAATCCCCGTACACGATCCCGAGGTACTTCTCAAAATTTGCATTTCATGAACACTTACGTTTCTGATATTTGCAGATGATAACAAACGCGGTGACTAAGCAGTTACATGAAATAAATTTACTAGCTACAATCTGTCGAGCTCACAGACTGAATAAATATAATATATTGGGAATAAGAACGTAGTGTTATATAACGAGCAGTTCACTTTAGTTTTAATTATTTAAAGACACATTACTAAGTACAAGCATTTTACAAGAAACCAAAATCGAAGGAAAGGGCCTCTACGAATTGATGGACGTGATTTATAACAAGTTGAAGAATTTAAATAACCTGGAGTAATTATATAAAATTAGAATAGAGGAACCGGAGATACAAAACAGATTAAATTCACCCAATAGATGCTTATATGGATGCAGCAGAATATTTTCATCAAGATCGTTGTCACTCAAAACGAAAATTAGACTATATAAAACAATAATTTGCCCAGTACTGTTATATGGAGACTTAATAAGAAACAATAGAAAAATAATTAAGTATTATAAAACTGTACTGGCCTAAAAAAGAATAATTGGAATGGAGACGAAAACATGATAGGGAGATCAGGGATTTATGCAAGAATGCAGATATAAGTAAAATTAAATGTAGAATAAGACGAGAAGAGGGGTGTTGGCTGAAGGAGGTGATCAAAAGCATTTCTGAAAGACCCCGTCGAAGGACGATATAGAAAAGATTGGAGCTGCTGAAGGAAATGCATGAAACCGGTCGAAATGGAGGAGATTTGTTGGTGCAGCTAAATATCAACTTGGATATAAATGGGTCTCGGAGTGAGTGAGTATTATTTCTCGACTCCACCTGAAGGATTATTGTACGGTCATCTTATCGTCTACTCTTGACAAGAGTAATAATAAGGTCAATGTAAGATAGACTCAAAAATATTTACCGTTTATGAGTTATACTCCGTCAGACTCTTTTCCCGCAAACCGAACAAATTCCACGACCAAGTCGTAAATAATTTTTTTTGTCAACGGCCAAGTTTTTGTCCCCAGAGGATGGATCACAGTATGATATCGCTAATAACTTTCTCATCAATCTGAACATCAACGGAAAAAGTTTAATATAAACCAGTCAGACAGATTTTCTTATAAAAAGCGAACAAAATCAGCGTGACAGACGGTAATTTTGATGATACATTAATTCATGAAATGTAAAAATTGTAAGCCATGTACCGAAGAAACTATTATTTTATTTGTATAGATAATAGATAGATTTTAAAAATTTGGAAAATTTAGTAACACACACGAGTACGTAAGTAAAGTGGTAATTGTGCCCTCAAGTCATGGAAAAGTCTCAAACTTTAGTTCGGTCCGGGAGTGTTCGCCATACTCGGTGGTATTTCACACTGAACGACTGCGAAACTACTAGCGATTTTGTTGAAAAAAATATAATTATTTATTAATGCAGTTTTTGTACGGGATATAAATACAGCATTGTTTTTTCAATGAGTAGTCGCTATGTTTTTTTTCATTGTATGACCTGAGAAATCAATGATCAGAACGTGTCAGGGGGAACAGCACCCGGTAGCCATATAACTGCGCGGAAGTAGCTGACCCCATGTAAACATGAGGTAGTTAACTCTCCACAGCTTTTGGAATGCGTCCTGCTTTGTTTAGCGCACAGTTTCCCCGAACTACCTTTTTTAAGTTGAAGTTCTGGGCTATCTGAACGCCTCGATCAATGTAGCCTATTTTTGTGCGTGTTGAGGCTGTGATTGAGGGTTACGGCTCACCGAACCTAATTGCCAATAGCACTTAGCTGTTTCTTAATTAAGTAACTAGCGCCTGTAGCCTTATATTCTAACTCTATTCTGGCGGTTGGTGAATCATGAATATTGCGAAGTGCAGCTATTTCTCAAGGTAAGACCCACTTGTGGTCAGTCTTTCGTCTTACAGGGTCTTAACGGTATGTTTAATTTTTTTTACACCATTAAGTAATTTTAAAAAGGTGAGGCTTAAATCCTTGACCGAAAACCCTAATTCAAAGTACTTGTTTTCCCGTAGCTACTCGCACATTCGATTTACAAGAGATAAGTTGGTCGAAAAATTTCAACATATTTAAGATGATATCTGTAAGAATAAGTCATGATAACATATACACGACTGTGACACGCTACTACTTTTGTTACAACTACTGCTTCAGCTAATGTAAGAAATCTCCGCTCCGGTGTTTTATTGCGCGACAATTAGTGTAGAACAGATTGCAGCACTTGTCGCTTAGCAGTCACGAGTTTCTACGCGGAGATAAAAACCGATTCGAGTTAATGTGTTTTGGTAAGTTCTCCTTACTCGCAATTGCGTAGTAGTTCCTGGAAAGCGGAAAGACACGTGTATATCTGAGAAGACCGGTCAGAAGGGTCGCTGTCCGCTGTCCGTGCGGTCCTCGGTTCCAAACAGAATGCATTTTTAGGTCCTCATCATTATAAAAAAAATACTAATCGTATGTGTTTCCGTATACCGGGGTTGAATTTTATTCGTTATTCTATTTTAATGAAAGGTAACATTCAGAGTAAATAATTTTAAAAAAACTTTTATAAACATTTAAGAAATACTATGACCGTTGTTGGCGTTACTGGAGATAACTCTTAAATGAAAGTAAACAAACATGTACGACTGCTATTAAGAATTATAAGTGCACGAATCATTCATAAATTTTATGTTTTCCAAATTGATGAGCAAAACTTCAAAGAATTATTTTTTCATTTACTGTTATCAGTTCTGATTAACCTCAACCAAAAGATTCCATTAAAATGTATTCTGGCGATAAAATAATATTTTTCAATATTTTTGAATGTGGAAACTGTGCAAAAATTTATTAAAAGAGAAGTGATGTGTGCCCCTCTTCTCGAACTCCTTGTCAACATTATTAATTAAAGATTCTCATCCATGTAACAGTAACGCAACTGGTCGCGCTGTGGATCTGACAGCTGTCCCCGGATTTCAGGTTAAATATCTGGTAACCTCGCCTTTAAAGGAACTCACTAGATTTATTTTTACTCAGAAATGGACGTGTCTGGCGAGAAGCACAAGATTCCATTCCAGGTTAGTCGCATACGGAAGTGCGGCGTTAACGGTTGCGTTTTATATTTAAATAGACTTTAATTGTATTATAAGCGTGCTTTGTTGATGAACAGGATTGAACTTCGGTATTCTCAAAGACGATGGATTGTTAGTCAAAGATCTGACGTCATATAGAGTTATTTTCAATACAGTACTCTCAGATGTTGCAGAGATTTTTTCAACCCATTCACGACATTATTTTTACTATCGAGTACACACGAATCATTTAAATTTAAATTTGTTTCTCGATTCAATTTAATCCTTCTCAACTGGATACTTCAAACTATACAACGAAAGTTCATAATGCACGATTATGTGCGAGGATCTCGCGTTATTTCTGAACGAAAACTCGAAATAAATTTAAAAAATATTGATTACTGTAAGCTTTCCCGGAGTAAATTATTAATAAATTTTTCGCGTTTGAGCACCAGTTCTAGATTTATCGATTTTAAAATCTGAACCTGGTGCTAAACCGTGAAAAATTTATTATTAAAATATACTAAATATTCATGTTTTTGTAGTAATTAATTTGCGATATAAAGTGAAAATGTAACAGTTCTGCATTCATTGTTATTTACATTGTTCATTTACTAAAGTGTTGTGCTAGGATATCTGATAGTAAATATATTTTGGAACTCTACTTCAACTACAATTGGTTTAATCGTACAAAAGTTGTACAAAGATGTGACTGTATCAAGATCTAACGTTATCTTTAGAAATACTTAGTTAACGGCAGTGATACGGCATTGTTTATCAGAGCTTTCTTAGTGTGATATAACGCGAAATTGTTGACTTAACTGCAGCAACAGCAGCACAGTGATAACAACTTTCTCCGGTCTTCCGTGTTGCGAAGTAGTTATGGCAATGCGTGAGATTGCAGTGAGAAATCGCAAAGGCCTTGGCCCCAGCAGTGCACTTTGCCAGGATGCTGACAAAGAAAGTGCTTAACGTAAGCTATCAGAATATTTGGTCATTTGTCACACGGTGTTATAATGAACACATTAGCTGAAAGTATTACATAATTTTTGAGTAGAGTATATTATCGCTTTAATTATACTGAAACCACCGATATATTTTCTCCTGTATGAGGAATTTTATCCAGTAATATTTTAAGTAAATTGAAAATATTTTATATACACTTTTAAAGCAGTTTTACCAAATTTGAGGGTCGGTTTTGCAGGCCAAAACGAGTGCAAAAGGTCAGCTAAACATTTATGAGTCAGTACTTTGTTTTAGAGTTAGTAATGAAATAACATCATGCACTCCTTCAGATCTCTTACAGTATGTGCCTTTTTCAATCTCATAGTTCTCCTCTATTTTGGGGGATAGTTATCGGAAAACGGAAAAGCGAAACGGAGAATTGAGGATAGGAAATAGGAAAGAATTAATAACTTAGCACTCAGGCTAAAAATGTATGTAGAACACAACACTTGAAGTATAAAGGTAAGTTTTAATGAAGTGACGCTAAATGGAAAGAGCGTCGAAAAGCGACTCTCCCCATTTCTTAGAGCTTTCCGGGGAAGGGAATTCTTTCAATATATCAAACCCAAAGTTGGTATTCAATAGAACTGATGATTTTATGTCACCTTGTATTCACACGCCAAATACAAAATGTAAGGAGACACTACATGCGATTTTAGATTAGGTAAGGTAGAGTCCGCCAGACAGCTAGGCTTCATTCGGCGTCGCCGAAGAATTACAATTTAACAACAAGAATTTAATAATGATCATAAAACATCTTAACAAAAATAAGAAGTATGTGGTTTATGCATGATTAGGCCCCAAGACATTTTGGCCTTATTGCTCGAGGAGCGTTGGCCGATACTACATGACGGATGGTGGATAGGTGAACATCAGTTCCATTGTCTCGGGATTTTTATCTCTGAACATACCTAAAACAATTATTTTATGCAGCAGGTATTCATAATTCAATGACACGTCATCAACGTGTCTTGTATGACTGAAAACCCGTTCTTTATCGTATGCGAGTATTTGACAAATACAAGCAAGTGGACCTCATTTTGAAAATTTATTAACTGTTTATGCGTTGATAACACTTGAAACAAACTGAAAAAGTAATTTTATTTATAAAAAACGAAAATTCATCGAAATTTTATTGGTATAGTTTTGGAGTTAGGGACATGTCCTCAAAATATGTAAAATTTAATGTTGTAACACCTTGAATATTCATAGTTTCTAGAGTAAATGTGAATTAGCCATTGTTCGTAATCAATTATATTTAGAGTGCTGCTGTTTGGTGCTTTTAATTGAACTTTTTTTTAAAAAAATATTCTCATTGGAATGCGACGAAGGAAAAATTTCAGAATCAAAGAAGAATTCAGCAAGCTAAACCGGAAGTGCGAGGAATCTAAAACGGGAGTAAGACGTAGTGGTCGATCCGCTATCACCTGACCACGTACTAACCCCATGTGGATTTAATAAGCTGGCGACGGAGAAGAATTAGGGAGAGGGAGAGAGAAAGAGCTAGAGGCGTGTCGTTTGTTTTAATGCTGTTGGCTATCTGGTAGGAGATGGTATCAGGATAGGCGCCTGGCTATTTCTGGCGCGGGTAACTGTTTGCTCTCTCACTTACATGCGACCGCAAACGAACGCCCGACTTAATGCACCGGATGTTGAACTCGAAATAAAGAGAGGCAATCTGGACTAACATTGCTGCACCAGGCTTTTATCCAATCGATTTCAAATCCAAAGTTGACTTATCCATTTGACCGTCGAATAGGAAGTTGGAATGAATGTTTGTGTGATTGTTAGAGAACTAACGTTTTATTAATTCTAAATAATTAAATTAAATTTCACGCCATGGAAAATACGACGTTGAAAAAGGCGTTGGTGAAGATCGATATCATTGTTGTAAATCAAACTGGAAAATAAATAGAAAATTCACTAAACGAATCAATACTTTTCGCCACATTTCATAATCACTATTTAACTGAACAAAGGTGAAATTGACGATTAAACTGACTCTTTCAGAGAGAACGTCACTCGGATTACAAAATGTCTCAAGTGAGATTACTCTGGACACGTATAACGGACGAAAACCTACTTCCAGTGTCAAGGGGTTCTGAAATCTCAGTCGCACTTGTTTCAAGAATCGCGGGCGAGTCTAGTCAGCAAGGGTTTCAGCATATTTTCCTCCCCAGAAATGGAGACATCTGCTTGTCAGCTTACGATCGTATGTTTGTATATTGTGTTAATGGCCAAGTACACTGTTAGTTAATTCATTTACTAGCTATTTGGAACAAACCAAGTGTCTAAATGTTATGACGTAATTGTTCCACAAAAAACATTTAGAAACACTGCGAAATGAAATCTTAGAAATATTCATTGTATATTTCCAATGACGGCCAAGAGAATCCAATGATTTGAGGTCGCGACTCACTAGAAAGGTGAATTGTTAAATCCAGAATGTTTCACTTAATTTGACATACAGACATTATCCTAGGTAGTTGTTCGTGCTCCAATTCTTCTGATTTGAAGAACTCCATCCTTTTATTTTCATGAAAAGGAAGTAGAGGTGGCAAGGAGTATTGAAAATTTTTCTTATTCATCTTAATAGAGTATGTAGGAATTGGTATCGGTATCGTGAAGTTAAATGCATTATTTGGATAGCAGAAATATGCCCGAAGACAATTATTATGCAGTAAAACGGAGATCTATCCAACAGAGATTTAGTGTCGTAGGGGAATCTGTAAGTGGATTTACACATTGCAAACTCCATTAATATCTCCATCCTAGTGTCAGCTGACAAATATTGCATTTTTGAATTGAAATTTTGTTAAATCATTAGAGGATGTTTTTGGTGTTTCCATTTACTAGATCGGTTATTGAGAAGAGGAAGTTGAAAATAGAGGATGATGAGATAGATGAGACAGATTAAAGTCAAAGATATAGAAAGAAGAATTACGAAACAAGAGAAATAGAAATATGAAATAAAATAGTATAGTAAAGACAATTAAGAAAAAAAAAGATTTTCGTATAGTGTTCTTTCTATTGAATACCTTTCTACTCTGAAGACGAACAAAGTTTCAATACTGTTCAAAACGGTGGTTTTCTTAATTATCTTTACTATACCTTTTTATTTCATATTTCGATTTATCTTATTACGTAATTCTTCTTGCTATATCTTCATCTTTGAACTGTCTCATCCATCTCATCTGTATCACTATTCTCAACTTCCACTTCTCAAAAACCGATCTAGGCTATGGAAATCCCGACAACATCAACTAAAATATTGCATGTCACGTATGAAAATATGAGAATTTAGTTACGCTCCCGTTGAATGTGGAGAACTGCGGTACGAATCGTGCGGCAAGATAAATGCTTTCTGCACAGATAGTAAAAGAACTAGTTCCTAGAGTCGTGCAATTCCATGACCATTATTCCTTTTGGAGAATAGTCACATTCCAAGTCAGGTTTTTATGGACAGGACTTGTTCGCTGGCGCCAAAGAGCTTGTCACTCTGAAGGAAAAGTTTGCGCTGAATTCTATTACAGTAGTAAGACAATATTAATCATAATAAAAGCAAAAAATCTGTGTCGTAACTCCATGTACGGTCTCAGATCTTAATTAAAATAAATAATAAGACTGATTTCATTTGGTGTGAGAACTACTTTCATTTACGTAAAAATAAAAAAAATTGTTTAATAGTTAACTAAATTTATATATCTTCAACAAATTATCTCACATAAACGTGATTTTTTCACTTTCGCATAGTTTTCATATAATTTCGCTAAAAGCATGCTGCGGCCAAAATTTCATTTTCCGACAATAAGTGAAGTATGAACTCGAATTAATTTTGAATTATTTCTGAATAAATAAATTATTTAACAAAACTATGGTAATTTGAAAACGTTTCCAAACAAATCTTGATCCGAATCTGGTGTCATCAGAATTCCTGCCTGTTTTTCGGGCAGTAACACAAGAAAATCGTCCGACCGATTTCGATGAATACCAGTGAGTCGTTTCTTAGAGATCTAAAACTGCCATCCTCAATTTTAGGACAAAATGATGGTGGAACCACAATAAAACTGTTGAATCGAATAATGAATAAAATAATTATTTAATGAAACTATTGTAATTTGAAAACGTTTCCATATCAATCTTGATCCAAAGCTGGTGTCATCAGAGTTCCTGCCTGTTTTTCGAGCAGTAACACAAGAAAATCGTCCGACCGATTTTGATGAAGACCAGTGAGTCGGTTCTTAGAGATCTAAAACTGCCATCTTCAATTTTAGGACAAAATGATGGAGGAACCACAATAAAACTGTTGAATCGATTTCGAATAATATTAACAGGTTTTTAAGCTAACCATCCGCCATTCTCCACATGGTGACTTAATGGCTAAAGTTCGATAAATGACTTAACTTCTTGGACATTGATTTTGTTGGTTTTACGAGAAAACGCTGAACGGATATCAATCAAGATAGGCGAGAATATATCAATAAACTAATCTTATACATGGAACCAGTAAGTAATAAAAATTCTTAAATCAATTAATTACAAGTAATATGAAGAAAGAAAGACTCAAGTCGTTTCTTATCAATACCATACATTGCAGACAAAAAATAAATAAAAGTTAACCGTGATGTTGAGGTGCCGTGCACAATTTTTTTATTCTAGAATGAAGGATCGACTCTATGAACTGGAATGAAAATCGCGTTCTTGTTCTGTTGAATAAAAAGTAAAGATGACATTTATGTGTGTTGGGTGAGTGTTTAGAGCGTGGAGAAGGATTTCCTGAACTAAAACTCCATATACGGTGCTTTTCCACAGTCAGTGCTTTCCGTTTCCTCTCGTCAATGATAACGTCGCAACTTCCTAGATCAATTATGAATCAGCTCCTTTAATGTTTCTTTTTATACTTCTGAAGGCGTTACTAGACAAGCTGGAGAAGTAGTTTACCTACTAGAGAAGATATCTGTTCATTGCCAACACTTTCAAACGTTACCTCTCGCTGCACCTGTTACCTCGCGACACAAGGTCACATTTGCTGTTCCTTCGGTATCGCAGTCGTGCATCAACCCGGTCTCCGGAACAAATGCAATTACACATCGAGCACGTTAGTAGCTTTCTATTGGGAGTAACAATTATAGGAACATGTACTCAACTGTTTTCTAGGTTACGAAATAACAGTCATTTTAACACTCGAGTTAAAAATTATGGAATATTACAAATAACTTGATACACTTGAATGGAGGGGTGTTCGTGTTTACTAGATTGGACGTTTCTGTTGAACTACAACTTTCCTCCTGTGTCTGTATCTGGCCAAACAGGCACAGCCCGTGCGAAAGTTTCCCTTACTGAATTTAATTTTCTCTTCTTGTCAGCGTCGTCTTACACGGAGAAAGTTGCCGCGTGGAAGGGAAAAACGGGATATGACTCTAATTAACATGGCAAATCAGAATGCAGCCGACGTCGTTTGGCCGTGCCTGTGTTCGACGCTCGACTTCACTCTAAAAACGCCTGCCCGGTTCTCGCTACCTAAGATGGAACCATTACCGAGAAATGCAACTTCCCGAAAGTCAAAGAACACAGCTGATGGTCGCCTACAAAATAAAACGATCGGCGGAGATTCATTTTGCTCATATTAGGAAGCTCATGCAATTAACCACATTCATTCAGCTCCGGTATGTCAAAGGTACAAGAAAGTTGAGCCGCTATTTATCTATTTGGCGTCTCTGAAACGATCTTTCCATTACCAGTTCCATACAAAGTAACGAAACTGGAATTTGCGCAGGGGGACAAACTATTTACTTTGGTGTAAACGGAAAGTTATTTTGAAAGCCTACTGGCAGCTGATTAATGAACCAGCTCAAGGTAATACTCCAGTATATCTATACCGAAACTCTTATTATTATATTACATAACCACGCAATTACATAATTTAGTAAAGTAGAACACGAACAAATTACAAAGTTGCTGTCCAGAATTTCAGAAAATAATTTCGGTATTGACCAGGAGCGCAATAGTCCTCTTTCGCTTTGTGCAAATAGCGCCTAACTTCTAGACAATACCATTGATTTAAAACATTGTAATTAAAACTTAAGCATTTGTATATGATTTTATCAATACATTTGATTAAAAATGATTTGTATTAAAATGAAACGATCTAAATTAAAATATTTGTATATGAAATACACACCCAGAACATATTGTTTTCAATTACATATTAACGCAAAGTTAATCTTTGTATAATGAGCATGTATTCTATGAAATTCTATTTTGATTCAATACTCCATCTGTCTTCTTGTTTGAATATGTATAATTTTAATGTAAACAGAAAAATATTATTTTATTGAACATTTCTGAAATTTGTTGTTCTGTGTATGAAATCTTCCTATGGCATAAGAGTAAATTCTTCTTTACTGGGTGTCATTTTAAATTAAATACATATATAACGAACCACCTTCTCTATTCAAGAAGTGACGCAGAAAATTAATAAAAGTCGCTAAACAAATCACCTTTTTCAAAGCGTTCTTCTAATTAATCTCAATGTTTACATTACTGTTTTAATTATAGCACAGGAGTTGTCTTGAGAACAAAATTATAGTTCACCAGTGAGTTTCTACATAACCGATCCCGAAAAAAAAACAATTCTGACAGAAACGAAATTATTTTATAATTTTGTATTTAAAATACAAATTATCTATATATACATTAACATCTATCTGTGAACTCCGTATGCCTATACACAGTATAACTCGTTCAAACAGTTGGTGATAAAGTGTCCTACAAATTTAAATGTCGCCTGAGTATGGAGTTAGGAGACTAAGGAACTTGAAATAAATTCTTGATAAACATAGAGCTCATTAGGCAGATCTGAAATTAATTTAAGTAGGTAGGACTGCCATGGCAAGATAATCCCAAGGTGGTCGTCATAGGTAAGAAAATGATAGTGATCTAGGACATCACTATCTGGTTGAGGGAGTCAACAGGTCCTCGTCGATCGCACCTCCTCATCTGGATGTACTGTCGTAAAGCGGAGAGGAAATATGCGGGGATGAAATGATGAAGGCAGCTCCGTCCTGTCACTCACCTAGCACGGTAGCTAGCAGGATCAGGAGCAGGGGGCTCCATCCTTTCCATGTAGTCGCCTCCATCGGAACAGAGGTTCTGGTAACAACTGAGAGCCGGCTCGCGTGTCGGCCGCTCTTGTAGGACAACCCGGCCCCCACCCAGCCTCCTCCTAGCTGCCAGCCTGCATCATTCCATAAAGTCCCCAACACCACTTATCCAAAATTTCGAAAGTTCTAAATAATACTAATTTCAGTTCCACGTTGCTCGTTCCGATCGTTTCACCAAACACGCTCATGGGTTCGTTAGTGCTACGATGGATTCCAGTGTGTTTTCCCCATCAACATAAACCGATGATTTTTATCTAACTAATATGATTTATGGCATACATTTATTTGAAAGCTACATGTACTTGGTTCTATTTAACTGTATGATTCTTATTTATTTTCCTACATTAAAGTGAATTAAAGTAAATACTTTGTTCTCTAGCCCGAGGGTTCAATCTCTCGGCCACATTTACGACCTCCCTAGCCTTGAGAAACCACCAAGTCTGACCACGTCATAAATTAACACTTATGGAGGATTGGTGAGTTGAACTGCTACCGCTTTAACCCACTTAGTCAGAACAAGACGTGACGCTTACATAGAATGAGCATTTAAATTGAGTATTTGAGAGGAAAGAATCGAATAAGCTGATACTGCCTGACAACTCTGCGAGTTGTCGAAGAGTTACATCGCGGGATGGTAAATAGAGTATCGGGTTCGAATATCAGTTTGACAATCCGAATATCTGGAGATCGTCAAAATACACCCACAACACGTTTTCATTTCTCGTCATTATTACAGAGTTTCTGCCATATATACTGGCAAGATCATATTCGTTATTAAAAAAAGCATTTATTTAATAAAGCTTAGCGGGTCAATTATTTTATGATTTAAATTATTATAATAATAACCTTTATTGTCTTACACAGACGTTTACCGTTTGTTAAGCTTCTGGAATTATTTTGCGTTTACTTTTATTAATTGAAATGGGACTGGAGAAATTGATACTTCACTTTCTTATTTTAAATTTTGAAAATTCTTGATAAATGGGAGTCGAATCTTTTCAATAGTTCCAGAGTTCTGTTTAGGAAATAGAGATGAGGACTTTATGAATCTGAAGAAATATATGAAAATATATATGTACGAACAATAAATGGCGATGAGTCCTGTTGTTAACAACGTAAGGAAAAGAAATAATATTTGAATTTATAATTAGAAGATTAATTTAGCTTATAACGAGCCTAATTTATCTAAAATACTGTTTTACAAAATAACATGTGAGATAAATTGATTTATACGCTTCGTAACTGCGTCTACTTTATTCTAAATAGTTGTTTCGTATTCTATCATAGTGATCTATAATTACGAGAAATAAAAAAAAATCATTTTATTAGTATAAGAAAACACAAAAATGTTAGAAACGGCACAATTGAGTGAGAAATATTATACTACTTTTGAGTTTTGTCAACTGTCAAGTGCAGTTGTGTCGCACACACTAGGCTCATCTTCGTACCTGACGAAAGGAACGATCCCAGAAACGTTGTGTGGTTATCATTTTTTTGTCTGTATTGGCTATCTTTCTTATTCATTATTTTCAATCAGGCTTAAATTTTTATTTTATTATGGACTTTTTCCAAATTTTTACCAAATTCATTACTGCAAACATTTTTTGATGGACTATTACATAGCGAAATTGAGTTTTAAAACTTATAAACAGACTATGAAGATATTATTTATTTACATTATATTGTTCCATATATTTTTACATCTGTCACGTGATTTAGGAACGGAAGAAATGCTTTTAAGCGGAGCTCAAACAAATGATCACAAACTGTTTGTGATCAGTTTACAGGTAATATTCATTCTTTACTGCAGTCGTAAAAGTAGGCCGTGAAGAATGTGATCTAGTAAATTTGTGTTACTTATACAATGGATGGAGAAGTCTCGTTCCTGGCGGGGAGTCGACTCGGATAGCTCAGATGGGACAGCACCCACGTTCCGAGTTGCGGTTCGTGGTGGTTCGATTCTCTGTCGTTCGAGGTTTTTTCATCTTGGTCCTTGAAATCGTTCAAGAGAAATAAGAATGTGTAATTATTCTATCCAATTATTTATATGTCAAAATGAATATTCCAAAATAATTTAATTGGTTAAAAAATTCTAAAAAGTCAAATTAATATGGTCCAACAATTTTTCAGTTGATAATTTATTAATTTCAAATATTCAAGAATGCATTAAGAGAGAACACTTTTACATTACATAATCCGAAATATATATGGTGCTTGTTTATTTTGATTTAAATGTTATAAGGCTAAAACCAAACTTTGGCCTATATTTGATCGTCACTTTCTGCAACTTCATATTTTATTATTCGAATAAAATATGAAGTTGCAAAAAGTGACGTGAAACAGTCTATGTTAAATCTTTATCGAAGGGATTTACAAATCAAGAGATTCAAACTAATCGGCAACAAATATTTATGATGAATTTAAGTATTTAGAGCCTATAAGAGTATTCTTTCATAAACTTTCTATTTCTTATTGCCCCAAGCAATTTCCTTGCCTCACGCCGATTTAATTTGTACGCAGTTTATTTCTTGCGACGACAATAGGTTGCGTTTCTCGTTACACTTCGACGTAATCCTTTCATCAGGGAGCACAAAAGGCTCATACCTAAGGCTAAGGTCACCTTCATAATACACCAATAATATTCTTCCATTCAATTTCTAGAAGGCTTTGTGTACTGGACCGGAACTCACTTATAATTTATTTGGAATGAGAGATGAACGATGGTCGAAAATTTTTCAAATAATCCTTACACTTATCCTAATGTCACGTTCAGTTTACAGAAATATTTGTTATTTTTTTTATAATGTATGGATAATGTATTATACATACATATGTTGTGTGATTTGATTAACAGACACATGTGGTTGTCTACTTCTGCTTCCGCGTGTAAAAATAGATATAATGAAATGATAAAATACTATTAAAAGGATATGGTCTCATTAAAACAATATGTATTATTGGAAAAATTATAAAAAGTTGACTATTAAAAATAATAAAAATTAACTTATTGTCACCAATAACTATTTTCATTATGCAGCATAAAGTTTACTGATACGAGAATAATATAACATTTATTTGTATAACAATTTATTGGGTAGCAGCAATTATTCTGAAAACTAATAAACTTGTACAGTAGGCAGTTCATCGTCCCTTATTATAAAGGTACTAAGTGATTAGTAATGAAGTAATTAAGAAATTAGATGGAAATAAAAACACGAATAAAAGTTTTCTCACTATATAAAATATTATAATATTTTTTTAAATGAACTTGTCGGTTTTTCACAATTTTGGCGCACTTTGTCAGTTCCATATTTTTCATGGACTAGATTTTCTCACAAACCAATGTCAAGTTTCGAGAATATCACTCAGTACCTAGTTTGGAGGTTTTCTGCCGCAGTGTGTCTTGTGATAACATTTAAAAAATGTTACATTCACCAAACTTTCTTGTATACCGTTTAACACCTTCCTAGAGATCAAAAACAGGCCCTTCTCGACACCAATATCAAAATGAATATGATTTATAGTTCAACATTTTCGAATAATCCAGGAAAATATAAAAACAGTTAAAGTCGTATTCTGACCAGAACCTATCCCCGGACTACTGGAACGTGAACACTATGTCGTAAGCGACGCGAGGAAAGTTGACCAAACGATTGTATCGAAAGTATTATATTTGAATGGGATATATTATTCCATGAGGTTGGTCTATCAGAGATTAGCTTTCACAGGAGAAATCTTACAGGGCAGTAGGAGGAGGTTACTTGAGGGGATGCTTTATTCTCTCTCTGCTTTTGAATTTTGTATACCATACGACGAGACTCTGGTCTATTTTGAGAGGTGTACAGTATGGGGTCGCGTACCTTGGGCATATTGCAGTGTACAAAGGCGAGATTGATTACTTGTAGTTAATTTATTTTATTTTTTGTGTATTTATTTTACGAAATATAATATCTTGGGGATGTTCTCGGCTTGGGACTGTAGGGATCGATGGCTGAATCCAAGGTAGGTCCCACTACACGTAACAATAATCATTTGTGGGGATTATAATATCGGCGAAGTCTGCCTAGGCTAATCTTTGGAAACGAGATTTTGGTACGTTGAAGCCAGATGTTTAACATAATAGACGATTGGTAATTGAAGAGATCGAGATTTGTGGGGATACAAGTCTGATTCCCATTGGGGGGAGGCTGTGGAGTCCTAGACCCAGAGGGGAAATTTGGAACACCCGAGGTGTGAAGGGAGATTGGAAAGGGGGCGTAAGTTAGTTAATTTTGAGTCATGAGTTGGATAATAAGTTAGTTGGATTTTAGGTTTGAGTTAGTGAATTTTTAACCATAATTTGGATTTTAAGTAAGTTGGATTTTAATTTGGAAAAGATGCTTTTTGGTTTACATGGGGTTGCAGCGTTTACCTCCAGCCATCCTCGACGTCTTGACCTGTCCATATCAGCAAGCGGAAATGTACTGGACATAAAACCTATCAAAGACGCTTCGTAGCAGCCATATCACCAACCTATTTTGACTCACCAACACCTGCTAGAAATTGTCTCTGTTTGTCTTATTTGTTTGTTCCTTTAACTAATTTTGTAAAAGAGCAGGCAGTTGATGTTAATGTTAATAAAATATAAATGATTAATTATTGTTATTAATTTCTCTCTTTATAAAATAATTAAATAAATAAATTGAATATCATTAAAAACTTGAATAAAAAAACCGTCACAAATAAAGCATTACAATATGGCAAGAGTAATCCACTGTTTTCATTGGAACAGTCAGCCACCTGGATTTAGCATACCTCAAAGTACCGAAAGCCCGGTATATTTAGGGTTTTTCCTGTAGAAAATTTAGGCGAATGCCGGTTAGTATCACTAGACTATAGCCAGGGAGCCCTAGTTAACCCTCGGCTACCTTCCTGTCCATTCAGCATCTCCTTCTGCATTATTAGAGGTGAGAGAGCACCAAGTGGATGACCTTCATGTAGCCCATTACACTAGAAAGTCTGTGGTGGGGAGATGGATTTCAATTCGGGATGCCATCCTTTTTACCCCATGTGTAAACGTGCTGCCAGGTTCTTCTGTAAACGCCTTTCTATGCAAAAGATACGAATTAGAAAAACGGCATGAAAATAAATCTCACGAAATTTCCGACTACAATGATCAACATGACCTTGTTCTTCTAATTGTGTGAGTTTGTGCGTTCAGGTATATTCGGGTTGGAGGTCGGGTTAGTATGAAGCCGATCATCAGATTGTTGAACGTTTACTTATAATAAAAAACTATTTTGTACACTAAAGTGCATGCCTGTGCAAATGGACAGTACTAGTTCCCAGCTTTGAAATCTTTACCTTTTCGCCCTTAGGCTTAGAAAGTTTACGGAGTATCGATAAACAAATCATCTTTACGCGAAATGTCAGGAGGAGATTTTGTAAAAGTCTTCTTGGAGGAGGAAGCTTGCAGTGGCCTTTGGGAATATACCATACATTTCACAGTAATTTTTCATAATAAAATTGTATATAATATAATACTAATCAGGGGCTATGCTATGAAGAAGAGAAAAACAAGACTACGAAAGCAACGTTGGCAGACGCCATAAAATTTTATTTGACCAGACCTCTTATAGAAAAATTTATTCATTGTACTGTATTCATTTTCGTCTATGTATTTGTTACTTCAGTATTGACTTTCCTATAGAAACAGCTAATTAGTGTAACTCAGTTCGGCGGATTAAAACGGCATACCGTTACTAGTTAACCTCAAAATTAAATTAAAATGCGCCACAATATCTACCTTTGCTCGATACGTTATATAATAAAAATATTCGGCCGACGTCCTGTGGTGTAGTGGTCAGCGTGACTGCCTCGCATCTCAGAGGTCCCGCGTTCGAATCCCGGCGAGGGCATGTATATTTGTGTGCGTGAAAGAAACTTGAGATATGAAGGAGCGGCAAATACGTAATAATATTTTTAGAATATTGCACCTTGTATCCAGTGTTAAGTATCGTTCAGTTAATTACGGGTACTATTTAAGACATCGAACTAAGGAAACTCTTTGTACTTATTGATGTCGGATTGAATTTTCGTTTGTGGATATTCCATACATGCATATTTAATAGCACTAACGGCAACGGCTTTAAATATTTCATTGTTACAGTTCAAAGTAATTGGTACTTAAGAATATTTATTTATATTAATGAAAATCTGTAATTGAAATAAACAGAGTTATTTTTCTACACGAATTGATTTATGGTGGGAACAATGAAGGTTGGTTCCTTTCATGTACTCTTTTAAATAATGATAGTTTAGAATCTCAGAAGTGTACAATATTTCTAAGTAAATACTTTATTTACTGCAATATAAATTCAAGCTGATGTTTATATACGATTGCTCTTATTTTATTGCTGTTCATGTTATTCAATGTCTTTTATATAATAATATCAGTTAAATTCTACTTTGTTTGCAGAATATGTATTCTAAAATATGCAAAATAATTCAAGTCTTTGTATAAAGGGAATGTTGTTAATTATTTATTTTCAGGCATAGAAATTATTTTCGATATTTATTGAACGCATTTGTTTCGCAGTATTACTTTACGATATCATATTGGAAAATTGTATAAGGAACAGTCTAACGGATTAGAATCTGGTATAAATCGGCTTTATTTTGTTGCTGTGGAATTTCCCGTACGCTTTCTTTGTTTCAAGTGCGTTGTTGGTTATTGATAACTATAGCGATGGCGGGGACGTTTGCCAAATGCTCTTTTGTGGAATTCCGTGTATCTCTTTAATGATCACGTGCATGTGTGCGTGAGTTGAGTGAAATGTCTCTGTGCGCTGGAAGGGGCGTGGCGGAGAGCAAAACCCACACTCACCGTCGAGTTTCTCCCGAAACAATGGGATGCTCATCCGGGTTGAGTTGGGACCGGGGCAGGTTTCGCAGGAGAAACTTTATACCCATAATTCATACAACTGCGAAACTACTGTAAATGTTAGCCTTCCCATTACACGAACCTTTCACTAATCGTCACATTTTCACGCAAAGCTTAAAATCAAATTATTCACAGCACTTTTGCAACTAACAGAACGTAAATACTGTCTGTTTTTTTTTTCGTTTTATAATACTTCAAATATTTTTCTTGAAATATTTCCTTATTTGGCAATAATGTCGACATACGTTTCAATTATCCTTTGTTGTTCACTTCGCAAATATATATATAACTGTCTGAAATATATATCTAACTTAATCTGCGTGTAATTAATTAATTTCTGATCATTATTTCATATTTCTTAAGTGTACGTTTCCTTTGCCAAAATTTAATAACTTCTCATTTGATCACTACTATTGTCTTTATAGTTTACTATTGCATATCCTATGGGTCGAGTGGTCGACGGGATCTTGAAGTTTAGACCGCTTTTGTATATATTATCAAGAAATATTTTGAATAATTTCCTGGAAATCGTCCTTACACAGGATTGTAAAAGGTTATGCACCTTGTGGATCTCAATGGAGTTGTAGTTGTGGTTTCGTTAGTTGAAAGAAATTAAAATAGTGATGCTAGCGATTTTTTAATGAAGATAACGAAACTAAATATAATCTTATGTGATCTTTATTACCATCGTCTTTCGAACTCTCTGACGTCCCGACCAGCTGACTTGTGCATGCTTGCGTAATTTTGAAGATATATTCAATTAGGGTCTTTAATACTTACAAATTTAACACGTTGGCTACTATGAGGACCACCGGGGGACCTTCTCTTCAATTATATTTAAATTTAATATGGTGAGTTATAGTCTATCTGTGAAAGTTTCTAGCTCTGATATGGCGCACGGAGAAGGCATAATAGTGCATAAACACCTGCCCTATATTGGACTACTGCGGAACCTCGTTTGTGTATTACTTATACTGCTGCGTGTTCTTACAGTACTCCTACTTCTCTATTGTTATTCATGATTTTTTAGCTTTATATTCATAAATACAATTATGTGATCCGTCCCAGAGAGCTGTGGAGAAGACTACCTTTGGAGATACCTTCGCCTCTCATTGGTTTTTTGAACTATGGTTCCCACAAGCCGAGGTGGATGTTCCGGGGTCGCAGACGGGCAAACGGTAAGAGTTGTCCGCTATTCAAATCGGAATAGTCGGCCAGCTGCCTCCTAAACTAGCCGAGGCTTGGAGAAGGGAATGCTGCTACCCCTCAGGAAACCCCTCTCCCGACATCGGAAGAGCGTGAGACAAGAACGAAATGGCTGACCTACCTGATACAGGTTTTACTACGGTTTTCCCTGACAATGCAAAGAAAATGTTTGTAAGAGAGAATGTCATGCACTTGAGTCATCTTGGTGATCCTCATCGCACTAGCGCTGAACAGTTGTTACTGCAGAGCCATGAGGATCACCGGTGAACTCAATTTTCATTTATTTTTTGTCATATATATACCGTTTACATGCTATAAAAATTTTCATTAAATAAACACTAATATACCCCTTTTTTAAAATGGACCTTTTAAAATGGGGGCAGCCAACGTGTTAATTAAAGTATATTCACTAATTGAAAACACTATATTTGATTGCTGAAATATAAAACAATTTTTTTGGGCGTTAGTAGATTTAATCTACATCTTTAAGTAATAAAATGAGCTTAATTGTAGCATATGTAACTACTAAATAAGATTCTTTCTGCTGATGTGGGAAAGAGCAACTATTGAAAATACTGAACAAACACAGAGACACTAAATTTGATGTGTATGAAGTGCTTAATGAAATTATTTTACATAGCTTTTTGATATTTGAGTCGACTTACTGTTTTTTGAAAAGTCCTTATTTATACGCATCAAGGGAAAATGTTGTAACCATCACGTCGGGGGTCGAACGCAGCTTGATTTCATTCAGTCGAAGATTCTGCGTGACTCGTCACGACGAGGCATGTACATATAAAAATAGACTCGTACAGAAAAACCACTGCAACAGGTTACGTGTGACTTAAAACTCAACTCAAAATCTAGTAATGAATCTTCAATTAAGCTGAAGAAATACTAACTTCTCGTATTTGATCAATTTTGTATATTATCAATTTAGTTTAATAACGGTACTTTCAACAGTGTAAGACGTGACTGGTCTTAGACAATTCCAGCTCCGATTTGTTTCACTGGGGCTGTCACCGCTCTTCTGAAGATTCAAGCAATCACAACATATCTTTCTGCCGACGCATAAAAATGTAAGACAATCTTTGACAAAAGTACAAAAATAAGAATATCAACGTGTTTTTGTAACTGACGTCCAACAATACCTTATTGATTAGTATTATTATAATTTTATACATCTTACAATGAACAAATTTACGTCTGATTGAAAATAATGAATAAGAAAGTTAGCTAATGCAGATGAAAAGTGAAAATAATACCACACAACGTTTCTGGTGTCCTTGTTCCTTTCGTCAGGTGCGAAGAAGAGCCGAGATTGACAAGTGCCAAAAAAAAAGGGGGGTTGTGTCGCTCTCGGCTCTTCTTCGCACCTGACGAAAGGAAAAAGGGATACCAGAAACGTTGTGTGGTATTTATATATTATCACCTTTTTGTCTGACGTTTAAATTTCTTTTATAAATCTATTGTATCGCCCGATTGTAAACCAAACGATTTATTTGGTTAACTAATGATTTTTTTAATCCATCAAAATTTTAGAATTTTAGAGAATTGTTTATTCCACTGAAACAAACTTAATTGACTAACATTCTTATTAACTATTAATTACACTTTTGTTCTAATAATATAGATTATCCGTTAGTGATTTATTACTTAATTTTGACGTTAAACTTAAAAACTATTTAATATTGACATTTATCTGATTATAGCAACACAATAAATAAATAAATATTTTGGTAAAACTGTTAAATAATTTATTTATTGACAATGTAACTAATAGAATCAGAATAATATATCACTACGTTTCGTACGTAATATGGGACTTAATCAGGTGAACAATAGTTTTTAAAAAAAGGGAATAAAGGTAAGACCATAATCGTTTAAAAAACTTTTAAACAAAAATTTTATGCTCGAAAAAAAAAAAATTCCCGGTTTGGGCTTTGTTGAAACTAGGGAATCTTTGAAAAGACTTAACCCGGTTACACCCAGGCCGAACCTCAATTGGGATAGGCATACCTCGCCCTCCATGCACTAACAACTTTTTCAACCAAGATTTAACTAGTTTTAGTGGTCTCAGTATATGTTATGTGTTCTCGTAAACTGATAGGGCGGGGATTCTGACCCGATCGGATCGCGGAAGAAACCTAGTATTGTTTAACATAATAACGTTGGGTGATGCCATCACACACTATTAGACTATTGAACTCGTTCATGCAAGGCAGAATAATATATTACTTTTCCCCCCTTCTTTACTCAACCGTAGTGAGTAATATTGCTACGTTAGTTTTCTTTTATAGAACGTCGTAGCGAAGCCCCGCGGCGACGTAGAATGACGACGCCCGGGAAAACGAGGCTCTTGGTGAATCAACTCAATAAGCAATTCATTACCTCGACAAAACAGTACCACGTGGAAGTTATCGTAATCAACTGTACACGCTATGAGCTTCATTTTTTTATTTTTTTTTATTTTACTTTTAACATGTGATTTTATAAGCGTGACGCTATGGGTTCGTTGAAACCCTGGAATTTCTTCGGAAATGCTTCATAATTTGTTATTTATAGAGTAGAAGTAGAAATGTACAATTATACTGAAATGTCTTTTGTCAGAGAGGTATGAAGTTAATTTCAGGGCAAAAAGAACGTGACCAGCGAAATTGTGGAAGTCATTAAGACTGTCGTTCAGTTTAGAACTAATGAATGACGGACAATTTTATAGCCACTGGAGAATATTGTATTTACATAGTTTACGTAGTATTATGAGACCATAAAAATCGTTTTTATGGGTAAGAGTTCGTCATAACTAATTGAAAAAAGTCACAATATTCCTCTGTATTGAAATCGTCATTATATTACGCTTATACAGGTAAAGGCTTAGCTCTCTCTAACTGGAAGCATTAAATGGATCGATGTATAACCCAAATTCCGACATTATAAATGTTTAAATACATTACTTCCTTTTATTAAAAATTTATAACGTAAAGTTATGAGTCGAGCGCGTTTAGAAAGTGCAGAAATTGTATCGTAGTTATATTCAAGGTTATTCATTTCATATTAATACATGAATATTGATTAAGCATGCCTGTCATATAATTCAGGGTTTTAGATTACTAATGTAAAGTACTTTGGAAGACATTAATAAATAAAATGAAACATTATTAAATTAAATTAAATTAGATTAATTTATCACATTTTTATGATGAATAAATATTTCATTTAATTTGTCTAACTCATCATAGGTATAATGGTATTCTCTACTTAAGTTCAATAAGTTTTATATGAATTAATGATAATAAACATCTTCAGATCATCTCTTCAGTACGTTGATTTTAATTCTGGGTTTATTTACCAGTATGTATACTGAAAATTAGAATCCAAATTTAAATAACATATTTGAATATATATTACCACAAAAGCAAATGAGATAGCCTTTCAATGTAGGATTATTTTGTGTGCCATGTGAATGTTTGAGCCTCCAACCCCATTATCGATCTTTTTCACGAAACTGATTCATAAAATCGGATTGTTTATGAACTACTTTCGCACCAGTGCAATACTGAAATTTAAGAAATTTTATTCAGAATTATAATATGATTTAAGTATAGTGTTTAGCCAAAAATAATTCATTGGTATTAAGTTCAGAATGAAAAGGAGAATTTGCGATACGTTATAGTGGAATTTAATTTATATTAGAACAATATTTACCTTTTCATTCATTTCATCCATTGTCCAAGTCATTTAACGTCATTTGGATCATATCTTAACTATTAAAAAAATCGTTTAATTAATATAAAAAATTCTGTCCAAATTTTTAATTAAAGACAGAAAATGTAGTATTCAATTCGAAAGCTATAAATTATTCAATAAAGCATCACCTATTATTTTTTAAATAATTCTTTTTTGGGTTACTCGATGGTATCTTGCTTGACGGAAACGGTCAAAATTAGTCGTGTGGCATACGTCCTTAACCAGTTATCCTTGTCCACCAACAATGCTTGTCGGCATGAGAAGTGAATCAGGTGCAAGTGCAGAGGCCAGAGTCTAAGGCTGATTCTAGGTCAGGCATGTTTCTACTCATGGTCGAGCATGCAATTAGACCCGTAATGTAGAGCTTGTATTTGAAACTAGTATGAAATATGAACCTGACGGAGCATCGTGACTTCTAGCAAGAACCTACAGCGCAGAGTAATGGTGGATGCTCTTTTTATATAGAAATAAAAAACCAAGAATTACTTGGAATATTTCACTGACGCCGGTGTACGTGCCATATCGCAGAAACTACTCATAAAAGAAATGTGGCACATAACCAGTACACTATACCAATTTATTAGAGACTTTTAATAAAAAGTGTATGTAAATCAGGCAATTATGTATCAGAATTTTTTCCCTCTTAAACCTTTTGGTTTGGTGAGGCGTTAGAACTACGTGAACTGGAACTTATGGATATTGTGAAATTATTTATGTATTTAATACATAAAGAAAATATCGAAGTATTTCAACTCGTGGATAAATTAAATTATTGACCTCTTTTTAAGATACGGACTTCTAAAAGATTTCTTGTGAGAAATTTGTATTTTTTATCAAATTTCAATGTTTTACAAGAATTAATTAATACGGAGAACATATTTACGAAATTATAATTCAAACTCCCTAAATGTTGAATAAAATTAGTTTCTTAATTATTAATATCCGGTACAAGAATGGCTGTTCATTTTAAATCTTTCTGTCGCTCTGAGTGGAGAGCCTGCAAAAATTTAGAATCCCCCAGGTTTTTCGGGTATTTCTTTCTTGTATTAAACAAAAAATAAATCAATTCTGTTTACTGTTTAAAATCGACGTTATTTTACTTATATGTATTCAAATGTTGCAGTATACAACTTATATCAAGTCTTTTACAAACCAACTCCAATATATATTTTTTAGAATAACAGGCTACATGAGGGTAATCTATTTTAATAGCATAGGAAGGGTTTAGAAAGGGGGATACGGAAGGTTTTTGTGAAAAAATAGTTACATACAAACGATTCTTCTTATTACACAGTCTGCTTAGTATTTTAATATTTTTTTATTATTTTTAAAATAATGATATTAAAAATGTTATATTTCGTTCTATTTGATATATCCAGTGTAATTTTAATGTCAGATTTCAATATATTTGATTCAATTATTATTTATTTACATCATAGCATATATAATGCATAATTGAATACAACCATGTATATTAATTGTGTAATATATTGTGATAATCACTTAGATAACGATTAATTTGCCCCACATTTATGTGATGTACAACTGGATTTAATTAAGTTATAGGAATAATTAACAACAGTGATTGAGCTTAAAAGGAATTTATTATTGTTGATAAATTTTACAATTTAAAAAACCTATTTTCATGCCGAATTTCATCCATTTAAACAAATACTTTAATTTTCATTTATTAACTCGTGGCATCCATGAACATACAGTTCTTATATAATTACAATCAAATACGTCGGATCTTTATATCTCAGGGTCACTACTGGGTTTGATAATTAGAACAAAATCAATGTATAAACTGTCAATTAACAATTCAAAATATAAAAAGTTAACCTAAAACAATATGAACTAAGTGAAAAGAAAACTGAACGAAATGAAAACTGAACGAAATCTGACTCTACCCTTTTAATTATTGTTTACAAATTTATCAAAGTTTTGGTTACTCACGGACCGTCTATCTGGTATCAGATCTCTCTCTCGTATCTTGAACACTATCACACTAAAAAGCCATTTTTTTACACTGACTCTACTTCATTGCAATTTTAATACACACGCTTGAATTTCTCGTCCTCAGCTATCTGGAACCTTGGATGAGCCTCCCCTTTCTGGTCAGCTAGCGGATGCCGGATTCCTCAATGCGAAAATTGTTCCATCAGCGTGAAACAACCTTTTGATTTTGCAAATTGTTATGAAAATCTCTCCGTACAACTATTTACTTGTTTCCATACAGGAACTCGCGATTTGCAATTTATATTTGCAAACTTTACTGTTCGTTGCTCTAAGAGAACTGAACCCCTTTCAAATCCCTTCCTATGGTATTAAAGGGGAGTTGCCACCATGTGGATTACCCTCATGTAGCCTGTAACCCTAAAAAAAACAAAAAAAAAACTGAATTCCTTACGCGCGCGCATTTCCTATTTCGGCTTTCAACAAAGAAACAGAGCTCGGCGCCATTGTCGCTTTGGAAGCTTCTGCCGCTACAATTCAATTTATAAAAAAACAATTTAATGGACTAATTAATTATTACCACAATATATATATATATTACAATTGTAATGAGTAAGAAAGGACATGGATTTCATTGAATTTATTAAAACAATTTACTACAATCTGTGCTAAGAAGGAAACAAAGCGTTAATAGTGTTAGAAAAAACTTTTAAAAATACAAGGTCAATAAAATCCTATGAATGTATCTGCCTGTGGGTAAGAAACGTTAAAAAACTCCATTCCCAAATATAAAACAATTGATACCCGACAAACCCCTTTGCATTTATATTATTTCCGAAATCACCCTGTAAGCCTTAGTTTTTAATAGTTCATTAACATTTCTTTTTATAATGAAATTAGAATAATTTATTAATTAAAATGTATTGTCATTACAGAAAGCACTAATTTGCTTTCATATTAATAGAGAACAATTTTTGAATGTAAAGTGACGTGTAAATGTTAATAATTAGTATTGTTTAGTTAAATTCAGTTAAAGACACATAGAAAACAAGAACGTGGACGTGAATTTTTTAAACCTTTTTTCGTCCGGACGGCAGGCTTCTAATGTCCTGTTTAATATCGAGATACGTCTTTAAAAAATTTAAGCGAATTTTTACAGTAATTACGGCTAATATGTGTATGCAAGGCATCGTGTTCTGTTTTTATAACACTCCATTCTCGTTTCCGCGCGGAATAATCGTGACATTTAACGCGTTATGCCTACCTTTATTTCCGCGAGCCTGGACGGGAGCTTTCATATCTGCGTGTAATATTTTTCTTGAATTTCCTGCTTCTGGACTTTCACTGCAAATTACGACCATTTCTCTTATAATTTTGTTTTCTTCTATCTAGCCTGTGGTATACAGAACAATCAAGCGGACGGAAGAAATGTTCTTTTTCCGGCGACAAACGGACGAGGAAAGCATAGTGAGAACGGATATGCACACCTCCGGCTAATTCCAGAACTTCCGGCCACTTTCTCTGCTCCTCTGTGACCTGTACTCGCAATGGGGCCCACGTGTTCTTCAGTGACAGATACAATTGTTAATTTTAATCATGAGTGTGATGACAGGATTCATTCTCTCATTCTCAACTGAACGAAGTAGGAACGTATCATTACCATATTACTAGTGAATCAAACCAATGTTGTCTGAGGCACCTACAATAAATATCCAAGATATAAATGCCAGTTGTGCGTTTTTAAAGTCTGACTGCTTGAGACAGCATTTTCAGTAGACGAAAAGTGGCGGCGCTGACTGTCAAGGTGCTCCAAGCTCTCTCTAATAGGATCGAGTCGGAAGGTCCGAGACGGGGCTAAATATTTTCCCAACTGGAACAATGTGGCCTTAATCTCTGCTCAGTTGTTCATTAAGTCGATGGGACTAAAAGTTAAATGTCTTGTCTTACCTTAAAAGTTTTTCTTCATCATTTAATGTAAATTACATGTCATCGAAAAGACTCCCCAAGTCAACTAACTATTCCTTTCAAGTTCCGGTCGTTGCCAGCTGAAAATGTTGGAATCCTTCATTGTGTCCAGGTAGGATTCTTATAACACTGAGTAAGGTACAACTAAAAGAGATGCATTTTAATCATGACATTTCCTCACGGTTGGAAGACTAGTGACCATCGTCGATGCCTAGATCGTATATTTGGTGTGGTCCACGATGTTTCTCACGTTTTCTATGCGCAAATATATATTTCACAAAGTTTCAAGGGATCGGATCTCGTAAAACAAGGAGACTGATTCATAATTTCGAGATGGACAAATATTTGTCCCACAAATCTTAAATTTAGTAAAATGGAAAATGTGAATTCGGAATCGCGAAGTTGTTAGACGATTATTCTCTCACGGAAACACGTTTATCTGCATAGTGAAAAACCAGTTCTCAATAAGGAGTGAAATACGTGAGAACGCTTTACAGGCGATTAATTCGTTCGCTGTTTATGTAATCCCAAAGTTCAGTTGGACTTGCCGTATTGCAGCTATGAAGTACTAAGTTCGTGGGATTTTGCACTAAGGGTCAAGGCTTATTCAACCTTCTCTGGGATAACATTTCCAAGTCTTTTACCGATCCCATCTCTTGCCGAACAAAATATAATGAATATACTATCATTACTTGTAAAAGCATTTCGTAATTAATTTATACGTCTTCAAAATAATGATTTTAGACAGAAGACCTTAATTAAATGTAAATAATACCATAAAATTATTTTTATAAATATATTTTTTATAAAATTCTGTAGATCAGTATTTTAATGTATGGTATATGATGATTCAAAAACTATTTACATGATATCTTTGGAAACTAAATTATCTCTTATAATTTATATTCATAAAGGTACAATGATAGATTATTTAATAGACCCTAAATGCCTGTGTTTGAAATACTGAATAGATAGATAGATTTATTCACCATTATTCCTCAAATGAGGAAATAGGATTCGTCACAAATGTACAATAGATAAATTACATATAAAAGAATTAATATTAATAGTAATAAATAATAAGTTACTTAAAAAAAATTCATATCTGTTCACATTTGTCCATAACCACATTCATCTTTAAGAAACACGCACACAACACTTATCACTTCCTGGTATTCATCTCCTGTCGATCTGAGTATCAAGATAAATTATTGTTATTAAAAGCTAAATACGTAATAATATGAAATTCATGTGATATTAAATTAAATATAAATTTAAGCAAACACAATCAGGTGATGCATGATTATAAGTTTTATTTTTACCCCCCTCCTCCCTTTCAAAAAAATATAGTTCAGATGTAATTTTGTTTCAATGTAATTAATGGAAACTCGAATATTTCCTGTAAATGTATTTGTAATATATGTCAAAAATCATGAAATTTTGCTTTAACTTGACATAAAATTTGTATCTGAGACTTATATCACACATAAAAATAACGTTTTCTGACTATTACAGTTCCTTCTACCATAAAAATACGCACCCAATCACACCAAATGTGTATTCATAACGATATCTCCATCGCTCGCAAGGTCTCCTTTCGCTTTCTTATAATTAGTTCTCATTAAGGATTATTTAAGAGCTTAACTCCAACCATAACTTGTAACAAATCTGAGATACAAGGCCAGATATTACTACTGGAACACAGTAACAATAAAGATAATTTTGTCTAATGCTTCGTGAGATAATTTCAGTATTTGTATATTGTATTGTGCAAGGCGAGAGCGGTCATTTCGCCCAGAAAACATTTTGTATGGTAATTTTTAAAAACAGATGAATATTTTCCTATAGTTTTCTATCTGATCAGAGTTATTTTATCCATCTGCTATTATACATCAATAAGAAGGAATCAAATGAATTTATTGTAGAGGATGGGTATGTGTGTGTTCCTACAGTGTTGATAAGTGATACTGTTCTGTAATTGGAATAGCTTAAACTTGTACATTATATCTGGCAATTTTTAAATTAATTTAATTTATCGCTATAGCAATCATAATATTACAATACTATTCTATAAGCTAATTAGCTGGCCTAAGTACTAAGTAGTTTTGCTTTGACCTGATGAGGTCTCCTCCAGTCGCAAGTCACCCTTAGATATTTCTTACTTACTTGTTATATAAATACACCCATGGTTAACACAACAGTTAACCTACTGCTTATACTAGTAGGAGAATTGCTGCGTGCCTCTGGGTAGCAGATTCAGCGTAGCACTTTTGTAGTATTTGTCTGCTTTTTGTCTGAACTGATATTCATTTTTATTTGGTTAATAACTGATGTAGGCTAAAGTTCTCAGAATGTAGATACGCTAAATTGGGGAAATAAAATAATTATTAATAATGTTTTTGTTGTATGTTAGGACTGTATTTTCATTTGTTTTACAAGAAATGAAACTTGCGTATGTGCTATTATGAAGCGATTTATTGACAAATATAAAATGCAGCATGCAACAATCTTAAAAACAGAAGACGAACTGAGATAAAACATAAACAAACTTCCAAAGAATACCTGGTGCTACAGATGCGCCACACCACACAAAGATATCAAGGCGTTATTACAATAAGTAATTAACAAATAATATAATGTAGCGAAAAGTACTTAATTAGATTAATGAAAAATTTAATTGTTAAATTTAATGGACGAGACTTTGTATTGTCCGGTTTATACTTTAGGCTCCTCTGTGTCGTGAGGATGTG
Organism: Zhengitettix transpicula; assembly: GCA_037074705.1. NCBI lineage: Eukaryota > Metazoa > Arthropoda > Insecta > Orthoptera > Tetrigidae > Zhengitettix > Zhengitettix transpicula. The sequence goes on from CM073590.1 coordinate 199,222,907, forward strand.
CGACAGGACTTAACTGATGGAATTAACTGACCCTCTGAGAAAGTTGGAACGGAAGGGTAACAACCGCACTGGCGGTCAACTTCCTCCACGGCCGAACCCTGGCATCCGCGGAAATTTGGAATCAAAAGTGATCAGCGGGGACAAGGTGACTTGATTTATACCCCTTGGGTGGGGAACAAAATCGTCCAGCTGGGAGGAAGACGCAGCTTTCAAAGGAAGTCTTGGAGCAGTTAGACGCAACATCCTGGGCTAGTGAGCTCGATCTTGGAGAGAGACAGTTCGATGTCATACCTAGATAGGAAAGTAAAAACGTAGCATCAAAGTTAAAAGTAACTTCTTGGAGATGAAACAGATGCATTTTGCTACACGACAACCTGAGAAAACTCACAACTAGTTGAACTGGTGTTCATCCCCCGGGCCTCTGACACCGAGATTGCGTGCTGCTAACAGGAAAATTCACCCCCCCCCCCCCCGCAGTCAGCGCCAGTCTTCTCAGAAATATTTCGGAATATCCGGAAACTCACTTCACAATCATCTACGGGCTGTGCAGAGGATGGTCCTGGACGCAGGCTACAACATAAAAAGGCATGCGCGTATTTTCGAACTGGGACGAGTATGATGGACTTTTCCTACACGACGCACACAATTAATTAACCTTAGATGTAATTTAATAATTTTGAGTCTCATGTAAATGCCTGCCCTGACCAAAGTAAATGCCCCTTATCGTAATAAATGTTTATAAATTCCCTGAGAAAAGTAAATCCAATGATTTTAATAAATGTTATTTAGAAGTAAATTTTGAGACAACAACATTTCAGATAATCTTCTCTTTATTTAATTTGCAATTCCACAATCCGTGAACCTCATAAAGTTTGAAAATATTGTTGAAATTATACTATTAGTTCGTTACTAGCGTCGTAGAATAATGTAAATTTGTCCTAATGAATAAATATTGGTAACTCATCAAGCAATTCCATTGATAAAAACGAAATTTATTCCAAATAAAATTTAAATAAATGTTATATGAAAATTACGCCACAAAAATGTGGCGCCGTCGAATCATGATCTATATACTCATAATAAATCTATTTAAAGCAGTAGAAAGCATCTCTTAGTGGTACATAATAATGCCCTTGTAAACATAAACCTGACTATATTGTCACATTCTACTTGGGTAAATAATTTATGGACGAGTTTTGTTTAAGAAAACTTTATTTTACTAAATCGAAGCAAAAATATTGAGTAATTTGTCTCAAGCAGCCTAACTACATAGTTATACATCTCGAGCAGCTAAACCCCATGTCACCCAAATATGTATAAGTCACGTAATATTAGGTATGTGTTGTATGGAAAATATTTTCGAATTGTTAGAATACTGGTGCAGATTGGACATGAGATTTGTTGTGAAGGAACAACACACAGCCTAGCGGATGGGACTGTCACGACATTTCCTTCGATCAACAAGTTTAACGGGTGCGTGAAAGTCGCAATAATAACCTTCTTTTATGATCGTGGAAAAATAAATCGACTATTGGGACTCCCAGGAAACAGTGGTAACACATTTCCCGCCGCAAGCATTTTTCTCGCTTCTGTGGTGTTTATTTTATGCCTCTTTTTTAGTCGCTGGCTCATTTTAATGAAGGCGTGTTTGACCCTCGTCTTTTGCGTGACTCAATTTTCAACTCATAAAGTTTCTCTTTCCTTTTAAAATTCCTAGGGTGACTTGTTGTTTCAGATCCTCACTCTGCAAAACTTAAGACCATATAATCCGAAGTTTCTGGGAACCCAAGTTCTTCCGATGGAGTAATTATTCAGACAATGCAAGGAATGAAAAATTGTGGTCACTTTCGATAAGGTCACGAAACTTTATACATCCGACATTTATTCTTTCCAAGAAAAGGGCATCTTCCCAACACTGAGACTGCAATCCTCAGTGAATTTCAGTTTGATGTTTCTGCGGCCGAGAAACTTTATGATTATGCGTTGCTCAACTACATGATATTCCGCCGCCGCGCTACCCTGTTCGTTATTAACACGTTTAAATTGAAGGACTAAAAGGTCGAATACCGGTATTCTCTTAGAGATATTCTCAAATATAATTTCTGTAATACATAAAAGAAATAAAAATCTCACACTATAATCATAAATGCGAGAAAATACATTTATATTTAAACTGATTTGAGAATATTTGTTTACACATCGGGATATATTTTCTGTATACGAATATTTCGTAAAGATACAAGTGTGGAATGTTAGATAAAATTAGCTTGAACTAATAATATTTGTTTTGCAACGAGAAATATTCTTTATTTTGTGTAAGATATCTTTGTTACAGAATTCACCATTGTAATGGCCTGATTACAATATTAATGTTAAGTATATGAGTGAAATCATTCATTCGAACTCGATTAAACATAGGTATAATATATATATATATATATATATATATATTGTAATAACCAGCTCAGAAGGTCAGGAATTCTGTTCTTATTTTTGTTAGATTAGTTTACGAACTCAGACTGGGGATCCGTGAGTGGTTGGTACATATGAAAAAATAATGATAAAATGATGGCTAAGTGACTTTTAGAGAGGGGAAGGACTAATAATTGGGACGTTTTTCGGGTCTTAGGGCTAATTTGTTGTGAGCAACATCTGGACGATGGAATTCTAATGGCATAAATGACAGAAGGTTGTTTGGACGATGTAATTATATTAAAAGGAAACGTTTAATTTAATTGATTGAGTGGCTCTCGGAGCGGGAGAACGTCAACAGATGGTATATGTTTGGTGAAAGTGGAAATGCAAAAACCGTGAAAAATAAGGGAATATTCTGGAGCCAGGCTATAAATAAGAGGGCAGTTGGACAGTTTAGAGAGAGTCTTTATCATTTCGTGAGGACGGAGGACGGACGTGTTAGAGGGAGAGAGCGGTGGTGCAGGTCCGCAGGGACGGACGCGGGGCCAAGTTTAAGTGGCCGAAACAATTGTTATGAACAGTTGGGAGTTTGCAGAAAGGAGAGATCATCGGATGCTAGGCCAAGCTAGGCGGCCGAGAGTAATCAGCTGGACATCAGTCGTCAACAGTCGGTGGGAGTTTCATCGTGGAGGTCTGTCTGCCAGCAGAGTTGTTTGAATTCGTCGTGAGGGTAACGTCGTCAAGAGGAGGTGGCTGTGAAAGTAGAGTGTGGGCGTATCCTGGTGCCTTTTTTGACTATATGAAGTGAGTGTGTGGACCAGAGACCTTGTAAGTTTATTTTTATGAATTCATAATTGTAAATTGTTAAAAAGAGTAAAAAGTCAATTTCGATACATTCGTTTCAATCGTTTCAATCATTTCGTTTTTCATTGATTGTAACTGTATTTGTTTAATTGTAACATTTTGTTCCGTTTCCTTATCAGCCCAGAAAAGACCTTCAGGGTACCGAGACCAATTATTTAAAATGAACTCTTTGCTTTATAAAATTTCATCATATTTGTGTAATGTAAATTGTGGCTTAATAAATGATAATTGTTTGTTTAAATTGGTAGTTTATTTTATTTGAGATATTACAATATATATAAATATAAATCTGTTGAGTTCGTCACCTGGTTTGTGAGGTATGTCGTTCTTACGGGTCTTTCGTATTTTGAAACACACAACGCAGTATTATAACAACAAGGATTCCAGGACCGTTCAGCACTTATTTTTGACCTTCATTTGGCCATTTATTTATCAAATAATATATATTTCTATTCCGATCTTTTGCACACAAAGCCATTGTCACATACTCGCGTGACATACATTTATTTGTATTTCAGATTCTTGTTTGGAATACCAATTTTACATTAGCACATATCATAATTTTCTTTGACAAGTTACTATGGCTGAAAATAATATGTATATATATATTATTACTAATTTATATTAAAATATTTATCTACAAATATCCAATACACAATATGCCCTTCTTGAATGTTGTAATTTAGCAAAAGTAATCGTACATAATTATAATGACGTAATAGGATGTAAAATACATAATTGCAGCTCACAAGTTAGATGTGAAACGGTATTAATTATTATTTTACTTCGAATATGTAACATATTACATTATATAGCTTTCAAACACTTTAAGCTCTTATCAACATATTTTAATGAATTTGTCAATGTATCTCACATAATGAGGGTTTTTTACTCTGACGAAGATTTCACACTTTTTGAGGATTGTCCAACTATTGAGGATTACAGAATTAACTTAAAGTCGCTTTACTATCAACTTTACTCCTTTGATCTTCTTCACTTCATTTACTAAAATAAATGTATTTGACATTTATTTAATAATTTTTACTATTATTTTTATCTTCGAGAATTTAAGTTCAATTGACAAAGTCTTAGACACTAACGCCTAAATTTTCATCTACTGTTCAATGAAGAAGATTTAATTGCTAACATTAGGGGTATTCTGCTGATAAGAGTGTGAATTTAATTTTAAAAAATCTGTCCTCCGCTTAGTTGGTTTACTGTAAAACTTGGTTATATTATGGCCGTGTCCTTTCCTTGCTACTTCATTCAAAATTTTGAAAACGTCAATGCGATATAAAGAGCTACAAGAATAAATAACTTCAAAATTACAAAAATCTCTTTCATTTTAGCAAGGAGAATGTGCCATATTAAGTACAAAACATGACGGTTAATTCTAATTAAGACTAGCTAAAATTATTTGTATTAAACTTTGGTAATTATTTATAAATGCTCGGACGTAGCTCAGAGGATAACATTTCGTGTCTCTACTTTATGTAGGAATATTGTTTAAGTAACCTTTGAAACGCATTTACATATACTAATGAAACGTGACTGTCATATTTATGAAAATAGGTAATAATTTTCTTGTTTAATCATTTAACACTATTAAATTTACAAAGACGCATTGCTAATTCAGATTATGTATTATTTAAAATTGTAAAATTAGATAATTATTTTATGAACATTTTATAGGGAAGTATAGACTGAAATTTTGATGAAAATTTAAGACACATATGAATTTAAATTAAGTCATTCCGGATATTCTCTGATAAGTACTATAGATGCCAATAAAATACTTGAAAATGATCTCACGAGTCAACCAATCGCTTTATGAAATTTATATAAAAAAAACCTAAAAGAATCCAGTAATTCTGTGCACTAAAAGTATTGTAATATTATAATGTGTGTGTTAATAATCACATTTCGATGCACCAAGAAGAAGAAGAATATAATTCGATTAATTTGTGCTGTTATCTGGTATATTTGTCCAAGAATATGAGATATATACAGTTATGTTCCTCATTAATAATATACAATTGGTAATATATTTTGAAGTTTCAGTCCCTGTAAGAAAGACTACATCACTGGAAATTATTCCTATCAGGATGCAACACACAAATTAAATTATACGGGAAAAATGAATATATCCTTCATTTATAGCTAAGTTGATGACGTCCTGCTGACGTCACGTCTTCAATCAAATATATCATTTCAGTCTTCTAAAACTATGTTTAAAATCACCATTATTACATATTTAACCTTCTTTAATTATTCGTGCATAAATTTAATTTGTTTCGAATACCGATAAATATTTGTTCATGTCATCAAATTGATCAATAAAAATTGACTATACGTGCGTGACCAATTATACTTGATAGGCTTATTATTTGAATGTTAAACTTACTTCTGCTTTAATGAATATTTCCTGTATTACTCTATTACATACATCAAATGAATAGACATATATTTCAGATTATAAATCTGTAGATTAATTTATTAATTCCTAAAATATACAAATTATTTGTACCAACGATATCTCCCTAAAAACAAAGGTAACAATCCCCACCACATATACACATTCTCCACGAATATACATCTCTTTCCTATATAAAAGAATAGACTCTTCAAGAATGTTATACAAATATTAACATTGTCAAATTACAATATCACTGGAGAATCGTAACAAAAGATTTTGAGTAATGTCGAGACCACACGTAATTAGCAACCTCAGTAAAGTTGAGCCTTGTGCGCATCATAGATGGCAGCGCCAAAAGGGCGTCCATGACATTTTAGACTGGGCTATAAATCAGTTACCAGAGCTGGTTTTGTGAGAACAGAACCATCCAAAGACAGACAGTAAAAATGTGCACTGAAGGGCATTTAATAAGTATATATATTATACTAATTTAAATTAGTTAAATGTTTGAAGACGAACCTAACTACCGTAAAAATTATTCACAAGGTAAAGAGAGTTATGATTTCTTTTGATCATTAATGGGATATAAAATGATGAATTAATGTTATAAATTTTATCATAAATATTTTTTTTCCTGGGGTCGATCGCAAAAATCCGATACATGAGACGAAAAAGGTTACGCTCAAGTGAGTGGGGCGCATTTCAATGGCCAAAAGGTTCTGTCGGATAGAACGTAAAATTCTTCAACGACGGCATGGACAGCGGTTATGTACATTATGTATTCATTTTTAAATTATATTATAGCTTCAATCCAACCCCAATCTCCTGTGTTGTGGTGGTGAGCGTCTCGCCTCGAATCCCGGCGAGGCCATGTGTGTTCCCATACCGATAACCCCCCAAAAATTAGTTCCCCGAACAACGTGAAATGCTATAGAGTACAAAAGGTCGCTAATGACCTTAGCCGTTAATGCGACTATAAATAATTTTTTTAAGACAAATATATTCACTACGCTAAAAATTTCGTATATCATCCACATACAAATTCCTAACTCTACATAAATATCTAAATGACGGAAAAGATACATAGTATGAGGTTAAATGCAATAAGGCTTTTGTCACGCAGCTCGTGTCGTCAGTTTCTAATAGCTTATTGCGCATCTCTAAGGAAGTCAGGCTTCATTGTAACAAAAAATAGCACGACATCGAATCAAGTTTAGATTTATTCATAATTCCATCAGTCGTAGGTTGAAGAAATATATGAAAGTGAAAATTGTATAAGAACAGACAATACAATACTACACTACAAGTAACATTTAAATATAACCTTAAGATACAAAACTCGCTGAAATGAAATATATTATTATTCATTATATAAAAAATTTAAGTTAATAAATATATTCATTAAAATAACGTGCCAATCTTTATCTGCGTCTTCCTCTTCTGCAGCTAGAGATCTTGTTAATTTCCGAACAGTAAAAATCTGTAGTGAAAATATTCTTGATAATACTAAAGGACTGGGTATCTGCCAATTATTTTTGGACCAAATTAATTTTTACTGTTAAGTAAGAAAGATAGTCTTTTCTATGAATTAGTTATATATTTAACAACCAATATTTTTTAATATATATATAATTAAAATAGCCCAAAAACAGACAATTATGAAGTGATGATATAAGCACCACACAACGTTTCTGGAAGCCTTGTGATTTTTAGCACCTGAAGAAAAGAACGAGGTTTCAAGAAACTTTGTGTGGTACTTATATCATCACTTCATTGTGTCTGTTATTTGGCTATTTTAACTTATTATTATATTTCAAAACAAACGTATTATATTTTTATTTAATTATTTTTTATTAAACATAAAATATGTAATTAACAGCACAACAAACTATCTGTACATATTTGTACCCTCTTCAGGCTGTTTCTTACTGAAAGTGTTGTCATGATGTTATTGTCAGACTGAGAAAAATTATATAACATCATGACGGTCAGTACAGCCCGAAAAGAGTGGAAACAAGTAGAAAAACGTTGTGTTGTTAATTAAAGATGTTATGATCAATTCTTTTTACAATTATATATTATATTATAGAATTATATATCGTTAAATGGTTTTTAAAACAGACGCAAAAATATTATTTAGAACTTACTTAGTGGTAACGACTTAAACCGCATATTAACGATAGTAATTTATTTTCTAGAAATTGTTAGTCCTGAATTAAGAAATTTTCAGCTGAATTCGATAATCACTAGTAAATACCAAATGAAGAGAGAGTTGTGAGAAAGTGGCGTGACTGTCGAGCGATCTGACTTGTTTTCAGAGTCGAAGTTCGTAAGCAGAGCGTCTCACCTCTCGGAGCGTGGAAAGGAACCAGGCCTGCGCCAATTGTCACCGTCGAGGAAGCGCTGTCACGAATACGTGCGCTCCTAATGGCTCATCAAGATCGTTGCCCTTGGATACTGACCGCCGACGCCACGTTTCCGTCCGACACTTAAGCCTAAGTGATACTTTTTACGTCCATTACTGCCATTGCTGCCAGTCAGAATTCGCCATTCACATCACTGTCTGATTCCTTGGGAATTTATGTCAAAAAATATTATTGGTAATGGATAGCAAACGTGCTTAGAAATGTGTATTACAATTACGATCAAAGCCTAGATATTTATTAGGATTCTTGTCATCTTGCTTTATTGTAATTACTTATTTAACTCTTAACTACTTTAAAGAACGACAAATTTTGATTATTGTAATTATAAGGTCTACTTCTTCGTTTAACTTTCACTACATACTATTTTTTGTGCTTTGAAATTCGTCACAAATTTGCCAATTAAGCTTGTTAATGAATTCTAATTTAATTTAAGGGAAAATGTAATTGATTCGTCTATCCGTGTGGCTGAGACGCTAGAGGTGCTAGATATCATTTGCATATACAAGTCTCATCCGGGCCGCATCTCAGATCCAAGTCAGTGATATCGCGAACTTTGCGGGGCTTCCTTTGCATTTGAATGCCCCTACATTGTACAATGAACGTCCCCATTGGAGGCGAGACTAGAAACAAGTGCGTATTCTCTGTAGTAGCTCTCTTCGACCTTAAGATAAGTTAAATAGCCTCGGAATCCGATCCAAGTGATCCCTGACGCCAGATGATAAATTCATAAAAATTCTCACTTCGGCACAAAGTTTCGGACACAGACGTTCGATATTACAACAAAGATTATGTGACACCACTGTTTTTCACTTGGTTTTACATTCTTGAAGAACGCTCTCTTAACTTACAAACTAAGGAAACTTTATGACTTTCGTCTGGGTTTAAGCTGAAGTTACTTACTAGGGAACAAATACGACAACTGCTTTCGTAAGAAAGTAAGAATATAGTTCCTCCAATTAACCTTATGAATATCTCATTACTGTCACAATGATATCGAAATATACATACAAGACTTCCTATGTAAGTGATGTGCAACTGATAAATGATGCATTCATATTAAGATATATCTAAACTGTTTATCCTAGCGCTGCAGTTCTTAATTGTTTTATACTTGCCTACTTGTACCTATGATGTGAAAAATTTTTTCTGTATGTTCTCTACTTCGCACAATTTAATTTTTTCATTACGTAAACATTATCAATTTGATATAATATTTATTTAAGACTAGACCTTGATCATAGATCGACGTGGCGAAACACTAACAAATAAACTGTTAATACATAAAATGATAATAAAACCCACATGGAATTACGATGTGGAGCTTTAAGAAACGGTAAGCTTTTTTTAGGGTAACAGGTTACATGAGGGTAATCCACATGGTGGCAACTCCCCTTTAATACCATAGGAAGGGATTTGAAAGGGGGGATGCGGAAGGTAGCCAAGGGTTAACTAGGGCCCCCGGTCTATAGTTAAAGAATCCTACCCGCCATTCGCCTAAAAGTAATGCAGGACAAAGCCCAGAAAACCTGCATCAGGTAGGTCGGGCATTGGATACTTTTCCCACGCCCTTCCGATAGCGGGAGATGTGGGGACGCAGCATTCCATTCTCCATGACTCGACTAGTTTAGGAGGCAGCTGGCCGACTGTTCCAATGGGAACAGAAAACAACTCTTACCGTATGCCCAAGGTCTGTGACCCCGGAACATACACCTCTCAAAACAGGCCGAGGTAGTTATAAAACGGAGAGAGGAAAAGACATCCCCAAAGGTAGCCCCCGTCTGTCTCTCCTACAAGGTTCTGTCTGCGAGAGAACATCCCTCGCAGGTACTGCCTGCGAGAGAATAGCCCTCGCAGACAGATTGATGAATGTCATTCTCTTACCGTATTTTTTAGGGTAACAGGCTACATGAGATTAATCCACGTGGTGACAACTCCCCTCTAATAGCATAGGAAGGGATTTAAAGGGGGGATGCGGAAGGATAGAGGAAGGTAGCCAAGGGTTAACTAGGGCCCCCGGGCTATAGTTAAAGGATTCGCCTAAAAGTAATGCAGGATAAACCCTAGAAAAACCTGCATCAAGTAGGTCGGGCATTTAGAACTTATCCATGCAGTGAAATAATAAATATATAAATTATGGGTAAAAAATTGCGAGCGATTGGAAGCACACCCAAACAAATTTGGGAACAGTTTAATGAACCAAACGGAACAATTAAGACGTTTAAAAAGATTTAAAAATGCATATTTGGCAGAAAGATTCATCTAATGCACTATCATCATTAAAAATTTGTGTATCGGTAAAGTCTACTGATAAGTTAAGAATAATAGGTGGGCATTCGCAGGAATGCTTCTTGGAATCCTTTAAATGTATATTGTCAAAACGAACTTACTTGTCTTATATGGACAGATGGTTCAGAAAAAAAAAGCTTGATTCCTGTGTTCTATTAAAAATGTCATCCGAACAATTCAATTTTTCATATTCACGTTCTATGTTCATTTTCGTTTCTAATGAAAATTACTGTAAACCCCTCTAAATGGCTTGTAACGCAATTTATCATCTTTACAGAAATCAGTCTTACGTTTGATATGATTAACTCATAGATTGCCATTCTCACGTCAACGGACACGAGATAATGTCAGGAATATGCAGGATGATAAAGTTCTGTTCTGATTTTATGTTAGACATAATTTAATTTTACATTAAATTGAGACTGAAAACGTGAGGTATTATATACTTGTTTCAAACAGAACACAAATTGAATATACAATATGACTTACTGAATGGTTGCAGTTTCCTTTGATACATATATTCAGATACAGGATAAACGCTACTAGAGCTCAAGATAATTTTAGTATACTTTAATTGCATAAAATATTGCGGTAAAGATGCAATTATTTCTATTTTCGTGTTATTTTATAACCATTTCAGGAATTTACATAATTCAGGAGATCATTATTCTTTTTGAATAAAATATGAAAAATACATTTATTCTTACAAAAAATTAGTTTGTCAAATCAAACTAATAGGGGATATTTTCCGTGATTTTAAAGAAAATATTATATTTATATTGTAATGAACACGTTAGGGTTAATTAAAAGAAATAATTAATAAAATTATTAATATTTACAGTTTTTTTATTTCTTAAAAATGCACATTATTAGCCCTATCTCTGTACGCTGGTCTGTGATTAAAATTTACAAAACTTTGCTTTAATTATTTACAATTTATGTTGTTCTAGCAAATACACATCAATATTTACAATCCAATATGTTGAAAATCTCTTAATCTCAGGGCCACTACTGGGTTTGATAATTAGAACAAAATCAATGTATAAAGTGACTATTAACAATTAAAAATATAAAAAAATTAACCTGAAACAATATGAAAATAAGTGGAAAGAAAGCTGAACGAAATGAACTCTGAACGAAATCTGACTCTACCCTTTTAATTATCGTTTACAAATTTATCAAAGTTTTGGTTACTCACGGATTGTCTGTCTGGTACCAGATCTATTTCTTGTATCTTGATAACTAACACACTAGAAAGCCATTTTTAGTTACACTGACTCTACTTCATTGCAATTTTAATACACACGCTAGAATTTCTCGTCCTCAGCTATCTGGAACCTCGGATGAACCGCCCCCTCTGGTCTGCTAGTGGTTGTCGGTCACTCAATGCGAAAATTGTTCCATCATCGTGAATAAACCTTTTGCTTCCCCGTTTGCAAATTGTTATGAAAAATCTCTCTGTACAACTATCTGCTTGCTTCCATACAGGAACTCGCGATTTGCAATTTATATTTGCAGACTTTACTGTTTGATGCTCTAAGAGAACTGAACTGTATTATATCTCTCGTACTCAGATTTTAGCTTCCTTCTCATATCATTGCCGATTCTAGACTATAACTTCTCGTATGCAGATTTTAGACTTTTTGTTTATTCTTTCTCGACCCAGGCTCCGTGCAGACTGCCGTTCCTTACGCGCGCGGTCTCCATTTCGGCTTTTCGACAAAGGAAAAGAACTCGCCGCCATTGTTGTCTTAGATAGCTCATACCGCTACAATTCAATTTTTATCCGATAACAATTTAATTATTTAAAAACAATTAATGGCCTAATTAATTGGCATTACAATATATTATTTAACATCTTTAAAGTTTAGCTCTTTAATTTAAGAAATTTAGACATTTTTTCAATTAATTGGCACTTAACTCTGCCTTATCTCTGAGTATTTTTTATACCTAACATCCTTAACTTGCATATTATTTTTAATAGCCGTTTTGGCCACAAATATTTCTTTTTTTATCTCACTTTAATTACTTGTCATGGGCGTCATAATGACTCCTATCCTGCTCAATAATTTCTGACTCATGGACTGACTGAATCCTTGGTATGTAGGTCAGTCATAAATGTTCACACTGGTATTTGCAAAATTATTTTCCACGTTTGAAGGAAAGATCTAAATAATAATAATAATAATAATAATTCAACAAATTAAAATGTATTAGACACTCTTCCTCGAGTCTTTTCCAAATTTTCGTACTTCCGCAGCATTGGAAACTTCATTTTGTATTTCTCAATCCCATTCACTTTGCCTCCTGTCCCGCGTAGAAATATTTTTATTTTATTGAATGGCTCAAATTCTCTCCAGTTTGAAAACCTATTCAATGACTTAATAATGTTAGGAACATTCCTTCTCATTTTCCCTGTCACATGTTCAATATCATTTTTGGTACGCCCATCAATTATACACTTTCACTTTTACCATAATATCGGAATAAGGATCAATATAAAGCATTTTGATAGATTATTTCAACAAATAATTTCGGCATTTCTTTTTGGGTTAATATTTTGATTTACGAATTAATGTTATATTTCGAAATTTGTTAAAATGAAAAATTTACGACTGTTTTGAAAAATAATAAAAATAGCTAAATTCAGACAAAAGAAGTGATGAAATGAATACCACACCACGTTCCTGGAAACCTTGTTCCTTTCACCAGGTGCTAAAAGAATGACCTCCATAACGTTGTGTGGCATTAATATCACCACTTCTTTTGCCTGTATTTGGCTATTTTTCTTATTATTTCGAAATTTATAGTAATGAAATCAAGGTTTTCTAGTTATTTCGTGAATTTTAATAATGGTTCGTCTAAAATAATAACTAATTATTAATAAGTAACTATGGACGATGTTATATTGTCAAAATAATTTATATGGACTGAAAATATATGCGGTTGGCCGACCTGCACGCAGTGCTGTACTCTATCCTCAAGAAGAAGGCGCGTGTCTCTGAAAATTTGAAACATTCCTTCCTATCCGACGTGCCGACACCGGTCCTCAATTTCAGTAAGTTTGTCTGTCTCGCTTTCATGTCCAGAACTATTATATTTATAATTTATTGTGTTAATGACCTTTCCTGTTAGGAAATAGTATGTAGTATGATCAGCTTATAAGCCTATGAAAAGTTATTATCTTTTGGCCAACGCTTCAGTAAATTATGTTACCATCTTCAGGGCTGTAATCTTGAATCATCATTTATATATACATATTTTAATAATATCGAATTTTTAATTAATACATATATTTTTTTTTACGAAGACCACAATAAAATTTACCGAAACTTTGACATAAAAATAACGACCCATCTTCAAAACTAGCAACTACATTCATTTTAATTACATATATGTATATATTAAATCTTGATTGGTAAATATATTACCATTATTGATAAAAATAAAATTATTAATTCAAGCATTAAGCGTACATGTAATTGAAGTTTCTGGTAAGGAACATGCTCTTTATGTTTGACAAAAAATTATATTATATTATAAATTATAGTAATAATGAAAGTTTCAGTTAATATTTAAGGATTTTTAGTTAGAAATTATGGATGCCTGCAATAAATCAATTTCCGTCCTCATGGATGTTTTTTGGCGAATACCGAGCGCGCTCCCTAGGCATTTCGTGCGCGAAAGGCCGATGGCGGCGAGCGGGGGCCACTGGGTCAGTGGGACCATGTTTTGCACACTAATAGTAGCGACGGAATGTAGGGGCAGGTAGCCCGTTAGCAGCGCATTCCAGCGAAAATAAACAAATGTTGCGTGTGAAGTTACAATGCCGCCAATAGAGTTAGCAAGGCGCACTAATGGAGGCGACAGCTGCTCACTTCTAGGAACTGCTAACGGTCAGGACTGTATGCAAAGTAGACGGGATTCATGACTCTGACGGTGCCTCAAAGGCTGCGGTACTAGCAATTAAAGGCCTCGGAAAATATGGGAAATCCGGCAGACGTTACTTACTAGACAAGGGTTGCGTCTACAACGAAAGTTATGAGATGTTGAGAGAATAACAGCATGCGGGAAATCTATGGAACGTTAATAAAACATTTCAAAAGCTAATACAATTACTACTATTCAGTCGGGGTTTTCAAAAAGCGAATCCGGAACCAAAAATGTATGTGTGTATTGTAGTGAATATGTAGCGCGGGTTGCATCAAACGAAGGCAGTCTTTAGATGTGCGGGCTAAACTTTATTTATTTACATGATACGGTAAAGCAGTTGGTATGATGTTTCCAACATTTGATAAATTTTTAAATGAAATCTGGTTGAGGTTCCAGTTCGGTGTTCTGTGTGGATGTGGACCAGATGAACCACCACCGGGAAAAAAACGACGAACTCAAACGAAAATAGTAGGCTAGGTTCCACGAAAAAAAAAGTGGCCCAGCAGTCTTGTGAAAGCTACAAGAACGATTTCAGATAATATTATTTTCGCTGTAAACAATATCAGAGATAAGAAAAAATATATATCCAAGAGCTAATAACATTTAAAAATTAATGTATATAGGCAAAGTTACAAAAATTTTGCGTTTCCAAAATTAGTTGTTTCATTAAAAACAATCTAAAACATCTGTCCACACCTTTAACACAATTGATTTGTGTTTTTTATGACACGCATTCGACGAGAATAATTTTCCATTAGCTTCAAATGATTATGGGTAACTATCAACTAATTTATATATATTTTCTCTTTAGGACAAATTTAACAACAATGTTTGAAAGAACCGTAATGACAAATGCTTGGTTTGATTATTTAAGTGGTATTTTTTGTTTTGCACAGAAATTTATTTCCAAATTTATTCTTTAAATGATTCAGTAAAGAGAGAATTTATTTATTCATTTTAATCGCTTTGAGCGGGCAGAGACAACGAGCGGGATTAGATTCTTAGTAAAACAACTGAAACTGACAAGAAAGTATAAAATATTATTATTACATTCACATTGGAAGAAATGAAACGAGCCAAATTTTAGTTTTCAAATAAAATATAACATGGAGATCGAAAAACCTCTGAATAAAGATTAATGTGATTATTCCCTACATTACATAATTTTGAGATATCATCGTACTTTCATAATAAAGCTGATTTATATTTCTATGGGAGATTCATTCATTCCCATTGGAACAGTCGGCCAGCTGCCTCTTAAACTGGTCGAGGCACGGAGAAGGGAATGATGTGTCCCCACAGAAAACTTCTCTCCCGCCATCGAAAGGACGAGGGACAAGAGCCCGATGACCGACCTACCTGATGCATGTTTTCTAGGCTTTGTCCTGCATTATTTTTAGGCGAATGCCGGGTACGATCCTTAAACTATAGCTCTAGTTAACCCTGGCTACCTACCTCTACCCTTCCTCATCCCGCCTTTCAAATCCGTTCCTATGCTATTAAAGGGGAGTTACCTCCACATGGATTACACGCATGTAGCTTGTTACTCTAAAAACAGTTTTTTTTATAATTAATAAGATTTAATAATACAGTCGGTTGTTTACATTATGATTTTAGTATTAGTGGTAAACTACTATTTATTGTCAATTAAAGTATGTAATATGATTAAAAAATTTGTTTTTACAAAATTTAATTAAAAATTACAGGAAAATTCGGTAATAGAATTACTATTCAAACATAATTTTCTTTAATTTTATTTAGAACATTTTCTCTGGGAAAATCTTTGCTTTACAATTTACTATTCATTTTACTTATAATTTTATTTAGAAATTTTGAAATATATTTCTGCCATTTAAAAGTAAATTATTATTTAATGTCACGTAATGGTATAAGTAATAATTTTTATTGGCGTTAATTAATTTTTTATGTCATCATCATCAAGCTAAAAACGGAATGAAGATTATAAATGTTTATTAATAGGTTCGTTCTAAAAGAGTAGGTACATTAAATTAGTTTGAAGTCTTATAAGCGAATTAATTTGAGTTGAAAACTATATATTCATTCAAATTTCACGTATTATTTTGTAGCAAAAAACCTGTATGTTTTCATAATAATGAATTAAATAAAATAAAAATTTGTGCATTTATGGTTTGTTAGGCACTATAGACATACAATTATATCCAACTGAAATTTTTAAAGTTTGATAAATATTAATGATTGAGATAAACAACGGAATAGTCATTTATCCTCGATTGTTAGTAAAAGAATAATTTGTGATTTTCACTGTGTATATTAATAATGTTTATTGACTTTTTTATTAAATTAAAGTATTCACTTAAATCGTTTATCTTCTCCCGACGCCCGCCGTCCATTCAACTTCCTATTCGAGGAACGGTTGGATAACATTACTGAGGCAGCGACCTTGGTTCCAGAGGCCGGCTCGCCTCATTTTCAGTTACAGACCTGCCCTTGAAACCAGTTTGTTGTCCACGGTGTGCATCGAGTGACGTCTCGGTACCAAAAGGACCTTTTTTCCTTAATGGTCTTTGTTGCGGCAGGTTTAGAATAGGCAGCTTCATGTTACAGTTTCTTACACGTTTCATTTGTGTTAGAACCTTGTCTGTTACTACTTCTGTCCCCTCTACGTATCGAAACAGTTATTATCGAAATTTACAGCCAACATAACGTAATATATTGTCTTATAAGTGGAGTAAGACCTCCAAAAATCCAACTGACTTCCAAATCTAAGACGGAAAGCATTAGCTATTTTTAAATAAGTTTCTTAAGTCGTCATAAAATATGCGATCATCTGCACAAAACTTTTTATTCTAAATCAATCTTTAGGAAATACTACTGATAGTTAACTATTATTTGAACCCTGAATGTTTTCCTAATTATTTCTTTAAAGACTGAGTATTTTATCTTCGTAGAGATTACAAATGTTTTATAATAAATTGTTTCTTTAATTATTGGCGGCGTTACTTTGAGGCCAGATCATCGTAAAGAACAGCATTGTTTGGCGCGAGAATGCACAGACTATAATGGTTGTTACGGTGTATTGTCGAAAAGGTATATAAGACGCACAGAACTTTAGCTGAGAAGTAAGATATTCCGAGAGAAGTGGGATTGTGTTTGAGAGGCAGAGCAGTATGCAGTCAGATATTCAGAGTGCAGTATCTGTGTTTGGAGGTCTTGACGAATCAGTCAAAGTACAGTACAGTCCGAGTACAGTCAGAGATTTGTGTGTGTTGTAAGAAACAGTCAGTTAAAGGTGGCCGAATTTATCAAAGAACAGGCTGAATATCATCACCTTTTACATTAAAGGGATTCTCGAGAACAAACTGAGCTTGACAATACGAAATCAGCAAAGTAGAAAGGCGCCCTAAGTGTTGGAAAGTGAGACGACAATAAAACCAGTGCTGTGGCCTGTCAATGATATTAGTGTTCTATAGAAATTAAATAATCACGTGTGCACAAACCAGAGTAGCTCTAAATAAAAAACCCTTTCTTTTGTAAACCTTTACGTAAATATCGTTTACCGCCAAATTTCTATAACTTTGCCAGATTTCTACAGCTTTTTGAGATATTTCTATAGCTTTGTAAGACTTTTCAGATTTCTATAGTTCTTGTTATTAATATAAAATGTTGTTATTATAAATTTAAATTCAGTTTTTTCTTTTGCAATTTGGTGAAAATTGCAAATCACTGTCTTTATTAGAGGCCCGATAAGCGGCCCTGAAATTTAGATTCTCATAAAAGCTGAGGCATTTACTTAACAATATAAAATGTAAATTCAACAAAAATCAAATTTGTCCAAATAAATAATTTTGGTTATCTTTGAAATATTTTGGTTTAATTTCGAATTACTTCCTTTAATCATTTAATTAATCTTGTGTATACCACAATATCAATTTTTAATAAACATATTAAAAATCAACGTCTCAGCAAGTTCACAGAGACAGAGGACTTCGGTCGTGGATTAAGACATGAGAGAACTTCAGTCTCTCAAAACCAGAGTTACGTATCATTATGGATGCTGAAAACTTTGAGGTAGTCGCCTTATTAAAAGAAATTTGTGGTAATTTATATTTATGTTACACCTAAATGTTGTGGTAATTCACTTCTGGAAAGAGCCGTCGGAATAAGTGTCATATATGTCCATAAAAAGGGAAATTGACACATCTATATTTATGCAGAGCTGAAACTTATGAAGCTGGAAATTTGGAAAATTTATTTCTAGTGAAAAGCATGCAACAATTAAGAAATGAATTTTTAAAATTCTGCCCATCAACGAATAAAATAGGAGAGATGAAAAGAAATTCCAATAACAAAAGTAGAAAAAGGGCACGTTTTAAACATTTTAATGCGCGAAAAATACCTACGAGACTTCTTATGTCACAACATACCTCTTCAATGTGGTATAGTTTTACGATCTTAATCATCCTGGTTAAACAAATCATGGGGTTTATAAAACTGAAGTGCAAGAATTGTTATTATTAGATTGGACAAACCAATCGTACTTCAAAATCTGGGTAAAAGGATGAGTTATAAACCCATAACTTATTTTTGGATAGTAAAAATCTTGTAAATATTATTGATCTTGTTAGATGATCGGCGAGGAATCTGCCATAATAATAAGTGGCAATATATTTAAGTCAGAGTGAAAGAGGTCCTCGGTTCGAATCCCGGCGAGAGCATGCACGTTTGTGTGCGTGAGATAACTCTCGTCAAAGCAGGCCCCCGAATAAGGCAAAAATAAGTTCCCATAATGAGTCGCTAATGACCGGAGCTCTTGCGACTGTAAATAAATCAACCAATAAAAATTATTAAAAATTTACACAAAAAATTAATAGATTAAAACGCGATCTGTCTTGATAAGGACTTATTAAACGGGATGCAAGCTCCTAGACGGAAAACTGATGACTTTGATTACGACAACCTGTGGACTTTTCAGGATCCGTTTGATGTTTGACACAAGAAGTCTTTTACTGTCTGAAACCAGAAAAAATGAAGTCTCTTGAAAATCGCGTTGAAAATATGCACCGTACAATAATAAATTGTTATAAATCTTTTATTTAGAAGATTTGAAAAATTCTGTTCAGTTATTTTTATAAATGTTTCAGCAAAGTACTAAACCAAGTTTTCCTTATTGCTTGCGTCTCATGGAAACCATCGTAGATGTTTTGGGCATATTTTTAAACTGTTTAAGTGCTGTTTATGAGTCTGTTATGTAGATTTCCACGTCCATTTTAATAAACCAACAAAATGTATTTTGTACGTTTCAATCAGTCCGGAGAGTTTTTTGATACGACTGCGCGGTACCCATCTTGCACAAAACGTAGTTATTTGCAATTTTTCACGCCGAATGAAACCTACTCATTATTTTGAAATACCTCTAGGCTCACGAATTCCGCTCACTTTAATTTTCCGCTCATACTGTGTCATATTGTATACCTGTCCAGCTATTTTGAAGTCCCACTTTTTGAATAGCCTTCCAACTGATCATTTTCAGGGCTATTATGATCAGGTTTAAAGCCGTCCCGTTTTAAGTTATTCTAAAATAAATTGTGAAGTGTTATTTGAGCTCATTTTGCTTCATACCATCTTTTACGAGGATTTTAAACAGCGTGCTTCTCAATATTTTGGAATTTCAGAAATTCGGACAGAAGTCCTACTTCAGTCACCGGCTTTCTAATTGACATGGACGTTACTCATCCATGTGCTGGTAGTGTGGAGACCGGTGCGATGGTGGGCGTGGTGCAAGATCGGCGCTGACCGCTGCCAAGGTCCGTGGCTGCGCGTCCATTGACTCGTTGCAACAGCGCAGCGCCGCGTTGCGTCACAACCTCGGCCCAGATGCCCCGAGAATGTGCGAGATTGCGGCAAGACGAGAACATCATTACAGGCAGAAGAGAGCTTTCGCCACGCGCCGCATTCAGGTCAAAGGACTCCTCGCATTTGCTTTCCCTCTTTCGAAGCGCCCACAATCGATTGCAGCCTAAATACATGCGCTGTTGAGAAAATATCGGAACTCTAAACTTTTTCAAAGTTGTCATACCCACACTTCTCGCAGCTGTCCGATGGATCTTGATTCCATCCAGGCTTATTTCAGAAGCAATTTCAATTCGGCTATTAGATAAAAATCAGAATGATCTATGTAATGTGTCAAGAGAACCTGACTAGCCACAGGGCTGATATATTGACCAAGTTTTTTAAACGGATGCAAAAAATTGGGAAGATGCTTGATCATGATGGAGCTGTCCACAAGCCTCGTCTTACACCACACATAATCACGAAGCCGACTAAATACCTCCTGCTGATACTTCTTGATGATGCCTTGAGGTTTGATATTATGGTACATCCCTGAATACAAGGTCTTTACATCTTTGACGTTACAATGGACTTACACTGCTTATTATACACTTGGGGTTGATAGGAATTCACACTTATTTCTGGTTGATTACGAGAGATAAAGTTCAGATCACTGCTGACGTTCTCCAGCATGTTTAGTGGTACCAGTAAAATGAGTTGCCTCTACTTCGGATACTAATCTTCAAGACCGTAAGTTTCCTGGCTGTGATACAACGATTCTGTAAGCCCAACACACGCAATCCTTCACTTTTTATTAATGTCTTCATCGAGATCCCGTCGTAACATTTGAACGGTGTCGTATCAAAATTATTGATAATTTGACGTGTTCTCACTGCAAAATTTCCGTCGGGTTAACCTTTTTACGGAAACGAGTGCAATTGCCACTCACATATTTAAAAAAGGTCTATATTTGTCTGAAATTATCTTTCAAATTCAATTTTGTTTTTGACACGTATCTATTGGAATAGTATGATAGTTTTTGACCGAATAAAATTTTTCTATGACTCGCCGACTGTGAGAAATTTCACGCTATAACTGAGTTAGATACAAGACAATGTACTTGCTGAGAGAAAAAACATACAAACACATTCAAATTCCATGTAGATACTCTAAATCCCTCGAATTTACTGAATAGACTTTAACTTTTATAGAGTCAAATCATAATTAGTTTAAAATCTACACAATAAGTAAGACTTAACGACCTGTTACCCATATTTCAGACCTTTCTCTTTACATCTGCCGTTTCACCAAATATCTGAATGATATTTTTTGACTTTAGTGTGATTAATTTAATACCTTTTGGAATCGGATATTTGATGTTTCAATTTGAGACAAATTATTCGCCATTCGTTTTAACCACTCGATGAACATCATGTGATTCTTGAAGAATCTTAGGCTTAATACTTTTTCCCGGTGCCTGATAATATTCAAGGCATCCAAGTCCATCATATGTGTAATATTACTAATATTCTTCAATATTATCTTAAGAAATACCCTTCATGGAAAATTTCTATCTAATAAATGTATGAAAAGGGACGTTGAAATAGGGAGCAAATACACGAGAATACTACTAAATTTAAAAAATTAACAATAAAAAAATATGAGGTCTTGAGTCAGTAAATTATCATTTTTATTGACGACGAAACGTCGTAAAACTAATTTTTTTCAATAAACATAATTTTTTGACTAAATTTTGTATATTTATCTATGTATATCATTATAAATAGTCTGATAATATTTCAATATTACCAGTAAATTTCAGTTTATTCTTAGTTATTGGGAGTCGCAGACGAATCAAGTAAATATTTTCATACTAGATAACACCTCCTCTTAGTTCTTTATCAAGGACTGAAGGAAGCCTGCGAAAGGATTTCTCGCAGGTGAACCTTCCCAGAGAGCTCTGGCGGGGGCTACCTTTGGGGATGCTCTCACATCTCTCTGGTTTTTTTTTGAACTAAGGTTCCCACATGCCGAGGCACCTTGGTCTGTTTTGAGAGGTGTATGTTCCGGGGTCGCAGACCTTGGGCATACGGCAAGAGTTGTCCGCTATTCCTATTGGAATAGTCGGCCAGCTGCCTCCTAAACAGGCCAAGGCATGGCGAGGGGTAAGCTGCGTCCCCACAGCAAACTCCTCTCCCGTCATCGGAAGGGCGTGGGACAAGTACCAAATGCCCGACCTACCCGATGCAGGTTTTTCTAGGGTTTTCCCTGCATTTCTTTAGGCGAATGCCGGGTAGGATCCTTAAACCATAGCCCGGGGGCCCTAGTTAACCCTTGGCTACCTTCCTCTACCCTTCCGCATCCCCCCTTTCTAATCCCTTCCTATGCTATTAAAGGGGAGTTGCCCAATGTGGATCACCCTCATGTAGCCTGTTGCCCTAAAAAAAAAAAAAAGTTCTTTATCAGTCCTTACAACGAAAATAAACAATATTTAGAAACTGGTAGATGAGATTGAAACCATTCACAATACGAAATCGACGTGTTTAGCCACTAATGAATTTGTCATTAAAATGAAATTGTTTTTAGCGTTCCACGCCACACTAGTGTTACGCTCTGAACGTTATATTTGTATAAGAGTACTGAATCGTCTGTTCTTCAGTGAAAAGATTGGCTATGAATACGTTTCCCAACTTCATACAAGTTTGTAACCCAAAATAAGGCATAAACACAGAATTTGAAATAATTTGACGACGTTCAATTTTTAAATTAATATTTCCAAAATTCACGTAGACTAACGATTTTGATATTATTAAAAATAACTCTTAAAACAGGTCGTACATAACAAACCGTAAATAAGAGAAATGATAGATATATTTACTACCAATATTTTCCTGTTAATGTATTTGAATAATTATTCCCATTTAGAAATATCTATGAAACTAATATAACGTTTAAAAATTATATTCAGATACTAAGCATCTAATTTGGAGAGAGATGTAAAAATTTATCGTTTTTAGTTCGATGGGCCGACATAATCATACGAATACAGCATGTAAATTTTCCACGAAGTCGTCTGTATTAGTATTTTTGTCGGCTAAGGTCGACCAGGTTATCGAGGAAATATCCAATTAATTCTAAAGAAAACTGGTAATAGCTAGTCAGGACTATAGGGTACTACTTGAAAACCGAATCATGTTGTCTGTACTAAGAATCCAAGCTCCCATTAATAAAACTTAATTTCAGAGGGAAAAAGTGGGCTGAAATGTTTCGGTATTAGAAGGCTGAGTGGACTAAACGATTAAAAGATACAGAGATATTTGCAACTAAAACTGTAAAAAAAAACATTTCATAGCAATCTACGGGGAAGTTATTCTCGAGCACAAAAATTCCTGACCATCCTCTTCACGGATTCCTCCATGGCGGATATCCACTCGAGACAGCTGTGCAGCGTCCAGTTCTTAAATCCGGTACCAAGGAGTCAGAAATGGCATGGAACAGAAGAATGAACTTACTTTAGCATCGAAAGTACGATCACGCAAAAGATTTATCTGAACAAGAAATTTTAATGGTCTGTCGCCATTGTGGTCTTGCGAATTCCCACGCGCTGTAGTTTGACTTACTGCTTGCCGTTGGAATGCTGACAGAGCAATGAGGTGACAACGAAACTCGATATCAGCCTTCCTGCTCGGATTTATACCTGGAATTTCCGCTAAGCAAGGTCGACAGACAAATTTGGGCACGCGTGAAACAGACTGCAACATGTACTCACGTTCCAAATACGAAGATTACTCTAGTCAAAATCTCAAAGTATAATTGACTTTGAACTAGACTTTCATCTGTGGCTACTGAAATTTAATAAATGTAGAATAATTTTAATGAACAATATAAGTTTGCTTTCTATATGCTGCTAATTTTTTGTCTTAAATTTAGAGACGTGGTTAAACGTCAAGTGATATATGTAAAGAGTAGAAGAAACTAACAAATGTTATATAAAATAATCAAAATATATTGTGACATTTAATGAATAAATAAACGACACAGTAATGAACGTGTCGGACCTAGGAAACTTTACCATAAAGGACTAACTTACTAATTGGGATATTCCTCTTCAGTGTTTTAAGCCAAATATTTTAAAATAAGGTTCCCATAATACATGACACCTAGTCAGAATTTGCAGGTTGTAGTTCCGGGTTCCCAGACGATGAGCATACAGGAAGCGTTGTTAGTTGTTCCTATTAGGCCAGTTGCCCTCTAAATCCGATCGAGTCCGGAATCCTGCGTCCCCACAACAAACCCTTCTCTCCCGTTATCGGAAAGTCCTAGGACAAGTAGCCGCAGCCCCGATGTACCGGATTCTTGTTTCTTTAGGGTTTTCCCTACGTCACTTTTAGCCTAAAACTACAGATTGGGGACCGTAGTTAACCGTTTGCTATCTTAGTATCTGTTCAGCACCTTCCCTTCTCATGCTATTAAAGTAAACATTTGCCAAAGAGAATAACATTCTTGCTTCCAGTCACCATAAATGATAAACAATTTAGTTGTAATGAAAAAATTTACGTCTGATTGAAAAGAATGAATAAGAACGATAGCAAATTCAGACAAAAAGGTAATATAAATACCGCACAACGTTTTTGGTATCCTTGTACCTTTCGTCAGGTGCTAAGAAGAGCCTAGAGAAACACAACTGCACTGGTCAGTTGACAACACTCAAAAGCTTTTTGAAACGTTGTGTGGTATATATATTACCTTTTTGTCTGAATTGGATATCTTTCTTATTCATTAATTGAGTTGTAATAATATGGACCAATAAAATCTCCTACCATAATTTTCCTTTACATTATTTGATTTCTGAGATTGATAAAGTTACTGATGCCTCACTAAATTATTAGTCTTAGTAGTGAGGATCGACGAAGACAATACTTACTTTATAAATCGGTGTACATGATTAAACAAACAGGTGTTTAATCCTTATTACCGTACAAGATTATATTAAACCATTTGATAATTACATTCATAAAGTACAGAGGCAGCATTGGTTTTGTTCATTCACTGCACGGAGTTTAGTATACCGATTTTAGCCTCCATATTTAAAATGGAAATTTTAAGACTGAGGAAACCAACAGGGAATCCATAATTCCTTGAATAATGGAAATATCTCGCGGAAATGAGAAATATTTTCTATTTATATTTATAAAACCACAAAATTTATGGGTACTTTCAGTACGTGTTCTGTTACAATTTAGTTATAATCATATTGATCAAAAAAACTTCTACCATAATTTTCCAGTTTACTATTACATTATTAGATTTTCTGGATTTGAGAAAGTTACTGATGCCGCATTAAATTAATAATGAAGATCTTAGAAGTCAGTAATTATTTGTGAAATATAAAACATTTATACTTGATTAAAGTAAGAAGAAGATCTGCAATGTACCGAAAATTCAAGTTTTTGGTTAACAGTGAAATTATGATCGACCGTCAATGATGTTATGATCAAACGGATAAACAGCGGACCGCATTAACCCATTATTATATTTCTCAAAGTTGATATCAATTTTAAGAAATTTTAAGAGAATGCAAAATTTATATTAAAAAATATTCAGTAGTCTCACAAAATTATTTTGGATTATGTGCTGCAAAGGACTCTTATTAAAAAAAAATTCTATATAATTCCGCTCTTCCCATTGGTCCCCGTTTGATTTAAATACTATGTCGCAAAGTATAATTTTAATTGATTATTTAAATTGTTAGAAAAAATCGCTCGGTGTCCAAGTTTAAAGAATGTAATGTTACTCCATCACATTTCTCGCCGAGAAATCGCTTTGATAAGTAACGCGAGCATGTTTTCTTAATAAAATGTCAAGATCCATGGGAACAGGAGTAACTGTTTGGAATTCCAATAACAACAAATCCTTGTTCGTCTTTAAATACGTCGAGTTTTTCAAGGGCATCAGACAGTGGATGTCTTTTCAATATTCTAGTCAAATATTCATTTCACTTGCAATGGTTTGATTTTCTCATGGTTACTTCACTTTCGTTAGGAAAAATATATCAGAACATAATTTTTCTTTTAAAAACGCTGTGATGTAACATATTTTTTATTTTGATTTTTTAGAGTAACAGGCTACATGAGGGTAAACCACGTGGTGGCAACTCCCCTTTAATACCATAGGAAGGGATTTGAAAGGGGGGATGCGGAAGGGTACAGGAAGGTAACCAAGGGTTAACTAGGGCCCCCGGGCTATATTTTAAGGATCCTACCTGGCATTCGCCTAAAGAAATGCAGGAAAAACCCTAGAAAAACCTGCATCATGTAGGTCGCGCATTGGGTACTTGTCCCACGCCCTTCCGATAGCGGGAGAGGAGTTTGCTGTGGGGACGCAGCATTCCCTTCTCCGTGTCTTGACCAGTTTAGGAGGCAGCTGGCCGATGGGAACAGGGAACTACTCTTTTATCGTATGTATACCCAAGGTCTGTGTCTCCGGATCATACACCTCTCAAAACAGGATAAGGTGCCTCGGCTTGTGGGAACCTTACTTTTTTTGGTATATATACGTGTAATGTTTCAAACCGCATATAAGTTTTCTTCATATCTCTATTTTCTTAGATATTTAAACCACAGGACTTTTCGGCGCCTTTGCCATAATCATCTGTCACCTACTGTAAAATGTCTTCAATGACTTTTATCAAGTCAAGTGCATTACGTAATTTGTTTCCCTCGTTCATAACAGATGGCTGAAATATATAAGAAAATAATGATATGAGGAGAACTTACATTTGGCTTGATATACAACAAGTAAATAATTTTTTCCTACTTATGTTATTTATATGTAGCTTATTCTTTCACTTTCGGGCATCTAACTTGACGAGATAAACCCGACACAACGTCTGTAAAGTTATTTTTGTCCTTTTTGTTAGTTTTTTTCGGGTAAAGTGATAAGTTAACTATCGAGACACTCGATAATAATACCGCTTCAAGAGCATTTAGTACATGAATTGAACCGGAAAAGCCATCCTTCTTTCTTAAAATTTTTATTCTTAACCAAGTATAAGTATTTTTAGGATAATATTTATAAATAAAACTTCTAATTTACAGATTGTGACTGGCGATGACAAGTATTCTAAACGTAAGAAATCGTGGGTTGAACCCGGCAAACCATCAGAAACGTCCGCAAGACCAAATCACTTCGGACGGAAGACGATGCTGAGCGTTGGATGGAATCAGCAGGTTATCGCCTGTCAATGTTTGAAACTGGCAAAACTGTCAATTCCCACCGCTACCACCAACAACTGATGAAATTGTACCGTGTTCTGAGTGAAAAAAAGGCCGGATTATGAGCAAAGGCCTGACAAGCTGATTTTCCTCCACGACAATGATCCATCGCGCACGTCAGCAATGGTCCGAAATTACCTGGAGGCAGTCGACTGGGAGATCCTACCCCATGCAGCATATTCCCCAGACCTGGCCGCTTCCGACTACCACCTGTTTTCGTCGAAGGGCCAGGTGTTCGTTGAGCAGAACTTCATCTTACGAAGACGTCCTAAAATGGCTTGCCTCGAAAGAGAATTTTTTTGGGGCGTGGTATTTACAAATTGCCAGAGAGATGATAAAAATAATTTGAATAATTTGCTTTTAATTTCTATGAAAAAGCATGAGTTTTTCTGACCAAAATACAGGTTTATACACCTGGTAATATTGTTTATTCAGTTGATAAACCGAGCATTAAATGTAGCGGAAGAGGGTTTAACAGGTGTGATAGGCGCGTCAGGGATTGAGAAATGGCAGTAACCCAAATACCCGTCCGTCATCATAGAATTGTGGCGGTCGAGCTTGCTTTCATGTGATGCTTCTTACCCACAGATAACTTGGCAAATAATCTCGCTAGCTACTTTACAAGTTTCATTTGCCGCCAATGACTTTCCAAGTAATAATCGAAATATCTTATTCGTCGATGTAGTCGTCTGTAGTCACTAGCTACTTTTCAAGTAATAATGTTCCTTACCTGCCGCTTACTAAACTCTCGTTTCTCTCCTCGCCGGACCCTGTACCGCGCCTCTGCCATTGCTTCACGAAGTCATTTAAATTTGCATATCTTGTAGATTATTATATACACCACACTCATGTTTTGTAGCCATTCAAAACTTCATCGTCTAGAGGTTTGCTTTTCCACACTCCGCCAGTAACCCCTAAACTTACAGACCGCATTTTTCAATCGTAGCTTGTCCCCATCGACATAGTCAAGTAAATTAAGAACAAGCCATCGCATTCGCAGAACCTTACCGAAATGCATTAGTAACATGCATTACTAAGGCCAAAATCTAACCGAATATACAGTCTGTTTGGCATACAAAGCTGAAACAAACATAGAATTAATAAAATACCACTGTGAACAGAAAGTAAGGTGAATTTATTTATAAAATATAAATTCTTTATTTATTCCAAATCAATTTCATCCCCTTCAAAGTAATTCCCGTCCGATAAAACGCACTTTTTCCAACGCTTTTTCTAGTCCTTGAAACAGTCGGAATAGTCTTTTTCCGGTATAGACTTCTAGACCTTCTTCGCTTTGGTTTTTATCTCCTCAATCGTGTCAAAACGGCGTCCCCGCATTGGCCTTTTGAGTTTGCTGAATATCCAGACGTCGCACGGAGCCAAATCAAGCGAATACGGTGGTTGCGGAACGATATGAGTCGAGTTTTTGGCAAAAAAGTCGCGAAGAACCAATGCAGTAAGACATCGTGCATTATTGTGATAATTCCGGCCGTTTCAGACGAATATCTTCACGCAAACGACGCATAACGTTCAAATAATATTCTTTGTTGACAGTTTGGCTCGGCGGAAGGATTTCATAGAGCAGCACACCACGATAATCAAAGAAAACTGTCAACATGACCTTGATTTTCGATCGACTTTGCCGTGGTCTTTTCGGTCTTGCTTCACCTTTTGCACGATATTCGATGGATTGGTAGGTGGTTTCAGGGTCGTATGCGTAAATCCAAGTCTCGTCTCCAGTAATGATGCATTTCAAGTGGTCCTGACAGTCAGACAGCAAAGTTTCACACACATCAACGCGACGCTTTTTTTTTCTCCAAAAAATTGAACGATTTTGGCACCAATCGAGACTTGACGCTTTTGAGACACAAAACATTCTTCAAAATGGTTTGGGATGTGCCAAATGATATTCCAACACTATCAGCGAGATCTCTAATTGTCCATCGACGATTTTCAAGCACCATATCTTTGATTTTTTGGACGTGGCCCTCGTCGGTAAACGTTGATGGTCGTCCAGAGCGCGGTTCGTCTTCAACGCGTTCTCGGCCCTCTTTGAACTCGTTGTACCACTTATAAACGTTTTTTTGCGTCATAGTTTGATCACCAAAGGCCTTCCGCAACATTTTAAAAGTGTCCACACAAGAATATTCGTTCCGCAAACAAAATTTGATGCAAGTTCTTTGCTCAACAAAATCACCCATTGCAAAAATCGAAAAATTCACTTTTGGTTGTTTACAAAAACACGTTTAACTCGGAGTTAATTAAATCTTTTAACAAAAAGACGCTTGGAAAATATTATAGACAGTCCTACCAACCTAGGAAAAAAATTTACCTGCCTTCCTAATACCCGGGAGTTTTAACTGACAATTTCACCTTACTTTTTGATCACAGTGGTATTTCCAGTGGGAAATTAAAATTTTCCAAAAACTGTTTTGGTCTCCGTACACTTTAGACAGTAATATCAAAAGGTGATTAATCAGATAATTGTGGGGCAATAGCCATAACAACGATGACATGCCGAACAACTCTATATTTAAACTAAAAATGTTCCTTTTTAGGATAAAAAATGGAAATGTTTGTAATTTCATTGTAATGTTGACGGCTGTAGGAAATTGTTGATAACTCAACAAATATGTGCTCTTGGCTGCATAAAAGAATAATAAAAAATGTTTGCCATTAAGGAAGTAGGATGCTCGGAATAGTGTTAGAGGGCTCTGTTTGCAGGAGTTTGTAGCGCTTAGGGCGATTTGTTGGTGGTTTGAGTCCTGGGATGAGGTGGATCGCTGTGCTGAATACAAGAGTAGCATAGCGCTCCCGCACTTGCACAAGCCTCGGCCATCGATAAGCTGTTGACCTGGATTTGCTAACGACTGCCGGCAGCTAATGCGCCTACAATTGAACTTCGCAAATCTAAGGCATAGCCAGCGAAAGGGGAACGCTGAGTTAGGAAACGACCAGAAAAAATCTCGACAATCTGTCTTCGTCGCAAATGTCAAACCTCTTCGCGAGGACCAATCCGCGAGCAGGTTACTCATCAAATTGCCGTCGGTTCTTGACTTCAAACTTAGCTCTCTAGTTCAAGTCATTTACATATTTGAACTGCGTTCTTTTCTCCATTCACGTGGCAATTTTATCAGTTCATACTTCGACAATGCTACTTGTTCTGTTTGGTAATGTTGATAGGGTAACAACGTAATACATTATTATCATATTTCAGTTCGATTTATTTTTTCTTATCGAGTATAAAACCTCAGTTCGGTAAAACAACCGAAAATAACAATGGAAAGTAAGAAAGTGATTTGATATAGTAAGAATGATTAAATCGATAGCAAAGTATCAGAAATTTAGAGATCACAGTTTCTCACATTTTAACAGTAGTAACTCAATTTCTTTTTAAATTTCTCGCTCTGAATTATGTATTAATTAACAATTGAATACTTGCATTTTGATATTTCTTGGCATAGACTTTCAATTTCTGGGTGTCTGAAATTGATTAAATCACACAGAAGGTGACGGATACTTCTAGTTATATCATACCATTTTCTTATTTTATATTTATTTCCTTTTTTACGTAGAAGGTGTTGTGCAATGCTTTTCTTAATTACTAAAATAATCACCCATGAGTTGCTTGATCCCAGATCTTTAAGATCTTCTACACTGAATTTTTAATTGAGTGGTAATAATACAATATAAATAGAAAAGTGTTGAATATAATTTTATTTATTTTCAAATAATTAAATCAGTGACATTTTGAAAATGACAAAAATATTTAATGATTCTGCTTATATAACTTAATTTTAAATAATTTCAAATTAATAAAGAACAACAGCCCAATAAATTCAACTTTAAAAGTTTCTACAACCCCTTTAGAATTGTTCTATTCAGCTTAAATCTGGTTTCAATAATTTTCTCAACTCAAAGAACACGCACAATTTCACTTATTTAGATATTTTGGTGCCTCAAAATATGAGAGACTAAAGGATAATTTTTTTTTATGATTCTATAGTTCTGTTTTAGTTTCCTTAGCGCTACAATATAAATATCCCGCTCCTATTTCTTAAAATCAGTGTAACTGTTCTTCTAAAAGAAATGCTTTTTTTGTGAAAATTAAGATGTCTTTTTATTTTCTTAGTACGAAGCATAAATTTCGCGGTATATGCTTTCGAGGCGTTTACAAATAACAAGTCGAATAAATAACAGATTACGAGAAAATTCCGCGGGATCTGTCACATTCATTTGGTTTGAGAAGAGGGCGCTGACATCGTGATCGCCATGCTCGTTAATCGTGGAATATTGTTTCTATATACAGAATAATATCTATAGGAACTAAGTAAATCATTTATGAAAGAAATGTACATAATTTTAATGTTTAAACGCAATTATTTTAATTTAATGCACATGAAACGATTTATATGAGGTTTTACTATTACTATGATCAAAATATGTTTTAAATTATGAACTTTAGATTTCTTCATACACGGGTAAATTACAATAATCAATTTCTCAAGACAAACTCATTTTTTTACTTGTACCTGAGTTGTTGTATTAAATATCTCAGTGAACGTAGTATTAAATCTTTTAGTTATTTATTCCTCGTTTTGGTTTTTATTACATTTTACTAAGGCGTGTCCATCCGACAAATTAGCTGTGAAATAAGCAAAGTTGAAAACAATAGAACGTGGTTTGAATTACTTTTTAGAACAAATTAATTATTACGTTAATACTTTAAGTAGTATCATTTGTATTTTAATTTGTAGATTTATTCCTGTTTTATTATTTTTATCAATCCTTATTTTATTTTAAATTTATTAACTGTCTCGTTTGAAACAAATTCGTTTCTGTTATATATTCAATTATATTGCTCCTTTATGAGTTTATCTATTTCCTATAAGGACCAATGAAAAGGAATACTTAAGTGAATTAATAAATATAAAATATATTATATCTCATGTGTGTAAATTTTATTTTAAATATGAAACTGTATTCTCATGCATGCATAATTTCATCTCATTTTCTGTCAAATAATTTTAATTTTCTGTCTGTTTTTCTATTGTTTGTTTCAATTTTTAATATATTTTATAATTTTTCCAGGAATAAATTATGTCTGAATTAAATTTTGTAAGCTTATTGTTTTTTATTTTCCCTATTTTCTCTGTAGAGGACAGCAGGAACTAATGAATAGATAGTTTTTTCATATATTCAAACATTTCTTGCCACTATTTAGAGTTATTATTAAGATGGAAATTTTTGCGTAGTCAGTAAAATAATTTTACTGTGAATTTAAAGTTTCTATCTGTATTCCTTGATTTATTTTTATATTTTACACTGTTAATTTCCCGAATGTTCAACGAATATGAAATAAAGTTAAATTAAATAAATGTATTTATATTTAATTGCATTTATTAATGGTCCTTTTAAACATTTTACAAGATTTTGACGTCAGATAAATTTACTCTTAATTGGCACATCTGGCGAGGGAATTTTAGGGTATAAAATCTCTGCTGAATAAATTATATTAAATTAGAAATTGATACCCGAGGAATCTGGAAAATTGGTCTGCCCCGAGACATAAACAAAAACAGTATTGTTTTTAACAGATAGTTGGTTTAAATCGATTACTGAGCCATGAAATTCTTGGAATTTATCTTCTGTAGGGAAAATTGTACCAGTATCTCGTTTGGAAGAGGAACTGATTGCCGTAAAGCTTGGCTGTAAAATATGCACTCTGCACTGAGTTTTATCTCCATCTTTTAGGGGACTCTCATAAAATTAATTACTTGGACTCCAGAGTCTGCAGAATCAAATACCAAACTTTAACCTGATGGTCACGCGAAACAGACACCCGGAGAGACTTGTAACGTCGGTAAATTTTAAAAGTAAGTCTATGTCATTTTATAATAATGATTTTTCTAGCAAATTCGGAACAATATATTTATCATATAAATTAAACTCATTTTCAACGATATTATCTTTATACTTTTCCAGTAAAACAAATATGGCAAATTTTTGTATTTTGAATTGTCCTCTTGCTGGGAATCCTTTACTCTAATTCCGCCTTCTAAATGAGTGTTTCAAGCATATCAGTTGTTTGTCATTTTCGTCGCTTACGATTTCGTGCATTTAAATTCAGAACTCTCTTTGTTAATATCTTGCGATCAGTGCTATATCTGAATTCATTTTTCTTTTTAGAGTAACAGGCTACACGAGAGTAATCCACGAAGTGGCAACTCCCCTCAATAGCATAGGAAGGGATTTGAAAGAGCGGATGTGGACGGGTAGAGGAAGGTAGCCAAGTTTAACTAGGGCCCCCGGGCTATAGTTTAAGGATCCTACTCGACATGCTCCTAAAAGTGATGCCGGACAAATCCTAGAAAACCTGCATCGGGCATTGGGTACTTGTCCCACGCCCTTCCGATGGCGGGAGATGGGTTTGATGTGCGGATGCAGCGTTACCTTCTCCGGGCCTCGACTAGTTTAGAAGGCAGCTGGCCGACTGTTCCACTGGGAACTGAGAACAACTACTTGTTACTCTATCAGCAGCTGATGACTAATGTAAGGCATTTGCGATATACTTAGATACTTATACTGATACTTAGATACTTCATCTAAAATATTTACATCCTGCGAAACGAATCTATGGTTGAACTGAATAATGTTTTGACATTACAACCATAATTTATCTATCAGTAGTTTAATATTTGTGTTATGTATAATTTGGTCTTTTATGCAATGGTTGTTAATCAAATCTATCTGCAGAGACACTAATAATCTCTCTCAGTTCATTCAAAATTGTCAGATTCCCGTATATTATGTCATATTTATGAGCACTTGTACTAGATCAGTATTAAGTTCTAATTCCCTACTCGATTTACACATTTCCATGAGAATTTTTTCGTCTGAAGATTTCTCAATTTTGTCATTATTATTAATATCCATTAATGCACGTGGCCTATAACATTGTTACTATTAGTTAAAAATAAATTATATTCCACGGCAAACGATGATAACGATAAATTTAGGGAATGTTTTGCAGAGAAGCAATCATCACCCAGGAGAAGTATAACAGTCACTGGAGTGTTTGGAATCTGTCATCCCGTTGCTCCAATATTTTTCTCTATCCCAGATGGCGTAACGAAGTATTCCGCTCCGAAATTTTTGTTTTCATTCTTCACTCCTCTCTGTTACTTTCTCCGCTCGGAAACGTTTCACTCAATTTCTCACTTACCTCACAGGCAACGGGAAACTCGAGAAATCTCAGTTGATTCAAGACCGTAGTCAAGGAATTTGAAAAATACAACAATTGCTTTGTATTGAACTCCTAAAGTGATTATCTAAGTAATATACCTGTGTTCACTTGTCAGGATTTTTTTCTGCTGAATTTTATTTGCACGTTACATTTTTTGTTTGTAAACTTTATTTTTACAAGGCGATTCATTTAACAATCAGCATTGCTGTATTTTGAGATTGATAGTTTCTTAAATAATGCAATTCCTGTTACGAAGGTTACAACTTTCTCTATTATACAATGAGTATTCAGGTTTCCAATGCACACATTTCCGACACCGTCTCGAGTTTCAGTCTCTATTAAGAATTTTATGTTGTAGGCTGACTGACGATAAGTTTGGTGTGTCCTGTGAATGTCCTGCTATATAATGCCTCTGTTGACTCAACGTTCCGGTACTGAAAATTGCCAAATGAAAAGAGAGACCTCGTAGAACGCGCTGAAGAATATTTCTTATGCAATACTTATGACACTTCTGCATTTAGTGTATAACACTCTCTCTCTTTCTCTCTCTGTCTCTGTCTACCACTTTCTTACCAAACTGAAATGTGAGATAAACACTATATTTATAATCACAGCTAAGAAAAATGACCCGTGTGATAATAATCAGCGTGGCACATAACAATTATTCTATAATTCTAGAAATGTCTGTCTCATCCTCATTTAGCGTCATTTTCACTTTTATACGCAGATTTGTGTTAATACTGAATTTTTCTTCTCATATATAAATACGATGCCTATTAATATTTCAAATTCAGCTACTTCGATCAGATTTTTCACTAAGGTTGGTAAATTCTCACTTTCAGGCACAGTAATAAATCGTTCTGTAAGTTAATTTGTATGGTGCAGTATAATGTAAATCAGATGATTATGTTGACAAAGCAAGCGGTTGGAACGTCGTGAAGCAAAGCTATTCACACGTCGCATCCTTCGATTCTTACTTCTCACGAATCAATTATACTAAACTTCACCGTAAATAAATTTTACGTAATTGATTTTTCATAAGATTTAAATCTGGAATTAGAGAAACTATGATGAAGTATGGTCGGAGTCAGGTCAATAATACAAATTTAAGAGATAATAATGTCTCTATTTACCTTCTGATGTAGGTATTTTCAGAATTTCTCGTTGAACGTCAGCTTTCCATATTGTTTTCCATAAAACCTATTGTACAACGGTGGTTTACAAAATTCAGTAAACTTAATTTCCATAACGTTAAATTAATTTATTGCGGATTTTGCGACCAGATGTTATTGTGTTGAATTGTTAATAATCGCCTCAGCATCAATTATTATATTTTAAAAGATTATATTAGAAATGTTATCAATATTTCTCCAATTCTTGACACGAGTCACAGAAATAATCACATTAAACTATGTGATTAATTATCAGTATATATAAATGGTGAAACCTACTGTACTTTCTATATTGAGTTTAAATCACGAATATGGCCTTACACATTTTAGGTGTTTATTTTTTGCGGTAAAACTGGATCCTTTTTCCCATTCAAACATTATAATGAAGTGGCATGCGATTCGTGAGAAATATATAAGTCAAGGGGACGTTCACCATACCTCCGCTTGAGATCACGTTGATGGACATTAGAAGTTCAATCACCTATAGATAAATATCATGTCGAGAGCGTAACGCTTTTGATTGCCGTTCCATATTTTTAAGACGGACGTCAGATGAAAACCCCATTCGTGACAAGCTATTGCGGCCATTAATAATGAGCGTGAAGGTATTTGGTCAGATGTATAAAATGTCACATTGTGACTACTAGTAACAACAAGATCAGTACAGAGCAAATAAATAAAGGTCATTCTTTCACGGAAATAACAAAATAAATATTTAATGGCTAAAATTTTTTAAATAGAAAAAATTGGAAAATTACAATTAGATATGGAGGCCACCAGGAGATGAGATGACAGGCAGCTGTAGAGAATGTCAATCCTTAATTTTAAATGATGTATGGTACAGTGGCGCAACTATGAATAATGGTGAAAGAAATTACTATAAATCCTCATGTGAAATTTCAGAATTATGTACAATGTTTTTTTGAATTTTATATGACTGGTACCAACGAAGGTCAATTAAATAAAAAGTGAAAGGAAACTTGGATTTACTGTCCAAATATTTAAATTATTACACTAAGTTTTGAATTGTCTGGAAGACAGTGTAAATAATGAGTATGAATTTCACGTGTAGACAATAAGATAATGAATCGAACCTAAAAATATTGCAAGCCAGTTAAATTCTGAAGACCTTGCACTTAAAATTTTGACGCTATAAAAATTCGGTAATATACGTTTCAGGGAGATTATAAAAGCGGAATAGATATAAACATTAGATAATATTTGTCGCATCGTCTAGTCCGAAATATATAATTTTTCTCTGGAAAAAGGGACCTGAAATTTAGGGCAGTGGAGATGACTTTTGGGTAATAATAGTAAATGGGAAAGATTTAGATTTATTATTCATTCCATTAGCCCTCGGTCGAGGAAATATGACACGTCACAATATAAGATTACTTGAAAATAATAATTATTAGAAATACACAATTTAAAAAACAAACATTGTACTTAAAAAAATGTGATTTAAAACTACGTTAAATATATTAATATGACAGTAATTAGAAATTAAAGAAATAATAAGTGTTTTAATTCATCTTCAATTTCCATTAGACGGAGTTTCCAGTAGAAAATATTACATCGATTCCCGTCGAACATGAAAAAGAAAATAAATAAGCAGTGAAATTCTAGAATATTATCATCGTAAAATAACAGCGTAACTTGATAGGACACCAGCAAACTATTTTATTAAAGAGAATCTAATCTGTACTTCCTTTCTACGAACTCTTTCAGCGAGTAATATGCTCCTTTAATTGACAGAGATTTACAACGCTTTATAAATAAATTTTGTATACTTAAAATTTTTATTTCTTCCGGAAGACTATTGAATAGAAGAAAGGATGGAAAAGATTATTCAGTCATTAAACGAAGTAGTGAATCAGGGAAATTGTAAGAACGAATGCCAGACAGTATTAGCAACTCAGAAGTGATGGAAGAAATTCAGTGGAGTTAGATATTGAAGATCAACAAGTTGGAAGTTATATGAGATACAGGAAATAAAAGTTGAGAAGCTAAGAGTATTTCTACGAGTTGAAGAGCAAAAGATAAGGGACTTGGAGTAATTAGTCACTACTGGACCTACCTTTCTAACGAGCAGAAGAGGGAGGATTTCGAAATAAAAAAAATCACTTTCAACGGGGCACAGTAAAATTATTATAAATATTGTATTAAATAATGACCAGAGAAGTTGAGCTTACAATTCACATTAAAATAAAGGTTCGTAAATAAAAAAACCTGAATAGTAAAATACAAATTTTAGAATTTCAATTATTATCATCATCCTCTGCAATAAATTAGTATTTAAAAATATGTTAGATATTTAAAAATAAAAAAAATATTTTAATTCAATTAATCTTTAACTTGTAAATAGAAAGTTATTTATTAACGAAATGAGTTGTATGGAATTATTAACGAAATGGTAGATATTTTTTATAACAAGGATTAAAATAATAATTAACATTATTATTTGTTTTTAATAGTAAAAACATAAATTTTTGTAGTTCAAGAATTATATTAATTATATTAACTGGTCTTATATCCAAACCAATCACATCTGACATAATTTAGTTCACTTTGAATTATGATCCGTGACCGCTATATTTTGATAAACTTTGTTTTTTAAATTTTAGTCATAGAGATGACTTTTCTATACATATTTTATTTTCACTAATTTTTTTTTTTTTTTTTTTTTTTTTTTTTTTTTTTTTTTTTTTTTTAGGGCAACAGGCTACATGAGGGTGATCCACATTGGGCAACTCCCCTTTAATAGCATAGGAAGGGATTAGAAAGGGGGGATGCGGAAGGGTAGAGGAAGGTAGTACTCCCAGATTCCTCTTTAAACCAGTGCGACCACGAATGCCTGCAACTTCTTTGTTTTTAGCACATGGTCTTCCGCATTCTCTTCAGTGTCAATAACTCGTACTGCAATTCATATATGAAAGTACGTTACTGGCTCGTTTGCCTAACTGTTCAGCGTAAGGATTTTGCAGAAAATGGTTCACTAAGAAACATTTGAAATCCGCGATTTTTAAATTAAGAGAATATGGTAATTTCGTAATTTACCTGGATATAGAAAGTATAGTGGCAATTAAAAAGTAGTTTATATAAATGGAATTGGTCCTGCGATGGAAGTTAACTGGCGAATTAAATCCATAAAGAAAACAAAGAAAATATGTCAGTGTTACAATTACTTTATTCTGCTAAAGTATTAAAAATTATTATAAACTTATTTTTTAGGATAAAAACTTTACGGATATTCTTTAACTATTAGGAAAGGTCATAAAAGGTTATGCAGTAACACTCGGACGACTCAAATAACAAGTTGCTAGACACTCTAGATTTAAATGAATAATTTGCTTTGAAATCTCAATAATAACGCATTCATCAAGACTTCGTCAGTTTGCTGAATTTTCGTGCTTAACTATTACAATTGTGCGTGCTTATATTTGATACTTATTTTTAACATATATATTTGTCATTATATAATAGCACAGTTTTCACTTTTTTAACAGTAGGCGTTGTTGATTCAGTCTTTTATGATCTGATATGAAAGTAACTTCTCACAATTATTCTCTTTTTCGGGAAGATTACTATAGCGTCTGCCGATTATCGTGAATTAACGGGACCATGTATTACAACCTTGAGAAAAATTTTATAAAAATATTTTAAAACACAAGAATTTAGGCAGAATTGATCATTTGGTTAAATTATAACTTTTTGTAACTCCTATATTAGTTTTATACTTATTATGTCAAGACACGAAATATGATTTCCTTACTTATAAAAAATTTATTCTCCGTCATGAACTTTAGTTTGTTATTTAAGAATTGTTATCATCGTAAAATAAAACCACAATTTACCCACAGAAAACATTAAAACTTGCCGTTAAAGGATAATGCAAAAATATTTATTCCATTGATGTGGTCTCAAAAGAGATACAGATAAAGAGAGAAAAGCATAATAGAGCCACTTTTGCCGAAGATTGGGGCAGATAAACCTGGGCCAAGCACGTCTACCTTCGGACATTTGTGTTTGAGACAACATGAAACTTTATGATGCACGGCCAATTTATCCTGCGAAGGCACAGCGAGTGGGACGAGGTGAAAGTCAAACACAATGCAACACATCACACAGCCAGTGAAAGGAGTGGGAAAAGCTTATTTAAGTAATACGTCACGTGTCAGACGCATGCTTTTAATATGCGGGAATAAGTAGGTATTGTCTGTGTGTTCCCCCGAAATACTACTTTCATATTCTTAATTATATTCTTTGAGTTGATTGTTCTGCTTCTCGTGGTTTACTTGGAAGAGTCAACCACGCTTCGTGATCCGTGAATCTGCGAATATTTTACTTAAAACCGCTTAATTTATTCATACAGAAATGTAATATATTTTTTTAAACTTTAAATTTTATTAAATCTGAGTCTTTCAGTGACTATACATTATCATTTTATTGACTTAAATATACGTTTACATGAATATGTTATTGACATGTTACATTATTTAAAATATTTACATTTAACATTTATGATACATACACATTTTTTCAAGTCCATTATTTATTTTGCTTAATGTAATGTTAGCTGTGCAATTATTTTTATACGGGACAGTGTAATTTTATACAGTTCAGAGGCTAAGATTTCTACAAATTATCTCTGGAGAAATACGTAAATGTAACTAACGTGATTTTTCTATTAAATCAATCAACCTGAAATAATAATATTACTCATTTGTGATCCAAACATTGAATGTCAACACGACATTTAAAACGTACTACTAACCAGTTCGTTTCAGAAATATCATTTGATCTTGATTGTCTCCTGAAGTATAATTTTCTAAATGACTGTTTTCTGTTATTCTGCTTGAA
The DNA here is from genome assembly GCA_037074705.1 of Zhengitettix transpicula. Classification (NCBI taxonomy): domain Eukaryota; kingdom Metazoa; phylum Arthropoda; class Insecta; order Orthoptera; family Tetrigidae; genus Zhengitettix; species Zhengitettix transpicula. Next base: position 199,263,610 of record CM073590.1, read on the forward strand.
GGGAATAAACGTCTCTTCTGGAGTTGCATTCTAGTGCGGAACAAGATTGTCATATATAATACATTTGCGGTTCGGTTATATTAAGGTTGATAATCGGGTTAGTACGGAAGGAATACGTAAGTCTTGAATTTTTTCTAATAAAAAACGGTTAATAGCAATAAAATGCAGGTCTGTGCAATTGTTCAAGAATTTACTGAGCTAAGAAACCACGCCTTAGAATCTCAAGCACTTTTGAGACAGTACTAGTTCCCATAATTGACTTGACAGCGTTATCGTTTGTTTTAAAACGTTGACAGTTTCCTGTTAGAACAGAATTTTATATGCCAATAAACTAATCATCGTTACATGAAATGTTATTTATAAGGAGAATTGGTAAACGACGTATTTGTAATTGAATCCTGTGGTGAGTTTTGCAGATATACAACACATTTTACAAATAAGTACGAATAATATAATACCTTTCATGAAGACGAGACGACGGAGAAAGACGCGACTTTTATAGAGTGGAAACGCAACTCAGTGACGTTGGATGACGTCATCTCAGACTATTAGACCAATTATATTTGGGAATTGAAATCTATCACTTATCAAAACAGAAACATAGACTTTGTCTTTTTAAGCCAAGCATTTGGTATACAAGGTAGAAATTGTTTAACCTTTTAAGGGATATAAAATATAGGCAACAAAAATTATCAATTTAGAATCTAATAATGAGAATGGAGCAAATCTAGCCAAGTTTTCTGTAAAATCTTCATAAACATGTAAGTGCGCTTTTAAGACTATTACCTGTCTTTCTTCTCTTCATTTCCTCATGTTGACAGGAACGAACAATCGAGAGTTTCTAACGCTCTCATTATTTTATTATTTTCGTTGTAAGAAACATTTAAATGTAGAAATGTTATTGAATTTAATTGGCTGTAATCTCTTTTCTTAATTAATTTAAATATAAAAATTGTAATTGTATAATTAATAGAAATATTCATCTGACTTCAATTTGTCGTGATAATTTTTGTTATTAAATAAATTCTGGCAAATTTGGCTGATTTAATTAATTAAACTATTTTTGTTCCTAGCTGGACTAATGAACAATTTATAGCATATAATTTTATTATCACAGGCTTGAATTTTAAAAGTATGAATTATTAATTTTCGAGGTAAGTTATAAATTGGTTTGTTAATTGTTGAATTTTTTTTATTTTTCTACACTTATTCGTGAACAACTTAAGAAATATAAGGGAAATTTCTAATTCAACTTTGTAACAGTAACGTTTAGTACATTGCAATCTCGTGTTGACCTTCGTGATGGCGCCTATGACGCGTGAGGTCATGACACAAAATCTTCTATAGTTCAGAGATACACCTAGAATAAATTATGGTGTTAAGAGCATACAAGTGGACACACATCAGACGGATAAAACCTAAGAGACAAGTTTTTTAAAATTTAATTATGTACTTATAATATGCAACTAGTATTAAGCAAGGTAGGATAAACATGAGACGGGGAAACATCTATTGAAATTTCTCCCGTCTCACATTTTTTTCACTTTTCATTTACACGGAAATTTTTTAAGACGTCCAGTAATATATAACTCCACTAATAGTTTATTTTAATAGTTAATAATTTTTTTGCTCTAGATGTCGGTCATTTGTTGCATCCCCTATTTTGTAGAATGAATCCTGAGACCCTTGTGAAGATTTTGACTACGGACGTACCGTGAAGCGCCCGTAATAGATCTTAGTACTTTGGAATGCAACCTTAAGTACATATAGATTCCAAAATCGTTTTGTACACCAGCATTTTATTTTGAGGGGAGAGTTTTGTTCTTTGACATAGGAGCCAGTACATTTTTCTGAATATTAGGTCGACTTTTCTTCTTATTTTTGAAATATGTTCCTCGGTTGATATTGAGGCCCAGACACTTAGTTTCCGTTACAGTAGTAATGCGCGCGTGAACAATAATTTTAATCCACTTATTGTCTGATAACTGAAATGAAATCGCATCCGAATTTGGATTGTTTTCAATTGGGCAGTAAGAGCTAGTAGCAAATGAAATGGTTTAGGATTTGTTGCTAGAGTATGCATCGCAGCTGGCCATGAGAGACGGCTGACGGCGGCCTTTCTCTTTCGGTGTGACATGGAGAAAGGTGAACTTGAAAGTGTTTCTCTCCAAGGCCGGTCATGTTTGATGACTTTCCGAAGGCTGCGAGAAATTGAGGACACGTCGAAATGCAATACTCTTTAAGGTACGCGCTTAAACTCTCAACTCATGTTAAATGCTGAACATAAATTTGAAAAAAATTACACGGGATAAACTCGCTCGAACATTTCAGATGTCGCTCTTCCCAGCGTGTTTATTCACGAAATTTCAAAGTTTTTAAGCGGAACATAAATCTTTTTCAAACGATTGGCGAGTCTCACGATTATGAGACTAGAAATCGCTCAGGCCTAAGATCGGTCAAGCATCGCCTTACTCTCTACCAGAGAATTATTCACCATTCAGGGATAGTTTTATACAATAGCTTTCCTCCAGATGTAGAGGACAATAATAACCACAAAAGCTTTGGGATTCAATGTAAAAATACTCTAGTAAAAGGCGCGTTTTACTCAGTACAGGAGTGTCTTGATCGTTCCTTTAATAATTAATTTTTTAAAAAATAATACTGGAAAAGTGTTCAATGTGCTGCTAATAATAACTGCTTACTTCATTACTTGCTTAGTCTCTGTAGGTATTTTTTTGCTCTTTTGTTTGTTTGTTTCATGTACGACATGGAGTCGCTCTGTTTCGTGAACTGACTTGTCCGTCGTTTGTGTTTCCTTGTAATGTGCGTGTGCCAAGTTTTGTGTTTATTCTTGTGTGATGTGTAATTCTATATTTTATGATAGTTAATTATCGAATCATTAATTATTTACTAGTACGTATTGAATTTTTTATTAGAACTGTAAATATTATATTCTACCCTTAAACAATTATTATTTATGCTATTATTAATATATTTTACTTATATTGGACAGGGAAATTTGTGTTCCCGAATTTTAGTATTTTTATATTAACTTCTAATTATTTATAATTGTAGCATCCAATAAATATATTGTAATTTTAATTATTGACGTATCCTATTACCTCATACGAGGACTAATGGAATAAAATAAATCAAATCATGCTCCAGAAATGTGTATGTCTTTACAGTGTGTCGACCTACATGATTATCTTCTATTATCTTTAAGTACATGCATACGCCTATTTTTTATACGAATTTCTTCTCCATACCGTACAGTTCCTTGGTCGTATATACAGGATCGTGTTCGCACGGCCATGACACTTCGTAGTGAGAACTAAATTTAAGTAGGAGGTGGACATTTTGAACATATTCTGTACAGGCAACTACCTGCGGGAAGGCATTTCCGAACAACATGTTGTAATTAACTTTTTTTATTGTCTACATATGGGGAATACATATCTGAAATTATGCCCTATATTTTTGAAACACCCTGTATATGGTTGTTTAATGTTGGTCGGTTGTGAAATTGGATGGTTTTAAGGAAATATATGAAGAAAAAAGAAAAATATTGATTGAAGGGGGAACTTGGTATCAAAGACGGAGTAGTGAAATAAACCGTCTCTTCTAACAGTAAAAATCTGAGTTCCAACCGACAACATCGGTTATTTCACTACACCTTCTTTGATACCATCGTCCTCCTTCAACTCAATTTATTTCTTTATCTTTACTTCCTATACTTCCTTAAACCCAGGCAATGGAATACCCGATCAACACTAACTAAATATTCGAAACAAATTGAAATATAATACGCCTGTGTTAAAAGTATAAAATTAGATAAATTAATAGTTAAATAAGAGACAAAAAGCAATTTAAAATGCAAAATATTGAGATGGGAAAAACTGACTGATTGACATGCAATCGCAGAGCATAAAACTATTGAAGCTTGGGAGACATTACAAATAAAAATACCGATGAAGGTTTAAGCGTCTCTGTCCCCTGAAATATACTCGTAAAGCGAGATCGAGACGACTAATACAATTTTTTAGGGTAAATATTGCACTATTATCAAGAAAAATCGTCTATTAGCTTTCTAAGCTGCCCGGAGTATCTTTTAAGCCACGATTGTGACGTCACTGATTACCACGTCAACTTGTCATATTTTAGTTATTATGAACACATTACATAAATGGCAAACACATGATGTAGTTTATAAAATTTAATGTAATAGTTACTTTCATTAAGCCTGTTTTATAATGCATATTTTAAATTTATTTAAAGTAGTAATCAACTTTAAAATTGAAATTTTGAAAAGAAAAGGGAAGGAATAAAAATATTAATACTCGTTTCACACCAAAAATATCACAGTGAAAATTGAATGATGAAAAATATGTAACGTAAGTGTATAATATTAATTACAGATACTGCACATTTTTGGCGAATTTAGATGAAAATTATTTTTTTTGAGTAAAATTTAACGAAATATTTATCCGTAAAAATAATGATCCTTTTTTTCAACACAAATTATATCTACATATTTCCTTAATTTAGTATTGTAAAGTAATAGCTCGTTTTTTATACGTCCATGAATTGACATAATTATTTCAAATGTGAAATTCAGTGGTCAACAACAATAATTTCAGAAGTTATTCTAAAGTCAGAAAAACTTTCGAATTTAACAAGAAACATATTGTACGTTTCAAGTCTTACACTTTCTTGTAAGAAAAGTTACTTTCTTTCTCTGATTCCAACTTACCGTTCTTTTTTATTACTATTTATTTTTTCCCTTTACATTTACACTTCGTAAAAATATTTTTTTTATTAAGATTTATTAGACGAACGTAAGTAAATTTTTTATCAGTTATGGTTTCGTTGCAATGAATTTTTACTTCTATTCTTTGATATAAATCAAAATATTTCACGTCAGTACTATAACCAATACTTTCTATCATTGACTATTCCAAATGTAGACTAAGGAATGATTTGTGTATCGTTGATTACTGCGGAACCTTATGAAGTAAGAATTTAAAGTTTATTAATAAGAGAAAATTGTAAAATGCTTAATGGAAATATTACATTAAAATTCTACAATTTCGAAAATCAAATCATTAAAAATATATGTTTTGCCATACATGAACAGAATTTTTAGGGAACTTTTCGTTATGAAAACTCTTCACAGTAGTTTAACAATTAAATTTCATCGTTGTAATCTTAGCGATTGGAACTGAGTTATATAAATGACAATTACCAATTAGAAACTGCAGAAAATATTATTCGAGGATGTGAAGAAACAATAATGCGATCACGGTTTCGTAAACTTGAAAACTAATTCCGAAATTCCAGTTTACATTTATGTTTGGAGTCATTGATCCAGTGCTTTCCTTTTCAGACTTTCCGTTTAGGTGTTATTGCAGTGAAAACTTGTTTGAACTTCAGTCATTACAAAGTTACATTGGTTGCCTGAGTAGATTACAAGGAATTTATCAATTACCAAACCTGAAATTGCACTATAAAAGCTTTGTAATGGGTCGATACTAGTCTTACGGGTGATTCGCGGGGTAGTAATAATTGTTTACTATACGAAATTACATAAAAACCCAAGAATATTGAGATTTACTATTTTATCATTGTGGATATTTTCCATACATTCCATATTATTAACTCGTCAATGAAGGAGATATCAATATTTTGTGTAAAGACGTATAGTGAATTTAAGAATTAAGGGAAGGTTTTGATATGCCCATTAGTGAATGAAAAATAAAATTATAATACAAATGACATAATCTTAAATAAATAAATATATATATATATATATATATATATATGGTAAAATAACTTTCAATTATTATTAATTTAAAAATCAAATAACGCGTTTTTAGTTTATTTAACTTTTTATCCGAAGATAATACAGTTGTCAGTACTTAACTTTTTATCCGAAGATTGTATAGTTGGCATCGTACGTAATAAAGAAAACATAGAGTGCCTATCTGTATACGAGTATTTTGTGAAAGTTGTACACTTTTTCCTAACGTATTTACCGTTTCTATTTAATATAGAAAATATGCAAAATTGTCTATTTATTTTGTTCTTAGATGGCAGAAGATCCAAATTACACAAAATTTCTCTTTATATACTTACGTCCTTACATTTTTATAAGCTCAGAGATGGCCTACAACTTACAATTTCTTGTTTATTAAACGATTTTGTTCTCTTCCACTATATTTTAATTAACGTGTAAAATTTACAGTATCACAAATTACGGAAAAAAATAATAGATATATTCGTTTTCAGCCTTTAATTTTAAATATATTTATTAAACTTGTATGCAAAACTGGATTAAATTTTATAATACTCATAATTATGATAGGAGTAACCTGTCTTAAAGGAGTTAAATATAACCAATGATAAAAATTTATATGCGAATTTTGATATACTGTTTTAATTTTTTACATTACTTTATTTAGGGAAATTATATATTCTACAGTTTTTGTTCACTGAGGTAAAGGTTTGGTTAAATGCGTTAGGGGAAAACAGTGTAACTTTTAATCGAAATTACTTTTCTCTTTTCGTTTCCGAAAACTGGTGACAAACCGAACAATGAAGTTTATCACTACCTAATAACTGGAAACAGAGGAAGAATTTTTCCTCTGTACCAAATGGGGTAAAGCTGTGAACATTTAGGAAACGTACATATTGAAAGAGATTGAATTGAAACAACATATCTGATCGAGTAATATCTTTTACAAGTAGTACGTGACTCTATAGAATGCTTACAGTTTTTCTCCAAGGAACTAATGTTATTTTATGGATATATTAAGACGAATATGAAGGTTTCACTAACTACCATTTTATTTTTAGCTTAATTAGATTCACAAATAAATACTTACACTTAATGATCCATGATTTATCAAAAAATTTAATAAAAGAAGTAAAAATTCCACACTGAAGTCCTGTTTATTTATATATTTAAGGGATGAAGCATTCAGCTATACAAAGTCATATTCCATTAATATTATAATAAAAAATTAATTTATAAAATTATTCCAAATATGTTCTTATGGAGTAAAATTATTCCAACCTTTGTTGTAAGTATTATAAAACTATTTATGTTATTTACGACTTTTTAAGTATATATTGATCCTCAGCGATAAAATGGTTGAAATGTGGCTATACGACTAAAATAATTTCAAATGACGTAGTGACTCTTAAACGTAGTGATGAAGATATGATTTTAGTATAGAGTAATTGTAGATTTTACTAATAATCTTTGAGACTTACTGCATAATACTGTATAATTTACTTGGAGAATGCAAGATTTTGCACACTTCTAGATTCATTGAAGATATGAGAGGTTCCCTTGGATCAAAGATGTTCATTGGTAGTGAAAGCGAAGTACGTTCAAAAATAGATTGCGAAGGAGCAACCGTGACCTCGTGAAGTATTTCCACGCGTGGGTCGCAGAACTATGGGCGTCCTTCACTGCCTCAGCAGTTTCCTTTCCATTTATGTGACTCTCACTTATCAGCTTCTAAACATCTACTAATTATCATACAACGATAACTTCCATTACATTCAGTAAATCGTAAAAAATTATAACGAATAGCGTTTCAATGTAAGTAATTGTGTAGAAAGATAATTCAATAAAATTAATATTAGGAAATTCTCTACATCCGTATTAGTCTTCCGACTTCAGTATTCTATCTCAGAATTTATACTATGAACACGGAAACAGATTGTTAGTGTTTGAAACGGTCAATCATATTTCTGCCATTGATACTTTCTCCATTTTCCCCATTCGCTGTTCTTTTTTTCAGTTCCCGTTCTCTCTGTACAAGATATATTAACCTCCCACTCCATTTTTTGCCATTGTTCAGTTTGATACAGTTCGTATTTCTCTGCATTATTTCATGTTTATTACATGTTTATTTACTCTTCTCCATATCACAGATAATGGAAAGTGCAGCTCCAGGTGTCGCAATATTCTCTATTAAACAGCTTGCTACGTCGCTACTTATTCAAATATTGAAAAACATGGCTGCAACTATACTAATAAAGCGAATATGGATATTCGCGTAGTTTCTCCTGACCTCCGAGGACGTTGCGTTTTCTGACTGATTCTCCGAGCCGTGCCGAAGTAATGCGGAGACGCGCACATGCAGATGAACAGATACTCCTCTCGCAATTGCCCATTGTGTGCGTTGGAGGAAATACACAATACTCGGAGATAATATGGTAATTATGCTTTTAACAGCTCACAGCGAAGATGAATACGCAAAATTACTCAGTAGGGAAATGAAGTCGTCGATACAGAGATTTACTTCATTGCATCACTTTCATATTACCTCTCATGTAATAAAGAATTTAAACTACCAAACTGTTGCATAAATTTATTATGGAAATATGATTTCTTTTACTAAATTAATCTAAGTCAAAATATGACGAGTATGTCCACAAGTACTTTAAAAACTATTTAACGTACTTCAGGTCTGATTTTTTCGAAGAAACCCACTGCTTCGATTAATGTTTATTCCCTAGAAATTAGAGATGGAGCCATGTTTCACCAACAGTTGCATAACTTCAAAATTCGTTAGGATTGTGACGAAAAAGCATCAAACCACCAAATGGATCGTCCTCACAATTTATTCCAAACGTGGATCAAACGTGGCATCCATATTTATATGATTTATTTAGAATTTATCATGAAAAATTAAAGTCATTAAGCCATGGAATATAACATAAGTTTTAAAAAACATTGTAATTCTCAAAAACAAACTTATTTCGATATTAACGGAGCCATCTCTTAAATTTTGTAAGTATTAATTGAACATTTCCATTCGAGAGCTTAGTAAAGTCATTAACGAATTCTTCTCCAAGAATTTGATATTATTTTGAATAGAAACTTCCTTATCTCTTGAGATGCTTAACTGGTCGGCTTTATTCAAGTGTTTTTCAATATATAAATTCAAATTATTTGTTTCATTTTTAACATTAGTGGCCGAAACATGAGATCTAATATATAGTATTTCGTTCATCAATCTGGGATAATATTTACATTACTCATGTAAAACGTTTAGATTTTTTCAATAAAAATTATATTTCTTTAAATAAATATCTTTGGACACAAATGAATAATTTTGGACGTTAAATTTCAAATTATTTTTATATTGATTGATTCTAGATTTTAGACGTCGTTTCATTTGTCCGATGTAACAAGAATTACAATATAAAAAAATTGTTTAGATTGTAAATAAATAAACATCAGACAATTTTAAGTCTGAAAAAATAATTTATTAATTATATTATCGATTTAATTGTATTGTTAGATTGTAATTCTTGTTATATCGGGCAAACGAAACGATGTCTGGAAACTAGAATCAATGAACCTAAAAAATATGTAAATTCTTTAGTATCCTTGAACAGTATTTTGACGCACGTCTTCAATCTTGTTTTTCGTCGTCTACTTTTATCGTCCCAATACATCCGAAGCGACTCACCACACATTATGACTAAGCGTTAACTTCTTTAAAATATTCTAACTTATTCAGGTCACTTACATTACAAAACAAATTACGGCACACAGCTCCTTGATTAACATTTATTATTATTATTGGTAATAAAACTTATAGTCCGGAGACTTTACCGTTTTATAATATACAAATAAACGATTATAGTTTATGTTGCAAATATTTCACATATAGGCTTGGGACCTTGAAGAAGTACATTATAATTCCAAGTTGGAGACGACAGAAGCCGAGGGACTTGATTATAATGTATTAACGATTGATGGCCGGAATTATGTTTTGGAAAGATCTGCACATCGGGGATAACATGGTATTTATGGTGTGCAATGAAGAGGATGTGGGAATGATAGGAGGAACGGATACTAAGGCAGTATGTAGTGCCAGTAGGTAGGCGGGGGTCACAGTTCGGTGATTCCAGATTGATTTAGGTGGTGGGTGGGGAGTTTGCGTTTGAGTCTGCGATTTTGTGGAGGAAGGGGCAGGTTGCTGTGGAAAAGCTCAATGGTTGGATTTGGCTGATTGATGGGGCTATTTATTATTAAATTAGTGGATTTAAGAATTGTGGTAGAAATTAGGGGAATTTCAAGGTCTTTGTGGATAACTGAGTGGCGAAGGTACCAGACGGAATTTGAAATGAATCGGAGAATCTTGATTGAGGTAACCTCTATGTCCCAAAAAGTCTGTCATTTCCCCGATTTATTAATTTTCCTTCAATAAGAAATTCAATAAAAATACGTATTCTACAAATTTTATGGAAAATGTTGGCCGATGCGAAATATTGTAAAGTATTTAAATCAGCTGACATTTTGTTTCAGTATTCGTCGGGTATACGATTCTATTAAGGATAAGAACTACTTTCGTTTATATGTGGTATTATTACGCGATCTTAATTTTTCCCTTTCTTTTACATGAATGGTTTTCCACCAATCCTACTACGAATCTTACTACAGCTCAGTGATAATTTATGGGGTACTCCACTTTGCAGTTAGGATGATACGGATCACATTTTGGCGCTCATTAAATTGGTCGCCCCATTTTATCTTTTCGTTACGACAATGTCTTCCGTAAAAAAGTCTCAACGTTTCTAAATAAATTTCTGAACTATTACACACTAAAAGTCCATTGAATGTAAAAAGTAGAGTCTTAAATTGCCATGTTTTTAGATTACATTGAAACTAAAAATGTTAAGTAAATATTTGTGACAATAAATGTTTGTACAGCTTAAATAACGATGACGATTGTTTTTATCAGTCACCGATAACACTTAAAATTAGACTGTCTGGGTTGTCTGAAATACTATAGAATTTTGTTGATAAAAATTATGTGAATAGAGCTGAAAAAAGTTGTGTAACACGTGTTTTTTTGTGTATCGTAATCAAACACGTTTTGCCGGAATACTGCTATTTATTTCAAATAATATAGTAAATGACTAATTTACAGATTTATAAATATTGATAGTGCTTGCAGATGTTTCCCTTATTAATTCAAATAGGTCTTATTTATTCCCACTTTCCAGTGATATTAGAAACCTTATTCAATTTATAACCAAATGGTTTCCAAATAATTTCCGTTTAATGTTGTTTTTTAATGCTAGCACGCACTTACGTTTCATAGACATCATTGCTAAAATATATTTCACTCTGAATAAAAGTATTTTTGCGTGAATAATTGAACCTGGCAACCACGCGACTGATACTACTGAGATATAAAACCAAACGGTTGGTTGATTACACTTCAAATATTGTCCAGTTAGTGATTCACAAAATAGCTGTTTTGTTATAGGGTTAATTATTTTGGAGAATGAATGCATCATTTTCCAGGTGATTATGATGAATGTTTTGAAACTCAAAACGTAGGAAGTTAGTGAACATTAAAATTAAAATAGTGTGCAATAAGTGCATTATTCAATAGAGACTTTGTGTAACGGGAGCTTTTTTCTTTCATGGAAAATAAACCGATCCAATCACCGGTGTATTGCTTGTTGCATTCAGGAAGGGGCTGGCCATTTACATACGAGGGTGAATAATTCAAACTGATAGAAAATATTCTAGTGATCAATTGAATATGTTTACATTCCCCAATTATTAATGAGTTACGTATGATACACAATTCCCTTTCTTCTCAAAGACGTTTAAGAGCGCACTGGACCGGGAACAGAAAGTGTTTTGCCTTGAATTGATTCGAGAAATAGGCATTGTTAAGTACAAAATAAAAAGGTGTTAACCTTGATTTATGAGTAAAAATTTAACGATGTAATAAGGATAAGTTTTGGCGTCAGAAACGTGATATCTGAAAATAAAACGCCGTATCTCAAATTCAGAGAAACCTTGCAATGGTCATCCAAAAATATTTTTTTTGTAGTAATGGCATATCGGCAGATAATTCTCAAACTCCTCCTTAAACATTTGTAGTAAATAAAGAACGAAATGTAAATGTGTATGGCGGATCGGATTGACACCGACATGAATTCTTGTATAACCATTTTCGTATTTAAATGTTCTAGGGATGTTTTCTAGAAGGAAATTACTATTAGAACAGTCATCGGCGATGGACCGTGCTTCGTTTGTACTCCACTCGTGCCTGAACGCCGGAAATGGGACCGAATCGTCAATTACTTTACAGCTTTCTTGAGATGTTCTTTGCGTCCCGTAAAAAACTGGTCGCTATTTGAAATGAAACCACTTTCAAGTATTGGGACATGTGACGTGAGTTGAAGATAAATCTTGGTTAATCATTTTACGCTTTAATAAATCATTAAGTTAATATAATTGTTTTTAAACGTTTTATTTTATTTAAGTACGGTTTCATTTCAAGAGAGATAATGAACAATTGTTTCAAATTATAATTATGGTCTAACGGCATGAAAATATTCGTAATTAATTATTACTTTAGAGAAGTATTGTAGTATATAACGACTTCTGCACTTTCATAGTCACGTATTCGATTTGATGTGCCCAACCCGTATTACTGCTGAAATAAAAACCCAAGTACTTACAGTGACTGCGTTGTACAGTTTTTAATGAAACAGTCGGCCAGCTGCCTCCTTTACTGGTTGAAGCATGGAGAAGTCATTACAACTCACTCAATTCCAGTCATCGGAAGGACGTTGGACATATGCAAAGAGCCCCACCAATCTCATGCAGGTGGATCATCCACATGCAGCCCATTAACAATCTATCACAATTTAATAAATTATATTACTGTTGGTTCGTTCAATCCAATTGGCACTTCACGTATACTTGGGTGTATATGTAACCATTCATCGGGAATTACAGTCTTGTTTCTGATTTACTGTGTATTTAATTTCGCCTGCTACAACCAAATTAAATTATTTTTGTTGAAATAGTCAACAGATGTCTTAACAACGTTACATTCTAAAGTTATTTCACACTTTATTCAAAATCATATATTCTACTTGATTTATTTTCTATTTTGTCCTAGAATAATTTGTGATTATATTTCTATGCGCTCTGTATGTAAGCAATTTGTTTATTTTATTATTTTTACATCAATATTTTATAGACTTCTGTTAGTTTTAAAAGCAGATATGTTTAATAACTATTAGTTAATAAAAATTCTATACCTGGTGTGACTTGAACCCAGAAAATATCGTTTAAGTGTTCTTTGCTAAGCGTATTGGTTAATAATCTTTTTCCCATATAAATAAACCATTATCTTTCAACAATAGAAAATTGATATCAATGACTATCAGCCGAGGAAGTTCGTTCGACCGCACAATTTCCTGCCATTTAATCAACTTCCCTTTCGATAAGAATTGGTGAAGTGATTCATGGTTGCGCAATTCAATTTAATGCACATGATTTTAATGGAATCATATACTGCGATCGTATAAATGTTAATATAATATTTATTAGTCACTTTATTTCACCACGTTGTAATTTATGTTAATTCAGTAACTTAATAAGTTTGGTTTCAGTTAAAATATTGTAATTGAAGGACAACTTCTGGGATTTCCAAAAAGGTAATATAATTAGGTATAAACTTTTCGATGACTTGCTGTGTCATCTTTTATTAATGTACTTTTCTATGTGAAAGTTTCGAATCTGACCTCATACTTTTAATCAACGAATCCAAGTTATTTTAATATTATAAAAAAATAAGAGAAAATTTCTGGAGTTAACCTTAAATTTATTTTGACAGTGTTATAGTTTATTGAGTTGATTATTTATATTCTTCAATATATTCACGCTGTCTAAAATATATTCAATCGTTAATCCCATTCTATCCGTGAAGTAGCAAGGGTTGCAGAAACGTTATAGATATTTATTTTATTACTTAATTTTGTTTTTAGTTGAAACTTCTTGATCTAATTAATAATAAAAATCTCTTGCGTTTTCTCCATTTAACTAATCTGATACTATTACTCAAGTAATAAAAAATTAATTTTCGCTACTAATAAATAAATATACATCAGACAATTTTAAGTCATAAAAAATAATTTATTAATGTAAAATTAAACAACGTTTCATCGCTTACTTTGCAACCTTAGCAGGTTTTTGATAGACACTGACTTAAAATTGGCTGATGTTTGTTAATTTGTTTTCTCAATAGTCATAATATATATTTATATATATCATTATTAAATTTTCACTACTGTATAAAATTGTACATAACACACACACACACACACACACACACACACACACACACACACACACATATATATATATATATATATATATATATTCAATGTACTTAAATTGGTGAAAGAGGTATTCTTGTTAGTGAAAGTTCATCTTTCGAGGATTTTATTATGATAGATATTCAGATACCTATGTGAGATAATCTCTAGGAAATTGTCACCTGGAGTTTTCGTTTCATGTTGCACAAAATACTCCTTAATTCAAGATAAAATTCTTCCTCCAGTAAGATGACACATAGGATGATAAATGTTCGGTGATATATAATAAACAGTTGTTTCTAATGGAATATTTATATCATTTTGCACAGGAAGTCGAGAAATTATTGTTCGTAGCAGGTTCGAGTACTTACTGCGTTAGGCCTTGTGTTAAAAAGCCTTGCCCTGGACCTTTCGTTAGAACACTCTTTAACCCATCGGCGATTGCCCTTGGGAAACAGCTAATTCAGCTCTCAACCAGGTTGAAAGCATTCACTTGTGTATCCTTCATTGCAGCTTTGCAGATGGCGGGCAAGGACATATTCTTCCCCGTCAATTTTATTAGAAGGGAGATATTTTAATCTCATGAAAATAATAAATATCAGTAATGCACAGGGTGCGCTTTATGGTATTTTAAATCTTCAATGCTATGAGTAGAAATATACATAGTTGTGTTTGATTTACAGCCTCCTATGTTTACGATGATAAATGTTATGCTACTTTAATTCCTATAAATGAAGAGAAATAGTTTTAAAATAATATTTCCACAGAAATGGGCAGTGTTTGGATTTGTTATAAAGTAATGAGAGCCCCTTTCTGAAATACAACTCGCCAAACACTGCTTATTGGAATTGTTTATTCGACTTTGAGTGAATGGAGACAATTTATCACTGTTTCTAAATAACTATATTCACTCCCCTATATTGTTATTATTTTAAATATATGTATAAAAAAACATAAAAAGCTTAATTTAGCTTCCAAAACCATAAAATCGGTTTGTGATTATCGAAGAACTGAATATTCGAACTGGGGAAATTGTGTGAAAAGTTTTAAAGGAGAAACTATTTTCTTGTCCACACAATCAGAGACGAAAAAAGCATCCGAACCAAAGATGCTTGGAATTTTGCATTCAGGAAGGGGCGCTTAATTTTAGTGACGAGGAGTGTAGATCAAAATCAATTTGGATACTTTGAAAGATTGTTATATTTAACAATTACTTTCTAGAATTCACCGCAGAATTTAAAATGGACAGCATCACACGAGTCGAAGACTATCACATAACATAATACATTTATTTAAAGTAATCAAATTAGTAGATATATCAAATCGTACCAATATTTGGGACATTCTTGTACACTTACATAGAGATGAAAATTTTCGAAGCAAAATGATATTTATTGTTATCCACTTTTCAAGTCCGACAATATTCTAATCAACATAATTTAACTCGCAATAAGAATTAATAAATCTTTAGACGCAAAATGATAACAAGGGCTTTATATTTCTTTTCAACATCACATTCAGCACTATAAAAATAGGCAGATAAAAAAAGTATTCTTAAAAAAAGGTTAAGATTATTTTTAATGTCATGAGAGACAGTTAAATATTACGGTTATTACGAACACCTTTCAATACATAGCAGGAAATAATTTTAAAATGGGATTCTAGTATAAGAATGACAGTGTATAAATATTTCTAATGCTTATAAATCAGAGTAGAAAACACCGTTTAAAGTTTCGAATTTGCATTTAATAACTGTCACCGCATAAACACGCACATTCTGAAATTCAGATTATAAAATTGTCAAATTTATAGTACGGAACATTGTTTCATAGAGCAGCCAGTTTGTTTTATAAAGTGAGAAGCATTTCATTTGGGAAGTCTCGTACCGCAAATGTAGAACAACTGGCCAGAGTGGAATAGTGTAATCCTACATAAGCAGCAGTTTCGTGGAACCACTAAGTTTAAGTTTAGTCGGGCGTGGGGAAATCAACCGTACAAATTAAGCAAAACTTTCCATTAGTATAACAGAGTGATGTACTACATAGTAAAATATAGTTGGGTTAACGTCAGCCAGAAATACGTGCAGATGAAGTTTTGTTCGCAACTGGACGTCGTTATGGTTCATTTATTGGCACTTTAGTTTCTAACTTATCACTACGAACAATTACAACTCTATTAACTCTATGTCACAAATTTACGGGAACTTCTGAATGTAAATGATCGTACAGTGTATATTGTAGTGAAATATTGTACATCAGTGGCAGTGACGAATCGGATTGGTATATATTACTCTTTCATAGTATTTAATCACTTATTTATACACGAAACACGAAAGAGTGTAATGCTCGATTTCATATTTATATAGTAGAATTATCGAATTAAAGTTTCTTTAAGTACTTTTTCGCTTCCTACGATCGGCTGCATAATATTTATTGAAACAGAATGATAAGAAACCTATTTTCTCGTTCAAAAACTGTAAATTTAATGGGAATTTGTGTAAAAATCACTGGTTATATTCCGAGAGCGCGTAAAAATTTATCTTAATTACAGAATTTGTACTGATTTTATATATAAATATATAATTTAAAATTCTACTAAAAATATGACTATTAATTAAAACTAACATGAAATTTAAAGGAGAAAGTTCAAAATTAAACTTTAAACTTGTCCAAATATTTGACACATGATGTACACAGAACATTTAAAGAGATGTCCAGCCCTAGCAATGTAGGAACAACCCCTATCTGAAATAAATTTTATACCAGGAACAGTATTCAGTTTCATATCAAACTGAAAAAACGGATTAGGATAGAAAAATCTCGACCGGACCGAGAATCGATGGCAGTACCTCCGGTTATTACGCGACTCTCTTAGAAATGAACTATGCCTGACACAAGAAACGCAATGGAATACATTTTCAGTGAAAGTATGAGGTCAGAATAACGTCTTCTAAATAAGTTAGGATAGTATATATAAATTAATAATGCAGTACTTTAACTGTAAATTGCATAGAATGGATTGATTTTAGTATATATACATTTTTTATATATATAATGCACGAGGAGAGCGGAAACCGATGTCTGTTATGCCTGTCGCGTTGACTTTGATTTTCACAAGCTAATGGTCGAACCGATTTCGGTAAAAATATATTTACGTTAATCTCAGATCTGTAATTTACTATTTAAACAGAAAAGCGGCAAATTTTGTCAGGAAACATGTATTATTCATCAAAAATAAAAGATAATTACAAAATTATGACGTTTCGCCGGCAATTTTTGGACTGCCTCAGGTATTCAACTTTGTATATAGTAAATTATAAATTTAAAACTATGTTAATACATTTTTTCCGCTAACTGACCGTTTTTCTGTTTGTTTAGAATATTTATATAGTTTTTACATCAATGATAACGGGTTTTAAGATATATCAAACGTCCACATGCCATATTTAGAATAGTAATCTCGAACGTTCCTAAACATAATTTTTAACTGATTTGGAAAGGTGTTTGTTTGCTTCACGGATAAACTACTGACCGGTTTTTTCTCTGAGGGTATATTTAATTGTCATCCACTGTTTTAAAACTAAAAATTCAATTTATCCAGTTTACTTTTCTTTTTAAGGAGCTCGTTAAACGAAATATTTTCAAGAGCAGACAAGATAGCCGTAGAACTATCTTGCAGATAGAGCCAAGAAGTAACAAAAAATAATAATAAAGGTAATATAGACAAAAGAAGTGATTATATAAATGCCACACAACGTTTCTGGAAGCCTTGTTCCTTTCTTGAGGTGAACAACCAACGCAAGAGCTTGGAGAGACACAACTGTACAGGTCAGTTGACGAAACTCAAAAGCCAATACAGACGTAAATTGTTCAGTTTAAAAAGTATGAAATAATATACATATACGGAATAATGTACACAAACCCTATTGTATCAATATAATACATAAACCCTAACGTTATGAACCGTGCACAATATTTTCATTCAAGTATGAGAAATGTGAACAAAGGGAGGAACGTATCAAACAAGCCTGACGATTTAAAAAGTTATAAAATAAAAATTAAGCTAGGAAAAATATTACCTTCAATAATTATCTGCACTATTTTATTTTATTTCAGGAGGTATCGTTTCTGCGTATCATTCTTTACTTTCAATGGTCCAACTGAATTGACATTTATAAACCTTTATGAAAAAAGAGATGATATGTCTGATAAACATGACAAAACAACCTTGCTTTGTTAGTAATTCTAATTTCACCTATTATACAGTGTGAAGGCCGAAGGCATGACCTCTGTCATGCGAAGACAGGAACACAACAACACGACCAGAGTTGATGTTGTTTTATTATAAATATTAATGCTTTTGGAAAATTAACCGTCATATTAAAGCTACCGCTTTCCGTGAACAAGGTGAAGAGCTAAACAAAACTTGCATTACAGATAAATATACTCATCAAATTTCTCATCATGTCATGAATTTTGTGTAGGACGTTTGTTAGTTTATGTATTGAATGAAACATACGAATTTAATAATCTAATGTAATTCTCGAGTATATTAGAGTTCTTTATAATTTATCATAGTTTAGAGTTTTAATTATGTTACAATTTATACTTCTGTCCTATATGTGCCCTATGTTGTGTCTCGTGCCGCCGTTCGTTCAAAGGCTGCTCTGAGAACAAAGTATTTCCCGGCTTCTTTATGAATCTGAGTCTCGTAGCGTGAAATTGCTTCAGGCATGCATGAAGTACTGCAACATCCTTTACAGCGCCTCGCCGCTCTTATTCACAGCTGAAGAAAAAAATATCGTTACAAGAAGTGTTGAACTTAATACTTTGAATAAATTAAACAAAATAAATTTATGATACTGTGTATCACCCAGGAAAAAAAAGGAGGAAATTTTTTCTCTGGCTACGCTAGTAGCTACTCTCTGAAGACATACATTACTTCTGCCTCCAAAAGCATGATAAATCAAAGAGTCCTGACAATCTTCTATTCTCAGCTTTCATTAATGATCCTTACTTCACAATAATCACATGAGACGTGTAGATGTTAAAAATTATATTTAACTGAATGAAGTTTTAAAATTTTTAATAATATCTAGAACACTAGAGTACATATTAAGTTTAAATAGTAACTTAGAATATTTTTAGTGGGGAATCTATTTTAAGTTGGCTGTTACTTTTACAATTGAAATGCTCTATTTATGAAGAAACTTAATATATAAGATATATTTAACGATCTATTAACACAGGGTACAATGAAGTATGGAGACGTAACTCTGTTAAATACTCTCCTTATATTAATCAATTTTTTTAATGTTCTTTTAAAGTTTATGGACTTTCGTCCTATGAAGAACCGCAATTAAAAATATGAGTAAAAATAATACCCAGCTTTCAATGTATTCGCCATTTCTACATATTATACATAATAATAAAGTTTTTCCTAATCTGTTTCATAAACCTACAATTTAAGGTACAATGTTAAATTTTTGTGAAAAATCACCCCATCCAAATTAAAAGAACTATAGTTTTTTATTTAGATGACCTGGCTGGAAAATTACGTCATCACAAATTCCACGAGAATAATATGAACAAAATATTTAACATTCTCCCTGTAAATTCTGCCCCCTAGTTTCATTAATAATTCACCCACTACCAGAATTAGTAAAAAAAACTGTTGCATGCAACGTCTCTCCAATTCTAGAAAACAACCTCTTTGCCAATTACGGCGTTAGGATAATATTTAAAACATGTAATAATTTAATTTTTTTGAAAAAGTCTGAAGTTGTTTTACACAGTTTGGAGATAGAAAATGTAATATATAAAATTGAACGTTTGTAAAGTCTGTTATGTAGGTCAGACAAAACGCAAACTTCAAATTAGAATTAAAGAACATTTTGCTAAACTAAAACAATCATTAGATAAACAAGCTGTTCTAACCAAACATGTATACTGAAATAATCATAAAAATTGATTAGATTAATGTAATAAAGGAAGAAATTACTGTCCACGTTGCATGAGTGAAATGTGTTGTCTTATATAAATTCAATTAATGTAAAATATGAGACACAAAATTTATATTCCATTTATGGTTCTGTGGTTTTTCTGATTTAAAATAATGTATTCTTACATTTTTGAACGTTTAATTATTTTATTTGAAAAAGTCAGTTGCAACAATATAAGCTTTGTGCATTTTTTAATTTTTTTAAATTTGTTTATTTTGAGTTTAGGTCATTAGCGACTACTTAATACACTTATTTATTTTACATTAATTGTTGCAGGTTGTTTATATTTCACAGTAAAGATGAATCATTTTCAGGCATTTAATTATTAGTATTTGGTATTGTGTTGAGTGTAGCACTTCATTGATGTTTAGTTGGCATTGTTTACAATCATTCCGGACAAGGAAGTTTTATGGAGAAGATCTAAATTTTTTCACTTAATTTTTTTATTATAATTTATAACATATTTTAATTGTTTCTTTAATAATTTAAGTAACCATATGACAAACATTTATTTGTTTGTTGGTATTCAACATTTAATTGCTTTTTTCATTATATTTCATAAATAAATTTTTAGATACGTCTGTAATAAAAGGGAAGACACTTTAAGATGTTTTTTTAGTTAATATATATAACATTTAATGTTTATAAATAAATATTGTAACTGTTGACCAATTTCCATTAATGATATTCTGTAATTCATAAAAATAAAACAAAATAGAAATGGTTGTCATTTTTAATCCCATTCATTATAATAAACCTATTTAAAGAATATTTATTGTAAGTATATTGTAATTATGCTAAGAAAAAATATTTTAAATAAAAGGTTTTAAAAAATAATCGAAAAACAAATGCACTCTGTTCTTTGAATTTCTCATAATTTTGCTAAATCTTATAATTACAATACTACTCATTATATTCAACCTGCTTTTTCTTACACGAGATTCATCTTTTCTCATGTTTTCCGATACGCTGTGGAAAGAATAATATCTGTTGAGCAGAAAGTCAAGTATGCCCGTGTTCATTATTGTTGAATTGATAACTTCTTAAAGCATCTTGAAGTGGACCAAACGCTACTTTTTCCGAGTAATGTTCCAGAACTGGCCTTTTGTGAGTCGCAAACACATGTGAATGATTGAATTTCGTTTTCGCAGGAGATTAGGGAAGTTTTCATTATATACTCTGACGTCTGCTCTCTAGCTTTATTTATGGGTCCATGTTTCATCTACAGTGATTCTTCGTTTCAGAACACAAAACAATTATATATTGGTTATCTGCTCTCCTGTGATGGAAACGAACAGTGGAATGAAACTTTTACTTCGAGACAGTGAAGAGGGAACTAACGTGACAACGCCGTTGACTGTTAAATGGCGAAAACAAAACTGCTATCTGTCAGCTTTCGAACATAAAGAACTTCGAGGCCAGGACTAGATTATACTCGTAAAGACCCTGAATCCAATCTGAACGTCCAATTCCGGTAGTGAGTGCTGGCTTTCATCTCCTCAGGTCATGGGAAGATCGTGGCGTGCTTGCACAAGGCGTTGCGTGTGATATAATGGACAGAGCTTTCGAACCAAGTTCAGTACGGTACAACCTCCTTCGACCTGGTAAGCGGATAGCAGTTGGTGTTTCCAGATCCTGGGAAACTTGTAATTTCATGCATCACTCATCTTTATGGAATACGCAACTACGCCTTATTTGTATTTGACACTGAACGTATAATATGAAACTTAGCTAACTCAAAGAAATTAACATAGTAATGCTGCTACATTTTATTATCACTTTTTCGATTTAGAAATGCCATTAAGTGGATAAACACTAAGCGCTCTCTCTCTCTCTCTCTCTCTCTCTCTCTCTCTCTCTCTATATATATATATATATATATATATATATATGTATAAGCTCTGGAGCACTTAACCGATATCTCACACACAATTTACAGTTGTAATAAACAGATTAAAAATGGCGTCTAAATGGCTGTGGCTAAATAAAAATAACTATATGAAACAATTAAACAAAATTTATTACAGTTTTCAATTCAATATAAAATTACACAATAATATTTAAAATCTCAGGGTCTTTACTGGGTTTGATAAATGGGTGACTTGAATTTAAATTATCTAACAAAACAATTAAAGAAAAGAAATAATTAAAGAAAAGAAAATAATTGAAGAACGATCTGACGTATCTTAATGAAATGGTTTACAAATAAATTTAGAGTTCTTTTACTTACGGCCGACCAGGTCTCAATTTTGGGGTTTTCTGTGCACACGTTTTTTGGGGATATCACTGAATTTAAATTCGTTACAAAACACTTGTCGAAACTTTTGGGTCTCTCTTCTGGAAACTGGAAACTGCAACTCCTTCCGGATTAATGGTTAGATGGATCATTAACAACTTCCTCTCGATGACATCGGTGACGGTCTTTTTTTACTTATTGAGTTTTTTTTTACTGCGGCAGGAAATTATTAGGTTACTGCTTGTGGCTTTACTTATTTAGAAACTTTCCTGTAACCTTATTCGATGAATTACAGACTGAAAACTTTTTGTTCAATTTTAACTTGGAACCTTTTCGTTTCGCTCCTCCTCGGTGACTGTGTGTTCGTCTCGTAGAATTTTTGACTGCGTACGTCTCAACAATGGTTCTTTTGTCTCGCCGCCCTGTGTCGCGGTGCACGCTTTATGTAGTCTAATAATGAGTTCTTTACTTTGCAATTATAACAATGGATTAATTACCAATTACTACAATATATATATATATATATATATATATATATATATGTATAAGCTCTGGAGCACTTAACCGATATCTCACACACAATTTACAGTTTCTGGTGTTGCAGTTCCGACACCGTATCTAACATAGCATTACTGAGAAAGTGCACTTTAAATAAATTTTCGTAACTTTTTCTTACATTTTAACCATTCCTTCTAATTTACCATGTCGAGTTCAAATTATCATTCAACCTCAAGGCTTTCACTTTCATTCCTTATCTCTCGTTCAGTCCTTAAATAATTTTTATATGAACTAAAACTAATGTCAACCATAATAAATTAAAAATATCTTAAATAAATTAAAAACTTCTATGCCCTAATTCATTAATTAACAGAGCTATCTGTCTCATTTTTAAATTAGAATTTCCTTTCAATTTGTTCCTCCATATATAGATATTATTTATATATGATTCAGAGAAACGGTAAACAGAAAGATAAATATTTACATATTTATCCCAATTATTTTAATCAGTCGCTAATTTATAAAAGGGAATCTTTTTAATAATTTCCCAAATACAGACATATATTTTGGTAAAGATTGGTGCTCATCGTGGTCGTAGATTCGTATTTTATTGTCTTTCAGAGTTTCCATCAGATACGAATCTGACTATAAAAATCTATGAGTTAAATATGAAAGAACAAATACTTCGGATCATATTGAAAATGACTGTGGCTGAGAACATCGCACTAAACTCAAAATAATATATTTTGAATATTATTAAAGTTTAATTTTTATAAATTAGTGAATTATTATTATTGGGATAAATATATTAACACAACAAAACAAAAGTCAGTCATAATTAATTAAAAATATCTCGAAGATATCTTACAAATTGTATGATTTCAATTATTAACAAACCTATCTTCGTTATTTTTTAAATTAGAATATTATTTCATTTAGTTTCTCTGTAATTACCCAAATTAATTAATTAATTAAGACAGGGTTTTTTCATAGAAACGATAAATAGAAAGCTAAACATAATCATAAATAAATGGTATTTCAATGAAACATCTCCATTACTTATAGATAGTCCAATATGTCAATGACAATTACGTACATTTTCGGAATCAAATTTCAAGGACAACTGCGCGTGGATGAACTAGAAATATTCATTTCTAATATAAAACAATATCAATTATTTTCCATATTAAATTTTGGAAATCTGTTTATCATAGTTAAGTATATCATTTAAATCATAATTAGTAAAAATGGAAAATTCTATGGAAATAATTTCAAGCAATATATTGAATGATTTCATATTTTTCTTTATGTCTCTTGGAAGAATAACTGCCGATAACATTTTGAAAAATCGTATTTTACAATTATTGGTCGAATTAAATTTAAATATAATGAGGACTGTTATTCGCCGTTAGAAAAAGACGCCAAACAGCGACGAAACGTCCCGCAGTTTTGAATTCAAATTTACTTAATTCAAGTTCATTTTTTAAAAAGTTTTCTCGCTCAAACTTCCTTTCATGATAGAAGGCGATGGTTACCTTTTGGGGTTGACTTTTCGTTTCTTTAAAATTAAGTTTCCCATAAGCCGAGGCACCTCGGACTGTGTTGAGATGTATATTTTCCGGTGTCGCAGACCTTGTGCATATGGTAAGAGTTGTTCGCTATTCCCATTGGAACAGTCGGCCAGCTGCCTCCTCAACTGGTCGAGGCACGGAGAAGGGAATACTGGGACATCACAGCAAACACCTGTCCCAGCATCGGAAGGGCGTGGGACAAGTACCAAGAGCCCAACCTACCTGACGCAGGTTTTTCTAGGGTTTTCCCTGCATTACTTTTAGGTGAATTTTTGGGGGCCGTAGTTAACCCTTGGCTACACTGATCTAACTTTCCGCATCCAACCGTTTCAGTACCTTCCTTATGCTATAAGAGGGGATTCACCACTATGTGGATTACCCTATATATAGCCTATCTACACATTTTCCTTCTTCCTCTATCTTAAGTTTTTCTGTATACAGAAAGTTTTTTTTAACATTATTATAATGAGGATTGTTTTAAATTTTTTGGAAGTGCTCTATCATATCACAAAGGATAAAAATATTTTTCCACCTTTATTTCTTATGTGTTGGATATTTAATTTTTCATGTTACGTTATTGCTTGAACTTTTTCACCGAATACTAAATTGTAAAAATGTCGGTAATCTCTTACTATTAAGTGAAAGAAAATCTGTGATCATATTAATATAAGAGTTAACATTTAAGTATTTAAGGGTAAATATTTTCTAGCTCTTTTATATTCAAGAAATAATTTTGTGCTTATTCTTTTAATTTTTTCCAGCCTAACAAATTTGTTTTGATAATTAATTGTATGTAAAAGGACATGGCGATGTACGCTGTGATTCCTTTGCTATAGTGTAAAAATAATTATTTTGAGTTTTAAAATGCTCCTACGTTTTTTGTAACACAACTATTTAGTTACAAACAACTATTTAGGACGGAAAAGAGGTGAAAGGTAATGAGGGCGTGATTCTAGTTGTCACACATACCCTTATCTCCAAGTTAGTCTAATTTTCCTTGCCTAAAGCTTGG
The DNA here is from genome assembly GCA_037074705.1 of Zhengitettix transpicula. Classification (NCBI taxonomy): domain Eukaryota; kingdom Metazoa; phylum Arthropoda; class Insecta; order Orthoptera; family Tetrigidae; genus Zhengitettix; species Zhengitettix transpicula. Next base: position 199,289,088 of record CM073590.1, read on the forward strand.
CACTAGTGAAGACAAAGTTTATCGATTCAGTAAACCTCATTGGAGAGGTTGTCCCTCTGAAACGGACACGGCGGGGAACTATCCATATTAATGCGGCCGGCGCGAAGCTCCAGAGTTGACCGAACGAAATATCTTAGTCACTACACACAGCTCCTCCATGACGTCGCTTTCGACACCGTTTATATTAGGCTGTTTTAAACGACACATGAATAGTTTATTTTATTTTGAAATACTTTTTCTATTGCTGGATTTTTGCAAAAAATATTAGAAATATGTACGATTTGTTACGATTATATAATAAACGCATACCATATTAGCGCTCATTGTTAGCCGAAGTGAAAAGTAAGGAGTTGAACATTTGAGAAGATACAAATTTTTGTCAGAATAACATTTATTTTATTTCCGATACATGTAATAGACCAGTAGCAATTATTTTTCTCAGCATCAATTTAATGAGACATAATATTATATGAATTCCAAAAATGAGTCTTTTTGTCGTACAGACTAGTGATAACACGAAATTTATTTTTGACAGTATTTGGTTATTTTTCTTATTATTAATTCATTTGTGTGTTCAGTTTTATGATACTTAAGAATATTTTGTACTGCTTGAAAGTCTAGAAACTTTCGCAATTATCTTTAATAATTTAATGTTAGTTAAACTTGGTTAAAACTGCAGAATTGAATGGTGGTGTTGGGAAAAGGAAAAATTGGTTCTGGAGACCCAAGAGGATGAGTATGCTGTTTTGAATCTTAACCTAAACGGGTGCGAATTATAGGCAAAATACTGTAGCATTTTTTGACTACGGAATTAGTATAAAATATATATTTTTTTAAAAAATTGTAGATATCAAAACTTCATACGTTTAATTCGCACTCTAGGTAGCATGAGATATTTGGAACAGAGAAATAAGGGAGTGTTTCCGTTTTATGTCTAAAACCTCGAGAAAGCAAAAGAGGAAATAACAATCGAAAACTCTAATCAAAATACAATTGGAGTCAATAAAAAAATTAGGATTTGAAGATGAATGTATTATTTTGTTAGAGGATGAGGAATATACAAAATGCTCCCATATAAGTCTTGCCTTTAAAAAGAACAAACTAATCTTTTGATGAGTAGCAAAAATAAACGCGTCTAGTCAATTGATAATAGAATAGGCTCATATTTTCTTGAAGAAGATATCGAGACTTGCTATTTGGGGAATAATAATAATTGGGACAGGGAAAATACAGTCTGATTGAGGAATGGGTTATCTGAAATAAAGGACGCACTCTTCAATTAATGTTTATAAAATTACATTATAATTGCAGAATAGACTCCTGTGCCTTTATGTACGCTTTGAAAGGATTGTATGGAATAGTAACCTATACAATTGGAAAACGAGGAAAGCGGAAACAGAGGGTTTAAAAATTTTGTTCTGCAGAAAATTTAGTAAAATAAAGGTCCGAAAAAGAGAAAAATAGAAAACAGTTTATAAAATACGGAAGAGCTTGACAATTTTCGGTCATTTGGGACACGAGGAAGAAACATATTAATGGGAAACCGAAGATACATCCCGGCATGTACATTAAACAGCTAAATAAAACTAATGATAAACGAAGAACTGCAGGTTAATTTTTAATTTTTGTTAAAGAATTAATTTTACTCATATGACAATAACATTAATTGTAAAATATAATGCCTAAAGAATGAAAACCAAGAACCTGAATGCATAAAACAGACTGGGTTTATTACAATTGCTGTTTTATTTCCTTTTACAGTATAAATATAAATCAAATATTGACGTGTACTGAATAAAAAAGATTAGTTTATGTATACCGTGATATGAAGTCCCATAGTTAAAACATAGTATGTTTAATTATTACAGGATATGTTATCTTTTAATCTGAAATTTATTAGTAATTTTAATACTTAAATTGAACTTTCGTTAGACCAGGCGATGGGTTTTTGTGTTTCCTTCATAATTTCGTGTTTTCACCCTCCACACACAGGATAGATTTAATAGTATTGGATTATTAAAAAAACTAACCTAACAGAAAAATCTATAGGTTATATTGTCACTCCGAAAGTCGTCTGGGAAAGTAATTTTAATACGTCTGCAACGGAACCTCAGAATACGGTTGTAGGGATCCGCACCCCTTTATTTGAGAAGATACTTGACAACTGGCATTCGTACTAATGTTCAATTAATCAAATTTTTCATTTAAACATTAATTTTAAATGAATGTGTCTCACTGTTTTTAAAATACTTAGATGAATATTACAACAATTGAATTATTTTTCGCTTTCCTCCAAGAGTAACAAGCAATGAGACAGTTTTATGAGGAGGATTTGAATATTGACTGTGCTGAAAAAGAGTAAATTAAAACACAATGAGAACAAATACATTGTTTTGCAGATTAAAAATTTTCATGCTTGGCCAGGATTACTGATATACGACAGTTTTTCATGGTTATCTATGAAACGACGAGCCAAGGGTATTCCAACTCGAATGCCGCTTATTTTAAGACGTTTTCTGCATATGATGGATGAGGACGACAGAGAGTTTAAAAACTTCTTGAGGTGCTTTAACACTTCGATGATAGATGACATGGGCTGTAGAGGGGAACACACACGCGTTTTTTAAAATAAAAAACGACATTCGTAATCCTAAAACAATGTAAGGATATATATGATTTTTAAAATATGGAATATAAAACAGATTGTTCCTCGGATTAAAAAGTCGTAGTGCATTTTGTGAGTAAATTAGGCAAAACATGAATTAGGCAAACACCGATTCATAAATATTCACAAACGCTATATACAGGAATAATATTTAATAATAGTTCATTAACTAGTTAATCACAGATGTAAACCAATTAGTATGCTACAATTTTGTATTTTGATCTATTGAGGTTTCAACAGTTGAGTTTTATCTCCACTATTTATCGGGGAATCTGTGCGGCTAAATTAATAATTCAATTTCGGGGTTTAGGATGGGTAATGTATTTTGAAATCAGAGAAAATTAATTCGCGCTACAGAAAAGCGTAGATGTGCTACAAAATACAGAAGGATATTTATTATTAATAATTAATCTCATCAATTAGAATTTTGAGTAAATAAGCCAAAAAATTAATTCTATTTCGCAATAAAGAGAGCATTTAATGGAAGTTACAGACAACCACTTCTTGATTGTCCTGTTTAATCCTATTTATTCTCTACGATCAGTTCATCGCAAACTTCCTCCTCTAATCTCGTTCAACATCGCTATTAATAATAACAACAACAAAAATAATAAACAAGATCTTGCTTTTTATGAATCAGAATCTCAGTGTGGATATTATGTGATACATAAAATTTCCATGTTTTAATTTACTAAATTAACCTAAGTGATACTCCTCTTAAATTATTTTAGAAGTTTCACAAACTGTTAATGTAAAAGAAATAAATAATGTAAATCAGTTACAAAACTCTCATTTATATGATGCAAAGATGAAAATAACAGAGGTGTTACAATCATAGACTGTCTTCCCATCCGTTTCTCACATAAAGCTAATAATTTGAACGTTTGTAACTTGTTTCGAAAAAGACAGGTTAACGTATGTCTTACGTATGTCATTAAAATTTAAAATCACTTAATAAAATATATATTTATATTTTTACGTCACTTATTGCATTTTTCATACAACTTGAGATTGATACGTTGCGGTGTTTATTAACTAAATCCAAAATATTAGGGCGTCTAATAAAAAAGGTTGCCAAGGGTCGATGATCCAAAATATATGTTAATGGAACACAATTACGTGGATAAAGAATTAAATTAACGAAGATTATTTAATAAACCATCATAATCCTGTTTTAATTGGAATTGTCTTGTTTAACATTTAAAAAAATTATCGTTTTTAATATGGAGTATTTCTGAGGTTATGATTTTATTAAAATTAATACTTGATAACTTTATCTTTCGATTATAGGTTAGAACACAATTAACGTCTGTAAGACAATAACACAATAAATTAACGACCCGTAAAAACAGACAACAGAAATTAATAATGAACAATAAAATTTATAAACAAACTGCTGTGATCTTTGTCAATTCTATCGCCAGACTGAAGTTAAACTTCTGAATATACTGAATAAAGAATCATAAATACTATTTAAATCTAAAAAAAACTAATGGAAAATTCCCACCTTAGAAACATTCTCCTATTAGAAAACAGTGTTTATCTTTTAATCATTTTTTGAATTTTGATAATACTATTGTTTTAGATAAGGAATCTAATTTTAATAAAAGGTTAATCAAAGAAATGTTCCATATGATGTCCAACAATCTTTCTATAAATGATAAACAAGACACTTCTCATTTAAACAGTATTTATGATTAAACAATATTTGTTAATTTATATATTGTGTTCATATTCTTTGTAATGCGTTGTAACTTTGGCTATATAACTTCAGTCACAACCGTTCATCGAAACGTCTACAAGCTTTTACATTTTATTGCTTAAATTAATTTCTGTTTACTTGGCCTTTAATTTATTGTGTAACTATAGTTTTTGTTAATGCAGAATACTGAGATAAATTAAATATGAGGTGTTCTAAATTAAATTGACAACTTTTGCCTTATCGAACACACTTAAAATAACTCATGTTTCATCATCTTTAAAATGTGATACTCGATCCGAACAATATTCTTCAGGAAAGGAATTCAGTTTTTAACTATTGAATTCAAGACTCTGTGAACAGTTCACATGGGTATGTTGCTGTCTCGAACTATTCTCCCTGATTTGTTGGTTCAATGTGCAACAATTGTCGAATTTGCTGTTTAAGGTTTATCCCCCGCCATAGTATTCTTATATCCTCCTGTATAGATCCAGTTCTTTTAATATTTTTTCAGGAATATGTGTAGGTCTGAAAGTATAAAATAATCTTTGAAACCTTTTTCAGTATTCATTAGGTAATAATTCTGACAAGGAAGAAAGAAACCAAATAAAATTTTTGGTTTAGAATATTTTATATATGATAAACGTAAGTGTCCAATATAAAAAAAATAGATACTGGACATTTGGGCTTAAATAATGTCTTCTTCCATTTGGTTGAAATTTCTCATAACGAGAATCAGAAGGGACCAAAAATAATATTTATCTGAAAAGTTGCTAGAAAACTGGTAAGCTAATTCAAAAGGCAACGACGTGCGGGACGAGACTGTTCAAATCCCCATGAGTGTTTGGCCTGCAGTCTTTCTCCAGAGCCTGTGGTTATGAAAGCCTCGAATTCACGTTCTAAACAATGCTGGTTCGTGACTTGTACTTATTTAATTCAGGATAGCCGTTACGTTGGCCGCTAGCCAGGCACCATTAACTCACTGTAACAAGAAGACTTGTTTGAACGTTACTGCATCATGATGTATTGTGTAATATGCCCTGGTCTCAAGACCCAAAAATGGGTTAGACAGCGTGCTATCAAATTATTTCAGTGGCATATACGAGCATAACATTTATTGTCGATAAACTCCTCTCATTTCAAAATTTAAATTCATTAGTAATCGTTTAGAAGACGCTATTTTTATTTTATTCTAATAGAATTAATTAATTGAAAGGAAAATATTTAAATATCGAGCATTCGTCGCCTTTTAATAGCGTCGTTAAAGTACTAAACGATATATAACGCATATGAAGGTCAACATTTATATTAACTATGTAAATAAAATCATAGTTTTATGTGTGCATGGATTATAATCGAGTAATTTCAATCTAATGTTTGATATATTAGATCAGAGATTCTTAAGGCGGTCCAGACGACAAAAAAATTTAGTAAGGTGTTTATTGGAAGATGATTCTATTTTATATAATTTTAAATAATTTTGTGTTTCAGAATTTTATTTTATTTTTAAGGAATAAAATTGATAGCTAGTAATATACGTTTTAATATGTACATATTTTCATACAGTGGTGTGATACACGCCACCGTGGTGAGAAATTAGAAGATAAAGGTCAATTTTCAAATAAGTGGTTGTGCCAAATTTAGTATTTATAAATATATTCAAAAAAATACGTCAAAGTAACCTATATAACCCATACATTATTCTTTTCAGTTTTTCATAGTTGTTTGAGGCAGGATTTACACATGTTAACGATTTTTTAAGCAACACTAAAATTCACGTCATATTATAGCAAAAAAAATTCAAAAACAATATTATACCTGGGCATACGTATGTCATTAAAATTTTAAAATCACTTAATAAAATATAAATTTTTACTTCACTTATTGCATTTTTCATACAACTTAAGATTGATACGTTGCAGTATTTATTGACTATATCCAAAATATTAGGGCGTCTAATAAAAAAAGTTGCCAAGGTTCGATGTAGAACGAAGGTTAGATGATCCAAAATATATGTTAATGGAACACAATTACGGGAATAAAATTAACGAAGATTATTTAATAAACCATCATAATACTGTATCAATGGAAATTGTCTTGTTTAACATTTAAAAAAAATTATCGTCCTTAATATGGAGTATTTCTGAGGTTATCCTTTTAATATAGTGTTATTAAAATTGTAAGAATTATTTTGTTGCAAACAATATGTTTTTCAGTCTTTCAATTTTGATAATATTATTATAGATATGGAAGCTAATTTTAATAAAAGGGTAATCTCAAAAATGCTCCATATTCTCATTTAAACCGTATTTATGATAGTTTATTGAATAATTTTTGTCAATTTATATATTTTATTCATATTCCATGTAATGCATTGTAACATTGGCTATATCATATCAGTATGTCGATAGTATTGACAAAGATCACAACAGGTGATTGAAACGTCTACTTACTTTTAAATTAATTAAATATATATATATATATATATATATATATATATATTGTAGCAATAATTAATTAGGCCAGTAATTGTTTAGAAATAAAATTTGAATTGTTTGATAAATACATTAAAGCGGTCTGATCGAACAAAGCAACAATGGAGAAGCGAGGTCGGCTGCTTGTCGAAAAGTCAAAATGGCGTTTGCGCGCACGAAAGTCTGAGTCAGTTTTACGTCTACAGCCAGCTAGGATAGAGTTGGTGCCGAAAGATTGCTGCGGACGGATGAAGTATTTAGAAAGAATCCAGATACCGGTAGTAAAACAGCGACACCAGTTAGAACAAATTTGTTATAAGTTGCAGTCTGTGAAATAAACATCCAAATATTCATCGACAAACATTTTGAGTGCAAGAAGTCTAATTTCTATTCTCATATTAGATCATTGTTTCAATTTTGGAAGACCAAGTAATTGCATCCAGCGTCTAATTATCGTCGGAACGAGTGAATAACATGTCATTAACGAACAGAGAACCAACATTTGGCAAACTAAAAAGTATTAATTAGAGTCAGTGAAAACCAAGGCCTGATGAGTAAAAATTAAAGTGTAGAAGTGTCCGAAAGAGGTAAAAATTGATTGTTCCGGCACCAGACCGACAGTCCGTAAGTAACATAATTTTGAATAATATTGTGAACGCAAATTAAAGGATAAAATCAGATTTCGTTCGTTCGCTTTCTTCTAGTTTTCTTTTCATTGATTGAATTATTGTTTTATTTTAGGTTAATTATATTTTGAATTGTTAATTAGTCAAATTCTACATTTATCGTGTCCTAATCATCAAACCCAGTAAAGGCCCTGAGATATAAAATTTTTGATTGTAATTGTTTTTGATTTTGAAGCCACAATTTGATAATAAATTAAATTTTATTTGTAAATTTTTATTATCTTTTCATGGAATTAAAGCTTACCTGTTGATTATTACAATATATATACATATATATATATATATATATACATATATATATGTGTGTGTGTGTTCAACATTAATTTCTGTTATTGTCTGTAAGATTTCTTGTTTCAAAATATATATTATTGTAATAATAGCGTCATGGAGATGTTTGCAACGGATTCAATGAAACATTTTTTGTTGTTGTATAGAACAGAAAGAATAGTTTTACTCTCATAAATCTGCTGTTTAAAATATAAATGCTGTACGTTACAAACATTGTTTCTAACCGCTAGGACAAATATTTGGGGTTTCATATAAATTGGACAGAACGGTTTTTATTTGTACAGGCATCATGCATCAACATTTTATAATGTTAAATATCAAGAGTAATTCTGACCAATTTCTTTTTCTTTTTTGTGGGCAGGTTATTATCGGGTAAAAAATATTTCTTGTCAAGAGTAGACGAGAAGTTAATCCAATTGACTGAGTCATGAAGAAACCAGGACTATTAAATAAAAAAATCTTGATATAGGAACAATTGAGTTATAAGTAACGCGTTAAAGCGAAAAATATATCCAAGCTCTATCCAGTAAATAGTACGCGCGGTACACAAATATTTGTGCGAAAAGCTATCCGAAACGGTAATAACAGTGCACAATGTTTGAAGGATGGGTAATCACCAAGTAATATGGCATACAGTGTTCACAGCTATCGCTTACGAAAACTTTAAAAAACGAACCGTAACCGAAATGTTCTTCACGATTTGTAAAGGTAAATAGCTACAAGTTTTAAATCATGATATATAAAAAGGATTTTCAAAAACAACAACATCCCTTTATTTAAATAAAAAATTTGAAAATTCAACGACTTTTCGACATATTTTTCTACTATTATTAGGTTGTGACTTCAAAAATTAAAATTTTTATCACAAAAATTAGTTAATATCTGAAGAAATTCTGTGGGCAATTGGATTCAAATTTTCTTAAATAGTGTTATTAAAATTGTAAGAATTATTATGTTGCAAACAATATTTTTTTCAGTGTTTCAATTTAGATAATATTATTCCAGATATGGAAGCTAATTTTAATAAAATGGTAATCTAAAAAATGCTCCATATTCTCATTTAAACCGTATTTATGATAGTTTATTTATTAATCTTTGCCAATTTATATATTTTATTCATATTCCTTGTAATGTGTTGTAACATTGGCAATAACATATCAGCTTATCGATAGTATTGACGAAGATCACAACAGGATTGAAACGTCTGTAATTGGCTAGAAAATACTTGGTTTAAAAGGGAATTTAATTCTTCACAAATTGATTGATTAGTGTTTCCATTGTGATTGTAAACTCGTTTAAACCTCTCGGCGAATGAAAATATTTATACTGTCACTAATTTGGACTTTAATGCCAAACTAGAGCGATGCTATTGAACCGAAAAATCTTTGCCGTAATCTTGTCATGTTAAATAGTATCAAACTAATTCAATTAATTACGAGTATCCATAATTCCGTGAGAACTAGAAAAACCTTTCTCTGCATCTTGTCACGTTAAATAGTATCCAACCATTTCAATTAATTACGAGCCCTCTATATATCCCCGACAGCATATCGCTAAGTTAGGATCATGAACATTTATATACTTACTTCGGATTTTATATTTGTCGGAAATGTCATGGCAGCACTGCAGATAGCACATTTCACCAGCCGAAGGATGAGACTGTTGTAAACGCAGGTCTCAGTAATCGCATTACACGCTCTTGCTACCAGAGAACTTTAATTTACCCATACTAACAGGATTCGTGGAGCACAGCAAAGGTGCAGATGGAAATTTTCATTAAATGTTTTTATGTGAGGTTTGAGGGGGTAAGAGAATAAATAAATACTCTTTTAATTATTGTTTTGCAGAAATAAATATATATCTGCAAAGGTGCAGATGGAAATTTTCATTAAATGTTTTTATGTGAGGTTTGAGGGGGTAAGAGAATAAATAAATACTCTTTTAATTATTGTTTTGCAGAAATAAATATATATATATATATATAAAACTGTGAAGGATAACAATTAAGAGTGTTAATTCATATTTTCAAGCATTTTTAAAAAAGATTAATTCTTGAGTATCATGGAGGAGTGTTAAAATTGTGAAACTTTTTTAATAATACTACGAAGAGAAGAAAAATGTAATTTCTACAGTTATATAGAAAAGACGACTTCAATCTGCCACAACCTTATTCGAACAGTGTTAGGTCAAATATATTTTGCATAAGAGTTACCATAATCGTCTTCTATTGAGGCTAGTATCGTGTATGAGTATGGATGTAAAAATTTTAATTCAAAGGAAAATTTTATTCTAAGACTTTTACAGCTAAAGGGAATGTTTGAATTGTAAAAACAGGCGAAACAGAATCCCAAAGTATTTTTAAAGGATGTGTTAATTTTATTTTAATTTGTTATTTCATGAATAGTAATGATTCCATTATTGCTTCACGTGTATTTCTATGAGCATTCAATGAAATGCCAGTTGTTAACTGCGAGTGACTGCATCAAATAATGGTGATGTATAGGTATGGAATATTATTCAATATTATATTTCGTTTATAAGTCTGCGTAACGGCGTATCACTTTATCGAAAGTGATCTTTGACATTCGAAGAATGTTTCATAAATGTTTCTCAATATCCTTTATTAGTTATGCATTAATTAATCAAATTTATAAAATTTACTCGTAGCACAATAAATAATTTTAAAATGTTAGTTTTATTCAAATAGTTTTTAGAAGTATTATATATAATTTATTGTAGTAATTAGTAATTAACTCATTATTATAATTATAAAGTTGGATTGTAGAGGACTTATTATTGGGATAAAGCATACGCCGCAATAAGGCGGCGAGACAAAGAATGTATTGTTGGAGTTAGGAGAGTGTACGCGCTCAAAATCTACGAGACGAAGTTGGTTAGTCGGACGGCAGACACAGATGCAGGCAGACATCAATTCAGAAAATTCAGATTATAAAAAGTTTTGGCAGTCAGCGGCAAGACGCGAAAGGAAAAAGTCTACGTCGAGAACTGGGACATAGCAGTTCGGTCCACATAGAGAAATAGAGACAGTAAAAGTTTGCGGATCCAGAATTATGAATAGGGCTATCTAGGAAGTCCAACGGCGAGCTAATCGTTTACATAAAACGCAAGTAACCAGTTTTGACGGAGAGGCTTATAAAATCGCAGTTTGGAAGCAGAAGTTTTGCTTCACAGACTGAACAAATTTTCGCATAGAGAGACTTTGAGGAGACCTACGTCCGGAAACTGGCTGAGGGTGAGATGATCGAGGTTCCAGAATAGCAGAGATCCAGAGCAACTACCGTGTGTTCAAATTGTAATGAGTAGAATCAGTGATCTCCACAAATCGTGTGCACGAAAACCCAAAAATGAGACCTGGGCGGCCGTAAGTAGAAAACTTTAAAATTGATTGTAAACCACTTTTTAAAGATATGTCAGATCGTTCTTTAATTATTTCGTTTTCTTTAATTATTCACTTCGTTAATTATTTACTTCTTGAATTGTTTATTTCTTTAATTTAAATTCAATCTTTAATCTTATTTTCGTCCGCAACAAAATTCGTCGAGGTTCAGACGAATTAATTTACCTAAAAAGCTAAATGTAATAGATTGTATAAAATTCACCCATTTATCAAACCCAGATAAAGACCCTGAGATCCCAAATATTATAATTGTATTTAACTTCGATAATAAATTTTGTTTAATTGTTTTCTAATAATAGTTATTTTTATTTAGCCACAGCCATTAGTTATTTTAATTATTACATTATATAAAGAATAACCCAATATTTACTCCGAATTATTTATTCTATTTATTATTCTTTGAAGCTTATTATACATTAACAGAAACAGGCAAAAATAGAAATTTTTCCTGTATAAGTTCTAAAATATATTTAAAATGAGTTTATTAAATTTAATATAAAAATAAAAATTATTTTAATCAAATAATCGTATTAAATATCTTTTGTAACGGATTTACAATATACATAAAATACTAAAATAAAAGAAACAAGAATTCTGAATTTTCGTTTTAAAAATTTACTTTATTTAACGCCGCTTCAACTATATTCCGAGTTTTACACAATGGAAGAAAAGAGTACTTGAGCAAGCAGCACTCAGAACACCAGCATTATCGTTACTTCTCTTTATATTCGAAAATATGGTTCGGAAAATTTCCAGCCCGAGGAAAAAATATCTCTTACTTATTTTTCTAGACGTAGTCTCATTTCAAATCAATACACATCCATCGCATCAAATCATCACAAATACGTCACTTTAACGGCTTCTTTACACTTTCAGAATAAGCCATATTTCAAACTCTGATATATATGCATTTTACACAGCTATGACCTCTTTGCATGAAGCAAATCTTTATATGGTAAGTTATTTGTTTTTATTCGGAAACAGGAGGAAATAATTGCTTGGAGTTAATATAGCGAATATGGTCCATGAGGAAGCAATTAGAAGTGTAATTCGGGGGTTTAGGATAAACAACTGAAACTTTTCGTGGTTAAAACTTTTCTTTTCGATATGCGACGGCATGCTTCAATAATGCTGTGTAGTATTCTCCGATGATTATTTTTATCAAAATATTTCTGAAGGTTGGAACAGTTTTCGCTTTCTTCTGATCACTTCCACCCGCTTCGCCCCTCTGTTTTAGAAAGTTGCTTCGATAAAGGGGTTTAATAATGATTATATGTTTCATCAAATGTAAATAATAGTCAGGAAAATACAGTTGTGGTTACATTCATCATGAACGAAACGTTGCAGAGAATTGTTCATTCCCGCGTTACCGGTCAAGGCAGCCTCATCGCGCGAACAGCTTTTTAATATCCAAATTTCCATGTACGGTTCTGTGGACACGATCCTCTATAACTTTGCATTCTCGGCAAGTTCGCGTTATTTTAGTCAGCGAACTATGAATTCTACTTTGTGTTTTTATTACGATTTATCCCCCGTCGTGGCGGGTTCCGGACGCTGTGATCACTCATAATCCAAAATGGAGGCACTACCGGAATGAATTCAACTGGCCGTTTGTTTATCGACGAAAAACAATAGTGAAGATGCGTCAAGGCCGAATATATTTCCTCTTTTACTGCTTCCTGGATTGAACCTTTTAAAATTAAGTATTTTATTATATCCCGTTCATCAAGCAACTTCCATTGTTTACTTCTGAAACAATCAAACAGTTGAAGAAATATACATGTTTCTTCTACTAGATAATTTTTAAAGTACAACTGACGATATGACCCTACTAGCGCCATGTCTATTTCAGACCAAGAACTTTCCGAACGTCCTGGGTAATTGGAGATGCGTCCGGTATTCCCACACTCACGCATGAGTGCAAATAGAACAATGTGCTGCGTGGTAGTAATTTTTTCGTTTTTTTATGTAGACAGTACGAGAATGACAGGTTCTGAGACGACTGCCAGACTGCCAAACGTGCTGCAATTCACCACGTTCTTATCCCATGTTTCCGATGTCAGCATACTTAAGTATTAATTATTGTGCCCTGTTTATCTCTAAAACAAAATCTGGGTTTTAAAATAAACTTTTCTGTCACTGTATTTAACACATTCGCGATTAAGAATCGCTGAATGAGAAAGACGCGTTTAAAGGGGATAGATCCTCTCACTTTCATCTTTTTCTCTGCGCAGCATACGGTTCGTGTCTCCGTGAACCATCTTCCGCTTCCTTAGTAGTTTCCGGGATGGTAAGAATTATTACGCTGCGCTGTTCCGGGAAACGTGTTGCTCAGTCCGCGCATGGAAATATCAGATCGTGAAGTAGCCTACTTCGTGCTTAAAGCTCCAGGAAACGAGGTACGTTCAAACATTAATCCCTTTACTTCGTTTTAGGGGAGACCTGCTCTGACCAAGAAAGTAATTACAATCTATCTACTGGTTTCTGAGCACCTTTTGTGTTACTTACTATGTTACTTCAATGACAAAGCTCAATTGTATGAAAAAGCACTTAAAATAGAGACAGAATTTTCCAGAAGCAATTTAGAGCAAAACACAGTTCGATCATTGTGACACAGAATATTGTTTACCTAATATGAAAAATCCCAGCAGAGCCCACGCAGTCATAAAACGAGTTTTGGTAGAAACACTTTAATATATTAAATGTCAGGGTAGTAGTAACTTATTCAGACTGTAGTAAAGGCACGATTTCAAATCAGAAGAAAGCTACTCTGGGTTAGTCATTGCATATAACTACGGGCTACCATATATCAAAACGTAATTAACCGTTTAATTCTGTCGTCTGCATTCATAGTTATAATTTTATATAAACGGGACATTTAGACGTCAAACAAATTAGACATAACTGGTTCTCAGTCGCAGTGCCATATGGTTTTTGCTTCAATTTTAAAAATCGTAGTAGTTATGGTTAGATTTCTTCATCTATAGTTTTCAAGTAGTTCAAAAATTTATTAAAACGTTTCCCCGCTGATTTGTCCCTCTATACTCTTAAAATGTTCTAATTTAAGCCTTATCTAAGAGACTTCTGATATAAATTTTAGATGTCAGAGCTTATGACATAATATTTCTTTGAATCACTGCTCAAAACATTAGCAGTTTGAAGTCCGTTCTTTTTAAGACTGTGAAAGCGAATGAAATAAATGAATCCGCAAACACACTTTCCAATTTCTACAGTTTTTTTTATCGACTAAAAGTTGAAAACATGAATTTGAATAATAATAATAATAAGAAGAATAAAAAAGATAACCAGAATTATGTTTATATTTTAAGCGCTTTTTCATAAAATTGAGCTTTGCCAATGAAGTAATATATTCAGTACTTAAATTTCTGAGCAAAGGTGCTCAGAAATTTAAATAAAAATTTGTCCTTGTAACGCTTTGTGTAGTAATACTGGGATAACCACCGCAATTTCCGGATAACTTAATTTCAACCATGATAGTAATTACGAACAAATGAAAGTCCTACAGATATAACTTGGGCAACAAAAGTTTAGAGTGACCATAAATATTCTATTTTCCGCGATAATATTAATACCGGAGATCAGAATATATTTGTTCTTGAATAATTTTAATTAGAAACATATTAAATAATTGACGTCATAGAAATTAAATCAGAAATGTGTTTTTAAATGTGAAAAGTAGCAACAAATAGCCAGCGAAGTGTTAAAATAGAGAAATTTGCTAAATGATCTAGTTTAATATACTGTCACAATACTGGGAAAGTAGTCTATAAGACGGAAATAAGCACCCAACCCATCTACCTCCGAACTTGTTCTTTCTATATATTTAATGCGTTCTGTATCTTAATATCACAAGCTTGCAGTTAATTATTACAGATCTGATTAGATAATCAATACCGAAAAAATTTTCTTTTGTTCCCAAATGAAATAAATTATTGAATAATCGCATATAGTACTACAAGTGTTTATTTCTCACACATAAGCAGAGACCACTGAGACACGTTATTCAAGTGCCTGCAAGTTAAAACGAACTACACGTTAGTAGCCAATGAGAAGCGAGGTGCCGGGATTCTTTTCAAGGAATAGTAAGGCTGAATCTGTGAGGGTTATTCTCTCGCACGCAGAACCTTTTAGGAGAGACGGAGCGATCTAGCTACCTTTTGGGGTGCGTATTCCTCTCTCCGTTATTCAAGCAAGATGCCCACAAGCCGAGGCACCACGGCTTGTTTTGATAGGTATATGTTCCAGGGTCGCAGAGCTTGGGCATATGTCAAGAGTTGTTCCCTATTCCTATTGGAACAGTCTGCCAGCTGCCTCATAAACTGGTCGAGGCACGGAAAAGGGAATGCTGCGAACCCACTGCAAACCCATCTTCTGCCATCGGAAGGATGTGGGACAGGTACGAAATGCCCGACGTACGTGGTTCAGTTTTTTCTAGGGTTTTCCCTGCATCACATTTAGGCGAATTGCCGGGTAGTATCCTTAAACTGTAGTCCGGGGGCCCTAGTTAACCCTTCCGCATCCCCCCTTTCAAATCCCTTCCTATGCTATTAAACGGGAGATGGCACCATGTGGATTATCCTAATGTAACCTGTTACTCTAAAAAAAGTATGGTTGAATAATGACCTTTCCTCCAACTCTTCTGGTTAATGTCAGATCTTTCCACGCAATAGATTTCAAAACTTTTACACTTCATTTTCCCCATACGTTTTCATAGAGTGAAAGATTTTGATCTACAGTTTCGAAACCGGGAAACAAAATGTGTATTTTTATAGTTTGATACGATAATGGCGCGTTGTAGGTAGACGTTATGTAATAATGAGAATTTTTATTTTTGCGTTGCTACAAACGGGAAAAGGAATTACGTACAGAGCGTTCTCGTCACCAGGAAGTGTACATTCACGCCTAGACTCACTTCAAAAAACATGAAAACTCAAGATTATGATAAGAACGTACGCAATTTCCGCTTTACGCATACAATGGCCCTCTGCGTAAGGACAAAAGTAATCGCCGTCGGCTTATTCTGATTCCAAGGCTCTTTATAAATTCGATAGCATCAGAACTGCGCGAGATGCCGGCGACAGTTGGTTTATGGCAGTTTAATAGGGGATAAGTTTCATGTGCGCTAAATTCCGGTTAAGTTGAAATTAGTGTCTAGATTGTGGGACGTCCGCGGTCCCATGAGTGCCGGAGTGTAGGTGAAAGCCCGAGGTCCCGTGACACGACTTTCATAACTTCCCCCTCTCCGGCACACTTTAGCCAGGCTCATTACCGACTTCCTAGCCCTGGACGTAATAATTACTCAAATTAGCGCTCATCGCCCGTTAGTTCAAATGGTAACATCGAGGCGACGGAATTGATAGAATAACGAGGATCTATGACACTTTGGGAAAATACCCGCGATCTGAGAAAGTTTGCCTCGATTTAGTGTTGTTGGCACAATTAGCGGAGGCAAAGATATAAATCGCTCATTAGTATAAAGATGTCCTCTCGACAAAAGACATGTAAGGTTACTTTCTCACGGAAGACATATGATATCCTAAAGAGAAATAGGGCCACTTCCACCTGTAAAAATCAGGTCGTGCAGTCGGAAGGCTGTGAAATAATTTCTGTGTTATTGTATGTAAGTGAGACAGACTATTTCATATACTTCATACATCAGTCTTTTTCAACACTGAATTTTCTGGATGAAAGTAATAAGTTTTTGAAAATCGAGGTATATAAAAACATATCGGCGTAGATATTTATCGAAAATTAATTATTCTTGCTATCATGTTCTTCCTCTCTATCGCTTCCTATGGGAAATGACTACGATATGTATTTCCCTCAAATTGCCTTTTTTTTGTAAAAAAATTTATTATATTAACCAATATAGAGGAGCAAACTACCCACGGAAATGTCTTTCTTCTCTCTCTCTCCACTTATAAATTAATATATGACGAGACACCTTTTGAGAGGTGTGTGCTCCTGAGTCGCAGACGTTGGACACCGGGTTGTCCTCTGTCCGTCGTGGATCAGTCGGCCAGCTGCCTCCGTTCCTAGGAAGAGCGTGAGGCAAAGTACAGAGAGGCTGACCTAACTGATAAAGGTTCTCTGCGGTTTTCCCTACATCACATTAAGGCGAATTCCGGGTAGGGTCTTTAAACTATAGCCTGGGGACCCTAGTTAACCCGTCTACCTTCCACATCCTCTCCTTCTATCCCTTCATTTGTTATTATAGGGCTGTGGGCACAATGTGTAACGAGTATAGTGTCATCCATTGTCCCACAATATAAAGAGAGTTTTCTTGATATTGTGTAATATTATAGACACTTTCAATAAATTGTCTAGTTTCTCTCTTAATATTTCATTCAAGTTTACGTTAAAGTAACTTAACATTTCTCTTAATTTTTTTTGCCTTCCGCTTGAAAATCGTATGCAAAGAAACGCTAATGACTGATGTTCGTTTCTCCTACCATTCTGGTCCTTTCCCCATTAATTTGTTTTGGACTCATGAATTTTACTAATTAATTATTTTTAATAATTGCAGGTGAGTAAGAATCCTACAGCTTACAGTGTCTCCACGAACGTGACAAGCTTCGATACTTCTAAATAAATTTTCTTGAGGGAAACTTTGGACGTACACATTTATCAATACGTCGCGGGATATCGTAACAAGTTTAGGGACATATATAACATTACAGTAATACTCCGGATTTTTGAAGGTTCCTAAATGAACAGACAGGTCGATTTCTGAATTCAGGAAATTTGAAGAGGAAGCGAAATAAATAAAAACATAGATTTAATCAAATCCAGATCTATTACAGAGCTATTAATGTCGGAAGTAAAATAGGTATGATTCCTTGTAAACAAACCACTAGGATTTTTGTCAGAAAGGTAAGAGAGAGAGTGAATAAATGCAAATCCTAATTCACTCCATTATATACGTCAACGATTGAGCTCAATAACATTAGACTGGTATTAATATATATATATATATATATATATATATAGGCGATCTGGTGGATATATATTTGCTATAATTCTGATTAATCGAAAATTCTAAGTTATGGACAAAATAAATGGTAAGCAACACGAGTTCAGCACTGAATGTAACTCGTGGAATGGAAAAATAGTGACTAAATCAGTTAGAACAGTAGTAAGTGTATTCTGAATTAGATGATAAGGACGAAACATTTAATAACGCTTAAATATTAAAATTTATGTACAACGGAGAGGACAGTAGATATAGAAAATTAGAAATATGATTGTAGTAAATATTGTGCAGTATAAGAATATTCTTATTCATTGGATCAGATCCATAGTTTGTCCGAGAGTGACTGACGGAATATAATTACCAAATTTTCAGGTTTTGTACGAGCATTAGAATACATAGAATTGTAATTATCAATGAATACACATAATCAATAAATCAAGTATATAAACGAGGTGGTATTAGTCGTCAGTAGTACATTTCCACGAGATAGACAATAAAATAAACAGAAAAACAGTCAAATGATCAGAAAAAAATATGTAACAATATACCAAAACAAGATATCAGTACGAAGTTTCGTATTCGATTTATGGACTTCATCAGCTAATAGTTTGGAATGTATGCATATATATGTGTGTTAAAATTAGAAGATGAAATATAAATTTAGAGCCATGTACTGCGTATTATGATGGTTGTAATCGATAATGTAATGATTTTTTGGTTTAGTTGAATAATTGAATTTTCTGACAAATTGACTGTTTTTATGTTTATTTATTAAATAATAATTGTGAGGTTATATTAAATAATAAATAAATTGAAAAATTTGAGGAATTTTGCAAATTGATCTTAAATTAACTAAGTTATCGAGATAACGCACCAATTGGATTATTTCAACAATGTATCAAAATTAGTTTTTTGATTAAGCTAATGCATGTTTCTCACGTAAGACCACGTATGAATTAATATTCAAAAAGGGATCTCTGAAACTTTATGAAAATATAATATTTATATCACACTTAGCTGTTTTGGTTTTTATTTCTTTCCAAACTTACGGAATAACGGCTATTTGTAACCCTGTAAAAACATGGATCTGTATCCCTGAATCTTTTTCATAAAAATAAGATACGAATCAAACATTTATACTGGTATTAGGCACACAACATTTTATTGGAACAAAATATATTTTTAAACGCAAAATATAATTTATCCATCTAAACTTTATATTTTTCAATTATAAATTTTTGTATTTAAATTATTTTTTCCACCCCAAATATGTCACAAAAGTAATTGATTTAAATTCTGTATGCACAATGGCTTGCAGAAATTGAATACAGAAACACACTTGCACAGAGGGTGGGAGATTACAAGGAAACTCTGATTTAAAGTTACAATACTGTTTTTAATAAATAAAATTTATCTACCTAATACACAGGGAAACAAAGAGAAGACGTATTGAGAACTGGGCTGTCTGATTTCTTCGTAAAAGTCTGTATTTATCATTGTGTAGAAAACTTTCATTTTAATTCTTAAATATCAAATAAGAGATAAAATGAAATGCAATAAGAGTTTTTTTTAATATCTTCAAAGTGGAAATATGATTTTTTCCCCCGTTAGTCTTCCAATTATAGAAAACAAATTAAAAACTTCAATTTTATAGACTCGAATAAGGCACCTGTATTTAACAAACTGAATTTTATTATTGATATGTCCATAATTTGTTTCCGAGCAATCTATCTGTATTTGAGCTTGAATATGTAGAATATTCTCAATTAAAAACAAAATTAGAAAGCATTCACTTTATTTGCTGTCACAATCATATTAAATGGTAAAATATTTCCCTTTGTACATTTTTGGACAAACGTATTCAAATAAAAACGCATGATCAAGTTATAGTTTTCGAACTAAATGAAATAAAAAAGTGAGTCAAATAAGCGGAAATACAGTATTTTATATATAAACACCATCCTATTAATTAAGTTCTCATTACAAGAGACGTTCAAACTAATTGAAATTGTGGTTTAATTTGAGAGAATATTACAGTGAAGCGATTTCAAAACCTGTTTAGACGTTTATAATCAATGTTAGCAGGACTTTAATTACATAAAATAAATGTGACTAACGTTTAAGTGAAAATTTTTCAAATTTCGTTCGTTGTTCCGACTGAATCTCTGTAAGTAATTAATGCAACATTGGTTCTATCGAATGAAATACGATGTGAAAAAATAATTATTTTAAATTATCCGTAATAATAAAATTTTGTAAAAAACTAATAGTTGTAACAACAAAATTTGAATATGTTATTTCAAGGAAAATAATTATTTTAACTGAATAATTAACAGGGAAATATATTTATATTATACTCTTTCAGTCTTCCTATAGAAATCTAAAATAAAATCGCTAATCTTGAATTACAACGTACTTATAAGAGTTACGAAATTGAAAATTTAACACGTTTTAATACAATTATTACCAGATGTGAATAATAGTCGGTTATTGTTTAATTAATTATGTTCTAAAAACTCATATTTCAGTCATTTAAAATTTCTTATACACTTCTTCGTCAATACCTAAAATGAATTTTTATATAATGTTAACTAATTGATAAAACTGATGACTTGCAAATAACAACGAAGGAAATGGAATAGTTGAAATTTTCTTTTTCTTCCGTTACAAGAAAACTGGGAGTATAACAGGGAACAGGTGAATTCTTTTATTACCCTTGTGAGATACTTGTTCGAAAAGTTTTATCTCATAAAAGAACTGCTGGGGAGAATAAAAATAGCTGGGAATAATAAATAAATCCTGAGGTATGAATACAATATTTGGAACGAATACTGTGTTGGGGTCACGATAATTTTTCATTATCATGAGATAAAATATACAAATTATGTTTCAATGAAAATAGCTTATATGTTCACATCTTTAACTTTATTTAAGCAAAATGGAAATAGTTTTCATAAATATTGAACAAATATTTGTTCATGATTACGATCTTGCAAGGCCAAAATGTATTAAAATGAGAAAAGAATTTCGATAAAAAATTTAAAATAAAGATCCTTTATGTAGAATGTCAGTATTTGCATAAAATCCTTACAGAAACTTCCTTAAAAAAATTCCTAATCATAAAATAATAACTACTATCAGGTTTTAATTAACTTATATTTTTCTCTAATTAGATAAAGTAGTCAATTAACAGACAAAAATAAGTGTTAAATTCCTCATTAACTTTATTACGTAATTTTTTCTCTTCATTGGCTACTTGTTTATTTAATTAGTATATATCTAACGCAGATATTATTTTTTCATATAATTTTCTTATGTAATTAGTAATACAACAAATAATTTTCTAATATTTGCAAGCCATTCAATACTTTCTTTTTTTACTTTTTCACGTGTCCGGTAATATGAGGAGAACAATAGTCAAAGTACTGGAGACAAAATATTTTTATGTGGTTGTGACAATAATTTTACCGTACATTTACGAGTGTTTATGGATTCAGTACTTTCAACACTTAATTTAATTGCAGGACGAAAATTAAAATAAAATATATATAAACATGAATAAAAAAACAGGTCGCAGTGAGCATAGATACGAAATAATCACCGTAAAACTTGTGGATTGATTACACTTTTACGCGATATTTTTGAATATGTTAACGGCGCAACGATTATAATTTTATTTGAGTGAAGATAAATTTTTGAAAGCAGTTTTACCAAACTTCTTAAAATGAAGAAAAATAAAGTTTATCAGAAAGAGAGAATCAAAGAAAATTTAGTAATGCTAAAATACACCGAAAGCAATATGGAGCTGTGGACAAACGGATTTTAAACAAACAATAAAATACTTTCTATGAGCTCTCGCTAGAAGTATTTGTTGAAGAAAAATATTTGGATTAGTATAGTCTGTTATTCTCGACAAAAATAACGGAAAACAAGAGCGAGAATAATTAGTAAATACAGATTCTTTATAACAGTACTGCTTCATTACATTTTAACAAATGTATATATTATGTTCACGTGAGGTTTATAAAAGAAAAAAACGTTTTATGTAAAAATTGTGACACATATCAGATAGTATATTTCAATTGTAGTAAACGCTTGTGCTGCTCTCTATCTGTTCTATCTGCAATCGTCTACTGTACGGGAAGCGGCTGCTGTCATCTGGCGGCTACAGGGATAAACAGCTGAAAATCTGATACCACTTCAATTCTTTCCAACCTTCCAAGGGAAATCAAAAAATATTTTTTATAATAATAAAAAAGTAATTTATAATTATTTACGGGAGCAACCTGTTTTAAGCCTAAAAAAACAGTCAGTTTTTAGTGTAATATAGTTAACCTAAACGTCTGTTTTCTTATTGAATCGAATTTAACTTTATAGCTACCACCTGAAACCATGATAGACCACATAACTTGCTGTAGTTTACACTATTATCATATTCCTAAGTTTTTATGCGCTTTTTAAAAAAGAAATAATTCTGTAACGTAGGATTAATAAATATAAATGTAAAGCAGTTGCTGCAATTTAAAATTCGCATTTGTAAATGATATTTACGTTTACCAACAAAAAAGGTTGGTGAAGTTAATAATGGATAGAATTTTTGATGAACAGTGTCTGAAGCATTAACAATGTCCTTTTAACGATCGGTGTAAATTTCAGTGTAACATAATTTAAAGTTAAAGAATAAGTAACGAAATCATTAAACTGTGAAATTTTCAATCGCTTGTTAATCGTAAATGTTTACTTTGTCCTCTCACAAGACAACTCGTTCAGCAATTACTCTAATCTAATATAATCGAATAACCATATTTTCACGATTAAATTATTTAATATTTGAAATTAAATAAATTCTGTCGATAGTCACTATAGTAAACTTGAGATGAAAAAACAAAATTTTTATTTTTATGTCGGAAGCAAACCGTACTTAATTTGAATAAAAATTAGATACTTTCATTACTTGTGATTAAAATTAAAAAAAGTGGGACACAAAATAACTCAGAATATATTTATTTCGTTTCTTGAATATGGTGGTTTTTTGCTACTTCAAAATTGTGTTCAAAATATTTTGTTAGTAATATTATTTTTTATCGGTAATGCACGGGGTTAGTTTGACAGTTCATTTTTTAAAACATTTAAGAGCATAATGTATATATATATATATGGTTGGAATTAAGAGGAAACAATTAGTTATTAAACAAAAATTTGGACTCGCATTGTTAGCAGCATAAAACACACAAATCGTGCACAAGAATGTGCAATGTTTGTGGGTATTGTAGAGGTTGGTTCGCTAGGCGCGCAGAGCAGAGTCTGTGGGGAGCCGAGCTCCTGTAAAGTCTTAGTGGAAATATAGCAGTGGACAGACAAAAAGTATAATATACAGAAAGTGTCTGGATACATGTAATACAACAGCTAAAACAGTTAGAACAATTTTACAAGTAACAGTCTGTGAGATAACTACGTAATATTCAACGCTAAATATTTATAGTGTTGAGTCTAAATTATTATATTCTCGATTCAGACAATTTCTTCGATTTTGGGAGCACAGGTAATTACATCCAGCAGTTAACAATCTTCGGAACGAGATAATAGGATTTCTTAAACGAACAGTGAACCAACGTTTGCAAAACTAAATTTGTTGATTACAGTCAGTGGATAAAAATGGCCTGTCTATAAAGTGCAATAAGTGTGTGTGAGTACCAGAGACAGTAAGGTAAAATTCCAGAGAATTACTATCTGTAAACTCATAAGTAAAGATATTGCCGTCACATTTCGAATTTCGTTCAGAATTTAAAGTTTATATTTTATGTTTTTGCATTGTAATAATCTATTGATGAATTAAGTCCATGATAGCTTGATAAAATTTAATTGTTAACAAGTATTTCTTTATTAAAGGCCCAGTAAACGACCCTGAGAAATAGTCATTTTATTGTAAAAGAATAATTGATAATGTAAATTAAAATTTATTTGCCTAAATAACATTTGTAAATTACAATCGGTGTTCTTAATAATGGTTAATTAATGAATTTAATAATTAATAGATTTAAAAATTCTAATTGTTTTATTGTAATGTATTATTGATGGACGCCCAATTATTACCATATATATATATATATATATATATATATATATATATATATATATAAACTTATTATATAGAATTTTCACTTTTCTCACTGTCATAACAAATCGTATACCCATTTCACCAATTAAATATAATTTAATAACCGGATATAATATTGGATTTATGTATTGGAGGAAAGAAACTCTTGGTGACGCATTTCCAGTAGAAGATATAATTATTGGGCAACTATATATTCTACAAATAAGCATTGTGATAATAAAACGTAATTATTGGCCATGATGACATCGACTGTATTATATAAGTTATGGAATCTTTCGGAAATAGAGGATATAAGAGATAGAGGGTCGTAATCAAATCTAAGATAATTTTTTATGTGAATTTATTTTAGACAGATCGAATAACAAATAGGTTTTTACTTATTGTTATTACTTTTCTGCAAGAAACCATATCCAGCCGTGCATGCTGTGTGGAATTCTGTATTTTAGGATGAATGGTCATTTGGTCGTTGGATTTTGCAGCTGAGGATCTGGTTACCATCACATTTGCACAAGCCAGCACCAGTCCTCGTCGAACCCTGTGCTGTCTCCACCGTCAACAAAGAGCTAATCCGCTTGCAGAACCGCAGTGTTCAACAACTACTTAACAGCTCGCCGCAAGTCAACAATGCAGTTCCAAATACGGTTACTAGAGGATCTTTTGTTTCGTGTAATCAATTACCGAATTTAATCTGGACGACGTTGATTTAACTCGAGTCCAACTTAATAAAAATACAACAGTAGGAGCTTATAACAGGCACAATTACAATTTCGACTTCATTATATAACGTCCAACTATGGTGATGAAACCACGACAAATAGTAATCGCATCATGGTTCTATATATGATTATAAATCCAAAGTCTTCATTTGGATGCCGCCAACTAAGTCTGCTAATATTTAACTGGAAACGCTGAGATTTTAAATGCAAGTATCACCTTGATTGTTTACAAAGCTGCGTGATTTTAGACGGCTTGCAAACAGTTACATGAATGCACATTGAATTCTCAGCGCGGAAATAATTTCTTTTCGTTTTTAATTAACATATATTCAAGATAAATCGTTGTCCCTAAAATGATAATGTGTTTTTACATTAACGAAGAACATGAAACGTTTCAAATACAAACACAAAATGCTTTTATTCCAATTAAAACCATCTGAGAGGCTTTATTATGTTTAAGAAAATGGAAAAAATAAATTATTTGAATTATTAAGTGCAATATAACGCAACTCTAAAGTGTAAATGCGTCATTAATTAAATTGTCTGAAGTAATTAATAGTGTTCTGGTAAGAAGTGTTTGATTATAGAACGCAAGAAAGCTACTCATTCAATAAAAAGCAATCAATTACCTGTAGTTGTTGACTGGGGAACGGCAATATAAGCAGCCTTGGACTATAGAACCGATATATCGATCTCTGCCTTTCTAATTATGCTCATTGTTTATTGTTAAAACATCGGTCTATAGTAACGCTTAGAAATTTACGACACACAGAAACGTGCTCATACTTCAGAATTTTGTTTCTCCATAATTTGAAAATAAAAAAGTAGAAAGATTTACACAAAGGACAGGGCACAAGATTTTCTCCAGGTGGAATCTGCAGTTCAAACCTCCAAATTCCAATAGTTAACACCAATAATATAAGAATTGCATTTAAGTGAAAATGTAACAAATAATTTTAGTTTTATCAAATCAAAAGGATAACGATAGTTAAGGAATCTGTTCATCATATTGAAATAAAAATACAAAATGTAATTTTATAGTATAACTAAGGAACTGAAACCCTTACTAGAGGATTTTCTAGTGCCTTGTTTTTACATTCAAACACGTCACTGTGAAATAAAAATCTCTAATTTGGAAGGAAATTAAGCACGTGAACGAACACTGAGTGATATTTGTAAAATAATTTGGTATTTTACTCTCTGATATTTTAATTATATTTTCGAAAAACGTAAATGAATAATTAAGTGGTTAAAAAAATGTTGGAATTACTACGTTTTTAAAAATAATAATTTGTCGGCTTGAGAATTCAAGAATCGGTATATATCATTATCGTAACCACAGGCGTAAAGAGTGAAAAATGTTTTCAATGTTTTCTACGTAGAATGACCGACTGATTGAAACGGGTGACAATCCAGCGGAAACACGTATACGCCGCTCTTCCTTAATTTTAGCAAAGAAGATTTCGAAGGTATTAGAATCTTTGAGGGTTCTATTCCGAGTGAGTTACAAAATAATACTAGATGTTGAGCGTTGAAACGTATGAACTGACATCAACTACTTAAAATAATATTTGGCAATGGTACTGTAGGAGGAAAATTAATACAAGGTTTCTGTGCTCGCCGCGAACACTGTCCATTTCAAGTCAAAGAAGTATATTTTTGTAAATCTCCATGATTATTACTGAAATGTATTTCATACGCAGTTTATACTGTAATCAGTGCGTGATTGGGATTTGTTTCACTTTTTAAGAATAATAATGGACAAGTGTTAAATGTGTATTAATTGCGACATGCCATTTGCGGTCATATTTTAATTTTACTTTATTTCATTATAAATCGTAATTTGTTCGCGTCCGTAAAAATCTCTGTGATACTAAACTCCTAAAAAAATATAAAAAGTGATAATATAAATACCACACAACGTTTCTGGGATCCTTGTTCCTTTCGTCAGGTGCGAAGAAGAGCCTAGAGCGACACAACTGCACTTTTCAGTTGACAAAACTCAAAAGCGACGAAAAAGCAACGACAATGGGAGAGCCGAAGGGTTACCGTAACAATAAAGGAGAAACGACACTGGGAAAACAAAGGTTTAGCGTAATAATAAGGGATCATAGCAATTATTGAGTTTCATTGTGTTTGTACATTAATAGCTGTGATGTTTGATTTAATGTGAAACGTCTCTGAAATGTGTCTGGAATTGAACCTGGTGTCAATGTCTAAAATCTTAGCATTTTTACAATCAATTATATGTTTAGAATTGATGATATGTTTATCAATGGGAAGTTTGATATCAGAGATATGTTCCTTGATACGTGTATTAAGGGAAAGATTTGCTGGCCCTATGTAGCAGTAATTACAATTAGATAGAGATTTTTTAAACAACACAATGATTGCTGTAGGTGTCAAGTGGGTTCTTGTGGTTTTTAATCAAGCAGGAAAGAGTATTACTGAATCTGTAAATAATATTTGATATTCTTTGAATATTTGGATAAATTTGTGATGTAGAAATTTGTAATAAGGGAGCACGAGAAAAAATTAGCTTGAGATGTTTGGGGATGAATGACAGTAGGATATTGGATTTTGTTCAAACTGCTGTTTATGTATTTAATAAAAAAATTTAAAGGGTACTCATTGGAGATTAAAATGTTTCGGATTACACTGAACCTTCTGTTTTCCCATTGTCGTTGTTCCCTTATGGTTACGCTAACCCTTCGGTTCTCCCATTGTCATTGAGTTTCTGCCTCTTTTGAGTTTTGTCAACTGACAAGTGCAGTTGTGTCACTCTAGGCTCTTCTTCGCATCTGACGAAAGGAACAAGAATCCCAGAAACGTTGTATGGTATTTATATTATCACTTTTTTTGTCTGTATTGGCTATGTTTCTTATTCATTCTTTAATTCAGATGTATTATTGACGGATGTTTTGTTGTTTGATTGGAGGATATAATTTACGATGCTAGAGAGGATAAGAATTGAAATGAAGTGGTACAAAGTAGTTCAGCCCAGACCATGTTAATAGGATATTTAAACTTATGCCCCTGAGCTGATCATTATGTTTAAAATATGTTTTATAATTTGGCACAAAATTTATTTTATATAATATATTTCAGCCGTTTGTAGCTCATAACTTACAAATTAATCCCACTTCCAGGATCAGCATAACCTTTCCTAGACGAAGCGTCACAGGACACACAACAGTAATATCGTGCAAAAAGATAGGAAATGAAAGTATTATACTGATCGTATTACATTTTGGACATTAATGATCGTTCGTTTGAAAGGGATGCTAAAAAATGAGTCGTTGATAACGACAAAATTTCCGCATGGAGGATCAAGAGATGAGCTCAAATTTTGGTTATTCGGCTGTCCATTTTGTTTATTAGTGCAGAGAAATGCCTTTAGGCAGGAATGAAATGCAGGTATCAGTTAGAGCAGATAAGAACATAATACGATTAACATAATCTGGTTTGATGCTGCTTACAAACGCAGACTGTAAAGTGTTTTGACCCCTTTATTAGAAAGGTTGTTCGGGAGGATTAAAGATAAATATTCCTTCCTTGTTCAAGGCCTGGGAACGACACATTTTGACTATTAGATGGCCGTTAACTGTGGTAACATGGTAAAAAAGATCGTTTTCTGAAATGGAAATTGGTAATATTTTTAGCGTTTCGTGGCATTTAAAATTTTATACATAAATTATTAAATAATATGAGCAAAAAAAAATTAAGAAAAAATTGGGTTTTTATCATACGTATATGAAAAAAGTGAAGATTAGTACAAAATTTTGAGCCACAGTTTACAGTAATTAGTGATCAACTTTAATCATTTGGAAAATATACACATTCGCGAAGGTTCTTTGGTCTAAATTATCAATAAACCCCGTCACCTCCCTCCCACATTTACATCAGGTTTGACAAAAGCAACCAAGAATTCAAGATCCTAGCTTCGATCGACTCTGTGACTGCTGTCGTTCGGACAAGAAAACCCCATTAGTTTCTCTGTGTGGCCCGCTATAAATACACACAGCCATCAGATTCTATATAACGAAAATATTTACTTTCGAAATAATAAAATATCTCTATATCGCGTCCTAACGAAAACATACGTATGTCGAAAACATGGAAAAATGTGAACCTTAAATATATATAATAGCGAGTAAGGAAGAGATTTTGCCTAAATAATAAATATGGAAAGGAAAAAGAGAAAATGTGTGGCTTGCATGAAATTAAAGTTCGGCCTCGCCATTGAGGACAGTAGGAAATTCTTCAAATTTATGAATACGTGAGTCTGCTTTTTTTTTCAGGAATAAAACGCAACCCGTGCTCTAACTGTGTGTTTTCTTCCTGAAGACGGAGGCTAACGTCTCAGAAAATTTGAAGAACATCCTCCTGTCCTCAATGGCGACGTTGAACTTCAATTTCAGGTAAGTCATCCACGTTCTCTATTTCCATATATATACATATATATATAAATATATATATATATATATATATATATATATATATTGTAATAAACAACTGGAAGGCTTATTTAAATGAATCAATTAACAAAATTAATTAACTAAAATTGGAATAATTAGCCACACGTTGAAGACGTCGAATCTATAATGATTAAAAAGGTGGTCTTAAATCATAGGAATAATTAACAACATTTACTAAGCTTTAAAAGAAATTTATTATTGTTGATAAATTAACAATGTACAAGACTTATATTTCATGTCGAATTTCATCGATTTAAAAACAAATACTTTAATTTTCATTTATTAATTCGTGGCATTTATAATTACAATCAAATACGTCGAATCTCTTATCTCAGGGTCATAATTGGGTTTTATAATTAGAACAAAATCAATGTATAAACTGACAATTAACAATTCAAATATAAAATGTTAACCTAAAACAATATGAACATAAGTGAAAAGGAAACTGAACGAAATCTGACTATACCTTTTTAATTATCGTTTACAAATTTGTATAAATGTTTTGTTACTCACGGAACGTCTGTCTGGTACCAGATCTCTCTCTTGTAGCTTGAAAACTGCCACACTAAAAGGCCATTTTTACACAGACTCTACACTTCATTGAAAATTTTAATACACACGATTAAAATACTCGTCCTCTGCTATCTGGAACCTCGGCTGAGCCGCCCCCTTTGGTCAACTAGTGAATTCCGGTCTCCTCTATGCGAAAACTTTTCAATCAGCGTGAAGCAACCATTTGCTTCACCGTGTGAAAATTATTGTGTAAATCTCTCCGTAAAAATGTTTGCTTGCTTTCATGAAAAAATACAGGATCTCGCCATTCGTAATTTATAACTGCAAACTTTACTGTTTGTTGCTCTAGGTGAACTGAACTGTACTATATCTCCCCGTCGACTTTTAACAGTTTCATCTCTCGTACGCAAAATTTTGACTCCTTCACCTTTCAATCGCCGATTCCAGACTGGCGTTCTCCAAGTGCATATTCAGTTTTCTCCCCGCGCGGTCTTCATTGTTAAAAAAAGGAAAAACCTGCTTTCATTGTCGCCTTTACGCATTTGTACCGTTAACAATTTAATTACATTAAAAACAATTAATGGCCACGTTTAATTGGCATTACAATATATATATATATATATATATATGCAATACGAAAGAAACTATTATAGTTCATTAATCTAAGTTAAATAAAGAAAATACAATTGAGATTATGTTGATATCATTGTTATTGAATTATATGCTAAATATTACACTATGCAAGTATAAATTTCATGTGAGGAAATATTAGCATGCGTACAAGTATGCATTATCATAAAAATAAAAACATTTTTTTGGTAGCAATTTTGGGTTAGTATTTATGCATGGAAAAGAAGCTTACTACTTTCTTTGTCAGCATAAATCTAAATAATTTTGTAGCCAGTTTTGTTTCTATATTTCTGTCAAATTACACTTTTATGTACTTTCATTTTATTGATTACAGAATAAAGTGGTATCTGTTTGAATAAAAAGTCAGTTAGTTCCGCGATGATCACTAAGGATTATTAAGATGGTGGAGTTAATTGTCGATCGCTTCACAAACCACTGCGTGAGTTGAAACCCGAGAATTTTTCATTCTTTTGACTTCTTGATATTACACTACAACTTGACTTTCCCTAATCCATTTTCAACATTTTAATATTATAACTAAATAAATAATTGTAGTTGCTGTCTTACCATAATATTTTCATATTCACTTGTATTTCTACTATAAAGTCTTAATGTTGCAATACTTGCAAAATATAACTTACTAATTATCATTTTCAGGTACTGCGATCAGTGCGTTGCCTAACTACCATTTCCCTTGACAGCTCACTGTCCTCCCTAATTTAAAGACGCTAAAAATGCTCATTGCATCGCCAATATTATTATATGGTTCCTATTTTGTCGATACGTTTAGTCCTAACCACTTTTTATGCAAGTCTCATTTCCTTTCAGAGCTGCCCCCATGGCTCAGGCTTGAATTTCATATAAGCATGTATTAAAATCCCCATTCAATGTTGGAAATCTGCCAAGCTTCGCTTACTAGGGTATCATCGAAGTATGGTTTATATACAGTATTTTCTGCGCCAGTCGCCGAGAATCTTCTTTCATTAATAAAGGAATTAATTCACCTTTCATATTATATCTTAACTAATATCACATTTTCATATTATCTTAATTTATTTTTATATCGAATTTGTCTTCGTTTAACATAATGGAAGAATCCCATTTTTGCCGCTGCCATTAACTTAATTTATATATTGTGAATATATTAGTAATACATGTTTTTATATTTTATAATAAGTACATGGAGGACGGTTAGGAATATACACGGTTGCCAGACTGTTAACATAGTTGAGAATTGATGGAATTATCGTTATAATAACTCAATAATATTTGAGCTACCAAACCGTACTATAAGAATCATGAACAGTACGAAATATTGATTATGTTCAGTTGTAAACATTTATTATGATATCTTGGAAACTCTAAATACTAGTATTGACAACTACGACGAATACGTGACTAAAAATTTAATCTAGTTCCAATTTCGCCTTGGACTATGCGAGACCAGCTTTTCCACATACAGTTTAGTCAACAATTTGCAAACATATTTTATTAAATTATGTGTTACAACTTCTTAATTTTCTACCCATTAAATTGAAATAGTCCTGAACGTGTGCGAAAAAATAATTTACGTGCTTAAGTTCTTTCATCCTTGTTTTAATTCATTTCTGTTTTATGTACTGCTTCAATTGACGACGAACGCTGACATCTTCCGCAGTTCAGTCTAATATAGTAAATACGTTATTCGGCATGTCTGTTCGGGGAATGACTTAATGTATGTTGTAATGGATAAGCGGTAATTGAATTGAGAATTAATATTTATTTATTTCATCAGCCGAAGAAAAAACTGTGGCGTAACGATGAAATTTTTGTCTGTTGTTTCAGAAAAATAAGTATAAAATGACAGGATTCGTAATAATAGAGTTAATAATACATAGAAATACGAAACTGTAATATCAGTTTTTAACCCTTGTATTCTAAACAGGAGGTTTCCCATAAGACGCGACACTTAGGCTGGATTTGACGGATGTATGCACTGGGGTCGGAGACGTTGACACACAGTAAGAGTTTTCGGTTGATCCCATTGGAACAGTCGGCCAGTTGCTTCCAAAAAAGTCTAAGTTTACAGTCTGGAATTTTGGGTCCCTTCAGTAAACAAGAATCTCGTCTCAGTACAAGAACCGAGAGCCCAATCTATCTGAAGCTGCTTTCTCTAGGGTTTTCTCTGGTAATCCTATAGTTTTAAACTATAGCCAGGGGGCCTTGATTATCCGTTGGGCTCTCCTTTCCGCAGTCCCACTTACTATAATTTCCTTTGCTATTATAAGGAAATGGCGACAAGATGGTTTACATTCAAGAAACCGTTAGCGTAAAAAACAAATGAGTTAGTTACCAACCAAATATCAGGAGGAGAGTATGACCTAATTAATTTAACGCAGATATGATAATTTTATATATCATCCAGTGAGGGAGCAGTAAAACTTCATATAATCCGGACGCCAACATTCGCTATGGCGCCAACATCCGCAGACGACGCCAAATCTTCAAACGACGCCAAACCATTCAGACGATGCATAAATTAACGTACAGAACGTGTTAACGGCTTAACGTAAGTGGCTCGTTAACGTGAGGTTTGAAAATATGTCAAGTTTTTATTTAATTATTACTTTGGTAATTTTATTGAGTAAAAATGTTCTTAATAATAATTATATATGTCATTTTCATTTTACCAATACATAAATTGTTCGTTACTTTGAAATATAATAATTTGATTATTTCTAAATTATTAACCATCATAAGTTGAAGCTGTTTTTTTACACTCTTAAAACATTTTTTCAACTGAGGACTTAAGGATAATGTTGTATCATCATTTTATAGATATTTATAAACAAGAGTCTTTGAGTATTTCTAATGCACACCACGTTTCTTGACAAAACTACAATCCTCCTGTGATCGATCGATGTTTCTTTATTAACTCATCAATTTTTGTTTTGGCTATAGAATTTTCCAGGTAAAGTTTTTTGTATTTTTTGGTATGACACTTGTTTTCCTATGATTAATATAACGTGTCTAACATAATTACTATTTAATGGATATAATCTACTATTGTGATCTTCTAGTCCATAAATGATATTTCAGTCTGTTTCTTTCTTCTTGAGTTGTATTGTAATTTATTCTCCTTTAACACACTGAACTAGTATTTAATATTATCTACTACATTTATTAATTCAACAACGTTAATATATACACTATGAGTGTTGATTATGATTAGACGTCGTCTAAAAGGACGTTATTAATAAACAATTTTATGTAAACACTGGCACGCTTTGTCGAAATACTTCAGTGCGAGTTCCGATGTTAATGACATATGCAGAATTTTCTATCGAGACGAGATTGAGAAAACAATGAAAGCGGTAATATAATTAAACATTACAAAAGCAGTAAATTTATTGCCATGCACACAACTTAATTTACCGGGCCACGGAAAACGCTGAACTAATTTTCGTTCCATTATAACTGTGTCTCTAGTAGGAAGAGATCCGTTTGATCATGTTTTTGATGATGTATCTCAAAGGGATATTCCTGCAGTTTAAAGTTGTATTTTATAGCGAGAGGACACTATAAACAACTCATTAAAGGTAAACTCCCCTTTATTGGGAACCTTTTAATACCACTCGTCGAACCGGATAAGTGGATTTTCTCTGTAAATCATATACATTATAATTTATTACTTTAACTATTATTACCTGAGACCTATTAATTATTTTTTCAGCCAACACCACTTAATTCGTATCATCATCTTCAATTATTACTTTTCATTGACTATTTAGATAAAATAATGCGACATTTTTGGCGATAACAATTCCAGGCAGTCTGTCGAAGCATTTGAGTCCTTTTCCCATCTAGCGAGACCTGCTGTTGACCAGACCTGCAAGACAACGCTCGTCTCTCGACACGTGGATCCAGTTCGCACAATTACCACCAAGTTAAATACATATTTAATTTTAAAGGAAAGTTCAGTAAACGATTAGATGTTCCTAGACGAAAAAGAGATACAGCCTAAAGATCAATAAATAGTTCTCGGTATTCACACGGGTTTTGCATATTTATGTTTAAACGCAATGTATCGACGACTAATAGCTTTTAGTTGTCGAAACGTTGCGTTCAAACATAATTATATTCAAAACCATTGTGAATACCGAGAACTATTTAATGAACAACTACACCGGGAAAGACTTCAATCTTTGATCAGCCTATAGATATTTTGAATATAAGGTTTTAATAATTTGGGTCTTTTAATTATTTGTATTTAATTCAATGAGTTAATTTAGTTTATGTAATTAAATTTAATGTTTATATTTAAATACATGTATTAAATAAACACTTCAAATTCCATATTAAAGGCCGAGTACAAATTAAATATAAAACAAATAACTCCTCTTTACACTATTTTTATCGAATAGAATTGATTACACTTTCACAATCGATAATATTCAATTTAGAAGTGTCTGATATTTAGCCGATATGTTAGTTTTTTTAACGAAAACTGTAGGTGATTCTATAACGGAGTTGTGATATTGCAAATAAACTTAACACAATTTTGTACATTCTGATGAACATAATACCTAGTGAATGTACTTTACATAACTCAATTAGAAAAAGCTATTAAAATTCACAATTTTTTCAATGAGGCGCCATTTACATTTCATATAACAACATGCTGATGGGGCCGACTCGATCACTAAAAATTTAAATAATCTAACTCATAACAAAATATGAATGCACATCAATAATCGTAGGCTTTGTAACTTTTTATAAGCGTTAATTTTCACAATTTTTTCAGTGCACTCATTTAATCAATCGTCTACTCTTATTAATAAGTCCAAATATAGTCTTATTCTGGCAGTCACATTTTTTTTTGTAACAAAACTACGATTAGAAAATTTAATGTCTACAATGTACAATATTTTTGGATTATCTTTATTTAAATGTTTAAGCAAAGCCGAATCTGATGAGTATATAATCTGTAAAATTTATTCTGTATTATTATTTTTTCTGAATCAAAATGCTTTCTCATTAGTATAAAAATAAATTGAAATGAATTTGAGTTGTTTAATTTTGCAATTATTAGAGAAATTTTATTCTTTTACGAACAGATTGAATTATTATTTTCCTAATATAATAATGACAATAATTAGGAGTGAATTTTAAGTGTAGTTCACGATGTCACAATACTGTAAGTTGTAGAGGATGCCTTCTTTATAAAGGAGACTTCGTCCTGAATGTGACAGGTCCATAAGGGACTGTCTCGGGAAGATCTCCATCAACAAAAATAAATTCTCAAGTTACCTGACACACAAGCTCTGTGCTTACTTTTATCACCAGTGTATTCGAAATACAGACAAAATTTTCAGTAGTGTGTTTGTTTAGCCAGCGACTAACTTTCAAGTTTACATAATAAAAACTGAAATTACGACTATTGTGTTTGGACGTCTGTGCCGAACTTTACGTGCA
Source organism: Zhengitettix transpicula (assembly GCA_037074705.1). Taxonomy (NCBI): domain Eukaryota; kingdom Metazoa; phylum Arthropoda; class Insecta; order Orthoptera; family Tetrigidae; genus Zhengitettix; species Zhengitettix transpicula. The sequence goes on from CM073590.1 coordinate 199,325,221, forward strand.
GCTAGGAGTTCCATTTATGTTTCCAAGCATTGATGGTGCGTGCCGTACTGAAAATATCTAATGGTTATTAGTCTTTATGTTTAACTATATTAAATAAAGAAGGAGGTAAAATTTTAAGTATCTTAGTGCGACAGCTTGAATAGTTAGATTGTTTTTCTTTAATATACAGAAAAAATTTTAATACGTAGATTTTACAATTGTTATACATTGTTGACATTAACATGTTAAAATTAAATTGAAGAAATATAGTTGCTTCTGGACTGATAAGTTGAAGAGGAAGTTAAGAAATTTTTATTTTATGGTGGTTGTAAGGTCAATTTGTCATTTTCTTTTTAATCTTCTTAGGGGTTTAGGAGGAGGTGCGTGGGATTCTATAGTAGAGATAATGGGATTGAAGAGGTGGAGATTTCTATTACGTTGAGGGAATATTTCGGTCATTGTGGATTCTAGTGTAGGTAACGTACCAAGGAATGCGGAGAATTTTGATTGGGATATTTTTATTTTATTTATGTGGGTGGAAGCGGCAGAATCTCAGATGCAACAGGCTTAAAACCAGAGGGAATATTTGAGGGATGTGTAAAGGAGTTTTTTTTGTTAAGAGGGATAAAGGACATTTTGGGGTCAGTAATGGTTTTAATTTGTAGAATCGGTGGACTATTATTTATTTAAAGTGGGAAGTGTGAAGGGACCATGCCAGTATGTAGTCGAAGGTTACGCCGATGTATTTTTGGGAAGATGTAGTAGGATACTGGACTTGTTAATAGTGACTGATAAATTACGGTTACGGATTTGGAAGGTTTGATGACTATGCGCCGGTCGTTGGCCCAGATTGAGATGAGGTTTAAGGATGTGTGAAAGGTGTTTTGTTGCGGATGTTAGAATCTGATATGTGAGCGTAATGAGGGAAGCCAGGACGCTTCCTATAATATAGCATCATCTATAAGTCTAAGATGAACGCTTGTTACTGCTTAGAAGGTAAACGATTAAGAAGAGACGCTTCACGAAACAATGAATTTTCCATCATAAATATATTTATACAATATATATTTACGACCAGATTAACGGCTACACAAACGCGTGGAAAGTGTTAACTTCAAACAGAGTTTTGTCTCAGTTTGTAAGAATAATTACGTAAATGTTTATTCACTTTGAATTAATAGCAAGCTCTACGGAGTGTCACGTATCGCCCTTAGCGGTTTTAATGAAGTCATTAAATCCTTTGAAACGTGGATTGCTGCTCCACTTGTAATTAAAATGCAGTTCACAACACACTTCGATGTGTTACTTTGACTGGATTTGTGTACTATAAAGAGTTTATAAAAATCCTAGAAGAGTTCTCTAATCCCGTGAAAGTACTGGCGGAAAAGTTGGTAAAAAACTTGTAAGTTCTTGAATTAAAATATTAAACTTAAAAAACTACAAGTTTACTTTCATTTCCCTAATATTTTATTTGACATATTAGTATTAGTTTATTCAATGTGTATATAAGTAATAATAATCAGTATAATTTTTGTGTGTCAAGCAATTTACAAATATAAAAGGAAAATACTGATACATTTCTCCTTAAGTTCCTTCCTCAAAGTTTCTTATGGTGGCCGCATTCCACACATGCACTAACAAGACAGTCTGTATTAAACTTTCTAGATAAACACTGGCTAACAGAAAAAATTGTACTATACGGATTATAAACTGAAAAATTAATTTACTATTACAATTAATAAGTTGACAAAAAATTTGAATGGGTATTTTTACAATTGGAAAATAACGTTGATTTGAAATGAAATAAAACTTGTGGTTTTAATACAATGGTATTTTATCTTATTGGAATAAGAAAATAAGTGTTCAAAGAGAAAAATGAGATGTAGTCTAATTATTTAACGACAATTGAAATAGAGTAAGGAATTATAAACATGGATCTTGAGTTGGAAACGACTATGCTGGACTGTTCCGAATGACGAGCGTCACTTCAGAGAATAAGCGCAAACCTACTTGTTTCAGCACAACCCAGAGAGACGGCTGTCAGTGGCTCTATGCTTTTCAGGTGTTGATTACATAATGTTTCACACATCGTATGGAAAATAAAAATATTTATAAAGTTTATTGAGTACGAATTTTAATTATTCTAGCAACATTTAATTGTCCAGAGAAAACTCAGAATTTGGGATCATATTAAAAAAAATTTAATTATCGTCACTAGGTATAAAATTATGAAATGAATTGAAAATGACACCATGACGTATTTTTAGAAGTAAAAATATATTTCCTGACATCTGAGTGATATATTTTACTGCACACTTTAATGCGAAGTAATTCGTAACTATATTTGTCGAAGATGATTCTTAATATAGGAAATTATAAAATAAAAAATAAAATCCTCCGTATTTCAAAATTATTTGCCTTATCTTAAACAATATTCTCTATCAAGTCAAGCTTAAATTGGAAATTCAATTTTAAAATTGAAATCCAATAACACGATATTAAGGCTGACAAAATAAGACGAAGAGTATCAAACACATAAATATAATATATCTGAATCTACAAATTAATATTCATCCTACCTTGTATGTTTGTACATTCTCGCGTTTCCTAAATACATTGAATGCTTTAGAAGTGCGGTCGATGAAATTAGATATTCACAAATTGTTAACTTAAACTTTGGAATAATACCTAAGTATTTTATAGAATGTGTCATATTATTCATTGATTTAAATATGTTTACTCATATTTTTGTCTTTGAGTTGTAGATCAAAATATTGGTCACTTAATATGTGCAACAGTGTAATGTGTCTGCAATGCAATTCGGAACAGAATTTGACCGAAACCACCGTTTCTGTTCAGTTGTCTGCGCCGCCGACGTTTGCTATTAAATCACATTCCTGGGTTTGTGCGGAATTCAGCAATATACCAGGACAAGTGGATAGGTTTACACTGAAGATTAAGAAATTAGTTGCACCCAATTAGACTAAAGCTGTTGCATATAAACAAAATTATTTTAGGATTTTAGTATTTCCATACGTTTCACCTTTAATTTTCATGCTTGCGCTCAGACTACTCTTATATATAAATTAATTTACTCTGAAAAACTAATCATAATACTCTTTATGCCATTTTCTAGGAATGTGTTAATTTGAAATTCTTATATTTGTTATATATTTTCGTCTTCTTTTCTTGCGTTGAATTGAGCATCAAAAGCGTAGTATTAGGTTAAATAGAGACTTTATGCCTCTTATTCTTGTTCAATGTGTTTCTACTCTTGAATTTAGTATTCAAAACTTTCATTAATAAGTTTTCCAATTTTATATTAGAAATTAGAGAACACAAATATTAAGTATTTTTGCTCAAATATTTACGGCGTAGGTTTTGCTAAAAAATTGCAGTTACTTGAGTTATACATTTTCTATAAAAGTACCTTTTATTTATTAATTTGTATGGAAAAAATACTACGAATAGGCCTGCGAAAGGATTCTCTCGCAGGTAACCTACGAGGGATTTTCTCTCGCAGGCAGAACCTTTTAGGAGAGATACGAAGGGGCTACCTTTGGGTATGCCTTTTCCTCTCCGTTTTTGAACTAAGGTTCCCACAAGCCGAGGCACCTCGGCCTGTTTTGAGAGGTGTATGTTCCGGGGTCGCAGACCTTGGGCATACGGTAAGACTTGTCCGCTATTCCCATTGGAATAGTCGGCCAGCTGCCTCCTAAACTGGTCGAGGCACGGAGAAGGGAATGCTGCGTCCCCACAGCAAACTCCTCTCCCGCTATCGGAAGGGCGTGGGACAAGTACCTAATGCCCGACCTACCCGATGCAGGTTTTTCTACGGTTTTCCCTGCATTTCTTTAGGCGAATGCCGGGTAGGATCCTTAAAATATAGCCCGGGGGCCCTAGTAACCCTTGGCTACCTTCCTCTACCCTTCCGCATCCTCCCTTTCAAATCCCTTCCTATGCTATTAAAGGGGAGTTGCCCAATGTGGATCACCCTCATATAGCCTGTTGCCCTAAAAAAAATTAATTTGTATGATTTAAACGTGTTGTGCTCTGTGCCATATTATATAATTATTTTCCTGGCCATGTTTATTCCTTCTTATTATAATAAAAATATTTACAGATGTAGTCCTTTGTTCGTCAGAATTAATTTTATTATAATAATCTGAATATTGTGCACTAGAAATTATTACCTGCATACTGCGCGCTACAAATAATTGAGAAAGAAGCTAAGTTATGCCTCCGTTATTTTATTTTCATTCGGTTAGCGACCTGACCTAGGGCGAGAAAATGTAGAAAAATTAGGGTGGAAATCTTTGCCAACAAGACGGAAGAAAGATAGACTTTGCTCTCTATTTAAATCATATACGGGTAACAAAGCGTGGGACGACATGTGGGATAAGATCGAAAAACCAAATTACAATGGCGGAGATGATAACAAATTTAAAATAAAAACGAGACCGCAAAAATAAACGGAGGTAAATTCTCATTCCTAAGCAGATTAGAAAAATTTACCTACAACAGTGTTTGAGGAGAATCTTCCAATAAGTAGGTTAAATAATAATTTAAATAGATTAGTGAAGTGAAGTGTATTTTTATTATGAATTTCCCTCTAAAAGTATGTTTTATGTCGATTTTTCCCTTTAAGGAAGTCGGTACAAATTTAGAAGACTATTTTATTATCATTATTTTATTTTAATTTTAATTTCTTTTTTCAAAATTATATTGTTAATTTATTTATTATTCTTTTGTTTATATATTTTTCCAGACTGATACTGGGATAGATCCCAATCGCAGCTAATAATATACATACTTAACGACTTTATTATTTTTGCTCAATGTTTTTTTTCCCTCTTGTGTTTGACTAATAGTGTGACAAGATTAGTTGTACTTCTATTTATCTGACACAAATATTATTTGACTATCAGAGCAACATAATTTGTGGTAGAATAAATTGCAGTACTACAAGACCGTAATGAATTTATAACTAGCATTACGTATCACTCAAATTTTTATTTTATATCGATATACATTGCTTACAACCGAGTGATTTTAGCATATATTTATGTTTCATACATCAGAGCATCCGAAACCGAATAATCTAATTTCCCTTCTGCCGTGTTGTTAATTTTGATGGATTTACACAATAAACTATACATAATTATTATATAGACACATGAGAATGTTCTTAGTTCTTTAAAATAATCATCCGCCATTTTGTGACAACATTTTTGACATGCAAAATATCGGTTTTGTTCGTTTTTGATATGAATTTAAATGAATTTTTTTATTGTTGGGTGGTACAAAACTTTAAGCAAATTTCAAACTACCAGGCGCAATATTGAGACTAAATAGGCCTACTTGATTTTAACTCATTATTTTGTTCACTTTAGAAAAATGCGGCTGTGAGGTATTTATCACTGGTAAATAACTTCGACTCCCCATTTATAAACGTTAAAATCTTAAAATAGTCACCAAAATTCAGTTATTTAATGGCCGTCTATTTGTACGTAACAAAAACCTTTAATGTCAAGATAGGCCAGAAAATAATATAGATACAGGGAAGAAATAACAAAAATTCTTGAATCAAGAAAAATGACAAATTTTTGAGGCAAAACCTAAACCTAACGTTAAAACACTACCCAATATTTAGCTTTCGGTATGAACGCTGTAAAATCAGATGGTTCATATGAAATGTGTATTTCTGCGTTCCAAGGTTTGAAATAAATACTAAAGTGATAATAAAGTCTCATAACTTAGTAACTGTAAAATAAAAATGATTCAATAATTTCTATATAATAATTTCGACACCGTCTGAGAAGTATATGACATTATAACTAATTTCCACGTTTAAAACGTACATATAATATGAATACGAATTACTCCTATTGTTCTAATAAAGCCTCAGTTGTTCTGGTAAGTGGGTGATAAATTCAGTGAGTGGAGCTTTACGAGACGTCAGTCTTTATTGACTCAATTATTCGCGATTCCGCGGCCAACATTGTTTTAGCATTTAGTAGAGGAACGATCAATGATTCGTGACGCCTTGGTAGCGTATGGAATACATGGAAACTAGAAGAATTAACGTGAAATTTGAATAAATAATAGAAAATATATAGATTATAAATAGTTTTATTATTATATAATAATTAGTTTTGGGAAATTTTTCCTTCGTTTGTGATCCGTTGGTCTTGAAATTACCCTGGTGTTGAAACCAAAAATGAGATGGAAATAAAGAAGAGTATATTGATTCAAATTGGTGACATTAATGAAAATTTTATGAAATTGGACGTGCCTCATTTCGACACAAAGTAACAGAACTTTATATTTTACAGTAATTTTTGTTTATGATACTCATCAGGTACTCTTATACAATTTTAGATACTAGTATGCGCTTATAATTGCATATTTACGTTTTATCTTAGATTTTTTTTGGTGAATTTATAAATGTCTTCTCAAGATCCTATATAACTTTCACGATAACTTGTTCGTCTAACGAGACATTTCCTTTCCAAATACTGTTGCACTTAATGATAATTGAAAAGTTATTAGACATTGAATAATTTTTTTGTGGATGGACGTTGAATAAATAAATACGATTTTGAGAATCAGCTACGCTATTTTCATTCTGGTGCATAAGAAGACAAAGCCCGTTGATAAACGAGGGTTCCAATACAGACTGGCTCTGCTATGTTGATCGATACCCGGTGATTTAGCGATTTATAACTGTCATCGCAGAGCTGATTTCGAAGCGAAATGGAAGCAAAATATTGGAAGCAAAACTGACAATGCCTGCAGGGCCGTCGCAATAGAAAGAAACTGTTAAATGGACGAGACATATGTTTGTGATTTGACAGCTGCATATCGACCACTTTATGTCGTTATTGGCACATCAGTCACACGTGTCTAATGATCGCATCAGCTCTGTCAACCTAGTAACTACGAAGCCGAAAAATCTCTTCGCTGCCAGATTAACTGCGATACAATGACCATTTGTTCATTTATATCTCTCTCTGCACGTGAATCGAGTTTGTGATTTGCTATCGCACTAGTTTAGTTGAACACGTTTTTACAAAATTCGGTAAACCGTTTGGAAACAGAGATAAAATGTATCCATGTAATACTGAAGTAATTTCAAACTTCTAAAACGTCATAGCAAATAATAACAAACTTCCATATTTTGGAAACGGGAGTGATCGAAATAGTTCTATTGTCACGTAATTTTAAAAGTAATATGAAAATATTAAGCATATATTACTAAATTGTTTTAGAGTAACTGATGAGTATCTTAAGAAAATAACAGAAAAATATAAAGATTTCTGTTATTTTCTTAACTGATTTATCCTGATTCAATTTCCCCTCACTTTTTCGTTAAACCTCAGGGAAGAGATACGAATACAACCACGACTCCAATTAAAGTCAAGAAATCGAGTAGAAGTCTATAGAGTCAGCTGACTGTGCCTACTCTAAACACAAATGGCTGGGTTGAAAGTTTAGCCCAAAAGACCTACTTAGTAAATAATTACACCTACCATAGAGAATTATGAATAGTTGTTTCAATATATTTAATCTACATAATGAGTTGCAGTGAATAATTTACTGTTACGTATTTCAACAATTGTTTTACTAATACACGTATGGTGTAGCTGATCTCATTTTTTCTCTAGGAATTGCAAGCACATTTCTTTCCCCCGATACAAGGTTGTAACCTAATATTCTTACACGGTTTCAACACTCCACTTACGAAACATGTCCCTTTATAGGCTGACCCGCGCTACGCGGATAACACGATTGATTCGTAATTGCCAGGGAACCGGATTACGTAGAACCAATTTAATAACGTGGTACTCCTGAAACTCTATCCTCAACTCCAAGTGAAGGGGGCCAGATTAGGTTAGACTTCGACCAATGGAAAGACGGCTTTTGGCGTGGTCATTTAACCGGCTGGAAATACTATAGACTGTGCCCGAAATTACAAAATACATTTGCCACTCACAGCATTTGCTTATTAAAATGAAAATACAAGCCGTATTTAATGACAAGTGATGAATTTAATACTAAATTATGTCACGTTTTATGTGCGTTCCATGCAGACAATTGTTCACGTCGAAATGAAAGTATTTTATCAATATGAGGATTTAAAATTTTATATTATTTAGTAGAGATTTTATGTAACGAACGTTAAGTAGCAGCATCGTTACATGAGATAATTTATGAATATGTACTATTCGGATTACAAATGCCCCGTTATTGCTTAATGGACATAATTTGTTTGACGAGGAATCAGTGCAATTTATACTCGAACAAATGCAAATGATACAAGTTGAAAATTTAATTTGTATTGCGAAAATAAATGTATCGAATATCTAAACGAAATTTCTCTACTTGTGTTCTGCGGAAAATACTCCTACTTTGTTATTTTTTGATAATAATAAAACCTTTCTGATTAATTTCAGTTACATTTAATTCATTTTATATGACATAAAAATCTAATACGAATTTTATACAGTCAACTAATTCATGACAGTGAAGAACTAAAATAATAATAATTTAATTCAAGAACAGAAAGAATAGCTTTGAAACAAAGCTCAAACATATAAGCAATGATCTTCTAATATATTTAATTTATTGTTATTTGTGTTAAAATTTGATTGATAAAGAAACAGTATAAATAAATTTGGAAGCAGCGAATATAAATGGAGTGTTTTTCTTCAGAATTAGAGTGGTCACGCAATACTATAGTTCAAAATAGAATTAGCCGACCTCCTGTTGTGGGGTGGTCTGCGTCACTGCCTAGCATCACAGAGGTCCCGGGCTCGAATACCGACGAGGACATGGATGTTGTGTGTGTGTATGTTACCATACTGAGAAACCCTGACAAATTAGTTCCACGACTGTGCAGTGCAACAATGTACAGGGACTATAAATATCATTAAAAATAAATTAATTTATGTATATATATATATATATCACATTTTCTTACGTTTAATTGAAGTAGTTCCTCCGCAATTTGAAACATCGTTTCCTAGAGGAAGGAGGGTTTTATAACTTTCAAAACGCACATAGCACTTCAAATATTTTCTTTTCTTAAGTTTAAGAACAAAATATATTATTTGCACATGTTTATAAGTATCAATGCAGTATGATGTGGGATTATGTTTTTTTAAAGAAAAGGATGTGATGGTATTTAGAATGAGTTAACTGTAAATATATATTGAAATAACGTTTTTATTATTATATTATATACATAATGACATCTATAATAATACACAATGTGCTCTTAATGAACATGTCGCTGTTGATAAAACTTGTAATCTTTGACGTTAACTTTTAGAATCAACTATGAAAGTTTGAAGGCGTCATTTGGATAATCTTGACCTAAATTGCCTTCGCTTAGTTGAGGAGTTTGAGTTGCTCTGCTCCCTTGCACTTCACTTTCCACAGTCAACAGAGAATATGGACAGGCTGCTGGCCACGCCAACCGCACTACGTAAAATAGAGGCTTCCTCAGGTTTCATCTCTGGCGATTGACTTAATTGCGGTTCATTTCAAGCGTTGTATCTGCGACGTATATGGCTCGACGTTCTGAACGAGTCGTCAGCGTGAAGTGACAAGATGGATAAACGACAGCAGCCTGGTTCCTGTACAAAAAATTGTATTTCTATATATTAGTGCTCAAACTAATTTTAATGTTACAAGAAGCCTGAAAATGGTAGTTGAAAACCGTTACACAAATAAATTTTGAAATCTTCATGAAAAAATCACTTTATAATTTTAATGGCTACTTCATGTTGGAATATTAGATAACAAACGAGTTCTAGACGCAACGCGCGTTGTAAGATATAAGTTAATATTTTATGTACAAAGTCAAATTATAAATAAAATAAAAATGTTACATATATGAAATTTATATATTGACTAGCTGGGTGCCCGGCGTTGCCCGAGATGTCATTTATCCATAACCCCCGATACACTCAAATTTCGGTTGCTTTTGCGCTATTTTTATGTAACGCTCCTCGAACCCTAACCTAAATGTGCTCACCTCCAATGCCGAACGGGGTTGGACTCTTTGACCAAATATAACGGCCGTTTTTACATGTCAGAAGATGACTACCCCCACAAATGTGCGATAATCAAAACGTATTTATTGCACGCAAAAATCGAACAATTACATTTAACACAATTATTAAATTTGTAGACATATAATTTTTCCATCTGAAATTAAACTATTTGGTGGTTTTAGCAATCAGCAGTTGGTAGCATTGTATAAAATTAATGCAAAACATTACGAAATACGCTGTCTTCAATAAAAAAATATCAATTTTGAACATTTAAGTATTGTTTTTATCATAATTCTATGTATCTTCCAGTGCGTATTGCAAGATATAATTGGGAAACATATTGGTCCCTGATCCCGTTAAATATTCCACGTCAAAAGTCAAGTTATTTAAAAGAAAATTAATGCCATGGATTGTATAACCTTTCATAATAAATTATATTTATCACTCGATGTGGTATTGGTAGATTTAATTATACTTATTATTCAATCAAAATATTTTTTTTCAGCTTCATTTCTCAGAAATTGAACATCTATAACGTCGTTTCCAAAAATGGAAAACAAATATTGCTATCCTAACCTCAAATTTTTGTTTCACGACACAAATTGCACGCAATAATTTGTTTACATTTATACAAATTTATAGAAATACGTTGCGTAAAGTATAAATAATTGTACTTTTAATTTAATTTAAATGTTCCTATTTCTGTACATACCTTTGACTGATAGTGCATTAATTGAATAACGACCATAAAAACTTTCGGAGTTCCGTACGTCATTTTCAATACTTTTATAGTTACAAACATATAATTCAGCAGTCGTACCTTAGAAAAATCTTATTATCTTCTGAAATATTATACAGGATACAATAGTACGTTATATTATGAAATTTTATAAATCTCGACCGACACACATTTGAATGTATTATAAGGCGCCACATTGGCTTTATCAAAGATAGCGGGATAATTAACTATACCAAATCAACTTTGCGCAAGGATGGTAAAGTGTTTCGTATTGTTTTTTATTACCATTCGATGGAGAAATACTGGAAAAAATTTTACTTTTTATTCAATCAAAATATTTCTGCTTTATTTCATTACGAAATACAGAACTATATTTAGGATGCGTCAATGTCTTGAAAACTTATGACGTCATCGTCTCGCGCAGTAATTTAACACTAATTCGTAACTTATTTCAATTATAATTATTTCCACGTTTATTCTAGGGGTTTCTCACCCCCACAGTACCGGTTCTCGATTTTGGCAGAATATATATACCAATTTTTGTTGAATTCTGTCCACGCGATAAAATTTGTATAAAGAACAACGTAAATACATACATACATACAAATATACATTCTTTTTTATTATATAGATTATTATTATACAATTTGTGGAAATTTCATTCTAATAGTTTAAAAGCGGGTAGGAATTAGGGATAGAGGACGGGAGTAGAAATTAGCCAAGGATTAACTTACGGTCTCCAAAACTATCTCTATAAGGTACTGGAAAATACCTAGAGAAAACTGAATTAGAAAGGTTGGGCTCTCAATATTTGTCTTACGCCCCTACGAGTGCAAGAGGTGTGGTTTGTTGAGGAGACACATAATTTCCGACTCCGTGTCTCCACCAGATCTGGTGGCAGCTGGCCGACTGCAACAATGAGAGACGTCAACAATTCTTACTGTATACCGAAGGTCTGCGTTCCCGGTGCTTCCGTTTCTCCCAAACCTCACATTGGGAACCTTAATTTAGCTACTTCTACTTAGAACCAGAGTCTGTAAACGTACAACGGAATTTTCCCCCTGATTTCGAGACTTCAAACTATGATTATAGTCCTGGAACCTAAGTTAACCATTGGATACCGTTGCCTCCTTGAAATAGTTTCTAACTAAAAATTAAGAGAACGAGAATAAGAAAGTGTAGACAAGCTATGTATAGGGTAATCAACATAGTGACTACTCCCTGTAAAAATTAAGAAATAACAATTTTATTAATGTAATAAATCTTCGTGTTTCTTTGTTCATATGAGAGAGGAAGATTAATTGGTAATGTATGATTTTGTGTACACGACTGTGACGAGGCTGTTCCACTTTGGTGATCAACCATTGACGTATTTGGCTGTTACGTCTCTTCACATCCGTGACATTACTCCCCCTTCGGTACGTTACGCTTGAATTTTCCAACACGCGGCTCTTACCCCACCGTGACATAAAAAGTTTCACTTAGATGAATATTTCAGAAGCCATATTATAATTAATTATAAGGTAACTCTACCGCGTATTTTTCCTTATAATTTTTGAGGAAATTTATTATAACTATATTTGTGGCAGATTTAATTTATTAAAATAAATTATACTTAATATTGTTATCCACAATTCTGTTAAAATTTTTCTTATCCTTATTACTATTTCTATCAATGTTTTATCACGTACAATTATTCGATACGTATTGAACAGATTAGTTTACTGTACTCTATGGGTCATAATTAAGAAACACGTGAAACTAACTGAGACTATTTCCTAAGCTTAGAAAATCTAAGAATCGCCCACGTTCCCTGCTTGTCACGATATAAAAAACTGGAGTCTCTGCTGTAATCACTAAATATATAGTTAAAGATAATATACGCATGACCCTTCAACAGTATGGTATTAAGACGCAGTGTTTTAACGTGACAAAATGTTAACAAGTGGTTTAACAAAATTGAGAAACTTCAACCACGAATATTTCACCTAAAAATTCTCAAAATTGTAAAGAAATTATATTGAAGAGAGTAAATTATTTTAAATTTAGCTCCTATATTATTACGAGAGAATTGACTTGATTTATGTGCATCACTGGTTCATTTCATGATCTGAATCATTAATAATCACACACTATAAATCCTGTGAGTTAGTGAGAAGGAGAGGGATTGAGGGAGGCCATCCGTTACTTTCAACATGTACCACCTTCCAACTAATTCCAGTCTCATCGACTAGCTGTACGTTCCGACAATATATCACCGATGCAGAAAATGAGACAGCGAAACTAGGAAGCGACTCAGTGCTCTGGTTCGGTTATCTGGATCTTCTATAACTCGAAACATCCTCAGGTAGGCAATCAAAAATTCGCCTTTGAATATATAAATTAGTATAAAAAGTAATATAAAAATATAACGAGTGAAAAGTATAAGAGTACGAACTCATTAGAAATAAACACTATGGTAAAATATAACGGTGAAGGATATAATAAATATGAATTGACATTTCCGAGTTGAAAAAATAATTATAAACCGATAGGGAATAAGGTAGTAATACGGCCGAAGAAAAAGTGCAAAGTAAAATAGGAAGAATTGGCTCTACTATAAAACTTTAATATAGGAAGTCTCCACTGTGAAATATTATTTGAAGTAGTTATTAATATTAATACTTAAGATTTAATTGATTTATGAAAAAATTTAATAACGCTGTTAAAATATTGGTGATTTAATATACATTATATGTAATATTAAGTAATAAAATGAGAATAATGACGATGAACTTTTAATAATGACGATCTGAGTTGGTGAATATTGGTGTAAATCTATACGAATGTTTTTCGTTAAGTACCACAATGAAAAAATTTATTGTTTGGATGAATTTTTTACTAATCGCTTATGATTTATATTGAAGAGGATGATGTGCTATTCAACAATCATTTTCTTCCCCGATATAAGTTCAATGATTGGTTATAAAGAGAAATGGATGACAAACTAGATTATTATCGATTTTACATCTGTAATAAAATATTTATTAAATTGTAAGCTTATTAAGTGTATGATTTGAATTGCTATTTTGATTTATTTGATTAATTTTAAGTTATTTTTCCCTCGGAAATTTCCCTACTTATTTAGAATTGAGCAAAGGCCTCAACAGTCAGTACACAAAACTCCAACCTGTGGAGAAGTTTTATTAAAAATAAATAGAAAATTAAAAACATTAATTAGTCCTCAAATAAAATAGTGTGAAACATATTCATATTTTTTAATATAAGAAAAGATTACAAAGTATTATATATCATGCCACACTTTCCTCTGTGTGTGGAATATTATGTTTTAAATATTTTATAACTTTTTTATATAAATAAAACATGAATATGGATTAGGAAAAAGTCAAAAGTTCCTGTTTTAAAATGTTTTATTCGAGGGCTAATAAAGGTTTCTTAATTTATCATTAATTTTATCAGAAGTTTTTATTATGATTTTAAAATAAATAATAAGACCATTTAATAAATCTGACGTTATCAAGTTGACAAATAAATGTAAAATTATATATTTATCCTTCATTGGGATTATGCTTACGGATCAAATTATCCCGTCGGTCAAATTATCGGTGACGTGTTTACAGTGAGCCGGTATTTTTCGATTAGTCGAACTGTTTGCCGATTGCGAGCGACGCATATTTTCCGTGCAGCTTAATCCCCAACTCGACTGCAACTCAACGTGCACGCCAATTGTTTAGCAACGAGGTATATAGATTTAGCGAGCTGATTCGTTTAATGCGCCGACGAATTATAAATATGCCTAGTCGAAAATGGCAACTGCGGAGATGTGTCTCACCGACACAGAACACATTCGAGAAATAAGACTTATAGTTGATTATAGACGATACTGGACCTGAAAAATTGTACACTTCAATTTGACATAGTGTTTCATTATAATATTTTTCACATCGCTAATAACTAATTTTCCGGTATTATCAAGTCAGTGTATATATTATCTCACCTTCCGTGTAAATTTCTATTCGGCACTGATAAAATGAGTTTTCATTCATTAGTTTAACGTAATCACAAAACTTTTGGCAAGAAAATGTTAAAAGAATGGTTAAAAGTTTTTGGGGCTTTCTTTGAATTAATTGCAGATAATTTCTACCTTTTGCCATCTAAGTAGTTAAATAGAAAATTTGAAATATAATATACTAATTCGCTACGATTATTTATAAACGTAAAGTAACGTAAAATTTTTACTTACAACGGAAGTTCAATGAAGATAAAAAAAACTATTTGCCTTCCAAGTGAATATAAGCAGGTAGTATAAAATTAACTGCAATTAATACTATTTTACTGGAACTCTACCGTTTTATCTTCAATTCACACCTGACGTACGATTAATATTTCATAAAGTATTATTAATCCAAAGACAGTTTCCTCGTTTATAAAGAAGTTCCGGTGATATTCCTAAAGAAAGTTTTAATAATGATATATGCTAATAAAATAATAATTGAATGTTCTATTTTACAATGTTGATAAATATACGAAGAACACTTTAATATTTGTTTACGTAACACTATTTATATTGATGTTCATAGTTGTAAAGATATTTTTAATTATAATGAACACAACAACATGGACAATATCAAAGATTGAAGCCTTTCCCGGTGCAGTTGTTCAATATATTGTTCTCGGAGCTCAACCGGGTTTTGCATAATTGTAGAACGCAACGTTTCGACGACTAAAAGCTCTGTCGTCATCTTCTAGGCGAAGACTTCACCTAGAAGATGACGACAGAGCTTTTAGTCGTCGAAACGTTGCGTTCTACAATTATGCAAAACCCTGTTGAGCTCCGAGAACAATATATTGAACATGGACAATACTTCGTAAACACTATGTAAACATAAACGTCAAAGGTACAACTAACCATAACTTCAGAGATACTCCTCTCGCTGTTAATAACTATCTCTGCCCAAAGAACACACAAACAAAGAAATATATATAAATTTCAATTAATTAACAAACATGTATATCATTGCATAATGTAATTAAAATTAGATAGTCCCACGTTGCGGTGGTATTTATATTATAAACAGTAAATTAAAACCAAAACAAGAAACAATCCTCTTACTTTGAATGTTTTATTAATAAAAACACAAAGTCATAGACTGTTTAAATAATCGTCATAATAATCTGAAATGCAAATATTCTTTTATTAAAACAGAATCAGGAGGCGTAACATATTTATGATTACAATAAAAACTTTATTTGTACAATATCACTGTTACATGATACACATGTTTAATATAACACGAGCTCCGTGGACTATCCATATTAACTCATAATATCGCATGTTTGCTCACGCTCAACGACTCATTGCCAACCTCACAACTAATTCACCAATAAGATTTCTCGTTAACACAAGCTCCGTCTTATTATAATTTAAACAAGTTCGAGTAAAAATAGTAGTATTTTAATAATTATATAATTCTTTTAAAGTGCAAAATGTTTATAACGTTACAATTACCAGCGACATAAAATATTCATACAAATTATATTAACATGTGTCTCATCCCCCCCCTCTATGTACCTTATTCAATTTTAAAACATAAATGAACATTATTCATATTTAGTATTTAATTAATCTCATTTCAAAGGACAAGCCCAGATTAAATATTACATAAATCTCATCTAGACTCAGGAAAAAAATCACGCACATATTGGACAACATATCACACTAGATTATCCTCAGTATATTACAATGTATTATTATCTAAGAACATTGCTTTTTAACGTCTCACATAAATAAAATGCAAATCAGTAAAGACCTTGGTGGTTGGGCAGCCCAGCAATGACTTCTTCATTGGCGCTGGATCTCCATCTGGAGGAAACAGCTGAAATCCACAGGCAGATGTTTCCGCAATCCTGGACTGGTTATCATCGTCCTCTCACTGTTCTCTCTCTCACAAACAACCAACAATCTGCAAACTGCTGTCAACCATCGGACTGAGCATCTTCTCCTCTCAACCAAAGCTGCTTACCTGCTTGCCAAATTCTACCGGCTCACGTTCTTAAACGTCTCGGAGGCTTCCGTTAGTGAACAATCGAAAGCATTTTTTATCTCCACATTGGTTCACTGGGTACCGACGATCGTGGTGAAAACTTTCTTACTCACATCACTAGGGCGAGTAAATTCGATAAGCTCCCGATTCTGCATGCCCCTAAATATGGGTCATCCTTCGATACTTCCGACAACGCTATTGTCTGCCATTCTTCCACTCACACGATTCTCACTCGTTTTATCTACTTTAGAACAATTCAACTCTGTAGGTTTTATATTTAGTTGTATTTATTATTAATGCACTTAGAAAGGGTTGTAAAAACAAATACAGTTTATTAAAATGTGTTTTGACTTTCCGCTTACCTCCTTCTATTGACTCCAAATGTGAGAAAATGTGTAGCCTTTGTTCTACATTAAGAAAGTAGAAATACTTATACGAAAGTACATTTAAATCTGTGCAGCTTAATTAAACAAACTGATACATTAGCGGTTCTTTTATATAGATTGTTTCTATCCTGGTCATCAGCAGGGTGATTTAAAAAATAGACTTTCTTTAAAAAAAAATTCTAATCCTTTTTAGAAATGTATAATAACACGCATTGCCATAATACGAATCCAGCAAACTTCAAATCGTCGCTTCATAACCTTTAATGCCGACAATACCAATTCCACCAGGCCACTTTTAAGAAATATTGATCGTATTCTTTTCTAAAATCATCTGAAACGCTCAGAGCTCTCTCTATTGAAACCCAGGATGTTATAATAATATCTAAGTCTATATAACATTATTTGGTTATTTGAATATAAAAACGTGTAGGTAATAATTGAGAAATATTTAATTTTTTTCAAACGATTAAATTAATTTAGTAGCCATGAAGGATTAATCAAAATGTTTTTGATTTTTGGCCGAATTTTAGCGACGTTTTTTACTTTTTATTATTTGAAAAAGTGTTATGAGTATCGCTTGAATTCCAACCAGTTGATTAAAATCTGCTCCAATTCATGATTTCGTTATTCATAAATGAAATGTAGCTTACGTGCGATTGAAAATAATAAACAATCAATTACCTGAAAGCCCAAATAGGTGTCAAACGACTGCACACATGACATCATTTAAACCACAAAAACATTTAAATGGAAAATGTTCATTTCAATAACGGCAAAAATTGAATCACGTATAAATATAGGAGAAACGACGTTTTCTAATAATTTTGAAATATTTAATCACACCGATCCAAATTGTTTTAGAATTCAGAGTTGAGTAATTTATGATTGCTATTATTTAGGAGATACGTGTTGGGAGATTTATGATTTTTGGATTTGTGGTTTAGAGTGTCCAATTATAATTATTACTGTGCAGTCGATTAACCATTAAGGCATTTTAAAAATGCCCATAACACAAGGAATTGAATCTGCATCAACCGAGTTATTAATTAAATTATATTTTTTAAATAGTGTGAAAGCTTTTTAATAAATTTATTATCGCCATATGTAGTTATGTGTATGAAAATAAAAATTCTGTAACAAGATGATCTATTTAGAATATAGTCATATTAATCCATACAAATATTCTCACTGATATTTGATTTAAAAAACATTTGACCTGCAAATATTTAAGTATATGGAATGAGAAAATTTTTAAACGTAGTTATGTAAACATTTTATATACAATGCTAGGGGAAAACGAAAAATTAAAACAACGAATTTATTACATTAATAGATTAGGAACAGTCTTCACAAAATCAAACTTTTCTTCAGTGTCGCAAAAATAGAAATATACAATTATACAGTGCTATGAAATTATTTATACGTAGCCAGAGTTATTTAATGATATTTTTCTACTGTAAATAATTGGAATGAATTCATACTCAGAGTTCATGTAGAAATAAGACTTGGATTTTTTTAAATGTATGCTGTTTTATTTTGGAATGTTATGTGTATATAAAAGAAATCAACGTAAAGATACATCGAGACGTAAATATACCTGTAATTAAAATATATATTAAAATATACTAGTCATTACGATTTCAGAAATTATTGTAACAGGATATCTGTTAACGCAAACAATGTCATTGCAATTTAAATGTGTGTACCGCTCCGAAATGAAGTGAGGAACGTAGGTGCGCTGGTCAGACCCATGTCGGTAAAGACCTGCTGAAGGGAGACTAAGAAGAATTAAACCAGGCCGCAGCCTGGTAGGGCGAGGAGGGAGAGGATCCAACTGATTAAATCCTCTTTGAAGCAGGATATGTTAAAGCTGATGAAGGAACCTCGTCCACAGGAAGCAGAAGCTCTGAAGAATGGAGAAGCAAAATAAATTTTAAACTACCCCCTAGAGAAGTGTTATGTGTTTAGACGTTCATCCGCAATTCACAAAAACACAAAATATTGCTCTAATTTATTATTTTAAAACATTATGTTAGACTTTAATCCTAGTTTGTACATTAAATTACAACCAAATAAGAGATCTGATAAGTTGATATGAAATTATGTTCTTCATGCAATCAGTTTCTTTTTTGAAGTTATGTGTATCTACTATTTTATTTTCCATAAAATAAATTTAAATGTATCTATTACAATCTGATAATATGCAGTTGCATATTTATCTCAACCTTTTATTAGTCTGAAAAAATCTAAATTATCTATAATGAGGTAGTACAGTAATTTGATTTATATGCCTTCAGAGGTTTATGCATTGTACACAGTTTATGTTTACTAATAATGTATTATTTTAAATAACTTTGGGTGCCATATTGCAAATATATTTGAATAGTGATAAGAATAGGAATGTTGAAATTAGGGTGGGTGGCAATATTCAGTTGTTAAGTAATAAATAATTCAATTAAAAAATTGATTACTTTTTTAATTCACATGTATTAAATCCCCTCCTCATATGCCTGTGGTGGCTGAAGTTGGAGTGCGACTTTCCATTGTAGTTCCCCCTAAAATTATGGATACTAATCTGAGCCATTTTTCAAAAATTTTCGTAGGTTATGGGGGTTGTACGTGGAATTAAACTACATGGGGCGTGACCCCATTAAATTCGCTGATCTCGAAAACTATTTCTTCCACTCGATTAACAGGAGTTTTCACTTTATTTTAACATGTCATCTCTTCATCCGCCAGTGTAACAAGATTGGTTGACATTATTTTATGCGTTTCAAATTTCCGCTAGTAGATACTTCCCTACAAACATGAAGGCAAACGTTTTTATAAATCTATATTTCTAACTGCTCCTTATATGATTTGTGAGATACAGCTATGACACCTCCGTGCTTCGGCAAGTGGTCCTGGGTACAAAATGGCAGGGACAATTTTTTGTCGAGTAGGAGTAAAAGTTAAACAGTAATCACCATTTTGATCGTTTGATGAGTCTCTTAATATTGTCACTCACAGACGGAAATTTATTGGAAGTCAGGGAAGAAGCGTAAGGTTGACTTCCTTCACTGCTAATGAAATTCGCAGCAAAGCTCCGAATATTTTAGTTAGCTAGAGTCGCTCAGTGAGGAATAAATAACAGTGTCCCTACCCGCTGTCAAGGATCCTGACTAGTGTATAATTTAGCACTGTCACGTCAGCGGTCTCATCAATTTGCAATGGGTGTGGCGCGGCTGGCGCGAGACGAGCCAGAGCAGTGACCCCAGTTCGAATCACAGCATCCGTCAGGATTTCAGATTACAACAGACTACGTTTTCAATAGCTTTGAAACGCGTTAGCTATGTCGAAATAAAAGTTAAACTCACGGCTTACACCGAACCAATTAGCCAACAGATTTAATAACTAACTCTTTTCTGTCTTTGAATATTATATTAAATGAAATTTCCTGAAAAACGACTTGATTCAACAAGAAATTGATATGTGGAATGTCAGAGAATCAGGAAATAAATATATCTCGGCAGAACATGAGAAATGGAAATAAAATTAAACATACACTAATGTGAAACTGTAATGCTTGTTCTAACAAACTTCATGAAATTGCATTATTATATATCTTTCTTCTGAGATATTAAAGCTTAAGATGTTAATTGGCGCAGAAAATTAGTCGACCTCAATATCAAAGCACCGCGTTAACTTTTCTATTTAGAAACCATAAATTTATTCTGACACCGCTCACAAAATACGTCGAAAATTTGTGCTTCCTCTTTGTCATATTCAGTTACTCTAGTATTAAAATAAAGAAAATATTTTTAATTCAAGTTTCGCGTCATAATTAATTTACTAATTCATTAAGTCATACGGAAATAAGCAACAACAGAGGATAAAAATCGTTCGCACAATAGAAAAAGTCGTTTTCAATATTATCAATAGGTTCTTTTACTGAACATAGATTATAAAATGTCAGCAAACATTGCGTGTTTTTTTTAAAAATCTTATCACAAACACTGACTTACTGACCACATAATATTTACAGGAATGATCCAATTGGTTTACCCTATCACCAACATAACAAACGGTGACGTACGACGAACCGACGCAAATGAGTTACCTTGATGTTCTGGAAGCATAATTAGAACGCGAATACAAAATGAGACCAACTAGTGTATCTTAATATTTATTTATTCAACTGCACGGATCCTAATCTCGATTCCTGTAGTGTCTTCAGTCTCATTATGAGTTCAACTTAGGTTTATAAAAGGTCTTTTTATTTGCGCATTGTGCGTATAAATTGCGCTACTGAGCTACGTGGGAAACTTTTCTCTTCTCATAGAACATTCACCTTGGTAGTTTACCTTGGTAATTTAGTTCAATAGGGGCTCGTTAACCCAAGAACAGGGGAGCTGACATGTTCGCTGGACCGAGTGATTATCAGTCTCATTAAATCAATCGTACTTCACGATGCCTCTGGCAGCTTGAACGTACATTAAATTGAAAAAAAACCTTTTCACTTTTACAAAGATCCTCTTAGCGTTCCGTTTGTTCGTCACTCAGAAAGGTAAAAAAATACTTCTTTCAGTTAATACGACTATTTGGTATAAGGAAGATCTTAAGATGCCTTCTCTCTCTGCTTTTGAACTAAGGTTTCTATGTTTCTATGCTTTATCTATGAATCACTACTCTTCACATGAGATATAAATGTTCTATTATAAGAAATAGTCTCGATTTATAAATTGAGCAGTAATGCCGGTTCACTAATATTTTCTCTATTAAAGAGGGAATTGGTTGAACATTTTTCGATCATCAAAACAAATACATTACCGATATAAGAAACACGTGGCGGGCTTCCTGTCGAGCAGTTTCTAGATATTTTTATAATTTTCTATATTTTTACGAAAAAATGAAACCAAAATTAATTTTATTCTGATGAACTCTTCAAGTTGTACGAAAAGAGAATCAAGTGCAGAAGAATCACATGTACGAAGACAATATAAATCAATACAAGCAAGGGGGTATTTAGGCCACCCGCTTGGCTCGTTGCCAGCTTCAGCCTTTAACGTACGCAGACCATGGCATGGGCACTACACAAAATTACAATCTACAGCTAGCAATATTCTGTTCGGTTGCTTAATAAAATTTTGGACTTTAAAATAATCTTAATCGAATTCTTGGATTTTTTGCCTTATTTAATAATGTTTTCCAACTAGATTATCGTATTATACAGGTAATATCTAATTAGTTAAAATTTGTACATTTAAGTGAAAGCTGCTTTGGAATTATAACGTATTTCTTTTTCAAAAATAAATAAGCAGCTGAATGATCAACGAAATTACAACAAATTCCAGCACAAAGAGAAATTATGCTTAAAAATGAATTGTAATATTATATATATATATTTGTACCCATATTGTGTGTATTGAAGGTGGTACATTTACATGGGTGTACCCATGTTATGCTATGTATTGAAATATCATGAAATACTTACGAAAAGGAGCGTTATTACAAGGTCGCTATAGTGACGTGACGACGCTTAAAAAACCTTAAAATAAAGTGGAGTGACTTATTAATTATGACTGTGATTTCAGTGTTATTTCTGCAACCTGATATCCACAAATCATGTAAGAGAATTATGTATCCTACACAGGTCAGTACAAGGTGCCTTTCCTTTCGAATTTCTGAACGATGTCCACGGTAAACTATAAACCAAATGAAGATAGTGTTAAGTAATTGACTGTATAACGGTCGTCTATATCTCTAATAGACTTCCAACTGTTGAAT
The DNA here is from genome assembly GCA_037074705.1 of Zhengitettix transpicula. NCBI lineage: Eukaryota > Metazoa > Arthropoda > Insecta > Orthoptera > Tetrigidae > Zhengitettix > Zhengitettix transpicula. The sequence continues at coordinate 199,348,196 of CM073590.1, forward strand.
AAAATGCGAAATAGTTATAGAAAATGAACATTAGCAAGAATATGAATTTATCCTTTTGTGTAGGTTCTGAGTTAACTTGTAGTTTCATGAACAGTATTCTCTTCTTCTCCATGCAAGGAAAATTATTTTTATTCTTATAATTATAAGTTTAATGCGGTATCTTTTTTGCTAGTATCAATTATTCGTCAACCTTTGAATATTTTAGTTGAAATATATTATAGGCCGTAAAAATTGACAAATAAATAGTGACATCATGCCAAAATAGGCAGTCAAAACAGTATATGAATAATTAAAAACACACCATACTTTGTTGCTGTCTTCGGTATGGAAAAATAAATTAGTTTACGCTTTTTAATAAGTAGCGGCACAATTAAGCGACGTAAACAAGCTCTACAGAGGAAGACAGCAAATAAGTTGCCAGAAAAGTTACTTAATGTGTTTATAATTAACAACATTATTTTTGCTCTGCATTTTCGGACTTTTATTGTTACTATTATTTTATGCACGTGTTATACTTTTCCTGTTATTTGAAGTTATGCTTATAAATATATTTCCACAATATTTACATACAATTTGTTACTGAATGTGGTCCAAAAATTCGACTAACCCGAATTAATTAATACTTCATACTAATTGTGAATACATTGAAACAGAATAGAAATCTTGTTAAAAGCATTCCTAAGTATGAAAAAGTAGAAAAGTAATTAAAAATATGAGAAATTAAGAGTCATAGTGTCGTAATGTGTTTCGGAAGGGATGTTCGACTTGAATTTGATAAACAATATTAAGGGAGTAGGGGATTTTCTGCACGTTAAGCAACGAAAGTTGAAGGAATACTTTTGGAATTAATAAAATTAATTGAAATAGGTTAAGAGATTGTTCAAAGTGTTATTTAAAGTGTTTAAAACGTCAATATCTTTTTAGAACAGAATTTTTTTTAACAATCTTTGGTAAAGTAGAGAACTATTAATAATACAGAAAGACAGAAAAGTCATCCAGCATCACAAATCTACAAAAATATTTCAATAAGGAAAAAATAATTTCATCCTTGGGTTGAATTTTCACGACGATTGTTCTCTTCAGAACTTTAACAGTTTCCTCATTTATTTTCAAGATTTCTTCTTCCTAACGGTGTAGAAGAGAGTACATTACTTTCGCCGTCATATTATGTAATTGAGCACGCGTCTCCGGTTGGTTTCCAGAAAATGTAGCAGAAATTTTTATGTGAACGTGACTTCACTTGCTTTTCCGTTAATAAATAACTTTGCAGAATTTCAATTGAGTTTGGTTATTTGATTTCTGCATACAGTTAGTGTCAAATATTTCTACATGTTTTTCAAGTTGTTTCCTCCTTAGTTACACTTTCCTTCCTCTGTGTACTATTGTTTAAATAAATTCTGATCCTCCGTACCGCAGGTTTCTCGTATACATTTACTACTTTTAGCAGTTTTAATGTCTGCGACATATGTCAATGGCCGACTTCTTGGTAAATTATGATCTCTTGGATACCTAGGGAAAACTTTTATGCCATTAAGGATATTTTCTCTTCTGAAAGTGTGCTCTGCCTACAACCATTCCAGATAATCATCCATATAATTAACTCAAGTCCCAATTGCTTTAATAAGTCGTTGCGAGTACGATTTTATTCGCTCCTTACCACACACGATTTTTACTTATTTGTGCTGATGTTCACAATCCAACTAAGTATAGTCCAAGTTTAGCGAAACAAATTTGAAGAATTTACATTGATGTCTCTTGATACCGTTTTTTATAAGAATAATTACAAATATATATATATATATATATATATATATATATATACATATACGAGTAGTCTTCGTTTATAATGAATTTTTACCTGACTGGTTGGCCATTATATATTAAACATTTTCAACGCCAGTTACACAATGTAAATAATTACAAATATGACTTAACGAAATCTGTTACTTAGTTTATTATAATTTGGTATCTTGAGCATTTTCTTCGTTCATTTTTTTGTTAATCTTCTCATCAGAGAAAAAGTGAGACTGCTTCTGATGTATTTTTATTTTCTCAATTCTCAATTCTGTTTCCTAATGATAGATCGTATATCGTACACATGTATATTATATATATATATATATATATATATATAAAATTTAAATCTATTTTTCAGGTATAACTATGTCTGTTTCTAATTCATACACTAAAAGTAATAATGTCTGTCGGTGTACAAAAATAGAACATTTATATATAGTTTTCTAAACTAAGTCTTCATTTAAACATATTTCGCTAATTGGTTTCAGGAGTACTTGACTTAAAGATTAAATAGGTTGCGTTCCAAAAGTCGAAATTAGTTATCAGTTATGACGTGCTAAGTGACTCTTTAATGCGTTTATATCCGATTAGCGGTTTAATCGGAGTACTCAAAGTAATACAAAAGTTACATCCATTACACGTTCTAAATTATGTGAAAATACAATAAGCGTTGAATTAGCGTCGCTGTAATGGCTTGTAAAATAAAATTTCTCCTTGAAAATTATCTACTTACGTAATTTAATTTCCTCAGTTCAAATCATGCTTTCAAAATAATGAAGAATCGTATAATAACATATTTAAAATGTATTTATAATATTTTACAAACCTGTTTTATGATTTTTGAAAATGTATGTCAAGTAATGAGAAGTCACGGTATTGGTTTTTCTGCGCCAGTGCCTCGACAAAGGAATTGCGTCGGTGGCGAGAGGGGCCGGAGGATCTAAATCGCTGATAATTCCGAGGCTGGAGAAGACACGCCGCTCTTAGTGATCTGGGAATGATGAGAAATGGAGGCGCTGGTATCTGACAAGTCGATAGTCACGCTGTGTATCGGCCACGGCAGAGCGAAGCAACAGAAGCGCCACAAACTTCACCAAATATACTAAAGAAAACACGTTGTTTCCAATTTGAGAGAGCGTAGTTTTTGTTTAACGCTTTTAATTATGTGAAATGTTTAATTATGTTTATTATGTTGAATTGTTAATATTTAGGTATAACTACAGTTAAGTGTCATTTTACATTATGTTGGCAGTGTTACAAATATATTACGAAATAGTGTATTCTTTAGTTAATCTATTTTTATTATGATGTATGAATGTAAATGAAATATCCTATTTCCTCTTTCGATTACTAATGAAAAAAACAAATACACACAAATCTAATTACATGCTTCTTAATTTTAATTTTCACATCTCACAACCATGTGTACATTAAAAATTGTAAATTGCTGAAATTTAAGAAGTGTGAGGAGGCTATCAGTCTAAGATACGGGAAACCTGTAGGAACCAACGTAATAATTGTGTGTGTGTATGTATGTATATTATTTGTTGCAAATACGATCGATCCCGGTGGCAGTTTAAAAACTAATATATAAAAATTGTGTAAACAAATGCGTAGATCAATTTTTTAAACTTGTCTACTGAAATTTTGCCCACATTCTTAAACACGTCACTTCACTAAAATAAAACATACACATAAAAACAAAGTTAATCAAGACTCCATTTGTAACTTTTTTAAATCTTTTTGTTTGAAGATTCTCCTCAAACACTGCTGCAGGTAAATTGTTTCCATCATCTATCAATCTGTATAAGAATGAAAATTTCCATACGTCTGTTTTTTTTTTGCGGTCTCTTATTGATTTAAAATTTGTGATTACCTCTTCCAAGCTTATCTCGTATGTATTAATAATGTCAGAACTACATGAAAACAATTAGCCCTTATAAAAAACGGCATCAAGGAAGCCTGCGGGAGATTCTCTCGCAGGTGAACCTTCCCAGAGAGCTCTGGCGGAGGCTACCATTGGGGATGCCTTCACATCTCTGTGGTTATTTAATCTAAGGTTCCCACATGCCGAGGCAACTTGGCCTGTTTTGAGAGGTGTGTGTTACGGGGTCGCAGACCTTGGGCATACGGTAAGAGTTGACCGCTATTCCTATTGGAATAGTCGGCCAGCTGCCTCCTAAACCGGTCAAGGCACGGCGAGGGAAAGCTGTGACCCCACAGCAAACTCCTCTCCCGCTATCGGAAGGGCGTGGGACAAGTACCAAATGCCCGACCTACCTGATGCAGGTTTTTCTAGGGTTTTGCCTTGCATCAATTTTAGGCGAATGGCCGGGTAGGATCCTTAAACCATAGCCCTGGGGCCCTAGTTAACCCATGGCTACCTTCCTCTACCTTTCCGCATCCCCTCTTTCAAATCCTTTTCCTATGCTATAAGAGGGGAGTTGCCACTATGTGGATTACCCTATACATCGCCTGTCTACACCTTAAAAAAACATAATAAAAAAACGGACAGACGTTAATAATACCAATTATGTATTTTTTTAGACTATTAGCGGTATTTAGGTGTTACAACGTAGTACGTGCTTTAATAAATTTTTGTAGCAAAACTCATGGCAGTCGTTGACGATGCTCCGATAGTGATCACGTAAAATTCTACTCGTCCTCAGATATAACGTTGAAAAAGTAAGTCTTTCTTGTGACGTGACGGATTTTTCAGATTAACGCCATTTAAAATAGGTTAACTCTACCTGAGAAACAAAGAGGAATCAAAATAAGGCTATAATCATCGAACATATTGTACAACCAAAGGTTAAATTAATTCGACTAAATTCCGCTAAATAGACAGCCGTTGGTGTAACTGAATTAACGTCACATCTTTAATCTACTATAGGCGAATACTCAACATTCAGTTTTGTTTGTAGAAATCAAAGTAATACAGAGGGAGAGAATGAGAGAGCTGTCTGAGGGGATGCCTTCACCTCTCTGTGATTCTAAATTAAGGTTCCCATAAGCAGAAACACCTTGGTCAATTTTGAGAGACGTTCGTCATTCGTTAAGAGTTGTCCACGTTCCCATTGGAACAGTTAGCCATCTGGCCTTAGACATGGAGTCGGGAATGCTGCGTCCCCATAAGATTCTGGTCATCAGAAGGGCGTGGGACAAGTAGCAAGAGCCAAACCAACCAGAAGAAGGTTTCTCTAGGGGTTTACCTGCATCCAATATAGGTGAATGGTGGCAAGAATCCGAAAACTATACCAAGGGAGCCCTAGTTAATCATTCACTACCCTGTTCTCTCTTCTATATTCCCCGTTTATATCCTATCAACCTATTTTACAAAAGGAGATAATAATTAATTACGTCATAGTTACAAATATTATTAGTAGTGTGTAGTGTGAACGAGAAATTATACACCATCACTCTGTTTATTTACATTTACTCTAGAACTCTATTGTGGAAAATGTAATAAAAATTTTGCGTGAAATACAACTAAATAAATTGCCTACTTAATAAGAGTAGTTGTTGAATTGCAGAAATTTTTCCTCTAGTTACACAGATAAATAATATTTTATTTTAACGCATTAGGACTGAAAATCTTGATCGGACGTCCTGGGTTCGATTCCCGGTCTGGTTGGAATTTTTTGTATCTTAATCCGTTGATTCGGTTTTCACCGCCGCTAAAGCTGAGTTACTTCTGTCCTTGAATAAAATATTACTCTTTTGACGTCACGACTATTTTATATTCTTAAAATATTTGTTATATTTTCTTCAACACTCTTCTTAGCTTATCACTTCTTATGCTGATTTGGTACATTTCCCTTCTTAAAATTATGAGTGTTATTCGCTTTACCTATCAGACAGCCAATGTATCACGATTAATAGTAACAATACAAAACTCTCATGTAGAACATTGCTTTTCCTAAGAATTAAGTACGCAAAACTGTTTGCCCGTAGAATGATTCAGTGGACTCTCATGCATAGTCTCATCATGGCTTATATTTGTAAGACCCACAGTTCTTAATCTTTGCTTCTTACTTTGGAATGTGTGCAATGAGAATAAACGGAAGTCCTAGTTAAGTTATATTATTAATTCCATTAGTCCTTGGGTGAAGAAATGGGAAATCCCATTACATAAAAGTGCAAATGTTATAAAAAACAATGAAATCCTACAATTAAATATATCGGGTATAATACAAGAAAATAGCAGTAAGATTGAAAAAAAGAAATATACAGCACAAATATACGAAAACAATACATGCGTAAAATTAATATCTTTTTCCAGAACAGAAGAAATTGTTTCAATGAAATCTCAGCTCAGAAGGCTATGAAACGGTCTAGCTGTTTGTAACATAATCGATTAATATGTCTTAAGTAAACGGTCAACTACACATTAAAAATAATAAAACATAATAAGTGGAAACAGCACAACAATAAGTAACACAAACAAAAAAACACAGGACGTTTCCTCGGGGCTGAACGGAGAGAAATGTCAACTTCCGTTGTAACTCGTGGCGGTAGTCTCCATGAAACAAAAACTGAGGCAGATCAAAAGAAAGGAAAAACCTAAATAGAAACTATTACAGTTATGATATAAAATGGCTTATAGGGCAACACATTAATCGTTAAAATAATTTTAAATCAGGAATTCCTTCCTCTACTTGGTAAAGGACTCATTTTATTTGAATATTCTCAGAAAGATTTATAAAAATGTAGTGGTTATTGTTATTTTTTACAATTGTAGGAAGCTATTGCATAAAACTATTCATGTATGATTATTAGTTCTCTGTCACAGACCAAGACTATGTTTGTCCGATCTTAGAGCTTTTCGAATTCTAGCTTCATATTCGTGTAGTTTGCTTTGAAATAGATTCATGTTCCGTGTAACTACATCTATCTTTTTCAGAAATAAGTGCGTGGGGTATATATAGTTAGTATTTGCAAACATTTGAATAATGGTTTACGATTCTTAACTAATAATTAAACGAGAAAATATTAAACCGTCTGATTTTTCAGCTTTAATATTTCGGTGCCCTTCGAGCACTTTTTCCAATTTTGTTTAACATAACATATGAATGAATGATAATAAATGACAATTGCCTCTAGTAATTGTTAGTTTCGAAAATAAAGTTATCACGGCTCAAACTGAAACTTGCAGAATATATAAAGTAAATTATATGAGCCATAATACGATCTGAGCTAATTAAGAAGAATATATGTTAAGGACACTATAGCACGCGTCACCATCGACGGTGTGTGGCACAATTGTGGGACGGGAGGCAGGATGGAATAAACCAACACACCACAAGTATCTGACGCGGAGAGGAGGAACAGCTACGCAGAAAGTCACTAAACGGGACCGCCAAAAAATTTTTCGCTCACCATAATTTTATAAGAACCATTACAATACTGATAACAGTTGAACCGAATGCCTAATAGTTAATTTCACAAATAGCGTAGAATGGCAGACATAAGTCGTATCATTTTAATGGTAAACGTAAATTTGTGAAGAAATGTCCTTTAGAAGTTAAAAGCGGACAGTGAGTTGCAAATTTGGCGATTTGCTGATTTAGGGTTTGCCTCTGCACATGTTAAGTGTCGTAATAAAATCCGAAGGAAAATGAATTTTTCTACGGTAATTCTTTAAAAGAAAATTAAGACGAACTGACGAAATTAAAATAGATTATTTCATAGTATATGTCCTGCAATACAAACAAGAACGAATGGACCAAATGTATGTCAGTCATCCAAGCTCTGATTTAATAAACAAAAAATTAATAACAGTAATAGTCATAAGGTTTTACTCATAGTGCCGTGTCAATGGAGGCGCTGAACTTTTCTGTAAAATACTGAACTTCGAAAATTGTCTTGAGTGTTAGACCAAGATCTCCGCGAGAAATGTTACTCATCTTACTATAAGATGAGAGGGATCCCTCGAAGAATTGTTCTTCAGAATGGCGGGTCGAAAAGCGCAGAACGACGTTGACGATGATGGATCGTGGACGGCAGACCACAGTGAGGCAGAATACTGAACACATAACCAGAAGCCAACTCTTTCGCACACACTGATGCCGACGAATATTCAGAGTGCTGGTCTACAAAAATTTTGGAAGTTTCTACATTACAGGCGTAATATACAACGAAAATGAACTGACAGCATGAATTGACTAACGGCACTAATGTCGACCACTTTAAACAATTATTCTTAAATTATATTTTTCATTTTGTCTTTAAATAAAATTTAGTCTTCCCTGAACATAACAGCACTCAAACGGTAAGAATACGAAAATACGTCAACTTTTCCAATTTTCTCTGAACTTTAATGGTCATTCTTCATAGTATTTTGACCTAACACTTCTAAAATTTGCTTAAATTACACAAAAATTTACCCGAATACGAAACTTCCCAAACGTATTTAAGTTTATAAAGTGATTCTATAGTTTATCGTCCTGTCAAGATATAAAAATTATTATGCTATTAATACAGTTATACTGATATATATATATATATATATATATATATATATATATATATATATAGACATTAAGTATAAACTTGTTGACAACAAACTAAGGAAATAGAAACTTAATGTAAATGTAAATAAAAATATATTATACTAAACGTATATTTAAAAATTTTCATTTATAGTTATAAATATTTGTAATCTCATTAATTAATTTGACATTGTTTGTTTTATGTAAGTTTTTACACATGTTTAAATAATATAATTATGTCGATTAATAAATCCAAAATATTATTAAAAAAATTCAAAAATGAAGCTTTCGCAATTTTATTTTTAAATTAGGATTACATAAACCGACAAAATAATATTTTAGAGTTCGGAGTAAATTATATAGTTAGACTTTTTTCTTTGTAGACTAGGGTCCCAGGACTATAGTTTAAGGATCCTACCCAGCATTCGCCTAAAATTAATGCAGGGAAAACCCTAGAAAAACCTGCATCAGGTAGGTCGGGCATTGGGTACTTGTCCCACGCCCTTCCGATAGCGGGAGAAGAGTTTTCTGTGGGGACGCAGCATTCCCTTCTCCGTACCTCGACCATTTTTGCGTTGCTTATTTACATCTAACAATTCCCAATGTAACTGCTGTAGTTTTTATTTCCATGGCCATTAGTCATTGACGCTTAGTTAGATTAAAATAAATAATAAATGACATGTTTTACATGACTTTTATTAAGTTTTGTTTATTGTTGAAGGATTTTAGGGTTACAACGAAGGGGGAAAAAAAGGTTCATTAGTGGAGTTTATAAGCATTTTACAAACAATCAAAACTATATAGTCATAATGACTGGACGAATGACTTACATTATTCCAATTTAATGAGAAACAATCTTTCATAGCTTATACGATTTTGATGGAAATGATTCCCGACTCGCTTTTCCGGGAACTTGTCATAGACGGAAGGAACTAATTGAAATCTTGGTTGATTTATTTCTCTTGAATTTTGGGTTTGATGAAACTGCTGGATAAGAACCAAAAATGCTAGGTTTAATTTCATTATCGATTTTCAGGAGTCCACGGGACCATGTCGAGTGGAAATTACTGCTTGAAATATCTGCACGAGTTCAACGAGGCTACTAAGGAATGATTTATAAGTTTCCTCGGATACAAATCACAGGTTTGACTTCAATATATTTCCGTCGCTTCTAATTTACTACGTAATGCTTGGTCTTGTTTAAGGATATTTTACGTAGGATAAACTTAATAAAATGGGCTGTTTGAAAATACTTTAAACATTTTCTGAATATTAGTGTAAATAAATTTAGAAGCTCAAAACTTGACCGAGAAATATTCGTAATAGGAAAAAGATAAACGAAAGTATCGGTAGGACACGAAAAATATTAACGTTTTGTCTCAATATAATTATCATCGGCAAAAACCCTCCAACGAATTTCATATTTGAAACTAACTATAAAAATATGTTCTGGAGTGGTAATAATCCCAATTAATGCGATTGTTACGCAAATGACTTTGACATGTTATTTACAGCTTTAATCCAGTGTCAGTTATTGCGGTGGATCTATATATATTTTGAAGCATGTATTTTTTATTTTGAGAAGGCTTTCCCTCGCCCGAGGAATAGAGATAGAAATTTCATAACTATTTTTTATAGCTATAGTAAATGGCAGTACCGAAGAATTAATTATCTGACATGATTATTTTCTGATATTTCCGTAGTTCTTAGATGAATTAAGAGCATGGAACGGGCAAGTATCCTGCGGGATGATGTAAACCAATTCAAAATTCAAAATTAGGCATTACTGAACATAGTGAAGCTGACTGGAAAAATGAGCACAACGATAAACTGAAAAGAATAGTAAAAAAAGTAAGTGATTTAGTATTTTATTTTTTGTGAGTGTATTTTAAAAGTTTAAAAGTAGGGTGATAACTTCATTTTTATTGTGAATGATCGGAGAAAACTTTGCAGTTTGGAATCAGTGGATAGTTAACCATGAAATATGTGGTATTTCTTTATGTACTGGATTAAAAGAAAACCTATGTGCTGCTTTGACTTATGTATGTTTTGATCTTGACTCAGGCTTTAATTAACACTGCGCTTGGGGACTGAAATTTCGTGGAAGACCGAAGTCGGGTATTTACTTGCGTGGCTTCTCAAACTGAGCAGAACTCAGGCATACAGTTTGTGTAGTTTGGGAAAAAGAAACACGTGCAGGCAATAGTCATCTCTTAGAACGAGAACGCGCCAGTAAACACTAACAATTTAAGAGAAATGAAATCAGGAGATAACATTGTTAATTCGTATTTCCTTTTAAATATACATATTCATAAATATTAATAGAATTAATACATAATGTTGACATATAAAAATAATGGAATAAAAATGGAGAGTTCTTTATTCGCTTGCGAATCCGGAGACACGATTTCTTATAATTATCTACACAAGGTATATTAAATATTTTCATGTTGTTTTAAGTATTTTATGTGTTTATGAATAATTTATAATAGTTAAAATAATTGTCAGATTTTCATCTCTCAATTATGATCAAAAAATAGAAATAAAAATAGCAGCCTGTTAGTACGATTATTTTTTAAATTTTAAACTTATAAAAAAATTAAGTTGTCAAAAATTTCTAACTTTGAGACAGAAACGTATGGGCAATCCGCATGTTAATTGTTTTTCAAGTTAAATATTTTTTATAATCGTAACATCCTGAAGAAATCCCAATCAGGGACGAAACTTCGTGTTTAAAATTTGAAAAAGAAAGATACTTCGTTAAATAAGAATCTTATTTTTTTTATTAATTGTGTCAAAGTTAATTATAGAATTTTTGTTAAGGTCTTACTCTGCTTCCAAGATGATAACTAAAACTGATTCAATTCAAACATATTGTGCTGAATTAGTGTTTTTTCGTTGCTAAATCGGTATTTTATCTGTACAACAAATGAAGATTTTGTAGAACCATCAGCTGAAATGTGGATGTTTTGAAAAATTTCTGCTACGGTATTTTTTTGTGCTATGCATGAAGATGTTTCTCAAGAATATATCGAAAATAGAATATACTCAAATATCAGTGAACAGGGAGTCAATGTTTAGAATGTTTTATTTTCAAATTATTCCTGAAGATTGACTTTACCATAATTGTGTGCATGTGTGGATAATAAATATATACAATACTTCGTATTAATTAAGACCGTCTTTGTCCTAATAAATTGCATCATAATATTGAGTTAAAAATTTTCATTTTAATAGTATTGAATTAGTTGACTGTAGCTCCTACACTGTTAAGTTTTTGGATTCATTTGTTCTCTTAATAGCGTCGCTATAATATTTAGTACGTAATTAGATTGACTAGACGGTAATATATATGTTATCGTCAGATTGTCGTTATATAAGGTCAGTTGATAAAATAACGACGCTAATGCTGCAACGTATGCTCTGTGATGTATTTCGCGGTTGCTGTGTTTGACCTTGAACTGTATTCTGACTAGTTTGAGCATAATTGAATAGCGCAGTTGCAGTGAGTGAGCAGTTGAATAATATCGAGGTTTTGCGCTACGATGGAAAACGACGAAAAGCGAAATTAGGGGAGTTATGAACATTTTAGAGAAGTTTATGGTACAGTTACATTTACTTTACTTTACTTATATAGCTATTTTAATTATATTCTGAATATGGCCTTATATTACGTTCAAATACACAAATAATTCGTAGTTTGTATTATAATGTTGATACATGGCTGATTATAATTCCTGTTTTTACATACCAATAAAAAAGAAATGAAATATTCTATTTGAATAAGTTTTGCGCGAAATTAAGTTAAAAATTTCCATACCTTTAAGTTCCCGTCGTTTTTGTGGGTTAGAAATTTATATATAAAAATTAATTTACAATCCCTATAATTAATTATTGTATTACAAATAGAAAACTCCGATATTACGTATATTAAGCCAACTTCGAATCCCATACTTCTTGTCCAAGAAATCAGGAAGACATAAAGGGATAAGAATCGTCTGACCACATCTTAAGGTGATTTCAAGGGGAATAAAACGCTTTAAGATAAAGCCTAATATAATTTCGTGTATCATATTTCTGAAAGGTAGGTTGTAACAACTGCCACAGAGATTTATTTCCACTGTAGCTGAAAAACAATAAAACTATAAAAATCAAATTAATGTTAAATTAAAGTAATTACCATCATTTAAAAAAAATTTGAATCGAATTTAAAAATACTTCGCAAATGGTTACCCATCACTTTATTGGTTATAAATTGATTTAAAAGTAATCGTACAACAAAAAATATTGAAAGTTTTGTGATTTGCGAATTGATTTAATGATTATAAATTATAATGTACCATTTATAATAAATAATCTGTATTCTTTTAAAATAAATGTTAATAACGCCAGGCTATTGAAAAAAAAATATTTCCAACGTGTGTATAAAACCGTACGGTAGAATATTGTATACATAATTTTTTTATAATAAATTATAACTGAATTTAATTGTAATTGTGCACCTAAAGAGGTCTAATCAGGGATGAATCGTTGTGTTTGTTAAATATTATGTTTGAATTTGATGATTTTTTCTGAATAATCGGCTGGTGTTTTTAATATTTATAATGTACCAGTTTTATAATTCGACGCGTATTGTTTTCAGATCATAATCGTATTAATATTTTTTATTTTCTTGGTTCAAAATAAGGCATTTTTTTTCAAGGCAATGGAAGGATAAGTTAAACATTATAAAAAGGGTACGATCATTAAGCTATCGTATTCCACTGAATGTGTCCTAACTTTCAACGTATAAATTAATAATAAAAGTATTGCTAAAAACAGACGAAAGAACTGATAATATAAATACCACACAACGTTTTTGGGATCCTTGTGCCTTTCTTCAGGTGTTAAGAAGAGCCTAAAGCGACACAACTGCTCTAGTCAGCTGACAAAACTCGAAGGGCTTTTGAGTTTAGAAACGTTGTGTGGTATTTATATTATCACTTCTTTTATCTGGTTTTGGCTATCTTTATATTATTAATTTTTTCAGTCAGACGTAAATTTTTCATTTCAACGCAGAACGTTCGTCAAAGGTACGTCAAAAAGTACGTAAAAATACTAATAAATGGTGAACATAGTAACAAAACAAGTTTGTTTCTGGTAAGAATTATCTGAATATACTCTGCTGCACATCCCATTGCATAAAAATTGTGGTTGGGAAACAACTGTTAGATGACTGCCTCGTTTGTTCACAGTTTAGAAGAAACCCCGTCATGTGACTGATTTGTCGTAAAAACATTGTAGATACATCGACAATTGACTTGAACATGAATCCACTCGACAGAGAAAACGGTCGACTTAGTCGGTTTATACATGTAAACCCGCTCCGAGTAAGGCAAAGACGAAGCAATCCGTCGGGAAGGTGAGGGCTAGGGTTTTTTTTTTCGGATTATCCTCGTCAATTATTTAGAAGGAGCACGAACGATAAATGGAAGGAGTTATTTGTCGTTATTGGACAGCATGAGCTATGTGCGAAGGAAATGCTCATCCATCAGGACAGTGCACTGGTGCAGTTTCGATGGCGAAAATAGTGATATTGAGGTTGGAACTGTTACCGCATCCCCCTCCTTACTCGACTGATTTCCCCCCTGTGAGTCCCACTGTGAGTCATACCTAACCTGTAAAAATGGCTTGCCAGAAATAAATTCACGTCGTTGCCAAAACAAACGCTTGTTTGGAGGAACGTCAGGTAAAGTTGGATAAACGCCGGACGAAGCGTATGAAGTGAAAGGCAGTTACGTTCAGAAATAACGAATTCACTCACGTGTTCTATTACAGTTTTGTATTTCTTATATCATTGTCCTCCTGTAATAACGACCTGGAACTATCTCGTATATTTTTTTTAGAAACTGACTACTTGAGGGTAGTCCACATTGTGGCCATTTTCTTATAAGAGCATAGTAAGGGTTAGAAAGGGTTGGAAGTAGAAGGGAGATAGAGGTAGTAATGCTTTTTTTATTGAAAGCGCATCCATAGATCACTGGTACTTCCCTGCATTCGCCTTCATGTGATTAACTACAGCCCGGGGGCCCTAGTTGATCATTGGCTACCTTGCTCTACCTTTCCTCATCCTCCCTTTCATACGTTATAAGAGCGAGTGGCCACTATGTGGATTTCCCTATATATAACCTTCCTTTCTTATTATTGATTCCTATGGCTTTTCGATGACCAGAATTTCCCATTTGCATGTCTCTGGTGCATACAACGTTTAGACCTGTTCTAGGTGGCATGGCTCACGAATACTAAATTTACCACTCCAGTTTAGAAGAAAAAAACATGGAATTACAAAAAAAAATCATGATATTATGTGCATACATTATGACGTATATATGATTTTTGGGAAACATGTTAAATGAGAGTTACCCACGTTGTACCCTATCCACTTTAAAAGCATTGGTGGCATAAAATTTGGGAATGCGAAGGGTTGAACAAACTAGCCTTGGATTAACTAGACTCTCTTGACTATAGTTTGAGTATTCTACCAGGAATTCTCTAAAATGCGATGCAGGGAAACGCCTAGAGAAACCGGCGTCAGATTGGTCGGACTCTGGTACTACGTCCTTCCAATGACTGTAAATTAGGAGTTTTTGTGGGGATGCAGCATTCCCGATTCAGTGACTGGAGACAGTTAGTCAACTGTACCAATTGAAACATTCGGCCACTCTTCCTTAAGCCCAACGTCTGCAACCGCATACACCGTTCAAAACTAAGTGTCTAGGTTTATGGAAACATAACTTTAGATCCAGAGAGAGAGAGAGTAGATATTTCCTGGTTTCATACGGAGTCCGTGTGACATAAAATTATTTTAGACAGATGAGGGTCATCTCCTCTGATTGTGGAGACGTTTGATTGGTTCTCCGCCATATGACGTTATTTGAAACCATTACATTTCACTCGTGATTACCAACACGCTCACTTACGTTACCGCGACATATTTAATCTCACTTCAAAAAGACCATGACTTTTTCTACATTCACATATAAAGATGTATAAGTGAAGGCTGCAACATAATTACGGCTTGAAACCGACCGGATGAACAAGGCTGACGAGATTTTTTACGTTCCGTTTAGAGATAGCACGTCATGTGAAGGCTGGCAGAATTTTAAAGAGAGCGCAGGTCGTTCCCGAGATAGCGTAGGCAGACCATGCGGTCAGTGTTTACAACTCGGTCGCGATCCACTAGAAGCGGGCACTACTACACAGGGAACACAGAGACGGGGAATCAATATCCCTTGGTTCGGCGCCCACACCGTGCGAGCGCACCACCGTCGCGGCGCTGCGTGCCTATAGAGGGCGCGAACGTCGCAGCGGCGCTAGAGTGGAACGTTGCGTCCGCAGACGACCAGGCCGCAGTCTTCCGCAGAGCCCTGTACTGCATCTTCGAGGCGACACTCGCTCCACCTGGTACGTACCTCTTCGTCTCGGCGCCGTGCGCGTGTCAGACGTCACCTGTGTCCATGTGAACATCCGCTGACCTTAGTCGTCCTACTGCGTTCGAGTTGAGCAAGCGCGAGCGAAACGTGCGGACAATGTGGCCTAGAGCGTGCTTAATATCGAGCGCCGCATTCAAAGCTATTCTCTTTAAAATTCTGTCGGACGCCACACGATATGACCTCTACAGACGAAATCGAACTTACAACGCACACACAATTTTGTAAATTAATCTGTACAACATTTTAAACGTATATAAGTTTTTTTAAGCGTGCTAAATTTACGACTTACTCTAGGTCGGCTTTTTAAATAAGTTACGAGAATATATGTTAAGTAAAAATTTACGTAGTAAACAACAGATTATTTATTAGAACAGTTCTTTCTTTTATCTGCATTATTATAAATTTATAAGAAGGTGTACATTAGCAAAAGAAGCACGACTAGAGGCGTATTTTGATTGTATATGAACAGCTCTGAATTTATATTGCCACACGAAACCTTATTTTCCTTGAAAAGTACTACAGATTTATGTGAACTGGTACATTTAGGAACCCTAATAAAGAAATTGGTTGTCGAATAAAATTATTTTCTCAGTTGTTAAATATATAGTACCTATTTCATTGATATATATTGATATATGAAATAGGTACTGTATTTGTTTCAGTCACAACTCAAAAGTTTCCGTAATCAGAATACGTTGTGTGGACAGCAGTACATAATAAATAGTATTTCACGAATATTTATTAATAATGTTCTATGTACCAAGAGTGATTCTTGTCGACGGGTTAAAATTAATCTTCTAAAATAAAATAGTGCAAGTTGGAATAACAGTTTGCCGTGCTACGTAGTACAGTTATGATGTAAGCTACACGGCGAAGATAGTTTTTATTTGAGTTTTCCATTGCGTGACTAGAAACTAAACGTGAAATTGTAGAGCAGTAGGAAAGTAAAACAGTACGGAACAAACCATAGATGTTAGAGAAAGTTATTTGTAAAAATAATTAATATAGAGAGAAGAGAAAATTAACAGAACCTTTTCTCTCTTATAGAAAGTAGCTCATAATAAAAGCTATTAGTATATATATATATATATATATATATGAATTATGAGTAGGAATTGGTCCAGTATGCACGCGTTGGTCTGAGAACAGGAAATTACGTTAAGAGGTTAATGAAATAACTACAAGCTATCTTAATTATTATTAACTTATAAGTAATTATGTAATTAATACTGTCTGTTATTATACATTTCTCCAAAACATTTATAATTATATTATTTCATAAATATGCTTTGACATTTAAGTAAGATTTGAATTACAGATTTATTTATTTTATGATAAAATAAATTAAAAATACTTTGTTATAAGAAAGCTCATTAAGATTCCAAAAGTATTATCCCAAAACTACCATTTTTACTTATTAGGGACCACACTGAATAGATATAGCGAAATTTCTGTGAAGTTCAGGAAGGTGTCTGATAGTGTTTGAAGATCATATTGCTTTCAACTAATTTCACAGTTATTTTATCAAATATTTTTCCCATTTAATGTTCAATAAATGATTGTAGTAGAATAAATAGCAGAAAAGCCATGTATTTAAATTTTGGGATTTTGATACTTATTCAGCTTAGTAACCCGGACAAACACCGGCTCTCTTTTTCTTCGGGGCCCAGGTGGTTTGGATGCTCCGAGCTTGCCACTAAATCTCTTCCTTCCCCGAGACAGGCACATATACAATAAATGACTGTTTTTCATACTTTTCCTTTTATAACTTCCTGGGTGATAACAGGAAAGATTCTACCTAGAGTCTGCATGTTCTTCAGAAGCTTTTACGTACATGGTATATCCTGAAGTAGATATATTGGCAAGACGGAATCCTATAAAATATTCCAAGACTCCCTATATTTCGTTCCAAACTGTTATTTTGCCAAGCGGAATATTGACGTCAGCTTTTCGTAATTTATTCATGCGTTATCTCACCGCATAGTTAAAAATGCACATTCTTTAAATTATAAAAATATTCAAGAATGGGAAGAGTTGCTGAATTGTAGAATTATAACTTACTTATAAAGCCAATTTCAACATGAAGTGATACAAACATTATAAAAGCAGAAAATCATAACATTCGTTTTTGGTACCGTTTCTTAGATGAAGATAAGAGACAGTATTATAGCTACTGAGAATATATTTCTATATAATTCTTGAGGTGACAAATATTCCGCTTTTTGTTTTTTTATTCTAAATTATTGTAGAACAGTAACTATTTGTCAACTTTGTCATTAAAAATCCACGTGTCCGAAAACTATTACTTTAGAAACTTAGTTTTCTTTCGCCTTTCCTTAAGGCTGCACAAGATTCCTTACCGAGAATAATTCACTCTGTATTTTTGAACGATAAATCCTGAAACTGGCCCCTATTTCCATTATCTCTTTCAGATGACAATTGTGACAGCATCCGTTGCACGGCCTCATCCACACCAGCCTTACCAGTCTCCCCTTTATCAACTACCCAATCATAACTTTCAACGTTCATGATATATAAGAGTGTTGTAGAGCACTCTTTGGAAAAAAAAATCCTTTGACACAATTGACTTAGATGTAGTTTCATAATTTTCATGAAAACTTAAGTCGTTAAAAACCATGAAGTCGAATATTGTTGCGGGAATATAACTAAGGTCAACTCTAGTAATTATACTACGTCGTTAGTGTAACTTGTAGAGGAGTTGTAATAGTTTGTGTAATTCTAAAACAGACCGTTGAAAAAATATGCGGTTAAAATTTTTGTAACTTTCAATGCCGGAAATTGATGATGTTTGTTGATATTGTTTCCAAATTGAAGTAGAGTTTCTTAATCAACATTATTTGGCATGTAAGCTCAAACATAATGTTATTATAATAAGGCGATCGTCATTATTTTGTATGCCTTATACATGGCAAATTTATCAAATACAAATTAGTAGAAAATGTCCAACAGTCAGAATATTTATTTCGAAAGATTAAAAGTTACATATAATACAAAAGTAAAATTCTAAGTAACATTTATTACGTTTAGATAAATAAATAGCCAAATAACGGACAAAAAAATATAAATTAAATACCACACAACGTTTTTGAAATTCTTGTTGCTTTTGTCAGGTGACTAAAAAAAAACACACGAGGCACAGCACAAACCAGGCGTCGAACTGATTTGTCTAATTAGTAAACTTAAACAGACATTTTATATTTGATAGTTTCTTCCATTTGTTTAGGGACCTTGTCAACGTTATATTATAATAAAAACAAATATATGTAGGATCCAAATGTTTCAATTTGATTGAATCATTTTTAAGTTAAAAAATTTAGAGACCTCTATCAACTTCCATACCGAAATAAGGGATGCTGAAATTTATAAAAATTTCTACTATTTTATCAAATGAATGTAGTTTATGGAAAATATGTAGCTTACACTATACTTCCCATCTTTTAAAAAATGGTGTATAGAAAAAAAACGTTTTAATCCAAATACATTCCACGTAATTAATTAATTGATTTTTATTAGTTTTAAATTACTGAAATTTGCTAGGTTGATCATGTTTGAATGATTGATTGAAAAACAAATTATATTATATTATAATATATTTATTTATGTATATATACGAAAAACTATATTCCTTCGGTCTTAAAAATATCTATATTGAGAAGTCCCACAGCTAAATACTGAAAGAGAACACTAATGGGGAAGTCCTATTTCGATTTTTCACCCCACCGCCGTGCTGCACGATTACTACAATCAGTCAAGTTAAATGCAAATCGCTCTATATTTTCTGTCTAAGGATTCAGCTGTAGTAAAATTATAAAATGAGGTAAAATGAAAAATTAATTTCCTAACATGGCAGAGGAAGTTGAGGGAACAATGGAGGATGTATCCATTACGAAATATGTATGAAATAACAAGATAGTACAGAAGTTTTAATAATAGATTGTTCTTAAATATTGATAGTATGAATTGATGGCATATAGTAATTTCTATGGCTATAAGATTGCTAACACCACCGTACCCAATTATTAAGCGGATTTGTGCGAGATGAAAATTTCAATTAGACACCGTAATTATGAATTAGTCGAATAAAAATTGTTTCCTTTGTCGTGAGACAGAATAATTTTACAGTTTTCATTTTCTTTTATTAATAATTCTAACTGTAAGATTATCCACCTTAAGCCGATTTCAGAGCGCAAATCTCTTTCCGTTACGGAAACGTCATATAAATAGAACCGTGAACAGTTTGTGAGATTCAAATTGGAAATCGATCTTACAGTAAAACTTTCTTTGTCATAGAGTCATAATTTATTTAACTATCTTCTGTTTACGTTGTGTTGGCTTTGAATAGAAGTCGTTGCGCAACTCGCTAGCCCAAAGAGAATTCATAGGTAGCCTATATTTTAAAAAGTAAAGATATCGAATCCGTCGCAATTTGCTTGACGGGTTGAAGTAACACTCGTGGAAAATGTGTCCGAAAATTATAACTGATTTTCTAAAGCACCTTTGGATCAACAATATCAATCATTTATTGCTTTCAAATTATCTACTTTTAAGAGTAGTACTTATAAATTATAAAATTAACCATGTAACATGACGATCGGTGAAAGATTGTGAATGTGGTCTCAAATTAGTTATAGCGTAATCGGTAAATTGGAATTAAGAGCGATGTTGAAATTATATCAATAATTAGCGTTGGAGCAGATAGAGAAAATATTAATTTAATAAATTCAGGAGATGGGCTGTCAATAGATTACGGACAATAAGAAACTCTAATTTTCAGAGTGAATTAAAATATTTGTTTATGCTGATTAATTAGAAATTTTTATGTCGTAATTTTTAGTAATAGTAACAAACATTAATAATAAATTAATTTAAGAGAAAAGAATACTATACACACCAGTAGTCCATTATATTGTCTATACTATTTTCAATTTTTATAATTACCGAAACTTTTTACAGCGCATAACTGAACAATTATTTTGTGCTGTATTGTAAGCATAAAACTAAAAGAGAAATAATAACATAACTCCAGTTAAATTAGTTCAATCGTGAACCACAGAATACAACATAATAATTAATTTAAATTCGACTCCATAAATGTTAACGTTCTTGTGTGTACTAAGTTATTTCAACTCGTTTAATGCTGTATTATTACTTTTTTTATTTTATAGTTAAATTAAACTTATTTAACTCTTAATAACTTTGATGTGCAGAAATAACGATAAACAGTTTCCAAGTTTTTAATAATATTAAATAATCGGTTGGAAGCTTTCAACAAGTTTGTTGAAATCTTTCTTAAAGTCACAATAACTTTAAAAATATTAGTACATATAGGTACTTGGTCACTAATATACAACTATGTTGTTTATTCAACAAGATCCGTTCTTAAAATGGTCCTTTTGACCATAATGTGGCCTCTTAATAAATTAATTGAAGTATACCCTAGTTAAGGCTCTCAATTATCGTTGGTTCGTAAGTTTCAAGAATCAGGCTTCTAGAGTGCACATAAATTCATTTTACAAAAATAACGATATAGTAATTATGATTATATATTACGCGTAGAAATGTAGTCGATTTCTTTTGTTTCCCCTCTTAGACCTTAAAAATACGTCGTTGTTATACTTTTTTTAGTAGTTATTATAATTGAAACCCATCAATTTGCTTTTGGGATAAATTGCTAAAGGTAAAATACTGATCTTTCATCTTTGTTTGCTTACTCATTAATACGCCTCTCAACCAAATGTTTTTGTCTGATGGTTTCCATTGCGGATAATAATTAACGATCGTTACGGTGAAGGAAGTTGGGCCCTTGTTTGGCGTTTCCGGAGCAACTATCTCGCTCCAGAAGCGACGTACATCGTGTTATCTTCTCATCTCTACTGAGATAAGCCGCGCGGATGGAATTAAATCCTCTATATTGTTCTCGTATCTTCGCACCACTTTTCAAAATAAAGACTGAGCTTTTGTTTATAAACCCCGCTAACGAAATCTAGAACTCATCTTTCACCGCACACAAATTGCTACGACCGTAGGGGCCGGGAGGAACTGTTTCGAAAATACTACACCAACTGGTCGGTGGATTAAATTATTATTTTTCAGTGTTCAACGAGTACGTTATTTGACATTAAAGGGTTATAATTTTGAAAGCGTAACTAGTTCTGAGCGCTTGTCTGATTGAAGCCTCGCTGTCGAGCACAAAGTCTGCTTGGATTTTCGAGTAAATTTGTAGCTACATTCGTACTAAGCCCCATTTCAGTAAACCGTTATGTGCAATGGAATATTCAATGAGAAGGCGCGTTTCGCAGCAAAAAGATTTAGTGAACTTTTTATCAGTAATGTTTGAGCCATATTTTTAAATGGGAAATGACGGGACAGTGGACTTTTTACGGGGCTACGCAAATATTACTGCGCAGAGTGCAAAATTTGTATTGTTCTCCTACATGTTTGATTTTCGACCTCTGTGTTTGACCTGCGTAATTACGTTATTTAAACGGGCAAGTTCTTTTTCACTTGACAAATAAAAAGAAAGAAATATTTCCTCGTATGGATATGGAAGGAAAATTGGATATAGAATAATTCCTAATGAAATAAAATTTACATTTCGTAAAAATTAATTTTTAAATTATTTTATCTCTATTTAGGGGAAGACAATGGTGAAAATTTATAACGTTAAATAGAGAACCGTGGAATGTGAATTGATAACTTCAAGAATTTAAAAGAAAAACAAAACTAGTAATACGAATCGTATTTATTTTCAAAACTTATTAGTTTTATGCATATTAGTGAAATCTAGTTTCTAGAAAAACTTGGAAAAATAATATTTTTATATTCTGGCATAACTGCAGTTTCTGTATTTATTAAACCTGTAGTTTACACTGAATCGTTTAAAATTAAATAATTATTTACAGAAAAAATTAAGAATATAATTTTTATGAAAAAAGTCTGATACTTTTTCTATTTTTTCTTATCTTCTTTCATCTACTTTAATATACAACTTTCTATTTCATTCCTGTTTTCAACTTCATACAGACTAATTTTTTCTTTGGTCTTTTTGACGTGAAATTTTAACATTGAGTTTTTTTTAAAAAAAACAGTGCAGCTATAATACTTTTAAAAATTAAATAATATGGAATGACTCCGTTAAAAGCATTCTAATTAAATAAATGTACAGCCATGTAACTGACAAAAATATGTACCAAATTAAGTACCAAACAACGCTTCTGCAATCTTTGTTGCTTTCGTCAGATGCTTAAAAAAACGCAAGGGGCGTAAGAACGACACCGCAGCTAGGTGAAAACTAAAAAGCCTTTGGCTATTTATTTATCTAATTATTATTCTACTTGTCTTACATTATTCGTATATATTACGAGTTCGTTTATATTTATTATGCGTGGATTTATTCGGAAAAGTTCTGTTAAATAATTCTTAATTGTAGCATCCCTTAGGCAGAAATGGTATCTAATTAAAGGCGAGGATTGGCGAGAGAAACATTCATTAAAATTTATGGTAGGCACCATTGTTGTTTTAACTTTCTCGTGGAAAACAGGTTGTTTAGTTCAGGAATAAATGTATGAATGAATGTCTTGAATTTGCAATATTAAAGCACATAACTGTATAAATTTAATATAGTTATAGAGTTTGAATGAAAGATTCTAATTAACGAAAGAAATACTGTTCAACTTATTATTTAAATGTAAATGAGCCGGTAATATGTAAATTTCTATAACTAAATAAAAAACTCGCACTAGATTCATGCTATTGACGAAAGCAACAAGTTTTTCAGGAGCGTGCTATTTAATTCAGTACTTATTTTTTTCTCTTATTTGTTTATTTATTTTTATCTAATTAATAAATTTCATGTTTTCAAACTAATAAACATTTTAGAGAGCGACGGCTTTTCCGGTGAATCTGCTGATTCCCGGTGAATAAGTTAACCTGTTGACAATGGCGGAGCTTGCCGTCGAAACGTTGTTATTCAACAAACAATTGGCCCAGGCTGAGACCCCAGAATTTTATCTATAATGAACATTTATAAATCACTCTCATTCACAGAAATATAATATGTATAAACATTTTTTTTAGGGCAACAGGCTACATGAGGGTAGTTCACGTTGGGCAACTCCCCTTTAAATGCATAGGAAGGGATTTGAAAGGGGGGATGCGGAAGGGTAGAGGAAGGTAGCCAAGGGTTACTAGGGCCCCCGGGCTATATTTTAAGGATCCTACCCGGCATTCGCCTAAAGAAATGCAGGGAAAACCTTAGAAAAACCTGCATCGGGTAGGTCGGGCACTGTGTACTTGTCCCACGCCCTTCCGATAGCGGGAGAGGAGTTTGCAGTGGGGACGCAGCATTCCCTTTCTCTTGTACAAGATTCTGCCTGCGAGAGAACATCCCTCGCAGGCAAGGTTCCTCCTATAAATAAACAATTTACATATATATATATATATATATATATATATATATATATATATAGAGAGAGAGAGAGAGAGAGAGAGAGAGAGAGAGAGAGAGAGAAAGAGAAACAGGGAGAAACATAGTAAAAAGTGTTAAGAAACGTTTTATAACGGAGATTGAATGTCTAATGTTTTAATTAGTTACGTACTTAATGTTTTGTCCAACACATATGAATTGCAATCTTGGAATACACATCATGAATATGTACAAAGATGTATAAACTATTCCATAGTAGTTTCTGTTAAATAAAACCATTTAATAATTATTAAAAAATATTAGTGGACCTAAAGAGACTGAAAATATGTGTTTACAATTAAACATCAGTTATATGAATCGTGACAAGAGTACTAACTGATAAAACAATCGATGCTAAAGTATATTTATCTTTTTAACGTATTAGTAGCGTATAGTGACTAATATTTATTTCTGAATTTAGCTATATATCGTTGTTTTGCAACGAGGTTTACAGTAGACGGGCATACAGCTATGTTTTCGGCCCAAACATAAGCTACAGCAAACTATATTGAACGTTGGCGGATGTAGAGGAAGGTAATGGCATACCACCAATGCAGCACTGCATGGAAATAACAGCTTCTAAGCGCCACTGGGTTGTTCACTGGACTTGCGGGAATTACTGTACTCTAGCTAGATCCAAATTAAATTGTTCCACAGTAAAAGAAATCAACTGAATTTAAGTAACATGCCAGATGTTACTGCTCTGGATATTTGGAGCGCAATCGTAGTTGTCTAATGGTGGGTTGACCAACTGGCCAGCAAACAATAAAGTATTCATGATAACTTCATAGGAGAGCACTTGTTCTCTTTAACAGAAAAAATATAATATTGGAATACGAGAATGAATTTGTATCATCATTTTCACGTTAAGCTAAGCAGTTTTCATTAAGGTACTCTACCATTAATAAGTATATAGTGTTATCATTTTGTAGAGTAACAGGTTACATGAGCGTAATCCACGTGGTGGCAACTCCCCTTTTAATAACATAGGAAAGGATTTGAAAGAAAGGGTACAGCAAGGTAGCCAAGGTTTAATTAGGGCGCCCGGGGAATGGTTTAAGAAGCCTACCCGGCAATAGCCTCAAAATGGTGGTGGATAATCGCTAGAAAACCTGGCGGGCGCTTGGTACTTGTCCCACGTCCTTCCAATGGCGGGAAAAAATGGCTGTGGGAAACGAACAATATTGTTAGTAAGTAGAACTTTGAAAAGTGGAGAGCAAAGATGAAAGAAGATTCCATTTTTTGCCTTGAGAATATGAAAATTATGCACAAACAATCTTAAAAGTTGCAGTTCAAATGTAAAATTGAAGTCCTATTCCAGTCATAGCACAGGGGTGGGACAAGTACCTATAGTCCGACCTACCTAATGAAGTTTTTCTAGGGTTTGTCCAACATCACTTTCAGGTGAATGCTGTGTAGGATCCTTATACTAAACTACGGGGGCCACAGTTAACCCTTGGCTACCTTATTCTCCATTTCTAATCCCCTTTCAAATCGTTCCCCATGCTATAAATGTGTTGTTGTTACCACGTGCACTACCCTCATGCAGTCTGTTACTCTAAAACAAAGTACATATTGATACATAAAGTACATTATGATATTTCCGATTCTGGTCCTAAAATAACATTTTCTTATTCCGAGACACCTAGACCAGGCCTACGAGGAATATGCACCGGGGTCACGTATAGAGCAACCGTTGTTTTTCATTGCTACCACTGAAACATTCGGCCATTTCCTTCCAAATCTAGTCGAAGAAAGGAGCCGTTAATTTTGCGTCCCCACAACAAACCACACTATACGTCGGAAAAGCACGTATAACCGACCCTTCGTCATATAGGATTTTCTCTGCATTGAAATATAGAAATATAGAAATGAAGGCCTAGCTAATCATGGCTACCTTCTGCATTCCAAATTACTATATCGTCCTATGCTGTTATAAGGAAATGTATTTTACCTCCAAAAGAATAGTATATCCATAGTTACTGGAACGTTAAAGGATGTTTCCAAAGCCTAAAATATATTATGCTCAATTTTTAGCAATATAGTTTCTATGATAAAATAAAATATAACGCAATGGGATGTAACTATAAATATTTGAAATATAAATTGACAGGAAAGTAAATCGTGAAAATGCACATCACATGTAGGTGAGAAGAATGAGGTATTTTTAAATCAAATGATAAGAGAGCAGAAGTGAAGGATATGTAGTTCAACAAAAACGACAAATGAAATGGAAATGTTGTCTCGGATCAGCAGTAGAAAAAGAGGTTCGAGTGAATTAGGGTTTGCGATCGGTTTTATACGAATGACTATCCTTATTCTTGAATGTTTGTTTATAATACAAATTTTTTTTTAAAACTATAATTCATGTCTGAGAAATTGCAAAAGACTGTTACAGAGATAAGAAACCATAAGATAGTCTCTAGCTCTCACTTATCTGCTACAGATAAGGTAGTTCTCAGTTCCAGAATTGACTTAACGCCGCAGAGAGCGTAGACAGTTTTTAGTTGGCAGCATTTTCTTTTCCAATAACCAAATCATCTTTATACTGCTTATATGGTAAGTTTGTAAATAACTTCTTCGAATGGGAAGCGTCCGTTGGCTTATGTAGAATATTGAATACATTTTACAGTAATTAATAAGAAAATGTTTTTTTAATAATTTATTTAATATTTGTATTGTCGGCGTAATAATTATGGCCCAGGTATTGTAAACAACAGTCAGCGTGGCGTAATAATGTGGTGTTCTGGAGACGTATTATTGTCGGCGTATATTTGAGGTTGAAAGCTGGCACGAGAAAACAAGGCAGTCTGTTTTGGTGGGCCGGCCGATGGTGGTCATGGCGAGTTCGTAACTAAAGCCACTCGAAGGTGGTCGCATGCAGCCTAGGATATTAAGTGAAACAGTAAAGTGGAGAGGCTGCATTAATATTCAGAACAGTAAAGTACAATCGTCATTTTTCATTAATATCCAGGACAGTAAAGTCGGCTGGTAGATGTTGGATGAAAAAGTTCTAGAACGAATGTTGGAGACGTGTTCGGTGATCAGTTGGCCGGAACTTTAGCAACGTGATTTTTAGAGTGTTAGAGTAAAATTTTGAAAAGTGGTTACAAGTTAATAAGAGAAATATAACCCAGCAGAGATTTAAAACTGATCAACATTCTACAGGACTTCATTATGTGGTTATCGTGCTGATTTATGTTGTGAACAGTAAATACCATGGCCAGTTAACTAAATTTTATTTTAAATGTCCAGTGAAGTGTATGAGGATTGTGCTATGAGAGCAACTCTGATAAACTGGTATGTAAAATAAATTCCATTGTAAACCTAAAATAAAAAATGAGTATCGTCAGATTCCATTATATTTCTTTAGATTCCTCTGGATTTCGGATTTATTTAATTTTTTAATGTTAACATTTTCTTGTAAATTTAATTATTTTTTTGTGACATTTTTTTTCATTTGATTTGGTGATAATAGCACATTTCCCGGAACTATTAGAGACCCAATAAGCGGCCCTAAAGAATAAAGAATTTCACTAAAAGCTGTGGCAATTATTTAAAAGTTTATGAACAGAATCCAAAATAAAAAGAAATTTGTATTAAATGATTCATCTTTAAATGTTACTTGTTAAAATTTATTTATAAATACCATTAATTACACATCGTGTGGCATTATTAGTCAACCATTATAGTTTTTGGCATAATTTCTTTAAATTAATTATCACATAATTTGACGCTGCAACGTGAGTTTATTTTACATAATTAAATTTTTTATTACAGTAATTTCACTTAAACGTGGGGATTTTATTATTATATTAATTAGAATATCACAATTTTTATTTTATATTGTTTATTACAAAATATTATCAACAACTTTAATTCTTTCAGTGGGTTGTACGAAGAGTAGTTCGCTAATATATTTAACGTATAGCAAAATATAAAATTTAATGATATATATATATATATATATATATATATATATATATATATATTGAATTAATCAACAAGAAGGCTTTAATTAAATTTAAAGAATTTGCCCCATGTTGTGGTGACCATTTAATGAAATAATCAACTATTTATGCGTTTAATTTATTTGCCCCACGTTGTGGTAGCCATTTATGTAATGATCAAAATAAAAAGGTTAATTAAATTAAAAGATTATAAAACATTTTAACAAACAAAATAATTTATTATTTATTATCAATTTGATGCTTTCAAATTTAATTAAAACAATTACAATCAAAATTTAATATCTCTTCTCTCAGGGTGTCCACTGGGTTTGATAATTAACAAAACAAAATGATTTAATAAATCGATTAACAATTCAGTTAAACATTTACCTAAAAACAATAAGTCGATAAATGAAAAGTGAACGAAATCTGACTTTTCCCATTTAGTTACCGTTAACAAATATTATTATCAAAGTTCTGGTTACTCACATAATGTCCGACTGGTACCAGCATTCTTTTGTAGCTTCAAAAGTACACTATAATACAAATTTTATTACACTGATTCTAAATTTCCTCACAGATTCTACACATACGCTGTCGAAATACACGTACTCCGTTCTCAGGAACCTCTGATGATCGTCTCCTTGATCAGCTATCGCATGTCGGTTTCCCTCAATGCAAAATTGTTGAATAATTTTTTTATAATAATGACGCACCCTTTGCTCCACCGTTGGCTAGTTGTTAGAAAAGGTCTCTGTCCAACTTGCTCACAGGAACTCACGATTTGCAAATTTTAGACTTTTCGTGATTTATTTATCGATTTGGATCGAACTGCTAAGTATCTCGGTGAAGATTTGTTTTTAATGTCTCTCCTCTCGTGGCTGACCGTAGACTTAGACTGCCGACTGAAGACTGCCTATACTTTTGCGCGCGTAATCGCCTTTCCGATTCTTCAACAAAGAAACAGAACTCGCCGCTCATTGTTGCTTTGCTCGCTCATGCCGCTACCATTCCTTTATTCGCTAACAATTTAAATTATTTAAAAACAATTAATGGCTTAATTAATTGGCATTACAATATATATGCATAATATCTGTTATGGGAACCGAGGGTTGGCTAAAGCACGACTTCAAGTCAGTGCGAATACAACGCAGAGAAGTTGGATGTCAACTCACACTATTAAACATTCACTTACGTACTCAAATTGATTAATTATAAAATGTTGTATTAGACATTATAGTTTGACGATGTGCGTTCCATGAGTATTGATTAACCATATCAGACATTTAGTTGATTCGCGTACAAAAAATATAATAGACGTACAAAAAATTTACGAATATATGGAAGTACGCTATTTAAGAAGTAATATACCAAATGTATATATATATATATATATATATATATATATATAATGAATAGCCAAAATTAATAATTATTATATTTCAAACTTCTGTTTATTATAATTTATTATGTAGTTGGTACGTTCTCGATATAAATATACCATGTGTTCACTTTCATTGTTTCCTTCTGATTAACATTTTAGAGACTTCGTATAAATTTACTTTTTTTTGCAAAACTTTCACAGTGGTCATAAATAATACTTAAACGGTAAAATATTTTTATAACAACTTTAAGGATTGTTTCCTTTTTGTTAGAACGTCTTCTGTTCTCGGATATATATGCACAACTTTTAGTTCTAATTATGTAATCAATTTGCCTTATCTGTGCAATCTCCTAAAATTTTCAACAGCAATTCTGTCAGTGAAAATGGAAACTCAGACTAATAGTACTACAATTAAAGGCGGGAAGAATTTATTCCTTGTAAAAGGTTCTTACAAACTCCTTGGAGAAATAAGTTAGCCAAACTCGTCCCACGTGAGTGCACAGACTTAAATGTTTTGCACACTCGGAGGAGACAAAGTGAAATTTTGTTACCATTTACAAAGAAAGTTTGGTCTGAAATACGTCCCTGGCGAGTAATAAGAGTCAACTTTTGTATGACAACTTCATCTTGCCATAACCTTCACTCAAGGTACCGTCAACGGTTCCCCTAAGGGTCGTTTAACTTTAGAAGCCAACACACCAAGGATTGCAGATTCCCATAAAATTTCTGTCGTAAATGACTGAGTCATCAATACTTCACGCCTACGAGAGTTAGCTTTCTGAAAATATTCTATTCATGCGGTCCGTTGTGAGATTTTTAAAAAACAAAAGAATATAAGACAAAAATAATTAACTAAATTTGCTATTCTTTCAAAATGGCCTGATTCTAGCAAAAGATACAGAAATTGGAGTGTTGAGTACGATATAAAATTGTCTTCCACCAATTTAGATATTGCCACAGATTTCACAGTACAAGTCATGCATGGATAGTGAGAAACAGATTGTTCGGAGTTTTCCAGACCATAAGTAACTGCCTGGTTTGGCAAAACAAGGAATAATTGTGAGAGAAAAATGGATCCCAAACACAAGAGGTGAGGTCATTTTACTTTTACACTCGACACACCGACACGGTGTAAATATTTGTTAATGTTCTTGCGAACTTGTAGCTCCCTCCAAGCGGAACTGCGTTAATCCCGGTGTTATGCAAATCTGAGGAAACGGCTGAAGAGAGTGACCCACAAACAATGGAGGCCCGGCGTGCACACAGACCGCAGTTTGACTCGATCCGGGAACCCTGGCTTTGTGTTCCCAGCAGCACGCTCCCTAGTCCTAGGGAACCGTCATTTACAAAGTTCAAATTCTCAACCGTATTACCTAACAAACCTCATCTAAAATAGTCGGACCATTGTAGCGACGTTCCCGAACGTGCACAATGGAAGACCTCGCTCTACCGGAAATGTTATTTTTTTCACGGAACGGGAACATTTTCTCCGTAATTAACGATCTTGACGACTGATTAATGGTGACGAAATGACAATAACGTTCTTATATATAATTATAAACGCACAAATGATGCATAATATCTTTATAAAATCTTCATGGCACACATTGACACTTTCTGGCAGTTTTTTGGATGGAATATACATAGAATTGTAAGGACTGACGAAATATTTAATGTAAGTTTTCTTCCATACTTATCAAGAGAACTCCTGATTCCAGGAAAAATAAGTATTCAATTAATTTGGTTATTGTATAGTAAGATCTCTAAATGAAACCATCTAGAGTAAAATAATTGCGATCGGTCAGCCTCAGATTCTCCAGCTGCTCAAATTTCAATGACTTATCTGTTTTTTTTTAAGGGTAACAGGCTACATGAGGGTTATCCACATGGTGGCAACTCCCCTTTAATAGCATAGGAAGGGATTTGAAACGGGGGATGCGGGAGGGTAGAGAAAGGTAGCCAAGGGTTAACTAGGGCCCCCGGGCTATGGTTTAAGTTTCCTACCTGGCAATTCGCCAAAAAGTGATGCAGGGAAAACCTTAGATAAACCTGAATCAGGTAGGTCGGGCATGTACTTGTCCCACGCCCGTCCGATGGCGGGAGACGGGTTTGCCGTGGGGTCGAAGCTTTCCCCTCTCCGTGCCTTGACCGGTTTAGGAGGCAGCTGGCCGACTATTCCAATACGAATAGCGGACAACTCTTACCGTATGCCCAAGGTCTGTGGCCCCGGAACATACACCTATCAAAACAGGCCGAGGTGCCTCGGCATGTGGGAACCTTAGTTCAAAAAACCCAGAGAGATGTGAAGGCATCTCCAAAGGTAGCCTCCGCCAGAGCTCTCTGGAAAGGTTCACCTGCGAGAGAATTCTCTCGCAGGCTTTGCCATCATTTATCTGGTTTTTTTGTTTGTTTTTTTGGGCAACAGGCTACATGAGGGTGATCCACATTGGGCAACTCCCCTTTAATATCATAGGAAGGGATTTGAAAGGGGGGATGCGGAATGGTAGAGGAAGGTAGCCAAGGGTTACTAGGGTCCCCGGGCTATGGTTTAAGGATCCTACCCGGCATTCGCCTAAATAAATGCAGGGTAAACCCTAGAAAAACCTGCATCAGGTAGGTCGGGCATTGGGTACTTGCCCCACGCGCTTCCGGTAGCGGGAGAGGAGTTTGCTATAGACAGATATTACATGGACTAAACCAGGTGGCATAGTTTATGTTACATACAATATAAAACATAAAATAAGGAAGTAAAATATTTCTATATTACATCTTCAAGAAATAAGACACTCGAGAACAAAAACTAATTTTTTTCAGAAAGGAAAATGTAATTCAGATATTATTTGTTCTGCTAAATTCAAATATGATATCGGATTTTCCATATAACGCAAGGTTTTCGAGGTACAGACAGTTGTAATTTCAACACAGTAATATTTTCTACATAATGATGTAACCTAGAAAATAAGAAATGACGGTTTCCGGTATATTTTGCCTGTGGAACATCCGTCTTGACGGTCCAGGAAAATCGGCCAGCATATTAGGATTTCAATAGACTTGATGCATCTTTTCCATAGCTGCAATCTTCCGTTGAAAGTGTTCCCCGCGATCATGGCTCAAAGCGCAAGATTTTTTAGGGGTGAGTGCAGGAAGTATATTTTTGAGGAAATATTACAAACGAAATTTTTATAAGATCGCTAAAAGTAACATGACAATTTTCTACCTATCCATTCCCAAAGAAACTGTAACTTTTTTTGAATGCTTGACTTAATCGTTTCATCGTGCATTAGGGATCTTATTTGTGGGTCTACAAATATTCGTTCTTTAATTTTTGCTTGACTAATTATTGGAAGCTTCTGGTTGAAGTACACGAAAGTAGGAGTATTGTCCATGGCTTTGACGAAACTCTTCATTAATCCTCGTTTTATATGTGAGGTTGGTTCACCTTTTTATTATTAAAAAATGCTTCATGTTTCATATTTTTCTGTTCAGGAATGAATGATTATTTTTTAGGAAATTCTTCTCTAATGTATTTTTTTTGTCCCTTGTATCCCAGTGACACAAAAACAACCGCACTTCGAGTAACCAAGCTGAAGACAAATAATACCTTCAAACCACCACAAATATTCCTACCATACAGCGTCTATTGCACCTTTTTCGATATAAATTTAAAGTTGTTTCTTTCATAGTAGGAGAGTGAGCCAAAAGTACTGATGGTAATTTATTGTCATTATAAAGAATCACTGGTTTTTAACTAACTTGAGAGGAATAAAATAACAAGTGCATTTGGGTCATGTTCAATACCAAATGTCTACGTAAGAGAAGACATTTCATTAAAAGACACTAAGCAATTTTATTCAGAAAAATAGCCTTTCAATTGAATAAGTAGATATCATTATATTCTTTTGGAGGAGATTCAGTTCTTTGATCCGGGAACCAATCATTTCAGGCAGGTTTTTAGACAACTTTAATTTTTGTATGAGTTCGTTAAGATTTTCTTGAATCAATAAATGAGGCCAAAAAAAACAGAACAAAAAAGAGTTTATTTAAATATTATGATGGAGAAATTCCGAATATATGTTTCAAAACACGATAAAAACACATTATGTACAAGTATTGGAACTTGTACGAAATTACATGTTGAGAAGCTGTCAAATCATTACCGTAAAATTGCTATTAAAGTAGCAGTAAGAGAGAAAAAGCTGTGTACTGGAATACGAAACTCAAAGGGAAATGTATTTGTCAGTAGTTCTTCCGATTTAAGTTGACAATATCGGCTTTTCGCGAAGTTGATAGAACCACTCATCCTTGTATTTGGTCCGGAATGGACAGAACGTATGAATCAATAACCAAACCTGCTTCGTGGAAAAATATTCGAGAAGACCGCAAAGTTAGCAGCCGATCGCTGTGTCATCTGCAGGCTTCCAGTTGGATTTATGGAGAGCACTGCCACGTTTCGAAAAAAATGCTAAACATATTTTGTTCCACCACACTCAATTTAGTAAAACGTAGAGTAAAATATAATCACGGAAGTTGCAATATGTAATATGAAAGTACAATTCTTAATAAATTAAATTAGGTTCTTTCAATTGATACAATTTTCAATGACATACACATTTTTTATTTCTTCTCTATTGGCTGTATGGTGCAATTTTTAATGAACTTTAATGAATGCAAATGCTCTGACATAAAAATTATGTTTTTAACATTATTAAACAATAATTCACAATCATTTTGAGTAAATAACGCTACATTTAATAGAGTACATATCTAAGTAAGGAAGCTTTTGTAAAATAAGATATTAACATCTTGGACAATATGTTAATAATGTTTAATGTAGTTTTATGGGAAGGTATAACAGACAGACAAACGCGGATAAACCTATCATCATGTTGGGTAAATTCAGAACTGTCGGTAAAGTTACTGATAGAAAATTATACTGAGGTGTTGACTTTGAGTCTTTATTATTATTATTATTATCTTTATTTTGTCTCTTCTACTTCAGAGGTAATTACCGATTAACCAGTTAAGTGGGCCTTACGTATAGAATCGGTTTTTCTTACAAACAAGTATATGTTATAAATTGATATATTCTGTAGATACTCATTGTTTATAAATTAAATTAATGTCTTTAAAAATACTTTTTTTCACATTATATGAACTGTTTATTTCTTGTAGGTCTGTGTTCTCGAGAACGTTCATTTTTATATGAATAATTATAATAATCTTAACTTCGAATATTTTTTTCATCATTATTATGATTATATTATTAGTGATATAATTATTGACGATAATTGGCATTAGATCATAAATAATCTGGTAAAATCTGTTATTTTTCCGGAATAAGAAATATTTATGTAACCAATATTCGAAAACTTGTTATACTAGCAAAGTTATTAATATGTGAAAAATTTTGAAAATACGTTAAATTCATAAAGTTTAAAGTACATTTATCCATCATCCATTAAAGTACCTCGGTTAATGACGTGGCATACATTTTTTGTATAACGGACTAATAATCAACGATTAAAAATGTACCCAATCGATTTAATTACACAGAAGATAAATTAAATAATAAGAATTAAATTTAAAAGTTCTTGATTATATTGTTCCAGAGAGTATTATGGCTATAAATACGTTGTTTTTAGATTAATATATCATTTAATTAACATTGGCATGGCGGTTTTTGATTTGTGCTTGTTCGTTTATTGTACTGACTGCCTGAGTCTTAGTAGCTCAATTATGATTATTCAACCGGAAGTAAGCATGATTTTTGCATTTTTACTTATTATTTACCTCCATTACATATATAAATAGGATTCTTAGTGATAGATTAGACGGTGGAAACAGTAAAAAGGTATAAGGTAATTTTCATTTTAAAATAATTATTTACTTTGAGACGGAATTACTATAAAAAGAATAGGGATTTATTAATGTAATTGAGGAGAGTGTAAAATATAATCATATTTTAATAACTTAATGCTTTGCAGTTGAGTGAAAAGCAGCAAGGAGAATTGCAGAGATCTGTACGTGTCTTATAGTTTCTGTGTTAGTCTTCAATAGTAGTAACAGTTATAGATGAAATGTAACTATTTTTTCCCTCTTTATTTAGTGTTCTTTTTGTATGTGCCGTAAACAAAGTCACTGGATTTTGCCCAATGCTATTGAATAAATGTATATACTTAATATATATCTATATAACCATGAATTTACTTGAAACTTGACAATACACGTAGCCTGAGAAATTTAGAATACAAATATGATAATTCTTTGAACTTTTTCAGCCGTTCAAAAGTTCAACATATTAACGTTTAATGTATATAGAAAATGTGTAGACTTTACGAACGCACTGATGTAGCTTTAATATTTTAACAATATTAAACTAAAGAGAACTTCCTCTTAACATCCAATATTGTGGAACGGATAGTGAAATGAGATAAAGTAATTAATGATGTAATGGTATTTTATTACATAACCAGTATTTTCTATTAACGGTAATCTAAGTTGATTTGATTGCGCGCATAAACATTGTATGTCTTAAAGATATTCATTTAATTACATCTTTAGATTTCACTAATTTAATTACATTAGAAAATGATTGTGTATATATTTTTGAAACATAATTTTAGTTCATATTCAGCTTTAAAGAATAAACAAACTCTACAACTCCACTAAAATATAAATAGTATAAAGTCAATTAATATTTTATGGGTCAATTTCTTACAATATAAAATGAAGATATTTGATATGAATAGTATTATAAATATATCATGATTTTAAAAATATATTACATTAGTTTTGAAAGTAAATAAAGATAATTTCTATTTCATTGTTATTAAATCATTTCAGAACCGTTTCAATCGAACTCCGGTTAATTAATTTTGATTCAAATTACATAAAAATAATTTTAATACAAAAATTCGGCAAGAAAAAAGTTTCCACCATTAAAATTGTAATTGAATTTATATTTAACTGACATGATGAAGTTAAGCGTACACATGCAAGCACTATCGATAGTAATGACAGCATAAATCATGGTTTAGTAAATTGGAAGTAATTTCTCGTGCTTCAATAAGCATTATATAATGAAATTAAATTTTATCCGGCTGCTGCTAATGACTGCAAAGTGCTTTCTATGTACACAGATGCCATGTGTGTTTGCTAACTTGAGCGTTTGCAGTGTGGTGAAATGGAAACGTGGGAGACTTCGTCAATATATATTTAAGAATGAAATTGTAGACCTCATTCACTTCTTAACAACGAACGGACTTTCTCAAGAAGTCTATAAATTACACTTTGCAAATTCAATAATTCTTTTTGTAATTTTGAACACAACATATATATACAGTGTTATCTAGTAGGTGAGTGGCGAAGCTAATTTTTCATTTCCTTTGATGTGGTAAGAAGCAAGAGTGTTAAACTGGAGTTAAAAGTAGTACTATTATTAATATACAATGGTTTTTCATCATTAACTGTTTCATCGGTAGTTTAAATTCCTAATGAAACGTGTAAGGAATGTTAAGACGATATACGTGTAAAGCCATTTAGTTTAATAGAAAACGTAGTTTTCAATTCCAAAGCTGGAAATTAACTGAACTTAATACATTTATTGATTACAATTGATCAACAAATATGACTGAATGTTTTTAAAATAATATTGATACACTCAGAGTACTATGTACTCACATACTATTAGAAAAGCGCATTATTTTCAGTTGATTTATATTTATTGTAACATATTCTAAAAATTTCATAAGTCGTCCAAAAAATAGTTAGGTGATTTGCTATTATTTTTGGAGATCCATTTCTTCGGAATAGGAAAAATTAATAATTCAGGGAGACTAAGCCGGTGAATTTCTGGAAGCAACAATAAATCTAACTTCAATTTCAGCCTCTGAAACTTCGCAATGGGAAAATACATACTTGTGAGGACGTTTCTTCATTATTTCCTGACCTACATGGTCCAATAACAAAACATAAGTCTCCATATATCGTTAGTTCTTTTCTTAATAATAATAATAATAAATAGCTTACTATTTATAGTAATATAAATAAATAAATAGACGGGGTCACAGACCTTGGACATACGGTTGTTTTGTTCCCATTGGAACAGTCGTCAAACTGCCTCCTAAACTGGTCGAGACACGGAGAAGGAAATTATGCGTCCTCACAGAAAACCCCTCTCCCGCCATCAGAAGGGCGTGGGACAAGTACCCAATGCCAGACCTACCTGATGCAGGTTTTATAGGGTTTGTCTTGCATCACTTTTAGGCGAGTAGTATCACTTCACTATAGCCCGGGGGCCATAGTTAACCCTTGGCTACTTTCTTCACCCTTCCGCATTCCCAATTTCAAATCCCTTCCTATGCTATTATAAGGGAGGTGTCGCCATATGGATTACCCTAATGTATCCTGTTACTCTAAAAAAATCAGTTAAATTATTTTTTGTATACAATTCATGAGAAAAATTAGAGGCAAGTTTCTGATGCCTTGTCTGTTACGATCTGAATTGTCTATGGGGATAATTTCTCGAGAATTCCAAAACTTTGTGACTTTTTTGGAACTAGTTAACCTGCAGACAATTTCGGTTTCGACAGTTTTTTTTAAGCTACTGTAGTGGTAGATCAAATCAACAGTGAGCAAACGCGTCTCTCATCTTAGACATATTTTTGAGACATTATGTTTAATAGAAAATTGAAACCACCGAACCAGGGCAATGACGGCAGAGTATTTAAAGTTTCTCACAAATCAAATTGTGTCGATACTACTTTAAGTTTAAAAGTATTTATTAACTTACCTTAGTATATACAAAAGTAACAACAAGATACAATTTCGGATCTTTTTCAGAAATACATATAATTAATTTTATATTACATTAATATTAAATTATGATGTTAATAGATATCAATAAATGTGATTTATTGGGTTTCTTTGTTTTAGGTAAGTTTCGCATGGCGCTTCTTAGTATTGGTGAGTCGGCCTTAAAATCTCCTGAGTCCTCTAAATTTTGGTCCTTCACCTCTGGTAAAATAAGTGAAGCAATAGTTTAAATATATATTTTTAAATTAGGAAGTTATAATATTATGCTGAAAATGCATATTAATTATGTAAATATCTGAAACTTACAAAATTTACAAATAC
The DNA here is from genome assembly GCA_037074705.1 of Zhengitettix transpicula. Lineage (NCBI taxonomy): Eukaryota > Metazoa > Arthropoda > Insecta > Orthoptera > Tetrigidae > Zhengitettix > Zhengitettix transpicula. The sequence goes on from CM073590.1 coordinate 199,386,910, forward strand.
AAGATGTTAACTATTAGCTTAGAACTATCACTCATATTTTTTTAAATACCATTTTACCATTATAGAACATAAACGTATAAATGGAAATTTTTTCGATTACTCTGAATGTAAAATTGTGAAAAGTTCCCATTTTATTCTGAAATTTTAAGGGCAACAATGTTTCGCTGCCTGCTTAAAATTCATGGAATTCTTCTCTTCATTATCTTCTGAGGAGACTTTCACGTACTTTCATATATTATAATGTACACGGATGTACATATTATTCCGAATTTGATGTTTCATCTGTACCGAAATTAAATTCAGCAAACCTAATATAGTTGGTTAGCAAAGAATCGTTGGATGTAATAATTTAGTAATCTATGATTTGAGAATTCCTTTATTAATTCTATTAGTTTCCATAATTACTTTATTTAATATATTTAAATAGAGCTTCCGTCCTCAGAGAAGGTTTATTTCTTTAAGAGAATATCCTGGAAGAAGATAGAAGTACAAACATACTTACGGTACAGGCCGTGAAATCCTGACAAAGGAAGTTACTAAATCCTCCTTGGTCAAAGGCAATGGAAGCCGTATCTCCGCGCTCTCACATGAAGCCATATTTTGCGCTATTACGAGATACAATTTTCTCTTCCCATTCAGTATCCTTGGTCTCTAAATTATAACGGAACAATAACTCTCACATTTTTTTTATATACGTGATTAAATACATTTGCTAAGTAACTCAAATTTAGCTTATTTTAGACGATGATTTATTGGGTGAAATTTTCAGAGTATTAAACGGCAGTACTAATATTTTCTTTTTAATAAAAATAAGGTATTATGAAAAAAGGAGACAGTAAAACTTGAAAATCAATAGCTGAAGGGAATTTATTTGACGTTTTAAGAAATGCATCAAAATCGTCATTATGTGAGAGTTAAGTTGAACATTTAACAGTCGTTATGCTCGATAATTGCATATTGTAATATACACTCGGATATTATGGGCTACAGAAATTATCTACAAACATCTGTTGTTATTTTAATGTTTCATTTCTAAATATAGTTTTCGGAAATTGATTATTCAATAACAAATTTTTTAATTTGACAAAAATTCAATATTTTAATGATTTTCTACTGTTTTCACTTTAAATTTCGTTGTGTTTTGATTAATTTTAATAGGTTACGAAATAATGGTTACAAGGTTAAATTTGAAACGTTTCAAAGCACAAGTATATCTAGTTGTCTAGGAAGGTCTAGGAATACGATTTTCAATACAAGAATAAAGTAACTTGCGATAGTCAATTAGAGTGTGGAATTATTTTCGCTTTATATCTCTATTTTATGTGCAGTTTGACGTTCGTTATTTTAATTAAAAATAAGAACAATTAAATTTAATATTTGTAATAATTAATTGAAGTAGTGTTACATTTAATTATAATTAATCACTTATTTTTTTACATTTTAAATTTTGCGTTTGTTTATTATTTTTATGTAATTTTTAGAATGGAGAATAAAACATCCAAAACTCAGCAGTCAGTTGAACTAAATTTTTTAAAATATTAAACGATAGAGCTATTTTTTCTGTGTTAAGCGTAACTATAATTTAAAAATACCTGTAAAATGACTGTGTGTCTTTCAATAAGTACAAAAATAGAATGTAGAGACGTGGAGTTGGGAAAAGCAATTTTTAAAATGAAAATCCGATGCTTTGTTTCCGTTCGATGCAACGGTAGTTCGGAGTCCGTTGATTGGAGTGGGACAGACACTAATTAGCTTAGTCGGTTTGGTCTGCATGGTCTTGGCGGGACTAATTGTAAAGTGTTAACGAACGGGTGTCTCCGCTGTACACAGAAGAGGCGTGGGAATTGAGCAATCAACGGGCGAGCCAGACAGGCAGAGCAAACAGCAGAGCAGCTCTGTGCTCGGCTGCAGACCTGAGGATCGTCTTCAAAATAAACCCTCAATATTTACATCGTACTGTTACCCCACTATCATCGAGCTCAGGGGCGCTCTACTGTAGATTTTTGTATTTGGTCAACTTTTCAACCTGCTTTCTCAATGTCAAACAAAATGGTTGGCATATGAAAACGTTTTTTCAATTTGAGCATCAGACAGACAATCTCTGGCGTAAAATATGTTTGAAGCCAGTATGACAGTTCATAAACCATCTAGAAATGTATACATCTGTAATAATATATAAAAAATTATTTACATTTCGCTACATATGATATAACGTTTGGATTTGAACCTAAGTCTCACTACTTACAAGATACGATCTGTTTAGTTGTCTCCACTGTGGTCAATTGATTTTATGATAGTCGTCGGCGTACAATTATATAGGGTTATTAACTTAATTTTGTTTGAGTTATAGAAGAAAGAAGAGCAGCACGTTACACCAGCGTCACGATCCAATGAAAATTAAATACTGCTACTAATTTAGGAAGAAATTTTTCTGATATTGCTTAATAATTTTCCCCTCAATTTCTCAATACCGATAAACAAAAATCTCTAAACTGCAAATAATCGACGGGGACAGCCTGTATCGTGCAAATATTTGGAAGCAAACTGGATCTCTCGATATATGAAAATATATCATGATGGTATTTTTTTAAAAGTGAAACAGCAAATTCCAGAATTAGTTTTTTGAAGAATTCCGTTTATAAATAATTAAACATCAGTCAATTTGAATGTAGTAGCCACAATGTGTCACAGAGAATGACCTGCCTATTTTTTTTAACACTTGAACCTGACGAGGTCACAAAATAAGCTATGAAACGTAGTTTAATTTTACATTAAAAAATTCTTTCTTCTGACTTAAAATTGGCTGATGTTTATTTATTAGTTTTCTTAATAGACGGAATATGTATTTATATATATCACAATTCCGTTTATGATTCAATATTTTTAAACGTGGGCTCTTCAAAAATGTTCAAATATATTAGTGTCATTTTTATACACTTATCTTCTGCTCACATGGTATAAAATTATTCTGATTTATAGTTATATTTTTAATATAAAATCGAATTTTTTTTATATGCGGGTCTCATAAAATATCACCCTTTTCAGTTTTAAACATGTAAAATAAATACTTTAGGACGGACTTTAAAATGTATACAATTCCATGATTTTTCAATCATATTATGATTTTGTGTCAATTTTCCAACCCGGTTTTCACTCATGGAAATGCAAATTGAGAAAGAATAGAAGATTTGAAATTATTAAAATAGGAAAAGTATTACATATAGGTTTAGTTAGTTAAAGTATAAGACCCGAGTTTTATTCCGGGATCCCCTGAACTGGTGAGAGGTAATATTGTGCTTCTGTTGCGCGTGGTGTCTATACATACATTAGGCGGCGAGAATTATTTTATGCACACGAATTGTACAATAATTTACGTGAATTAATCCACTACACATACTGTTGTACCCTTAATTTTTTTATGGACATTGTCCGTATTTTTCTTTAACCGCTGAAATTCCATATATGACGATGTTTGTCCCGAAGTTATTGTGAAGTTTCAAAGAAATTTTTTATTTGTTTATTATTATTATTATTATTAACGCCATCTGCAGCCGAGACGACGGCCAGGCAATTATCTTACATGACACATTATGGATTTTGGAGTGACACGTTGTCAGTGTGGTGACAAACATCCATGCTCGTGCCGGGATTTGAGCTCGACTCCTCTGTGATGCCAAGCAATGACGATGACCACTGCAGGATAATGTGGATGGGTAAAATAATTTATGTGGGTCGCAAAGAGGCTTCAGAGGTGTTATCTTCCTTCCTCAGGAGACAAATTGCAGTATTATCGTGTAACCTTATAATTAAATTTGAATACACTAAGAGATTAACAGACATGACGGCTCTTTATACTAATATTGATCGAAATAGATTCAGAAATTACATACGATTAATTGATACCGGAATTAACTTGAGTATTATTAAGGTAATTAATTCAAGGTCTAAGAAATTTGAAAAGTCTATTAAGAAATTAATAACCGAATATTTTAGTTAAAATTTGCACTAGGAACCGTAAAAAATGGAGGCCACATTTCAAAGAGTGTATTTAAAGTGAATTTTTTTTCATATTTATGTACATTTGTATAATTAAATTATTTATAATATTCAATTATCAATAAATCGGAACAATGAGATTCATTGTCGACTGTGTATGATTTTTTTATGAAAGTTAACATAATTATCACACCATGGATTTGAACTGTAGCAATGCAATGCAGTTTTGCCAAAATTAGTATGTTTTGAATGAGTACGTGGGTTTATTTTAAAAATAACATCGAGGATTTCAGAATTTTTGTGTGGTATTTTTTACAGTCACTTAATTTTTCGTATTATTTGGCTATTTATTTATATAATTAGTATAATTTTAACAAAGTGGTATGATATTTCAATTAAATTAACTTACATCTGAAATCTGAGGTATTAAGTTCTGATTGACACCAGATTAGTGACGATAATTACTTGGTTATTTTCAAGGATTAATTTGTAGCCGAATTATCATACTGTGAAAACAATTTTTCATATATTACTTATCCAGAATTATTTGTTTTAGCTTTGACTAGAGTAAAGATTCTGAGATTTCTGTACCCTTCTTCCCAAAGGAGCACCTATCTGCCATCGGCAATTAATTCAGGATGAGTCGGCCTTCCTCTTCCAGGTCTCGGCTGCTAATAGAGCTCTACTAGCTACACGAACCTTCCATCGGAGGGCAAACTTCTTTTCATTAAGAGAAAGTACTTCACTAATCGATCAGTCTTCTCGGACCCGTTTGCGAGTAGAGCCATTCTCTTTCTTCTACGAAGGCTCCTTATTTGAATGGACAGGGCGAGAGGCGCCTTGTATTCCCCGATCTTGATTTACGGTTTCACTCACACGAGCGTTCTGCCAGTTCGCCGTAAGTTCTTGTTTTACTTTTTTCACTATTAGTTCCCTAACTTTGCGCAGTTGCAAGGCAGCCGCAGCAGCCGTCTCTACCTCCGCCACGTTTCATTTTGTTTCATGATTTGGCAACTCAGTGCGACCTTAAGCCCCGTCCGAGACACCTGTATCCCTCCATGTGTACTGGGAAATCTCTAGGGGATTCGGTGGCTCCAGGTTTTGTGGTGCTCACAGCGTCTTATTGAGCGGATGCAGGCACCCATCACATGTTTCAATGTTTGTTTTTTCAACACCCCTTTCCGAAACTCAATAAAGCCGTGAACATGATCTTAAAAAACTTTCATCATCATATTAATCAAATTCTTTCTTAAATTTATGGAATAAACTAGGAAATATTGTCTATAATAAATCAAACATTTTTCTTTAGGCAATAAATGTATTGAATTCGAATACTCAAAATTTAAAAGAAATAATGACTAATCCTTTTTGTCAAAATAATAAAGATATTAAATGAAGTGAGATGAAATTGTGACTCATTTACCCACAATTAATTAATTGAGGTAAACAAACTTGCTTTATACGAATAAAATTGCGGGCGAATAACATAATTGAAAATGGATAAATAATAATTAAGTAAAGTGATTCTATTGCACAAAATTTCCGTTTAAGTGCTAATTTAAATTATTCTGATTTAATTGATTATATATGCTTTTTATTAATTTTGCCTTCTTAATTACCGCACTTTGGAGACATCTAGTAGTTCACCATGAATCAGAATATGCAACAGTTAAATATTTAGTTTCTTTGAGTTTTACGACTTGCAATAAAATATTAAGAAAACAACAGGAAAATTGTTAAATTAATAGTTATTTAAGTATAATGTAATGCACAGATTATTTTGTGAATTATAAATATTTTATACAAACAGAATAACTTTGATGATTGAAACTTTTAATTTTACTAAGAAGACCAACTTTGAATACATTACGAGAATACATTACGTATCCATGAGTAGGACTTCAGAAATTATATTATTATTATTTATTGAAGTTTATAATGGTCGCGTCTACATCGTGGTCATTGGCGACCCTTATGTCCTTTACATAATGCTACTATTTTCATACATCGATATTCTCAACATTATTAGCGATTTGGTTTCTATATTTTTTCAGTTAGGTTTGCTTCCTCAATATATAGAAATTATATCATACTTGGTGAAAATAAAATTTATTTAAAAAATCATGTGATCTTTTGGTATATGACATTCTATTTATTTATGAGCTTGGGAAAAAATTGCATGGAATATTCTTGTCAACATTGATATCTGAGTTGAGTTATTATTGCCATCTGTTAAATTTTACAGGTCAAAACTAAAACAAAATACGAATAAACTTTATCACAAAAATTTATATTTTCTGTGTTCATATAATTTCACGTCGTATACCTGAGATTGCTTTGCTTCCTTAGTAACTATTATTTTCCAACAATTATATTTGAAACGTACTAATGTTTGAACTATATTAACATTAATACTATTTTACTTTACGTCTGTTTTTTATTTATAAGATAAATTAACGACCATTATAAAATACTATATTATTGGTATAAATTTGTAATTTCAATTTGAAAAAAATAAGTTCTTGATTACTTTATGATTGGTAAACTTTATTATTAAATTACAAGTATATTGATAATTTTATGGTTTGATTTTAAATATAATCGTATTTTACATGTTGCTATTCCTTAAAACATCTAAGATAAATAATATTGATGTTTTTCATATCAGATAAATTTTTATGGGAAGTAAATTTTTTTGAATATTGTATTGTTTGTTTTATTGTTTATCATAAAAACTTTATGAACATACAAAAATATACAGAAACACCAAGTTGAAAAAAATATTTTGAATGTTTGTTGCAATAGTCGTTAATTTATTAAATTTATGTAATTATTATTTAAATAATTTAATGAGCAAATGTTAAAATCCGACAAAATTTATGCAAAATGGCTGTTTCTAGCTGATTGATGACTGAAGACATATTTGATTTTGCCGTTGCGTGCCTCTGCCAGAATTATACTAATTACGCTGCTGTGTGTTTGCGCAAGTACTTCTATCATTGACGGCGCCCTGTCTATCCGATTTACCAGCCATTATTGAAGTCAATGAAATAATAATGGCACTCTAAAGTTTGGATAACGATCATAAATTCCTATAGACTTAGGTTACACAATTTTTTTTTCATAACTCGGCAAGGTCGTAAACTATTCTACAGAAATTCTGATTTCGTTGGTTGTAAATGATGGCACATAACTGCCATTATTATTTAAGTTTATTGATTTAACGTGATTGATTTTTGACGTAGCTTATATAATGTGGAATATGGCTAGTTGTTTGTTCAGGCTCTCAATTTTTAACGCATAAATTTGTGATTCAATTCTATTTTTTTTATAAAACATAATTTACATATTTTCACAAAAATATTTTGTTTCTACTTCTTTCACCTACTAGTTTCATTTTTATTATAACTGCCAGGTTTTGAAACAAATTTAACAATAATATAATCAATATTGAAATCTACCGAAGTAAAGGAAATAGTATGGTAAATTAATACGTCACTCAATTGTGCATCAGTAAATTACGTTTTAACCTGGAAGTTACTTTCTTTTAAGTATCTCTTAGTTATTAATGTCAAATTTACCTTTATTATTATAATAACGCCTTTCTGGTGCCGTGGTGTAAGTAAAGTCCTCATAATTGCCACAGTTTTGTTCTTGGTGGTGAAGGCTCATGTATACTTTATAGTGGTAACGAATAAACATTTGTCTAGTAAATTTACGGTTGTAAATGTTGAGTATTATTAAAATATCCCGAAAAACATGGCAATAAAATATGTGAATACTAAAAACCACACGATGTGTATTTATAAACTTTCCTGGTGTAAAATTTTGAAGACAGCGGTAGAGAATGACCGCAGAAACGTCGAGGTTTTATAGAAATGTGAACCTTGTACGTACACATTTTATATTACATCATTTTGTCAAGTAGATTCTCTATAATTTAGTACAATTAAAAATCTTCCATATTTTATATTTCTCTGACACATACTGTCTCAAAGCTTTAATAAATTCCTCACCATGCAATTTCTTTATATGCTCTTAGTGTCTGTTAAAAATTTTCATATCGTTAAGTAGTGGGTCATTGTCTGTTTTCTTTAAATTAGTTCTAACTGTGAAATAGTCGTTACCCTGGTTTTCCCGTTTTATTATTTTCACTTTGACCTGGAATATATTTTCTCTTTATCACCTTTATTATTGATTTATAAATTCATAATGAATAAACGGTTAATAGTTAATGTTCTCTAATTATTTATCCACAAGACTCTCGTAGTTTCAATCCAAAGATAAATCTAATTGAGTTGGTTTGGCCAATCAAGAGTCAGTCCATGTAACTTTCTGCAGCACAGCCCCAGATTTCTATTCTGTAGCTTATATGATGATAAATAATGGCATAATAAATCTTGATGTGGTTGTTCCTATTTAATTCAGTAGATTGTCTTTTCAATGTGTAGACATTTCTATTTAATTTTTTTTACTAATATTTTGAAATTGTTGCTGTTATCAACTGTGATGTTTGAAGTTAAATAAAAAACAGCTCGTAGAAAAGTGGTATTTGATATTTTCATTATTAAATTGAATATACATTTAACTTTTTGTAGTAGTACGTTTTATCCTGATGTACAAACTATTATTTTTCATTCATTTTAGTAAATCGAAAGAGTTACTTTTTAAAAACCGTAATCAGAATTACTTACTTTATAAGCTATTTTATTCTTTTGGAATTCATTTAGTATAGCTCTCATCAATTCTTCTGGGCTTTCAGTAGTGATGGATAACTATCTGATAGAAAAATTATTTTTACGGTTTGTGGGAACTGAAAAAATTAAAATTTTTAACCGTTCTTTCTATCCGAATACGTCTCACCACAATTATTATAGCAATCAAAGGTATGACTATTATTATATCACTTGCTATAAAACAAGAACTAGCATCATAACATAATCAGACAAGTGCAGGTAACCATTGTTGTTATTTTAAAGCTGTTAAGCTTAAACGTGTCAGTAACCCGCGATTCTTAATTAAATTTATTAAGAAATGAAGCTTCAACTCAACATAAACATATACTTACAGATTTGAAAATATTATCATTTACTTCCCGTTTTCCTTGTTTCGTTTTTTTTTATAAGGGCAACAGGCTACATGAGGTGTGTTAGTTACAAATTCCGAGTTTCGACTGCGAGACATTGAGAGCGCACATAGAGGATCAGGAATTCTTAATCCAGTGAATACTGGGATTTTTCTGTTATGCATCGGATAGAGAATATTGTGGGGAAATATAGTAGAATTGATGTTCTGTGTTAGTCGGCAGTATGACATGCATGTAGTTAAGCTATGATGAATGTGTAATGGTGCATGAATGTAATTTATCGTATGCTGGTCAGAAACAGAGTTCGAATTTGATGTACAGAAAATTTAATGATTCAGAAGCTAAAAATACGATGTCTGATGGTTGCTAAAACTCCAAATAATATTTCTGTGCCAAATAGATAAAATTGTAGTGATAATTGTACTGAAACTTTATCAAAATATTGTTGTTTCTGACTAGAAATTTCTGAGGAACAGAAGTAAAAGGTAAAAATGAAATTAAGTGGGGGACTAAGTCGGAGAATTATCATGTAGTATAAAATGTGTTTGAAGATGATATTTTCTCATATAATTCGAAGAGAGCCTTGGAGAATTCTGTGCACGTGACTCCCAATACAACGAAGCGTGTGTGTGTGTTCCAAAGTAATTTCGAGACCCTTCATGCCATCAGCCTTCGCACTCACAAGAACTTCCCTTACTTGAGAAACACTCCGCTGTAATTGCAGCCAATCGGGACAATTTGATGGCGAACGCGTTATTTTTACGACTAATTAATGTAGGCAACAACACTCTGTAATTATGCGGAAGCTGTTTCGGGTTCATCAAGTTAGAGAGCGCTGCGTGTTCCTGCAAGGGCGAAATTAAATTCGCAAGAGGCTGCAGATATTGCCATAAAGGACGCCGAAGAGGTTATTTCCTCGTGTAATAGTGTACCGCGCCCATATCCAGACCTTTTCTTTAAATCTAATCAGACTGCAACGCCATTAATGTTTTCTTTCTAATTGGCAAGATTCACTGGGAACTTTTTAATCTCTCACTGTAAAGACTTTGGGGTCTACTAATTAGTTCGGGAGACCGACAAACAGAATACAAAATTAAATATGTTTGACTAACACTCAAAAATTTCATCTATACATAATAAAATTATTTAATTATTAAATTGGAACGGCGTACTCTTTTTATTCAATATATTTAATCGCAGCTCATAAGAGTGCTTTATAAATCTCATTTTGATTCCGAAAAGTAAGTTGCTTCATACTTCACAAATGCCTATGATGTAATTATCCGAAATTATTTAATGATACAATCTTTTAAAATTATTGTTTACATAATTGCGGTTTTATAAAAATTATTACCGTAAATAAACTGTTTTATTTCTCATGTAACACAACATTAAACAGTGGCGTACTGTACTAATAATTTAATTTAACTTTAATATGCAAGACGGTAAAAGTGTATTTTGTAGGCCTAACGTCCAACTAGACATGTCGTATTCAGCTGAAAGAAATCTGAATCTACTTGTAATTTTTTCAAAGCAATGCCTCAGTTTTGCATAGAACAGAAATTAAATTATTTAATGCCTTTATAAATCGCGCGGAACAATAAACATATCAATTTACCGCAGTTATTTATTCAATGCAAGCGGAGCAGTATTTAAACATTGAAAACAATATGAAGCAGTGAAAGGAAATTATTAGAATTTACTCTTCAGAAATATGAATATACCTGATTAAAACGATATTGGTTATCTAATATTGTTGTTTGCGAAGCAATGTATAATGTTCGTTTCGTTTGTTATAATTTATTTGAAATGAAAATAAATGTCGTCAATTTATATGTGAATGAAATAGGAATTTAATAATAGATTTAATTGTATAGTATTATTTAAAGTAAAATTAACAACCAATTTTTATGCATAATATTAAAATGTTCATTTTTATGTCTGTGTTTTTCAAATTTATGAGTGCCAATTAATAATTATTTACTAGCTCTTAGTAGTTTATGAATAAAATGTATTTATGAAAAATTTTCAGATTCGTCTGAAATCAAATAAGAACACTTAAAAACTGTGTAATTAGAAGAAGAAACGGAAAATCGTTTCATACAGTTGTATTACTTTCTATTTTCGCTTTGTCAAGCGACAATATTTAACTGAAATTCTAAAAATTTTATGAAATTAATATTCTTTGCAAACAATCCAGCGTCCATTAGTAGATTTTAATATTTAATAATCTCGTTAAGTGCTTTGCAATCTTCAGTGAAAATCTCTTTCTCTCTCTCTCCATCTGCCAACATTAACTTAATATAGTACTCTGTAATCGAACTGCTAGGCTATATAGGTGTGGAATTTTAAGTACGGTTTGAATATATAGTTCGCATAGTATTGAGACTAAAATGCATATTGATTCTAGGAATACATTTAAATCGTGGTCCTCATGAATAAAGCGTGTGAGGGATTGCATCATGAGAAACTGGATGGAAGTCACAGTCGTTCTGGATTGTATACGAAATGCAAAATGACAGGCCGCAGAGAATAAAAGCTGAACTGGAACCCACGAGAATATGAATGGACGTATATTTGACATATGACAAGTTCTAAGTGAATGAAAGTAATATGTATTTGATGTGCGATGAAGTAAGAGACAGCAGTATTTAAGCAGTATATAAGTGTAGGCAAGTGAAATGAAATTGAAATAACTGTTAATGGGTTTGTACTGAACTACAGGGTAGTTTGTTTTTCCGACGTTTGTCCGAGTCGCGCGAAAGTAGCCGAGGGCGTCTGCTTTCTTCACTCATTCGTCTCCGTGGGCGACCGAAAACAGTGAAAATGTCATTGGTCGTGCCAATGAACGTGATTGAATGTAATAAATTAGTTGTCAAAAATTTACAATATTAATAGAGATGATGCAGTTTTATACTTAAATAATAAAACAATTTAAAATTATAGTTAATTTGTGGTTGAAACATAATGGACAAAATTCAATGTTAATGTTGAAATTAAAATTAATATCCGCCGTCAGGTGTTTCATTTTACTTACGTCACTCCAGTCTGATACTAATGCGGCGAACGCAATCAGCTGATTTAACGGAAAATATGGGATCACAAATCAAGGCTTTAAAACAAACACACTTTAATACAATTCCAAACAATGCATTAATTAATACAAAATTGAAAGCTTTAACGTTGGATACTTAAAACACATTTTTGCATGACATTGTTGAGCGCCAGCGAAGTTTGATTGAATTTTACCTCTAAAACTTGAGCAAAATTAAAAGTTCTCCGGATTTAAACTAATAATTGCATTTATGAAACATCTATTTTTTTTCAGGGTATTGTGGGGTCGATATTTTTGCTTTCTGGACAGATCTTTCCAAGTTACAGTTCATTTAACGGAGTATTGTGAAAGTATTTCGCAGCAAGTTTTGTGATTATGAATTTTATAGCTTATATTTTTTGTTTTATTGTCGTCATATCCTTAAAAAATCCTTGATATATTTTTCCACACTTAGTTCGTGGATGGCTCCTCCGAATACTGAGTAGATAGCTGAATTTTTTCTACCACTAATGAACAGAAAAAGCTGAAACTGCCTACCGGTTGGAAATTAATTTTATCTTCATAACCTGCACTAAATAACTGAACTATTCATGTTTTTACAGCAGATTCCGGCGATTCACTGATTATGGCTGCTCTTCCCCCCCCCCCCCTCCCCTCCTAACCGTGCACCTTCAATACGCAATAGTAGATTGATTCCTTAGCCCTGGTCTCCAGCAGTTTCCAATAGATTCTGAGGAAATTAACCAGTCAGTTAAATTCTGAGGAGGCTTCGAAAAATTTACCAAAACAATGGTCTGCTTCACACAGCGTAAAAATTTCGTCGTGGTGCCAAGCTAACAATGCCTCAACTTGGATGGATTATTCTGTCGCCAAAGAATAACTAATCGATAATGTTTTAAAATTGTTAATAATATTTTACAATAACTGAAATTAAAATGCAAATGAAATAGATGTGTAATAATCTAAACTAGCGATACCATACGCCAAATGACACAACATATTAATAGTACCAGTGTGATAATAACAATGATGATTATATGTATATAAGATAAAAATTATCCACACATTTCGAGCAATTTTATATTAAATATGCAACCGTCCTACTGTAGTTATTCTTTTGCGTTAATATTATAATCTATATGAAAGGAGAAACTGATTGAAATATTAACTCGGAGCCGAACCTGCTAAAGATGTAAATATCAAAATTTGATAATAGTTTATTACGATGTATGGTACCACCATGAAGTGATTTTTCAAAAATTATTTCCACCAAGGGGGAAGTTGAGAAGAAAGGAAATGTACACAAAAAACTTAATAGGCCTGTATTTTCTCGGAGAGGCCGCACGGAACTGAAAAATCATGTTTCTGTGACAATAAATTCACAGTTCTTCAGAAAAATCGTCGTTTTGCTGCAAAGCAGTGACATCACTGCCTGTCTTCTGTCAATGTGTCATATTGTATCTGTTATAAATACGCTGTACAATGTATATTTCAGTGTTCCATTTGACGAAACGAAAGAGATTTAAAAGCTAGGATTATAGAACATATTAACAATCAAAAACATTATGCAGGATACTGAACATCTTTATTATTTTTACAATAATCATTTTTTGATTTATTTGTGTTTTCTCTGCCATTTATAGTTGTTAAAATGAAAAAAATTACGTCTGATTGAAAATTAATATTAACAAAGATAGAGAAATAGACAAAATAAGTGATGAAATAAATACATTACAACGTTTCTGGAAGCCTTTTTCTTTTCTTAAAGTGCAGAAAAAAACCGTAATTGGCTAAAGACACACGTTTCAGTTGATAAAACTCAAAATCCAAAATCCGAAACCTTTTCAGTTTCGTCAGAAACGTTGTATGATACTTATATTATCACTTATTTTGTCTGTATTTGGCTATATTTCTTATCGTTGTTTATTATTTTAATTTACCTTTCGTTTTTGTGTTTATCAGTTGGTAGATTTAAAATTATGCACGTAATGAAATAAATGTGTAGTAATCTAAACTAGCGATACCTGTTCATTACAGTGCAATACGTCATTAACAGTTATTTTATAACAACGAATTGCTGAAAACGAACTATATAATATTTATTAAAATAAAATATAATCCATTTAAAAATAAATAATTCATTTAAATTTATTTAACTGTGTAGCATGTAAATAACCTATAATTAATTTTTTTTAAAGGATGCTAGAGAAACTCAATGTAAATGTTACTAAAGAACTCTACACGATAATTCGTCATAAAATTTAAAGAGTAAAATCATGTTGTATTTATTTTTCAACAATAGTTATATTTTTACTTTCAATTTTCTTTCACGAACCAATGAAGCGAAGCACGGTTATTCTAATGGTATCCTATATTGTGGGTATTACATTGTTGTCCAAAAAGTGTTGGAAAGAAGTCCCAGTGTTTTCATTCAAAATTCTCCACAAACAGAATGCCGAGGATAAAACTAATGAAATCCGGTAAATTTAGGCACGCGTCCAACCCAATAAATAACTATGTATTTAAGGTGACAGCCTGGCAGTCATCTGGTGTCTAATCCTCCACGGATTGTACGCAGGATACCAATTATTGGATGGGGTTGGATCTAGAAGGACTATCAGACCTAGGGGGTGGGAGAAACGGAATAGATTATATGCGGCAATTTAGTTTTAATCCTGCTAAGTGAGCGTAACTGTGTTGCATCTCAACATCTAGGAAAAAGTTACAATTTATTTTTGCGAAAATAATACATTTAGCTATGGCTGCACTCCCTATTAAAAATAATATGTAGAAAGGGAGTGGGTACATTTTGCAATCGCGTACTCAAACTAACAGCTTTGTGTTGATTTCCACTGCAGTGAAGAAGAACATAATTGACAGAATATATTTTGTTAATTTATATTATTAACTGACTGAAACTTTTATTATAGTAGGTGAAATGCTAATATTGAAATGTTGACGATCACAACAACACGCCAAGATTCATTTGAACGGAGCTGTACTGTTGAGTATCGGACTGGAAGTAGATGTGTGGTAACATACTATTAACGGAACCACTGAGTTTAACTTTCGGACAGGTAATTTACTTGTCATGTCACATTCATTGTAGTCATTTGAATTTTTAACGAATCTAGATTAGAAGCACGTTATCTTTCGCATGACGTCAGGCATTATTCGGCACGATGTCAATTTTTCAATTGTAATATACAAACGACAGTTATCGATTTACCTGAGTTCTGCTTAAAACTGTGTATGTAAAGCTACGTTGCAGGATAATGAATGAGGTAATCGAACACGGATCAGCAAACATCCCACTGTCAAGATTAAATTCTGCGATTCTAAAAAGCAGTAGCGAAGTAACTCGTCATTTACTTGAAAGCATTGTAACCATCTGTTTTAAATTTTTATTGATATCGTTTGTCAATGTTTACCTGATGTACGATAATATATTCTCTAGGTTAAGGCGATGTAATAAATAGATACTTCAAGCATTTTGTGACAAAAGTTCAGAAAAATAGTAACGAAATAGTTTTCTGAGATTTTTGCACCATTTCTACAGGTGTGATGATTTAAAAATTTTACTCCTCATTCATCATCACCTCAGCCAAAATTTCTTATGCCCTTCCTAAAATACAGAAACTTGACCTATCTTTTGGAATTATTATTACTTCTACTTCTCTATGAATAAAACCATTATTCTGTTAAAAATTCTTACCAATTTATTGATAAAATCAAGCACCTCACCGTTCCTCATGACCACTCTTTAATTTCTCTTGATGTCGTTTCCTTATTCAACTCTATTCCCAATGATTTAGTCATTAACAGTTTCAAAAATAGATGGCCCATTTACAGTCAATATACTAAAATTCAACTTCATGAAATTTTATGCCTTATAAATCTAGTCCTCAATTCAACTCATTTTAAGTTTAAACAGGTTCACTATCATCAAATCAAAGATTCTACTATGGGAAGCCCCTAAGTCATTTTTTTTCTGATATAGTCGTGAGATATTTATAGAATTATTGTCTTTCTCTATTTCCTGTCCTACCTCTTTGCTTAATTAGATATGTAGATGGCATTTTTTTGTATTGTTAATACCTCTCAAATCAAATTTCAACATCACAAATTTATCCAAATATTCAAGGAATATAAAATATCCATCATTTACAGATTCCTGCTTGATTAAAAACCACAAGGTCCCACTTGACACCTACAGAAAACATTGTGTTGTTTACAAAAGCTCTGTCTAATTGTAATTCCTGCTACATAGGGCAAACAAAACGTTCCCTTAATACACGTATCAAGGAACATTTGATTGGCAAAATGCTAAGATTTTAGTCATTGACACCAGGTACAATTCCAGACTCATATCGGAGATGGTTCACATTAAATCAAACATCGCAGCTATTAATGTACAAACAGACACTATTAAAATCAATAATTGCTATGATTCCTTATTTTTACGCTAAACCTTTTGTTTCCCCATTGTCGTTGCTCCCTTATTGTTACACTAACCCTTCGGTTCTCCCATTGTAGTTGCGTTTTCGTCACTTTTGAGTTTTGTCAACTGACAAGTGCAGTTGTGTCGCTCTAGGCTCTTTTTCGTACCTGACGAAAGGTACAAGGATCCCAGAAACGTTGTGTGGTATTTATTTTATCACTTTTTTTTGTCTGAAGTGGCTATATTTTCTATTCATTAACAAATACAGTTCATTTTACCATTCTAAGGTTAAGTCGTATCAATTGCGTTCCTGATGTGAGGTGCGTGCCTATTTATGCGTCAAGATACTACATTCACGTGAATTTCCTAAGACAAATGTAAAATATATTTAATCTACGAAACCGCATATATAACACAAAGCACAATATACACGACATGTAAACTGGATAAAGCTACGTTATTTATAATATTGACTGCTGATGAATACAAATTCTTTGAACTTTACGTACTTCGATAGTTTAAAGAACGATATTTTATTAATATAGGGAATCCAAAGCCAGATGTTTCGCTTAAAACCATTTTTAATGACAGATAATGGCCACGTGGTAAGTTAAGAATTAATTATAAACAAAGATTACGTGTATATAGGTAAATTAACAATAATTCGTACATTACTACATTTCTTCCACAATCCGCGGACTTCATCATGCGTATATAATTTTGTTTTTAATTAATTATTAACTGACTCCTTGACCATTATGTTGTTTATAATTAATGATATATAAATATATTCTGACTATTAAGAAAGCTAATAAATAAATAAACATCAGTCAGAAAAAATAATTTATTAATGTAAAATTAAACAATGTTTCATGACTTATTTTGCAACATCATTATGTTAAAGTTTAAAAATACAAAATGAACGAAGCAAATACAATGATTAGAATAAAATGTTTAAGAAACATTTGGAACATATAAAAATATATAAATTTGGTTAGGCTTACAAAATTTTGGTAGACAGGTCATTCAATGCTGATTGCCGTGGCCGAAATGTACAATTTAAAACGAGAACGACCAGTAAAAAATAATTTACATTGTTGGATGCGGTTTACAATGGAAAAAATTTTGAAATTACAACAATATATAAATTGAACATTACAAAAGCAAGCTGTCATCCATTTTATTCAAATTGTTAGTATCAATTTTTATGTAATGTGACTAACATTGTGAATAAAATTTATGACAGTTTGATGTTGTAGTATTTAATTTATATATTGTTATAATTTCAAATTCTAAATTGTTTTACTGTAAACCGCACCCAACAATGTTAATTAATTTTTACTGGTCGTTTTCATTTTTGGTTGTACATTTCGGTTCACGGCAGTCAGCAGTGAATGACAAAATTTATTTTTTTTGGTAACTGACAAATGTTATTGTAATCATTGTAATTGTTTTGTTCTTTTTCTAGTTTTAACCTTGAACTTGACGAGGTCGAATGAAACGTTGTTTAATTTTACATTAAAATTTATTTTCCGACTTAAAATTGGCTTTTGTTTATTTATATCTTATTATTTTTCTTTACCTCATCATCAGCGTTTCAGGCGTTCACTACAAATACCAAAAAAGTTGCAAAAAAAATAGTATGAGAGCTAGGAATAAATTGATGTTTAAGTAATCTTTGTTTATAATTAATTATTAATTGACTCCGTGGCCATTATGTCATTAGTTTTCAGTTATACAGGTTCAGGCCCTGCCACTCAATATGCCAATTGGCAGGAAATTACACAATTGCTTGAATTTAAGGACGGTATATGTTAATATATTTATGAAAATGGTTTGTTTTAATTTATAAAAAACTTAACAAAATTATTAATTATCCCTCATGTCGATCCAATATCGATATGGAAAACTAACCAGCGGTTGTTAATAAGCAGTCGGCATCACATTGTTAGTCGTGAACAATGGTTTGTAAATAATCGACACATACTATCTTATGAGGAGTTTATGGTTTTTTATTTTTTATTATTACAGGATTAATCAATAATTAATATTGTATTCCTGTTATCTTCTGCCAAGCCACTTTATCCAGTGCATCTTCCTTGCGTATGTTGCGACGCTCCATTATATCGTTTATGTGGTCTGTAAGAACGTCGTGGTCTCCAGCGTTTACGTCTGCCAGGTGGTTTCAATTCATAAATCTTCCTTTGCCACCGTTGAAGTAGCATTCTCAACATATGTCCGTACCACTTTAATGATTTTCTTTAAATTCTATCTACAACTGTCTCATTTGCCTTAATTCAAGCTCTTACTTCATCGTTGGTTTCAATTCTTGATATTCTGGTACCCCTACGCAAATAATCTCTTTCCACAGCGGATAGTCTTCTTTCGAGATCAGTTTTTAAGATCCACAGTTCTGATCCATAGTGCTGACTGATTCAATCATTATCTTACCCACTCTTTTCTTATTGCTGTTGGAAATGTTCATACACCCTAATACTTTCCTGCTTTGCTGTATTCTGTATTTGATTTTTGTATGGCCCGATCCATCTTTATCAATATATGCACCTAGATATTTAAATTTTTCTACCTGTCTCATAACTTCTTTGTCATTTATGTGAATTTCAAATTTAGCATCACTATTCGCCACGAAATGCTTTGTTTTTGTTAGACGTATCTGTAGCCCCATCTGATACAACCGTCGTATCATGAATTCAAGATCAAAATCATCTTGTGCTAAAATGGCTTGATAATCATAAAAACTTAGTGAAAACATCCGTACATCATTGACAGTGATTCCCGTTCCTCTGCAGCTTTCCTTCAAATTTCGGAGTGCCACTTCTACATATAAATTGAACAAGATAGGTGACATACTGCATCCTTGCCTCAATCGTTTTGTGACACTAATAGGTTATGATAACTTCGAACCTCTTTTAATCTGTACCGTATTATCTCTGTACATTTCGGTAACGGTATGTAAAAGATGATCATCCATACCTAAATCTTTCATAGCTTCCCACAGTTTAGTTCTAGGGACTGTGTTATAGGCTTTTGCTCAATTAATTTTAATAATGAATAACAACACTTATAACTGTTTATTTCACCGGTATGCTTTTTTAAAATAGTTTGTATTGAATTATCATGTTTTCTTAAAATAAATGATTGGTGTCAGTTTGTGCAAATATTTATGTTCATTAAGGGTATTAATATGAATATAACACTGTCGTTGACAGGTTCTTCTGATAGAGCAATCAAGATACTGTGCGAGTTTTTTTAATCCTAATAATAATGTAAAATATTAATTTTTAGATTGTTTCAAAATATTAAAAATAAAACATGTGAGACTGATATGTATTCTGATGTTGAGTTATTGATAATTGTATTCTCTTCTGTTCAGAAACCTGATGCGGTCAAAATTAGAATTATATGATCAAAGGTAAACATTTTGCTGAATTTCAAGTAACGAACACTCACACTCAGAATTTTGCTCTTTCGCCCTCCAAATGACTCGGGGGAAGAATGCAGAGGAAAACTGCGCTTTTACGACGCAATTAAGCTTTTATTGAGCAGCGGACATGATTTAGCTTTGCAGAGCACATGTCTTAGGACTCCTTGCGCTCTCTATCCGCCCGTTAGACTCGTTATAGCAGGTCACTGCCCAGTATACTTGTCACCCAACAGATGGCAGTGCTCTCGCGCAACCACAGTATTGACTATGGGAGCAATATATTACGCACACCTCCCCACATCTGCTCCTGCACAAACATCACAATATATACGCCTCGCTGCCTGCATCTCAGGTGCGACGTTTCCGTACAATCGCGCAGACGAAAGCCAACAGCTTCAAAGCACGGCGGCCACTCTACCATAAATGAGGAATCAGCATAATGTAGTACGGAACAGAGAAAATATTTCCCAGTTATCTCTACAATTATTTAACAGCCTTCATTTGATCATTACATACCAAAATAGTGACTTATTGCCACAAGACTTTTTCATCTATCGCATAAACGTGCCCGTAACTATATTAAACTATTTGACTTAGTCTGTAACTATGTTCCTCAAAACATTTGACCCTCAGTAGCGATTGGTCTCAAATTTGATATGAATACCTATGAGAACTCAGAGGAAATTAGTTAATTGCGTCATAATTATAACTACTTGAAATGTACACATGGTCCGCCCACTACCGACACACAGCACCACGCTAAATCATCACCTAGCAACGATTAAATGTACAAAAACAGTGTAACAAAATAGAGTCGTAATTTAATCTGATTCGTATCTGACGGTTAGTGAGGGCTGTGGATTACATTTTTCGCTTATGACAATTTTCTGCATTGAGAAAATGTTTTTTATCTGGGAATCGTCACGTTCAACGCGGCCAAAACTGAGTGTTTTAGGAATCTATTAAATAAATACGCATCGATACAGCTTTATTAAAGTTCTCCCATGCTAGACGTTCGTATCATATTGATAATACGTCGTTTTTAATCAAGATTTTTATTCCTGACATTCTTTATTAAGTATTAATGACTACGCTTCAATACATTTATCAGAATTTAATTTTATTGAATAAAACCTTAAATTAACGCAAAATATAATGATATAATATGAACATTTAATATTTAATTATAAATAAAAAATAAACGTTTTAACGTTCTTAGAAAATACATTTTAATACGAATTATACAGCGTTTCGTCGCAGTCAGCGGATTACGTCTGTGAGTATCACAATTTTACAGTTGACCAGACGACGTGTTGTCGATGACGTGAATATTTACGGATTATTTTTAAATTTTAAATATCTTAGTAAGATTATGGAACGTTATTTGCCGAAAGCAACCGAACAAATATATTGAATTTAAACAAGTGACCGTCTCAATTGGTTTTATTTGAACTTACAACTACTAAAATTTTGTAAAACTGCTTACCTGAAGAGGTCGCAAATTAGCGATGAAACGTTGTATAATTTGTATTAAAATTCATTTTCTGACGTTAAAAGGCTTTTGTTTATTTATAAGTTAATAAAAATTAGATCTTTGCTTACACCTAACAAATGTGACACACTAATTTAGAATACAGTGAATAAGGTCCTGTTTCAATAAAAAAAATGTAGTCCAGGAATAAAATATTTAAATCTTCATGTTTTCATGTACTCAGAAATTTTTTCAATACGCCTGACTGCTTCTACTTATTTATAGACGTGAAAATTTAACATTGTTGAATAAAAAGTTATCAAATCACAGCCCTAGTAGTATAACGTTTCGAGGACTGGATTCGTCATCTCCATCACGTATGTGATTGAATACTTCGCCGGCGCACGACAGACTATAGAACTGTGCTTGGTTTTCATAAAATGACATCATGTACCTGATAAAAACAACAGTGGAACCGTTGTGCGTTTGTCCAACAACTGCAGCTGTAAGCCTAAAACTTTTTATTCAACTTAATCACTGGAAAATCCTTCATTTTATAACTTAACAATGTCTCTGAAAATAAAAGTTAGTTTCAATATATTTTGAAACTTAAATTACATATTATTTTATTTTAATTTTTTAAAGGTGTACACAGGCTATGTATAGGGTAATCTGCATCGTGGTAAATCCCATCTTATAGCATAGAAAAGGAGTGAAAGGGGGTATGTGGAATAGTAGGCGAAGGTAGCCAAGGGTTACCTAGGGCTCCCGGGCTATAGTTTAAGGATCCTACCCGGCAATCGCCTAAAAGTAATGCAGGGAAAATCCTAGAAAAACCTGCATCATGTAGGTCTGGCATTTGGTACTTGTCCCACGCCTTTCCGATGGCGGGAAAGGGGTTTGCTTTGGGGTCACAGCTTTCCCCTCGCCGTGCCTTGACCAGTTTAGGAGGCAACTGGCCGACTATTCCTATAGGAATAGCGGACTACTCTTACCGTATGCCCAAAGTCTGCGTCCCCGGAACTTACACCTCTCAAAACAGACAGAGGTGCCTCGGCATGTGGTAACCTTAGTTCAAAAGTCCAGAGAGATGTGAAGGCGCCCCAAAAGGGTAGCCTCCTCAAGAGATCTCTGGGAAGGTTCTCGCAGGCTTTCCCCCCCCCCCCAAAAAAAAGGATGCCTTTTCTTCTCCGGTTTTTAACTACGGTTCCCACAAGCCGAGGCACCTCGGCCTGTTTTGAGAGGTGTATGTTATGGGATTACAGACCTTGGGCATACGGTAACAGTTGTTTACTGTTCCCATTGGAACAGTCGGCCAGCTGCCTCAAAACTGGTCGAGGTACGGAGAAGGGCATGCTGCGACCCCACAGTAAACTCATCTCCGGATATCGGAAGGGTGTGGGGCAAGTACCTAATGCCCGACCTACCTGATGCAGGTTTTTCTAGGGTTTTCCCTGCATCGCTTTTAGGCGAATTGCCGGGTAGGATCCTTAAACCATAGCCCGGGGGCCCTAGTTAACCGTTGGCTATCTTCTTCTACCCTTCCGCATCCCCCTTTTCAAATCTCTTCCTATGCTACCCTAAAAAACACAAAAAAATATTTCTCAAGCCGTTAATAATAAAAATGTTATATCTTATGATTCACATTTAGCCTGCAATAATAATTAATTATGCCTTTTACTCCACAATAATTGCTCGTCACAGTAACGATCATGAACCTCATATTACGAGTGTGCATGAGAGTTTTACTTTTACAGACAATAGATTTCTCAGTTTTGAAATTTATCAAATCAAATTGCCTTATCTTTTATATTATTTAATATTTAAAATAACACTCGCACAGATTTTTTTATTTATTTACCGGTTTTCATCGGCTTGTTTTATTAATTTTATCTTTACCGTCATATTTGGTTCCATCAGAACAGTTGTATCTAAATATATCGAGCTATTTGAAATATTGCATCATACACACAACCAAATTAAAGAGAAAAGTTAAACATATAAACATAATAGTTGGACTTTAGAGATGAATTTATCAACAAGTATTCAAACCTACTATTTATTTATATTTAGGTACTTTTAACTTCAGTAATATTTCGTAAATATAGTCTCAACACACCATTTTTAGATACCGTGGTATAAATGTAAATTGACTTTAATCCCTATGAATAAAAAATTGAGAATGTTTTACAGAAATAGAATCTAGGTTTTTTACTTCAAACTGTGTAGTTGAAAGTCCGAAATTAGTACAACGTGGCAGGTGTAGTAATACTTGAGTTGGTCATTCATTTTAGCTAAATTTCGGGTATAGTTCCAATATTTTGTCATCAAGTCTTTATTTAGCAACCAGAATGATCTACCTTTCTATTGGATTGTGGTCACCCTTATTAATAATTTAAATTAAAGGTATTGATTTCAGAAAAAATACTCACATATTAAAGCAGTAACGCTTTGTAATTATTTGATTTTTTATGTATTTATGTGGTACAGCATGATTCGGTCTGAGACAAAATAAGACGAAATATTAAGATGCATTCAAAAAATGGGAAATATTACTGACAAGGAATTTGGTCAACCAATAATAATGGAGGAGGATCATAACATGCTCTTCAATTACTGGGAAAAGCAACGTAAAGTTAATGTGGCGTCTAGCTGATTCCCTCCTTTCATCCCGTCCGTATCTCAATCCCATATTCAGCAGACTCCGCAGAAATGAAGTACAGATAATGAGGCGCAGATGGAATGCTAATATCTGCGTCGGATATCTGCAAACAGGTCGAATCCGACCAGTTCATCATTGTCTAAAGAAGGGAGCAGTTTTTTTTTATTCATCATCAGACGTATGTCTAGTTTGATGTGCTTCTTCATATTTTTCTTCCCTGTGGGAGAAGATACAGCGGTGTATATAGTAAAAATATATATCTTTTAGAAAATATGGATTTGGCAAAAGACTTATTTGCAATCAAACAATTATTTTGATAATCTATGTGCCATTTCTATTAGTTAAATTAATCAATAACAAGAAACATTTTTGATAAAAACAGTAACATTCCACTCTTGTATTATATCCAGTATACACTCAATGTATCGACGCTCAAATTCCAGAGCAGTGGCGTACGAATTATTGTCGCGCATTTACACAAGTTGGTCATTCCATCTGCCACCATTAAAGCGTTATTTATTTTGGTGTGAACGACAGTTGGCGTCACACTGATTTCAACGAGCATAAGTCTCTAGCATTTAAGTGTTTCACGAGCAAGCTTTAAATTTATACCATAGTGAGGGCACATAACTTAATGCGTAAAATCTCTCCAGCTACAAATTAATTCTCTTCACCGGGCAATTAGAGAGAGAGGTTCTGTAACACTACTTTATTAATATTATTTCACTGAAACAAATACAAAATTTATAATCCCAATAATACGATGTAATAGCTTTCATAGATATGTAAAACTATTTGTGTTCCAGTATATTTACTCATTGAAATTTATGTGGCTACGTATGTCGTGTCCTTTAAATTATTCATGAGAAAGACGTGATTCAACTCTTATCTAATTACAATAATAATAATAAAATACAAGAAAAAATAATTATTTTTTTTGAATAAATTAAGCCAAAAAATTGTTAAAAGTATATATTACAACAAGACTTTCTTATGGGATATCACACAACAAGGCTCCTTGTTTAATATTTATTGTTTTCTAGTTTTCATATAAGGCTAAATTGTAGTGGGGATATAAAAAATTCCGAGTGCTTTAGTCGATCCGAGTTTGAGTCTGGATAAAACCGCGTCCGTTTTGAACCTGCGCTTTGGGCTTCGGAACCCGGAGCGGTGAAAAGATCTGGCAACTGTTGTAGATGAACATTCCTCGACATAAAAATTGTGCGGGGAATTCAGTCTGTCTCGACGTCTGAGAAAAGTAGTAGGTAACGATGATTGAGACACAATTAACGATGAGTTAAATAATAATAAATTAAGGAATATGGATGGAAAATGTCAACCGTACCGGGAATCGATCCGAGGACCTTCCGTTTACCGGGATGCTACTCTGGCCACTGAGCTAGTCCTTGTCGACTTGTTCTTTGAATTGAAATAATCATAAATTTAATTATACAAACCGTATAACGTATATCAACATAAATAATTGACTCCGCCAGAATTTGATCCATGGAATGTTTGGTTCGTATATGCACACCCTAGCTACTATACTACGACGCTGGGGTTTACTTTGATGAATTTATCTCTCCATGGTTATCTTCATTTGTAGTTTGTGAAAGAAGTTCCAAATAACTTTTTTCTGACTCGGTTGATTACATTGATATTTACTTAGAATTTAATAGTTTTTGTAATTAAAACTAAATTAGATGTTCATCTCGTAACAGCAAGAACTCGGATAACAATGAAGAGACGAAAGCCAAACGAAGAGCAAGGGTGTCTCGCCCGGGGGACACAATAATCGATGATGAGTTATTTTCTTGGCTATAATAATCAAACACTTCGTGCTGGAACATTATTATTTAATTATAACAAAATAATTAATAGCACACTGAAATAATGACGATGTTTCATTTACAAATCCAAATATCATGTAAGTAAATTAATGTTACCTTTTGTGTTGGTCGTTGTTGCTATAGAAGTCTTTAGTGGTTCCTACGTACACTAATAGGATAAAATAAGAAAAATGGAAGCAAATGTATTGAGATACTGCTATAAAATTATTTACCCATAATGAAATTTGTTTCATGGCTAATAAAACACTAATTAACCCGCACGAATCAAAAGGGTTGTATTCAACATGGGGCGCTCAGTTATACTGACGAGGAATACTTAATTATTATACTGAGGGTATGAGATCAAGAATGATATAAATAAATGGAAGTACTGCACTTCAATAAGTACGTGTATATGCAACATGTAAGAAAATTACAAATCATCGCACGACATTTGTTAACTTCCTTATCCTCGGGGAAGCTAATAATGAGCCCGACTTTACAGCCGAAGTTGGAGGTACTCGGCGACAGCTGGAACTGCTGCTTGATGGGGCACATTTCCCTGTAATGGATGGCGCGTGGTCAGAGTCACAGCCATTTACTCTGCTTCCGTGACCAGGACCTCTAAATCTCAATCAAGTAGCTCACAATTCGTCCTCAAGGGCTGACCTCTCTACCTACCATTACACTCTATCAACCGCAAGAGTTTGTCTAAGAATTAATGGTCACTCAGAGAAACACCATTGAAACTCGTAGTCACCGTATTTATTTACCTCTGGTTAAAGAAAGTAATGTCTCCTTGTTCCGGACTACCTTCCTGCGAGATTCAGTCGGGAATGATCCAGAAATGTCTCCTAACACTGCGAAGTCCCTGAGAAGAAACCTTCTTACAATGCTCTATTTTTGATCCTCTGACATATTTTGCGATAAAGGAGTATAATGATGTCTTCCACAGGGACAAGAAGCCTGAAATGTCAACCAAATAAAATTTTCTTTATTCAGATTGTTAAGATTTTATTTCATAGAAGTTAAATATTTAGTTCTAATCACTCATGGCAGACGCTCATAAGACTTAGAGTATTCCAAATATTTTCTGATCGTAAATAATTGATAAATAATATACTTTTAAAGAAGGTACCAAAATGTTAATATTTTCTCTTGCTGCTATAGGCCCACTGAAGTTTTTCGTTAAAAAAATAATGCATGAGGTAAAAGTAATATCTATCTGAGAGACGGAGGGGCTACCTTTGGGGATGTCTTTTCCTCTCTCCGTTTTTGAGCTAAGGTTCCCACAAGCCGAGACACCTCGGTCTGTTTTGAGAGGAGTATGTTCCTGGGTTACAGACCTTAGGCACACGGTAAGAGCTGTTGGTGTTCACATTGGAACAGTCCGCCAGCTACCTCCTAAATTGGTCGCGGCACGAATAAGGGAATGCTGTGTCCCCACAGAAAACCCCTCTCTCGCCATCGGAATGGCGTGGGACAAGTACGAAGCGTCCGACCTACCTAATGCAGGTTTTCTAGAGTTCGTCCTGCATCACTTTCAGGCGAATTCTGGGTAGGATCATAGTCAATCATTGGCTACCTTGCTAAACCCTTCTGCATCGCCTCTTTCAAATCTCTTCCTATGCTATTAAAGGCGAGTTGCCACCATGTGGATTTCATCTAATGTAGCCTGTTCCTCTAAAAAAAGTTATATCTTAGTGTTTTGGATTTTTTATTCGTCTAAATGTAATGTCAAACCTCTCTGGAAAAATATTGTTTAAATTTATAATTGACTGTATAAAACGTCTTGAGTTAGATGAAAATTAACGAATACATAATTAAGTCGCTTAGTTTTGTGCGGCTTGTCGCTCTTCCGATTTTTCATCACCTGACGAAATCAACAAGGATTGGAGAAATACTGCGTTGTATTTTTTGACACTTAATTTTCTCTGTTTATTGCCTACTTTCTTATCAATTTGATAGATTAATAATTATTTAAATCTGTATTTTACTCATCCAAAAAAGTCCCTTCAGAAAAAGCTTATATTCGAAGCTCAACCTCTCGGCTATAATATATTTTTATTTAAGGATCGGGAATTGAACCCTTGTCTTTCAATTGTTACGCCTATGCTCTAACTATTGAGCCATCAGAGTCTAATCGAGATTTCTGCTTCCATTATTTTAGAGCGAGAGCCGGCCTCAATGATTAGAGCGTCCGTGGACCAATCCAGAGATTTTTTCCATCCTGATTCTTTAATAAAAACTCTCTACTGAATCAAGCTGATTAATAATTCATTGATACTGTGAAATTAAATGAAAAACTGATACGTATTGAGGATTTGTATTATAAACTCATGACTAGGGATACTTTCTATGTTTTAATGGTATTTTTAGGATTTTACTTAAAGACAGAACGTTCAGTTTAAGTTGTCAAGTTTGTGAAAAGGGGATACAAATGTTTCTAATGCATTCTATCTGAAATTTAGTGATTTAAATCCATCATTTATAGAGAAATATATATAAGCGAAAGTTCAAATCAGTTTACTCTACGTCCCACAGTGACTATCTATCCGTCGAGTTATCTTCGTTAGTGGAATCTGTTATTGGCGAGGTTCAGAGAAACTCCCCGAGTTCCGCAATTCTGTTCGTTTCCGGCTAGAGGCGAGTGCGCATGCCGGAAACGGCTGCTTGTCCGCCCAGCGATTAATCACTGCCGAAGGTAATCAAGCCCGACAGGTCAGCATTGTGCCTGCAGAAATGATGCGCGTCAGTTCCCTGTTAACCTACATTAACGATCTCAACAGACAACACACACATTCTTACAATAATTTTATACACTATTTATTAAATGACTGTTCTTGTTTTTAAGATATTTAACGAATCACATTTGAACATAGTCCTATCACATACAACAGTATCTAATGAAGATAGACGTATTTATTCTCAGTCAGCCCTATAGTGAGGAAATAGGATTCGTCCCAGCTTTCTTCACAAGGCATTACATAAATAATTTATAAATGATGTTTCAGTTTTATATAGGATGAATATGACAGAATCTACGGAAGCTCCCGAATGTAATAAAAATTTTATACCGACATTATGACGGTTACTACTAACAGTTTAATTGAATAACATAAGTAAAAAAATAATGAAATAAGATTCAATGAACATAATTGCTTGTTATAAGTTTAGTAATTTGCGGATGATTATACTCAATATAAAATGTAGATTTGAAAAGATTAACAAATATAGTGTATTTATAATTACCAGAGAAAAATAATCGTTATAGTTTACTGAAGAGCGGTTTCAAATAATCAAAAAGATTAATGAAATATTCTTAATTACGTGGAATCTATTTAACGATTCTATTATAAACCACTAAAAGCAGATCGTCCCAATATACAAATATTTTTGAATTTGATAGATATTGCACGTGGGTTTAATTATAAACAAGAACATAGTTCTTGACAAATTAATCGTCAATTTTAATAAAAGTTGTTGTTTATAAATATACGTTTTACGAATTTAATTTATTTGTAAATTAATCCAATAATTTATCTTTATTTAGTTAGCTTTGAAATATTGTCACATTTTAAAGAAGATTAATAGAATGAAAATTGACATTAATCTATACTGTATAATCTGTAGATAAAGTAATGTTTTCATCTCTATAAATGTAAATCAATTATATTTAATCAGGTTGAGGTTATTGGGAGTCGATTTACATATTTCTTATTCCCCGCGCTAAATTGCAATATTAAGTACGATGAAATATTTTTCTTTCAGGTATGGATGATTTTCGAATTAGAATCATGAAATTTCGACAGTTTTAATTTGTTAAGTTCTATAATTAGATATCTAATATTGTATATCACTTTAATAGTCTATGACGCCTAGTAAGTAGACTAACCTTTACACAGAGAGCTGGATTTTTGCCTACATTGAAGTATATTCTTACATGTACAATATAGGGGTTTATAAATACTTATCCTGTCAAGGAAAAGTAAATGTTAATACAGTAAACTCCTATTAACGATTTGTGTCGTAATATAATAGTGTATTATCATTTATTTTTCGAGTACTTAAATCTGAACGACTTTGTTGTGTAGATTTTTTAAGGAGCTAGTGTTAGAGTATATAAATGCGTGTTATGGAGAATAGTAAACCAAATATCGTATTTTATTGAATGTAAACCACGTCTACGGCATTTTTGTAGGTTTTTTTAAGGTGTAGACAGGCTCTATATAGGGTAATCCACATAGTGGCAACTCCCCTCTTATAGCATAGGAAAGGAATTTGAAAGGGGGGATGCGGAAGGGTAAAGGAAGGTAGCCAAGGGCTAACTAGGGCCTCCGGGATATGGTTTAAGGGTCCTACCCGGAAATTCACCTAAAAGTGATGCAGGGAAAACCCTAGAAAAACCTGAATCAGGTAGGTTGGGCATTTGGTACTTGTCCCACACCCTTCCGATGGCGGGAGAGGGTTTTCAGTGGAGTCACAGCTTTCCCCTCGTCGTTCCTTGAACAGTTTAGGAGGCAGATGGCCGACTATTCCTATAGGAATACCGGAAAATTCTTACCGTATGCCCAAGGTTTTGCGACCCCGGAACATATACCTCTCAAAACAGGCCGAGGTGCCTCGGCATGTGGGAACCTTAGTTCTAAAACAAGAGAGAAGTGAAGGCATCCCCAAAGGCAGCCTCCTCCAGAGCTCTCTGAGGAGGTTCACCTGCGAGAGCTTCTTTGATCCATTTTTCTGGTATTTTTGGTTCGTTAAAAATTTGTACATGAAGCCTTTATTGACGGCGAGATTGTATCATATACTATCAAAAATTAACCGACATCGGAATACGTGTGCACATTCTTGCTACAATTGCTTATAAGACGCTTTTAAACGAGGTTATTAAAGGCAATTATACGCTTTATTTATATTACAATGTATATATATTAGCTGAAAATAAGGAAGCATGCAGATCTGTTATTTTAGAAGCCTCTTAACAATGTTTCAATAAAAATCTCCATTTTAAGGACTAAAAAGGTTAAAAGAATATAGCCTTCAAATTTGACAAATGACAGAATTTTATTTATGCTTACGAGATTTAATTAAACGGAGAAAACAATGTTTCTGTTGTTTTTATCGTTCGGAAGACCACAGAGAATTTATCACTTGGAATAGAAAAATACATTTAACGTATAAATGTGCTTCTTTGCTTACGTTACAATCGGGAGAAGATTTCCGGTTTCAAGAGAAGGATATTATTTACATGTATTCTCCTTTTAATGGATTCTCGTTGAAAAAAATATTTTTGATCTGCGTGTCAGTTTCAAAGATGACGAAATGTCGTTATATGAGGTGTATTTAGATATCTTACTTGACATAGTATGAATTTGTTTTGACATTGTATACACGTCTGATATTTTAACTATTCCAAAGAATAATGGAGTCTTGTTACTAGTAATCACACCAATAATAATGTGGATGCTTAGATAAGATAGTTAATTTATGTATATATTTATTTACTTGCAGCAGTTCACACTGATTCAATTTAAAGAGAGTAATAAATTCTCAGAAACATAACTGCTAATTAATACTTATTTTTCGGAAAGTGAATAGTTTCGATACACATTGCATGATACTCCTTCCACCAGGTAAAACTTTGTTTCAAGCAAACAGTTTTGGGAATTTCTTTCACGTTCTGTGAATAATTCGTCATTAGACTTGTTTATGAGCATAACCAAATATTTCTAGTCTTAGAAATGACTGTGTTGTAGTGGATTTGGCCTCGATATTTGTATAGCGATCTGGTTTGAAACATTCTGCACTACGTGGGTTTGAATCGGTCGTAGATACTTTCTTTGGACTTTAATTCTCCTATGCTTGGCAATTTTACAAACTTACATTCTATTTAGGGCAGGACCATACCATTTCTCCTGTGGCATGCGTAATATTCGTAAGGAGAGCTATATTTGTCGAGAAAAGAGAAAAGCAAAGTGTTTTAAAGTCAAAGTATTTGTGGGACTATTAATTTTTATAAAAAATAACTATTATTTCTAGTTTCTATGCTGTCAGTCATCTGAAAGAAGCTTTTGGAAACATACACATTATTATTTTAATTAAACATTTTCAAGGAGCAATATACAGCCCATATGATTTTTATTGGTTACGACTGAGTGAATAGTGTTTTCAATACCTAAAAGGATTTCGTTGCTTGATGTACTAGAATAGAGTGCAATCTTACAACACCAATAGAACTTTATCGTAATATCAGAGTCACGCTGTGGTATTGTTATGACATTGACAATTGAGCGTTCGTGGGCGTAGAACTTCAAAGGAGATGGGAGAAACCTTTGATGATTTTCGGCTCCAAACAGATACCACGATAAAGCCATATCTACGGAGACAAGTTTCACATATAATTTACGCTTCCACGGAACTACTTCCCTCATTCGCGGAATTATCTTTCAGTTCGGCTGATCATCACCGAGATTTCTTTAGCTTCCTGGAACACGACTTTCGGTTTTGATATGTCGCAAATAAGAATCAACATGATATCCAACCATAAATAACGGTGGACTCATCTCTACGGCATTGAAAGTTTTGAATGCTTTGTAAACCACCTAAATGATATGATGTGAATGTTTACAATTATTAAGAATAACGAATATTTTACTTTGGCTGAAACTACATATTTCTACCTGATACAGTGCCCAATTTACTGACTAGGAACACTTCATTATTGTACTGAGTGTATGAAATCCAGATTAGTGGAAGTACTGCACTTCAATAAGTAGGTGTATAAATTATGAATTTAACAAATTGAATGAATTCACTGTAACATTAGCATTCTATTGATTGTCAATACAAAGAAAGAAAGAAAAAGGTAGAGAGAAAGTGATGAAGATAGAATAGAGGGATAACAGGTGAGGAAAGTATTTGCCCAACTTCCGTTTAATGTTACACATGTAATTGTATCGTTCACAAAATACTATATATTTAAAAATCGCGTAATTTTATTGGCCGATACAGTGGAAAAGGTTAACATTAATCTGTAATATGTTATGTATTGTTCGGTGGATCTGCAGAAAATGGTTCGCAGATTTTACCCTGAAGGGTTCATATAATTTTTACGTATTAAGGTGAATTAGCGTTTAAATTCCAATTATGAACTTTGATACACTAGTTCTGTATCATTGCTATTTGCCTTTTAAATTATATACTGCGAATATATTTCAGTTATGATACACATCTTGATATTTTTATTTGCTATGAATCAAATAGTCTTCAACTCATTTAAATAGAGAATGGGGAATCGTTTTTCATGAACTAATTACAATTTTTCCCATGTGTGTGTGTGTGTAGATTGGCTATGTATAGGGTAATCGGTCATCTGGCCACTACCCTCTTATAGGATAGCAAATATATCAATAGATGCAAGTTTCATTCATTAAGTGACTATTTCTCTATATAAAAAGCATATGAATTAAATGTTTTCAATTTCTGTAATTTTATAACTTCGTAAATTTTTCGTTTAATTAAATTTTTTAGTGGAACACGTTTTCCATATTAAGTTTAAAAGAGGTTAAAATTGGTGTGAGAGCAAAACACGATTTTATTTACACTGTAAAGAATATATCTGTATCTGTTGAATTGATTTATGATGTTTGATAACATTTTTATTCAAGTTCCTTTATTTTTTTATATTTTATGCAACAACTTTAATTACTTAAATTTATAAAACCATATCCTTATACCTAATATAATAATGAAAACTGTTAATAAAAGACTCTGTAATAATTTTCTACAAAATGATTAATTTATACTGAATTTGGTTGGAGCATTTGGCAGAATTCAATATTTATCTATATAATTAATTTATACTTTTAGTATTTTCATTTAAGACATTCATATAAATGAATGATTGGAAAACATCTTCAAATTATTTCATTTCACTATCAGCAATTACCAATACATGCTCATCAACCAATTCTCCAATTATTTTTTACTTCATATTTATAATTTATATCTTGTATTTGAATCCATTGGTTTTATTCAGTGAAACAGAATATATTATTCACGGTAATTCTATAATACGTAATAATATCTATGTCCAAATGCAATTGTGTCGCAAAATGATTTCTAAATTTATATTTTAATTTTAAAATGATTAAGACTCCATATTGAACAGTTTGAAATTGACACATCTAAAATTACCTAATAAACATATAAGTTCTTATGTTGACGTGGCTATAAACAATAAATAAAAAATATGTTAAATATGTATATATTTGTCAAATTATGTATTTTGATATATGCCGAATTTTAGAGTGATGTCAAAATAACCATAATAATTAAAAAAACTATATTCTTTAAGAATCTTAGAACCATTTAACAGGTCAAAAATTTTTGCGATATCTGCACTGCCGTAATAGGAATTCGTACTTTTATTAGTATTGAAAATATAAATTCACCGTAATAATTTTATTGTACGGCTATGTGGTTGAAACGTTTTTTTTGCATTGTCATAATTACTTCAGATTTTGAATTTAAATAATGTAAAATAATGAAGTAATAATTTATTATTAATGCATTGTTTTAGAGATATTTATTAAATTGTTTATAACTTGGCGGTTGATAGAAAATATTTATTAATATAATAAATATCAGTCATAACAATTTATAAATATTTTGAGGAAAATATCTTTTTTCGCAACAATTAATTTTTGAGATAACATTAATGTACACAATAAGCATTATTCTATTAATAGATCCAACAGAAAAGAAATTTATTTTTGTGAGAAATTTGTCAACTTAAAACAATAGAGTTTCACGACTTTGTTGCGGCGATTTCAGTGAGATAAAGTGAATTCCTCGAATGAGGTATGGAAGTATCTGCTGAAGTTCGTTGACGTCACCGGAGAGCGCTACGCGCTTTACGAGATCATAATTCTGACTCATCCCGCGCCAGTAACCATGACAACTGAATGTTCGCAAATGGACGGCCAGTGATTCGCAATTATTAATAGTTGCAACGGGGCGAACATGCTCGCAGATATGGCTGAGTTCACTCTTCACGCGTAATTTGCACTTGTCTTATAGACGAAACGAGCTTTTGAGGCATTGTCTGCGCTCAAGTGCCTGATACTCGCTCAATTGAAACGCAATATACGATCATTACCCACATTACTGTTCTCCTTGTTTTGGCCTCCATGACTGCTCACTGGAAGTGTAACTCTGTAGTTCATCTCGAATACACGTATACTCGTGGAATAGTCATTTCCAAAACACATTCTTTTGAATAAATTTTTGAAATTTGCCAGTTTCATGAATTACTTTATTCAGGGAAATATTAGCGATCCCTTTATATATATTTAATAAGACATTTAAAGAAATTCTTTTTTCCATTACTAACTTAGTATTTTCGGTACCTAGTATTATTAAGACTGTTCCGGTTCATATAAAATTAAGTTTACTTAACATTTATGACTCTCATCGCATATAATGTAATATTTAATTGGTGGGGTTTGTAATGAATATCATTATCAATTTTTATTAATTTGAACAAAATTTTGAATTAATTACTTTTTTAAAAAACAAATAAAATCTAAGCAATAATAATATTATAGTGCAAATATAAGAAAATAATTATTATAAACTGTTGTCAGGGTTGGTATGTGCACTTTACAATAAGACTGAAATGTGACATTTGATTTGAAAAAATAATTTGTTAGCGAAAGATTATGAAACAATTTACAATATTTAATATTACCAGCCTAACTTGAAGTACGGCTCGCACTTCACTGCTGTGGTCACGGAGTTGCTTTTCGCAATCAGTGGTTCTGGTCGTCTTCACTGTGTCACCGCTGGAGTCACGATCAAGGCACTGGAACTGGTCCCATGATGTCCAGATGTCCATGACTGATCTCTTTATCAGAGAGAAACGCTCGACTCTGCTTTTGTTCTGATCAATAGTAGAAAGGATGTATGACTAGGAACACCAGATGTACAATGTTTGTCTCTTAGTAACTGACGAGGAATAAGTGTTTGAGAATTGCTCCGATTCTCAGACTTGGAATGTCAAATTCTTGAATGTACAAATTGGAATCCTTATATAAAGTTTTCAGTGACACTTTTATTAAATAAGTCACGACCTTCTAGTCTCCACATTTCACACCCGATTGTCTTCCTGGCGTCCCAACCCGTTTCTTTTTGGTCTATCATTTTCTTCAATTGCCTGGATTTAATCCCTTGTACCTGTAGATAATGCATAGCCAAATATTCTTAATTTGAGCCTCTCACCCAGGTCTTAACACTCCCGTAATAATCCTGTTTATTGCCTCGTATTCGCTTTGCCGAACCAAGCCGCTGATGACCATTTGTAAATCAAATGATTGTTTAATTTCCCTTATAAGCCGGACCTTACAATGTTTTATGGATTATTATCGCTTACCCATTATCCATACAATAGTATACAATTTTTTTAAAATTTAAAAAAATTACGAATACCACTCTTTATACTCTTCAATATCAATCCTTTATCACACATATTTTTCTCTATTTCTGTTCCCTTTATCGGATAGCCCTTATTGGCAATTTTCTCGACTTTATATAAGTGCTGAATAAGAAATAAGAAAGAAAGCCAATTCAGACAAAAAAGTGATAATATAAATGCCACAGAACGTTTCTGGGATCCTTGTCCATTTCGTAAGTTGCGAAGAAGAGCCTAGAGTGACACAACTGCACTTGTCAGTTGACAAAAGCTTTTGTCATTATTTTCAATCCGCCGTAAATTTTTCATTTTATATAAGTGTTCTTAGAACGCTATAAGAAGACGATATTACTTGTTTCAGGACATTATTTTCTTAACAGATTCTGCCATTTATAGAGGTGCAAAGTCCATCAGAATAACTAGTACCTAATTTTCAGAAATAAATAATAGCCGTAAGGAACTGGGACGAGAAGACTGTTGGACGTGACCTTTTACCGGAATCGGCGCCGTTTTGAGATTCGTACGACTTGACCTTTGCCAGGCTCGAACCAAGGCACGCCCCTTGTCATACTTGGTGCCAGACACTCGAGTTATTGCGACTCGCCGCGCTAATGAAACTGCAGACAATATGGCCGCCACGAACAATGGCGCCTGTTCTAATTGCTGTGGAGGGCGGCGACAAAGACGCCAGGGGTGAACAGAGCGGTGCCCTTGGTCCTCCACAAGCTTAGGCTTCCGGCGGATTATAATTGCAGGGAACCTAAAGACCGCCGCGCATACTCTGTCTGTGAACGTTGCAAAATCTGGCATTAATATGCTAAGGTGCGAGGTGCAAGCCGTCGAAAACTTCTGGCCAAATTTAATTGAAAATAGTGAAGATTTGAAGAAAAAGTTCTCAGCTTAACTTTACTCTTGAGTCTAATTATTATTCTTTATAATAAAACTTCATATTTCATTTTAATAAAATATCATTGTTAATTAATTATCAAGTTTTTTACTTTCTTAATTTCATATATTAATATGATGAAAGATTCAGTAGGCAGTGGTGGTACTGTTCAACTGAAATTGTATAAAAACAACCCTGACATCGACTCTATGCCTATCTCTAGAGACCAAACATCTATAAGGGAAGAAACTTCATAATCGACTCTTCGACAGTTCCTGTCAAGAAGGTTTCATCTGGAAATTATAACGGGGAACTGTTTAAATGAACATAATTGTAAAATTTAGATTGTTACTGTGAAGTTCCAAAACTGAGCAGCGAAACCCCAAGAGGAGTCGCCAAACTTTGGGGACGGCGTCGAGTTGAAGTTTAGCCGTTTGCTTACTCAGAGGTTGAAATTGACAATAGTCGAATGGGAAGAATGCATTTTTTGTACATTAACAAATTTCGACTCTACGTCATAGTGTTAGTTCTGTTTGTAAATTAATTATAACTCTTCTGTATACTGATGTAGCGAATCTGCATCCCTGCGGGTATTATTGAGAAGTAAGTTTGTAAATAAACACTCTACTCTGAGTCTGTGAGTAAGCTGTTACAGAGTCGACGCCTCAGACTGAGCGAAGGGGTGGGTACTGCGTATTGCGGGTCGTATTTTAATGTGTGTGGTGAACTGTTTGTTCGAGTGAACAGCTGAGGGGCGCCGTACTGAGAACTGTGTTACTGTGCATCTAAGTTCCCTTATTGCAGTGTGAGGAACGTGAACCTATTTTCGTCAAGTATATAAAGTTTATGTTCGATCCATGTATCCATCACAAAACAACACAATTCTACATGTTATCATTTGTTAGTCTCTATCAGGAGTCGAGTATATTAATATTGAACAATATAAACTGTACCCGTAGTGCGTGCCTGCCAAACAACATTCATTGTATTCGGTGGAACATTCAGATAGTATAATCTGGATTTGAAATTTGTTGACAATGGAGAGGTAATATTGTTATTTAGATTATTCGGGTATTCAATTGTCTTGGAGTAGATAAGTGAGCAAGGAAAAGTGAAAAAGGAAAAGAAGGAAGAAAACCAGACAGAGGCAGATCAAAGAGATGACGAGAAAGATCATTAAGACGATCAGAAAAAAGATGTAGAGATATACTCCAAGCGATGAAAACAAAGAAAACAAGAAAAACAGAAAAAGAGAGGAAATGTACAAGAAACAGTTAGGTTAAAGAGATGACGTGAAAAATCAGATAGTAGACTCTTGCCCTATTATTTCACGAAACTCGCTGCTAGCTGTCACTATACGCCCCACTCCGCGCGTGCTACCGACGTCAGATTCCTTGAAAAATTAACGAATTTCCTTGCGCATTCTATACCTTTAATATCAACACAAAGGTTCTACCGAATCGTCACTATAAATGTTAGTGTTATTTGAGCGTTCAGTATTTAGTATGGAAAAATGAAACCACGGGTCCAAACAGCGATTAAACAGCATTAGAGTTTTAGTCGCTGTTGGCACCCGTGTGAAACCCGAGAACTCTTTCCGAAGCAGCTACACTGGGAAAGTCTTCGATCAGGTAAATTGAAACCATTTTAAAACAAACTGGAGAAGGAAGTGATGAACCAGATTCTGAGAAAAAATAAACTGCAATTGTGTCTTGTACATCTACTTGCACAAAATGCGCGATAAGTATTTAAATAATTGAATTATCTTAAATTTAATAAGAAAACGAGCACTCAATTTGTAAATAGGAGATAAATGTTCATAAATAGAATCTTTACTGCCTAGTAAACAAAACACTGAAATCCTTCGTCATAATGTGTATGGAAATCTATAAAGAACGTTGAAGACAGAAAGAGCCTGTGAGAGCTGTTCTCTCTGTTCCTATTGGAATAGTCGACCAGTTGCGTCCTAAACTGGACGAGGATAGGAGAAGAGAATGCTGCGTCCCCACAGCAAACCCGAATGCCCGACCAATCTGATGCAGGTTTTTCTAGGGTTTCCCCTGCATCGCTTTTAGGTGAATTGCCCGCTAAACTACAACCTGGGGACCCTAGTTAACCCTTAGCTACATTCCTCTTCCCTTCCGCATCCCCCCTTTCAAATTCCTTCCTATCTTATTAAAGGGCAGTTGCCACCATATAGACTACCCTCATATAGTCTATTATTATTAGAAAAAACGTTGAAGAAAGATAATCAACAAATGTACTAGTTTCTATAAATTCTAATTGACAGTAACTATGCTCTTGCATCTTGTAACGTGGCTTACGTAATAGTCCTTTGCAGAGGATTTTATTGTGCGTTCTTATTATTGATAAATAGAAAATAACAAGATCAACTAGGATAATGTGTTGGTGTTTCATTGGATGCCATTGCCAAAATATCTCATTCGATTGTTATCAACATAAATATATTTTTAACCTGGTATCCAGTAGAAAAATCAATCACTTGACCCTAACTCTCTCGACTGGACGTTTGCAGATTAGTATAGGAACTTCTACGATAGCCTATATGTATCTGAGAGGACGCGAACTTCTATTTCATACGTAAAGAAAAATAAGACTTTTAGGTAAATAAATATCCAACAGCTTCTGAATTCGTCACCTGGTTTGCTCCGTGTTTCGTTATTGCGACTTTCTCGTGTTTTTGAATCAGCTGTCGAAAGCGACAAGGATTGTAGAAACGTTGTGTGGTATTTATTTTATCACTTAATTTTGTGTGTTAATTGACTATTTATTTATATAACTAGCCTGCTTCGTAAACAAAGGTTTTATAATTTTAAGACAAGAAGACTCAAAAGCCATTTGACTTCATTTGACGAAAACATGAAGTTTGACCAATTTTGCTGTTGTAAAGTCATACCTTTATTAACTACACAGCTGATATAATGCTATTATAAAAAATAAATATAAGAATTGTATTTCACCGGGCTTACACGAATATCGGTGACATTAGGTCTCATCCGTGTATCATCAGCGGATAAAATGAAATTTTTGGTTCTAAGGTTTACGGACAGAAGTTGTAGACGCCCTTTTTTAATTAGACCGTCCAACGAAATAAATTATCATTTTGTGAGCAATTTACGTACTTTTAAATTTAATTTAACAAGAGGTAAATTTAAAAATCTGTTTGGAACAATATATCAATATAATTTAGTCATAACATTGAAGAATGTATCGGGTGCTTAGGTTATTGTAAATTTAATTTAGAATATGCTAAGGCTTTAAATTATCCCTTAGAGACCATAACTTTCTACACCTCCCCGTGTTTGTCTTTCTTGAATTGCAAAGCACTCCATTGCTCAAGTCGCAATACGGGAATTCTCCTGCGCCGTCTGTCCAATTACCTCGGCTCGTATATTCGAGGCAAGGTAAACGCCTGGGAGAAGAGACGGTGGCCCACCTATTCAACTTCCGAAATCCGACCATCACAAGGGTATTTTCAATTAGCCACAATTGCTACCAACTGCACGCTGCCAAATTTACAGCTGCGTCTCCAGTTATTACAGAGGTGAGCTCATGGAGGCTGAGCAACTTTTCACTTTACAACAGTCAATTGTCTGGATTTGCTCTCGAGAGTGAGAGAGAGGGCAGAAAAAAAGGCGGGGAAGGGGACAAATACATGTGTTCGTTTAATAGAAGAGCTGGCAACTGCGGGCAGTTTAAATGAAATGCGGTTTTTACGGCAACCACTTTACGTTCGCTTTCTCTAATATTTTTAATTACTTTGAAAAACTGTTCTTGAAATAATTTGGGAATAATTATCTTTAATCAAACCATAGCAATAGATATTGTCTATATTTCAGCAGTATAATCGTTTATCCGTGGCAGACATTATTTTGACACAAATACAGGCAGCTGACTATTTTTAGATCTTGCGTATATTTCATAACAGATAGGCCTGAATCCGAATCCCTCTCCCTTTATAAGAAATAAATAGAGAAAACGCAGTCAATATTTTTCTTTCATGCTTCTATGCCTGCTTACTACGAGGGCTATTCGGAAAGTAAGGTTCGATATCTTATGAAACATACACAATCACAGTTTTTTTTAAAAAAAATCGTTTTTTCATTTAATTCCTTGCATATTTCTCTATTTTGATACACAATTTAAATATTTGTTTAAACATTGGTCGTAAAGTTCAACAAGCGTTTGCAAGCCTAAGTCATAGACGTTCTCCACCTGTGAGAATAACGAGTCTTTAACTGCTTCTTTCACCTCGTGATCTCTGGAGTCATGTAAGAAAACCATATCTCATTCCCTAAGACACACTTCTCTAAGACTTGATCACCTTCATGATATCGGTCCAAACATTCAAGAGCAATAGCTATTTTTTTTCATTTGGTGCTCCTCAGTAAGCAGCCCGGCAATCCGACGTGCGAATAATTTGTGAAATTGCAAATTTTCAGAAATCGATGAAAAGAATGACTTGTGATCTTGTACTTTTGGAGCGATATCATAAGAAAGATGATAAATTTTTAGAGAAGTTTGTCACAGGGGACGAGACGTGGTTTTTTCACATGACCCCAGAGATGACGAGGTGAAAGAAGCAGTTAGAAACTGATTATCAGCTCAGGCGTACACGTCTATGACAGTGGCTTGTAGAACGTTATGACTAATGTTTAAACAAATATGAAAACGATGTAGGAAAATAGAGAAACAAGGAGAATTAAAAAAAATTGGATAAGTTTTACGATTGTTTATGTATTATGAGAAATCGTCCGAATGACCCTCGTAATAATCTGAACTCAAATTATTGGCTCACTTTGATTACTAACTAAATCGCCACTTCTTCTATGAAAACTAGAAACTCATAATATCTTACAATACTACTGTTATAGTATGTTCAATTCTTAGTTTACTCATTGTTTGACTGTTTCAGTTTTGTTTGAGTTTAATTTTTATGAATATAGTAAGTATAATTTGTAGATATTTTGAATAATTTCCATTGAAGTTTTAAGTGCATTAAAACTTTTAAAGTAAAACATTTTATTTTCAAAAAATTAAAACTTCCTGTGAGGAAGATGGTCACGCATTATTTCTTGAGTAAAATTTTATATTACAGAAATTCTTGAGTATTAAGCTATGTTTTACCATTGTATCCTATTCTGACTTCGTCTCCAGATTCTAGGGTACTTTATAAAATTTTGTATATAAATGTGATTTAGATATTCCGAGCTGTCGCATTAAAGCGACAATTGAGAAATACGGGTTTTCCAATCATCAAATCTTATATTGCGCTCTGGCATAGACTAATCTTAGAATTAAATTAAACTATTACATGAATAGTTCTTATTGTACATGAATAAAAATAAGAATATTATAATTTTTTGTCATTTAAAATTAATTGTACAATTTTTATTTTCTTATTATATTTTTCCTTGTCTCGACGACCCTCTGACAGCATTGATCTCAGAGAAAACTCCCAGATTGTGATCATACATGATTCATTCAGGATGTTTTCGATTGGCGCCTGATTACTGATTCTCTTTTAGTCTTAAACCAGTTTTTCGAAAACAATACATCTTCGTAGCTTTTAGTTTATATTCTAGATAATATGTGTGAGTATAAAAGGCAGAACAGATGATGTACTTACTACTACTCGTACTTGCAGATATTCGATTACTGTTGTATTTAGTTTGAATTAATAATAAGAACGATAGTCAAATACAGAAAAAATAAGTGTTAATTTAAATGTCACAAAATGTTTCTGGAAGCCTTGTTCCTTCATTCAGGTGCAGAAAATATGTAAGAGCCGAGAGAAGCACAACTGGGGCACTAGTCAGTTGACAAAACTCAAAAATACCAAAATTAAATTTTTACTTTTATGTACCCTAAATTTGGAAATCCAAGACATACATTAACACATTCATACCTTAACTAAACAACTTGTTTTTCGTAAGAATTTTATAACTAGAATGGTGCCCGCCAACATCTATAAAGAATTTTTCTATGGCCAATCCTCTCGTTTAATCATATATGCTTTCTCCTAATGACAGCTAAAATTAAGAAGATTAATTTCCTATTTAACAAAACTTTTCCCCATTACTCCACACACAAAAATTACAAAGACAATTAGTTCAAAAACCTCAGTAAGCACATTATTTCTAAGGAAGTTATTGACGTAGTATCCTTTGGAAACAAACTTAATTTACCTCACACATCCGTCAACAAATCTCAATAAATTCCACTCATAAAACACATTGAAACTAATATATATATATTTCCACACAATAAAATCAGAAATAATATCAGGTTTTTTGGGTTTTGTAAACTGACTAGTGCAGTTGTTTTTCTCTCGGTTCTGCACATGAAGAAAGGAACACGGCTTCCAAAAACGTTGTGTGGTATTTATATGATCTCTTCTTTTGTCTGTATTTCGCTATATTTATTATTAATAATTTTCAATCCGACATTAATTTTTTATTTCTCTGAATTATTTTAATATTTGAAATCATGAGGTTTTATCGACTACTATCTGAACTACAATTTTTTATTTATCGCCTTATTACCTTTGTAATTAGCAAAATAGTAATAAATTATTAATGTTAATTTGTAAATAAATTTTATTATTCTGTCGCGGGATCTTGATATTATT
Organism: Zhengitettix transpicula; assembly: GCA_037074705.1. Classification (NCBI taxonomy): domain Eukaryota; kingdom Metazoa; phylum Arthropoda; class Insecta; order Orthoptera; family Tetrigidae; genus Zhengitettix; species Zhengitettix transpicula. The sequence continues at coordinate 199,430,904 of CM073590.1, forward strand.
AATAATCTTAATTTTTTTATCACAATTTTTTTTTATATCCAAAGCAGATATTTCATGTTGGTATTTCATTGAATCGTAGTTTCTATACTTTTTTATTTTTATTTAAGAAATTGTTTACCGTATCGGATTCGTCTGAACAGATTTCTTAAGGTTTAGACATGGATCGTTATTCACTGTCCGCTCAGGTTTTACCCTCAACGTATTGGTTTCCAGTGAGGTGTTAGGAATGCGGGGTCAGGGAAGACAAATTAGATCTGAGTTTTACAATTTGTTACAGACATTAGCAAGTACGCTGACTTAGAGATTTAAAAGTGAAAAGACGGATTCAGAAACCAAGCACTGATTAAATATAAGTGATTTATATAAATGAAATTATTTAATGAAGCTGATAATTAAATTAAGACCATCAAATAATTCTATGGTTGTTCATAAAATTATCACGGAATAATTTACGCCTTTGCGGAAAAACCCATATGTTAAAAAAAGTTATAGTTTAACAAAATTATGATACGATGAAGGACCTTCGAATTTTCTGTTAAGTTGAATATTATTCAGTTAGAGCAGTAACATACTCACTCATTTTATAATGACATTTATAACACAATTTTCACACCTCCTGTTATAAATAATATTATACCAAACTCCAGATAAATTGCTTCCGTTTATGAACGTACACACATAAAATAAGGCTTCAAAAGTGTGTTATGCAAAGAACGGCTTAATTACGCGCTTATCTATAAAATTACACAATTAATGTTGAAATAAACTACAGCTACACACGAACGTAACAGATGCGGAAAATTATTTCTTCAGCTAATGCTGACGTAGTCATCGTTGAAATAATACAATTTGATATCGTAAATACGAGGGCTGTTTTACTGCCTTCTAAGCTTAGGCTCTCTGCGGATATTGAGTGCCACGGAGTGGAGTCTGCAGTAATATTTCATTGTAGTTTCCACGAGTTCAGATTCATCGAGAATTTACGACGGCATAATTAAAACGACGGAGCAGCTTCGATCTGCGATGTGAAACGTGTGGCTGCCGTTCTCAGAATCCGTACGCAATTCTCAGCAGTTCGCAACAATACTTGTCAAGATTTCCTTCAGCTAATGTTGTTGATTACTGGTAATTATTTGCTGAATTTTGTGTGCCAATTTTGTAATTTCTGCCCATACGAACACGTGTATTCTCCTTAATTAATATAAATTTCCGATCCTCGATAAAATAACATATTAATTCAATATAAATTATGATGCAAATATCCAGTTACTGATATATATATATTGTAATAACCAGCTAAGAAAGACATGAAGTCTGTTCTTATTTCTGTCAGATTTGTTTACGAACTCAGACTGGGGATCCTTGAATGGCGCGTACATATAAAAGATGATAAAATTATGGGTAAGTGACTTTTAGTGAAGGAGAGGTCTAATAATTGAGGCATTTCGGCAGCTCTTAGGGCAAATTGTGTGACAGACGGAACCCTGAAAGGCATCATAACAGATGGACGAGGCAATTATACTAAAAGGAGATGCTTATTGTAATTGATTAAGTGGCTCTCGGAGCGGGAGAAAGCTAACAAATGTTGTTAGTTTTGGCGAACATGTAATTTCAATACAACTGTGAAAACAAGGGAATATCCGGGAGCCGGGATATAAATAAGAGAGCAGATAAGGCAGAGATAGTTATAGAGGAGATATAGAGGAAGTCAAGTTGGAGTGAGTTAGTCGTGTGGACTGGAGACGGACGTGATCATTGGATGGTAGGCCAAGCTACGTGGCCGAGAGTAATCAGCTGGACATCAGTCGTCAACAGTTGGTGGGCGTTTCATCGTGGAGGTCTGTCTGAAAGCAGAGTTGTTTGAATTCGTCGTGAGGGTGAAATCGACAAGAGTGTGAGCGCAGACTGGGGACTGTTAAGCCGGTATAAAGTGAGTGTGTGGACTCTAGAGCGTGAAAGTTTATTTTTCTGAATTAATAATTGTAAATTGCTAATAAAGGGTAAAAAGTGTCAGATTTCGTTATTTTCATTTCGTTTCAATCGTTTCTTTTCGTTTCAATCATTTCGTTTTTCATTTATTGCGTATTTGTTTAATTGTAACATTTTGTTCCGTTTCCTTATCAACCCAGTAAAGACCTTGAGGGTACCGAGTCCAATTATTTAAAATGTATTCTAGGGAAATAAAATTGTTTTGATTTATAAAATTTCATCAGATTTGTGTAATTGAAAATTGAGTTTTAATAAATGATAATTGTTGGTTTAAATTGCTAATATTATTTTCGCTTATAACAATATATATATAATTAAGCCGTTCTTTGCATAACACACTTTTGAAGCCTTATTTTTATATATATATATATATATATATATGTACTATTTGTTACATCCAACAGTTAAATGTGAATGTGTTCATTTACACCTTACAATGGTTTTTCGTGTTAAATGATATCAAGAAACAATCAAATGATTGTTTCTTTTAACACTAAACCCAGTTTTAATTTTTTTTGTTCGTGTAGTTAAGTGCCAATGTCGGGTAACTAATCGAACTATTTTTTAAGAGGATGGGCCCCAAAGTTGTAAAATTTTAGAATTGCTTGTAAACGTTATACAGGAAGTGTACGCGCATGGTGGGTATAGTAGACGCATCATTGGGAATTCAGCTCCAATACGTAGTATCACGAGAGGACAAAAATTGTCAACGTTTAGTTTCATGTTTATTTTCTGCAGAATTAGTATTTCATGTCGCAAATAGTGTCCCAGTGAATTAGAAATTAGTCCGAGGGCTAAAAAATTCAAACGTTCAGGTACCATACTTAATGAATGCCCAAGGCCAAAATCGACTGAGGAAGCAACTAGTTAAGTTGGAGCTTGTGTGTGACTCTATCCTGAAACTCGTGAGACATCAGCTACACTTGCAACAGTTTACTATATATTAAAATAAATTGCACACTTAATAGATTCAATTAGTATATGAATTGAAACGTTATGGTATCTATATATGCTGAATTTATTTAATTTATCCGCATCATATAATATAAAAAAATAATGTATCATTTTATATCCTAAACTAAATTTTAGAACTTCATTTATCCTTACTGATGGAAGCATAGATTGACTGCTTACAAATAAAGAAGGGTAAATGTTTGCATTCATGAGGAATGTCTTCTGAGATGATTTAATTTTAACATTAAAACTGAAGTGTAAATATGCCAAAAGTACGGAGATTAGATCGGATCTAGGTCGACATCCCATTTCCCCAACTGTAGTAGACCCTTGGCAGCAATTAAGCGCACGCTATTAGTCATACGGAGTTAGTGGCTAGATAAGGCATAATGCATTAATTCCTCCTGTGGTCTTATCCTGACGCAAATGAGTAGGATTACTTTATTCAGAAATGCAAGAGCTCTTTAATTTCATCTCAAGTAATTTTACCGACAGTAAAATTCACTCGTTATGGCCCTTAAATCAGGTGTCAGAACATCAATGTCCACTGTCTTGTGAAACTATTATCTACTTTACAAGACTCCTATAGTTGTTAGAAAACATTTTCTTGCAATACATGGCAAATAATGAACGTTAAAACAAAATATGTGATAAAATGAAATGCAAAATGATTATAAGGATAACAGTAAGGAAACTTATTTTGATTACCTACACAACGAATATGTAGCAAGTTGTGTATTATAAACCGAAACAAAAAACAATTTCTGGATTCCAATTTTAAACGACTAATATTTATTCAACACAGGTAAATTTTTATTCGGGAAAAAGTAATATAAAAATAATTGCATTCACGTTTCTCTTGAAAGAGAAAAAAGGTTAATTTGATATATAAATAACTCGACTTCGAACATTCGGAAAGGCGATGAATTAATTTATAGCTATTTTAAAACCATGAATATCAGTTGATGTCACTTATGGTCATTAGTTATGAACTAGTTTATGCGTTTGTATACCTGAGTATAAATTTACAGATAAAAATAAAATTGTAAACCTATATTTATGTTATTAAAACGTTTTATTGTCACTGTATTCATGTGAAGTATTTATTCGAAGAGAGAACATTAAACGTGTTAGATAGCATTCACTAAAAGAAAATATTCAATTTGAGTATTAAATATGCTTGATGGAATCAGTAATATTGTCTTAAAATTATTATTTTTTAAAATAATTCCTACGTTAAAATAAATGAATTTGCTTAAAAATATGATTACTCTTAAATTAAATCGTGAAAGCCCGTACCATATAGCATCTTAGAATTTTTATTTAGTTAATAAGACCTGCGAGAGGATTCTCTCGCAGGTAACCTGCGAGGGATGTTCTCTCGCAGGCAGAACCTTTTAGGAGAGATACGAAGGGGCTACCTTTTGGGATGCCTTTTCCTCTCCGTTTTTGAACTAAGGTTCCCACAAGCCGAGGCACCTCGGCCTTTAGAGGTGTATGTTCCGGGGTCGCAGACCTTGGGTATACGGTAAGAGATGTTCGCTATTCCTATTGAAAAATTCGGCCTGCTGCCACCTGAACCGGTCAATCTACGAAGAGGGGAAAGCTGCGACCCCACAGCTAACCCCTCTCCAGCCATCGGAAGGGCGTGGGACAAGTACCAAATGCCCGACCTACCGGATGCAGGTTTTTCTAGGGTTTTCCCTGCATCACTTTTAGGCGAATTGCCGGGTAGGATCCTTAAACCATAGCCCGAGGGCCCTAGTTAACCCTTGGTTATCTTCCTCTACCCTTCCGCATCCCCCTTTCAAATCCATTCCTATGCTATTAAAGGGGAGTTGTCACCATTTGATTACCCTCATGTAGCCTGTTACCCTAAATATCGCTATTATATGTTTGGTATTGAAAATAAATTAAACTTAAGTAATTTTTATCACATATGTTATCTGTCATATATGCAGTATGTTTCGCTGAGCTGGCAGACGGTCATGCTTATCTTTATATAAATAGACTCCTTGAATTACGTTCAAAAAACAAATAATAGACAAATAATGTTAAATTAATATTCATCACCCTATTAATGTCGTACCAATTATGAAATGGTGGTTTCAACCTGTTATATGATCTGCTTGTGAATATTTATTCCAGTGGAAACTGTCTTCTTCTTTCGCCTTTGTAGATGAGTCAGCAATTTCTAGAAACAGAATACTTTACTATAATAGTGTAGCATAGAAACGGATATAAATGGGTCTGTACTTTAAGGATCTTAGCCGGCATTAAGCTATATGTGTAACAGGGAAACCCCTATAGATACCATAATAAGATAGGCTGGGTTTCTCGTCCCACAAGGATTGAGGTTGTCTGTGGGATTGAGGTTGCAGCATGCCAGGCTCTATCCCTGAACTAGATTTGGAGGCAACTGGCCGACTGCTCCAGTTGGATAACAGAACTATTATCGACGTGAGACCTACGTCTGAGATCTTAAAACTACCCCAGGCGTCATTCACAAGGAGTCTTGTATGACTCGAGTTTTAATAATAGTTAGAAACTTAATGTAGCTTGTATCACTATTTAGTGTGTTGTATCTGGTGAAGAATGTTTCATTATGGTAATAGCTACAATTTTTTCGTATAGTTTCTGAACATATAGAATATACAATTTCGGAGATTATAAGTCATTAGCAAATTTCAAATTCAGATTTAACAGTTATATGTAGAAACTCGCCATATTTCTGAAAATCTCAGGATTGCATGTAATGTATACCCATGATCAATTTACCTCAAAAGCAGTAGTTACAAGTGGCTGTCCAAAATATCTGACTTGCTAGACGGAGTCCTGAAATAATACTAGGCAGAAACAATTTTTTTATTACGCTGACAACTGGTCTAACAATAATGACCAAATTATTGCGGGACTAAGAAATTTAAGAGGATAACGCCAAACTTAATAAATTAAAGGCACAATTTACCAAATCTACTTATTTTTAATATATTTTAGAAACGAATAATGCAGACCCGAAGACCATGAAGTATTTCCAGTTCATTAATTTATTTGGCCAGGACCAATAACACGCGTAAATTTTCCATTCAATGCGAAATTAGATACTCAACACGTAAACGCGTTTTTAATTACTAGTGGTTTATAGATACAACCCAGACTCCCTTTTTTATGAATGGAGTAAATCACGAAGTAATATATCTTTTATAAAGAAATTAAAATTAATTAGTATTGGGAAATTATTATATGATAATAATTATTAAAATGTATTGTAACGTATATTATTATATTTCAATTTTTTTTTGCGGACCTATTTCCTATAAATACTGAATAATATATATTATAAATAATTTAGGTTTTCTCCGAGGCAACCCGTGAGGACAGATATTAGTTTAATTTTAAGTAAAACGACATAAATGTTAATTAAATTTATATTCAATTAACTATATTCTATACAGTATTTGTTGAGGAAGAGGCAACAGCGAGCGATCGAATGAGGAAGAGTGAGAGAAGGAGAGAGAGGGACCCGCTATTCACGAAACTTATAGACCTTTCAACATTATACGTAATACGTCCTCAGGGAACACTTAGCCTATCAGAATTGTTTTCCCGTCTTTGCATAGATCCTCGTTAAGGGCGTTAGTGTAACGATTATGTTCTTTGCAAAATTTCAGCTATATCTTAACAACACTTGTTCACTATTTCATGCACCCGCTTCTATCGCAAAGATGATGAGGGTTGTAATTTACTGCGCTTTATGTAAGAAGTTCACTATTCTCCTTAAGAAACGGCCTCCATTCTACACCAACTTCACGGAATCATATTACATTCAATAAACAAAAAAAATATGCATTTTTCATTACAAAATAAATAAATAATTATCAATTAAATAAAACATTAAAGTAGTCTGATAATATTGTCAATATTATTTCGCAGGTGGAAACATTACATTTTTGTCCTAAATTATCAAGTTTGCTCTGAATTCAAATAAAAGTAAAAATTGTGATGTCAAGTTCTTTTAATTAGGGCGCGCGCCGACTGGAATCACAATTTTCACTCCAGTGCCCTTAATTAAATACTAACAGACTAAATGTAACATGAAAAATTTACAGTAATTATGAAAACACAAACATAAGGAAATACGAATCATTTTTCAGTAAAAATTAAATGAATATGTCCTATGCTTACATGTTTCATTCTATGAACTATTTTGTGGTTTTCATTCTCATTCATTTTCTTTCCAATAATAAGAGTCTAATAAATTTATGTGTCAGGTTGAGGCATGTACTACGAATTTATTCGAATTAATTTTTTATACATAATTTTGTAAAATAAATATTTTATTCTGTACAAAGGAAGGCTGATAAGTGTATTCTGAATATATAATGAATATATAAAAGTGTAAATGAAATTTGTTTATAGAATTTGCAATGTTAGTTTAGCTAATAACTTTTAAATACACGAACAATAATTTAGTAGAAATATATTCAAATAAATAATGGTTATAAAGGTCCATAATACCGGAACGGTATTTTTTTGTACCCGTCGAAATCTTTCTGCATCTCTGCAAAATTATAGAAACTAATTCAGGATAAAAGCAGCGGCTCTGTCCAATAAACCAATTTTTATACTGCGGGAGTTACTCAATACTTTGTACCTGAATAACGCTAACTCTACTTTTACAAATATTTCTATAAAATTATTCATTTTATTGGCTTCAAACAAGATACATTTTTAATCAGTGGTAAAAGGTATTCGTTCTTTGGTCTTTTTGCGAATTGTGCCGTGAGAGGTTCTTGTATTTTTAATCCTGCGCTTTACCGCAATAAACTCCATGTCTAAATCCTAACCTACGACAACAGATAATGGCTTTACTGTAGGCTGCGCTTCTTCCAAGAGATTATAAGCGACTCGTTCATCAAAGGATTTAACTTTCTGCATCACGGAAGTAAATTCACAACAGAAAGCAATATTGTTATAAGAAAATATGTAAAACATTTGTTTCATGTGTTTTAAAAATAAATGTTTTCACGTATATATTATAAACAAAAGTATACCTATATTTTAATGTATCGTTCTACATTTTCTTTGAAACCTTATAGAAATTTGATACTAATGTTTCTTTAAAAAATATTGGGGATGAAAATAGACATTGTTTATTTATGAGAAATTTTCAACCCCATAAATTAATTCAATCATTTATTCCAAGCTCCTGGAATTTTAAATGTACTTGTAAAGACAGGAATCCTTACGTAATAAAATTGATTCTGCTACACGAAAGTTTAATTCATTATTTTACGTAATATAAACTTTATTTGACTAAAAAAGTTATGCAATTTTACATTTCATGCGAAAGAAGATATATCATTAATTTTTATTATTTGTAATATTTACTCCTTATTAACTTTGAAATTTAACCAATCATGTGTAAATTACCTTAAAAAATAGAGAATAGTTCAAAAAGTTTTTGTAGTACTTTTTCTGTTTAAGTAATACATTATGTAGGAAATTTTTCTTTCACTTATATTAATCGTCGTTTAGCTATTAAACTAAGATAGTTATTAAATAAAAATAAATTAAACTCGAATTATAATTCAGCTAATAAATTTTATGCCAGCGTGTATTATTTCCTTTTATTTGTGTTGCAAGCAACAGCAAAAACAAGGAGGGAGCCCTTTTCTTTTCTTCAGATGAAACTCTGCTGCAAGAGATGGAAAATGTACGAAAGCTCGGCGTTCTTTCTTCCTGTTTCCCTCTTTCTATCTCTCGTTTCAGGTCTTTGTATACAAAGTATGGATTTTCGGCACAAAGGGATCCGCTTGCCGGTGTTGTGCTTCCTTTGCAAAGACTGAACAACTTGATTACTGACTAATGTGTCCACTTCGTGCTGGAAAATGAATTAGTTTCATTGTTCCACTTCATTAGATTCACCAATGACACCAGACGTTTCATTGCTTCTTCTCTACATCTTTAACGTTATCAACTTTTCGTTTATTAGTCTATAACAATCCTACCTTCCTAAAAATTAATTCTTACATTTTTCTATTATTTTAAATTTTGATATTTAGATATTTTAAATAGTTATGTTGTAGCAATAAATAAAGTATTTAGTTTATGCACAACTAATTTTTATGTGTTTTATGTGTTCGTTAAATCAGCTACTTGCCCGATTCTTTGTAATCGAAGCACCTAAAAAGATTAATACTCTAACATTGATTTTTGGAGACTACATATTCTTTGGATATGGATTTTCGTTATATGATATATAAATTAAATCAATATTTGAATATAAATTGGTTGGTGTCTGTAAAATTTTTCACAATTACTTGATTTTCTATCAGTAGTCTTTTATGACTAACAAACGTACAAATACGAAAAGTTGCCAATTAAAAGTTTTCTTAATAATTATTTGAATTAATGATTGGATGAAATAAAAATTTGTTCCAACGCAGTGAAATTTTATTCCCATAAAACAACATTATACACTTTGTACTGAATGCTTTAAGTTTTTGTGCTGTGGTGCCAAATAATTTGTTTAGGTATACAACATATTGAAATTATTTTGAATATTTTCCAATAATGTGAGTAAATTTTTTTTTATCAAACAAGAAATAAAAGTAACCTTGTCCATTCACAATACTTTTATTATCTCTCTTTACTTGGAAATACTTGGGGGATGAATAATATTTATGCTATCTAAGCTAGTAATCTGGATGAAAGCTTTGGAATTAACCATCTCCTGAACAAACTTGGCAATAGTAATGGCAAATAGAACTTGAGTCCTTCTGTTTGGAATGGAGAATGGCCATACAATAGCTACGGGCAACTACTGTTAGGAGCATAAACGTTAAAAATGGTGAAAAACTACAATCATGTTCATACGGCGATAAATGTTTAACGCATGTTTGCGTGAAATATTCAGGGATTTATACTTATAATTAAAATAATAAGGGATGAAGTATTACGTTTTATTATCATAACTAACGAATTACAGATGTACAACAGTCAATTTATCTTTGATCCAATATTGGCTTTATTGCTCTTTTACGTGTTCAATTCATTCATCAATTCGCAGTAACATAACATGAGTATTAATTCACATTAAATAATTACTAGTAATTAAATAATTATTCACTTAATTCACCTAATGATTACATTTCCTTTGCTCTTTAAAAATTGAAAAAAATTCACTTTATTGACATTAAATTGCTCTTGAAGAAAACAGTTCTTTTTCCATGTCGGTTTCTTTTTATGGAATAAAAATATCTTGTAAGAGATCTTATAAAATGATAACGTGCGTTATTAAACTATTTAATAAAGTGGTTTGACAAGAGCTATTTAATAATAATGATGAAAAAATAACTGACGTTTTATATTATTATAAATCATCGGTCTTTAGTTATAAAATTGTTTATTAACAAAAAATTATATGTACCGACGTTTGTTCTTGTTTTAGAAGATTCCGACTTAACCTACAATTTAAAAATTAATAATGTAAGTACATAAGTTTTTTTGAGTAATTATAAAATATTTTAATTAATTTAGTTTTAGTTACAATTTCATATATAAATAATACAAAAAATTAGAGACAAGGTTTTTCTGCCTTGTATGTTGCAACCTAAATAAAATTCATAGTCGACAAAAAGAAAGGCAGCAATACCTTGCCTCTATATTGTTTGTATGATTTATATATGAACTTGTAAGTAAAAATAAATTAATAACAATATTTTGTAATTATTCTTATAAAAATTTATGGGATTATGTTTAAATTTAGAAATTTTAGACTACATCTGAATACGTCTCAAACCAAGAACAAATTTTTGGTATAAATGTATATAGTTTTCTGACTCAAGACGTAATATTTACATATTAATGATGAACTAAATATGATTAAAATTGATTGTTATTTAATTATATTTTGCACCGAAATTTTTCTAATTTCATTTTATAACTATATTTATTATAACTATAACATTTTAAAATATCTATTTAGTGAATTAGAAAACAAAAATATAATTTCTCGGCGTTAGTAATCCATTTTAATTGGTCTCCTGTTAATTGAATATAAAATTCTGTAAATGTATAAAATGTTTCCAATATAATTCTTCGATTTAAATTAACTTATTTCGTCAGTTCTCCATTAATTAATTATAGTTGATATTATCAAAATAAATTTTCCCCGAATGTTTTATGTTGTAATCTCATTATTTAAAGTTAAAGCAGAACAGCTCATTAAATGTGTAACCTTTTTATGCTTTCTCGATACGATGCTTACACGAGTTATATTTTCTAAAGATTTTAAGCAAATAATTTTGTAGAGCTAACAGCGCCTTTTTTTACTTGTAGCCACGTTATGCAAACTGCTTTACTCAACGATCTGTTACTGAGCGACAGAGCTTTGTCGGTTTGGTTCTCAGGGCTATTAATAAGTCACAAGGGCGGAAATATGCCCTGTATCCGTTAAATATAATTTGTAGTCGTAAAGTAAGTTTCGCATTTTCCGGTTTTACAAAAACAGTAATAACTTTCAGCATTAAATATTTTAAAATTTTTATTAATTGTATCGTTAAATATGGGGAAATGAATTGGCCCAAAGTAGGAAAAATTGTATAAGAAAGGAAATGAGGAAACGAATCACCTGTCGAGAAAATGAATTCCTCGCCTTGCGTGACGCCTTTCTTCTTCAACAGAACTAATAACGTGAGTCTATTTCCTTGCCGTGCTTTAGTTGTCGCCCTTTGCTGCGGCCTGCGTGGTTATGAAATTCCCGACCCAGAGAGGTATCGAATATCAATACTCTAGACTGGGTTATTAAACTCTCTGATTACTAAACGCAGCCAACCGTAGAGCGCATGCGTAACACCGACCTTTCACATACATTACACCTACGAATTATGCGGAAGGTGAGCAATTTCTCAATCTTTTAACTACGTCCGTAGTATTAGGTTTTCGCGGAGTCGTCTTGTTATTTGTATCGAGTTGTATGATGTAACACCTCATATTTTCAATTATTCAACTTCTATTAGGCATCAAGTTGATCAAGTGAAAAGTAATTAGTCAGTATTCCGTTGCTTGCGATTTCATTTTTATTGCGAAAAACTACGAAGAATTTGAAATACTTTCATTTTTAACTTGTATAAATAGCAAAAATGTGAACGTATAACATTGATAATCCTTAGTTGTGCCCACTAATACATTTGGACCTAGTAATCTTTCTCTCCGTCGGAATAACCTATCTTCCATATTTATAATGCTAAAATCGGTTTTATTGTAAATTGTTGAAATTAATTCAACTTAATCAGAATTTAATCCTTCTGAAATTAAAAATTGAGTAATACTGTGGACAGAAAATATACACAATGTTGGTGTGAATTAGGTTGAAAAATTATTTATAGTTCTTAATTTTGCAAGTATTCACTAACAAATAAAATTCTGGAATGAAATAAATCATACCTTCTCAGAAATATCATCAACCTTTATAATTCGTCGTAGTTCATCCAATAAATATTTACAAACTTATTTATGAATAAATAGACTACTTGAGGGTCATGTTGAAGGCAGAGAGAGGTAGCCAAGGGTTTACTACATACCAGAGGTTAAATAGTTTAAGGATCTTATATGACTTTCACCTAAACAACTCTATTTAAACCTGAATCACGCCGGGCTCTCGGTACTTGTCCGACACCCTTCCGATGACTTGAGGTAGGGTTTACTGATGGGACGCTTGAACAGTGTTTAAGTCAGCTGCCTTACTTTTCCAAAATGACCAACTGACTTAGTACCTCTGCTTATGGAGAGATAGAAAAATACATCCCCGTGAGTAGTTTTCACCGATTAAACGTTGCTTTTGTAACACGTGTCAACGATCACATAATTTAATATTATATTTTTACGTTTCCAGCCGTCGTTTGCCGATAGTTGGCAGCAGCGGCGATCAAATTATGAGTTTTATATCTTCTGACGCGGGAGACAGTATTGTTGATTGGGTACTTCGTGGTTGATCGCTGGATAAAATTTAAAAAGAAGAATTAATGGCTGATTGTGTAGCGATAAGCGAACCGGTGTACTTTTCTTGAGAACGAATAGAAAAGTGGAAGTGGAGTCGTCTTTGGGTAATTGGAGTATTCTAGAGTTAACGCGGGGTGCAGCCCATTCTGAAACTACGAAACTGTAGTACCCGACAAATTTAAGTTGTCGTATGCATTTACATAAACATTGTTTATCTTCTATAATGAATTTGTCTGCCAAACTAGTACACTGTAGTTAGGCCCTTCTTATCCCTTGACTGAGCTATGCATAATAATTAATATAAAGTGTAAAAAGTCGGGGCCACACAATAAAATTTAATTTTTTGGGGTTCATTTATTTAATTACATTCTTGAGCATATAAGTATTATTATGAAAACAGCTAATAAATTTTAGATTTTTAATTTTAATTTGTTTCAGTTCTCAAGTCTGACAAGCACAGTCTCAGTCTATACGAATCTAGCGTTCACTATTCCGGTATCGTACTATTAAACGTCCTTCCAGAATATGTAAAGAACATCATCAACTACAACTCAATCGTCAAGGAGTGTAAAACTTATTACTCCGTACACGAGTTTTTTAATCGGTCTGACATTCGCTGAACTGCTTCGTCTACAAAATTGCCGAATATGTAAATAGCGTGTCCATTTGGTTCTGATTTCCTGCCTCTGCTTTCTATTCAGTAAATATCTATGACGACATCTCTCCTAGCGACAGTAGATGAATACCAGGAAGTGATAAGCGTTGTGTGCGTGTTTCTTAAAGAAAGTGAGTATGAATGTGGTGACTGGACAAATCTGAACGGTGCCTTTTTTGTGTAACTTATTAATTATTACTATTAATATTAATTCATTTTATATGTAATTTATCTATTGTAACATTTGTGACGAACCCTATGTCCTCGGAGGGCTAATGGAGAATAAATCTATCTAACTATCTATATATCTATTTGAGAAAGAAAATTCTGTTATATCAACTCTAAAATAAGAAATTCTTTACACTTTATATATGGCAAAAATTCATTATTCTCTTTGATACATACGTTTCTTACAAGCCAACGTTCGTCTGCGATGTTCGATAAGATGCTATAATGAACTAAACTACTTTACCTTATTGATATACTGTTAATTACAAATAAAATAAAGTTGTATGAAGAAAGAAATAATGTATACGATTTTTATAATCCTTTAAATAAGTAAAAATCTTATTGTGGGGGTCTCGCCGAAAACAATAAGTTTGATAGCTCTTTTCCAGAAAGAATAAGATAAAACGTCACTTGTTTACGTCCCCGCTATTTCAGACGAACGTAAAATCTTCTTGCCAGGTGGGACGACAACGTGGTTTCAAGTCACCAGAGGTGCGTAGAAATGACCGGCAACAACAAAAATCAATCTGATTATAGTATAGTCTGATTGTTTGGAAATTATGCTGCCGAACATCGTAGTCTGTACTAATATAACTCATCTCCAAACGACAACTGCAATATCAGTCCCTATAAATGTCAGCCCACTATTAAAACAGCAACTTAGAAAAATAATTTAACGACTCCTTCAGCAAATTCGTGTTCTTCGGTTGATTTCCTAACGAAATTATTTTACATTCGCATCGGTTGACTAGGTAAAACGATAACAATTATGTCTTATAAATAGATATATGTGGCCCAAAATGAATAAATATAAAATTGAGGACTTCCTGCGTTTTGAATCATTAAAATATTTCCAATAAATGTTGATGACCTACGTGGCGTGAAGAATATTGGTAGGTGCGCGAATTATTAGAGCGTCGCAGGGGCTGCAGCTGTTTTATCCTCGCTGACACAGCACTGACGCAGCCAGCTCCGCAATGAAGCCGCCTGTATAATTCAGGAGCGACAACTGACCGACGGCGAAGTCCCTGCTTCGCTTTACATGCCTTCACCATTTCCTGCCATCAAGAATAGATACACTTCGCCGGCCTTTCCATATTACAATGTCGCTGAATGATTAATGTTACCGTCACGTGACGTCCATGGGCGATGAAGCACGTCGGTATACTCATGAACTGTATCAACCGCTAACCACGTATCACACCTTCTAAAATAGCACTAAGTGCGTAATATATTTGCGCCGTAACAGTACACGCTAGTTATAACACAAGAAAAGTGGATTTCCGACATTTTAAGATAAATTTTGGTTCCTCAACATCCCTAAAACGAGACATTTGCTGAGATCAAGAAATATATATCGTGTAAAATGTCAATTTAACCACAAATTAAAATTTTATATGCATTTATTTGTTCCGATTTTACAATGAATTAATGCACAGTATGAATAATAAATAAGTAACTCTCAATAATGTTATATACAAGACTAAAATTTAACAACCTTCGGCTTTGAACCTCTTCTACGTCAAATCATTCATGAAATATTTTTGCACGTGTAATTGATTTAAGACTTCTGGTACTAAGACTTGAACTTTTGAATAACGTGTGCAGACGTCTTAGAAATTATTTTTTTTGTCAGATTTAAAGAATGTGAAACTTCATGTGTAATTTTTAGTTAAAGTTGTGATTAGAGTATCAAGAATATTTGATTTATACTTGGATTGTATATGGTTATAATAAATCACAAAATTTATAAAAAGGGAATACATTTTAATACAAGTCTCAAATTATTTAATTTTAATTTTTGTCAATTTACCAAAGCACTGACTAGAGCAGTTGTCTCTTATAGCACTTGAAGAAAGGGACAAGGATCCCAGAAACGTTGTGTGGCATTTATATTATTCTGTCTGTATTTGACTTTTTTTTTCATATTATTAATTTTCAATCAGAGGTAAATTTTTCATTTCAATTTACCATAGTCATATGAAAAATAATTATTAGAGTAAGTAAAACTTATATAAACAATTATTTGACTAACTTTCAATTTTTTCTCTATCTATCATTAATGATCAACATAATAATAACACGTACACATATTTAATTCGTCCGGAATATTTGTTCCTTCATATTTATATTCAAATATTTAGTTAATCGGTTTTCCAGTCAATCCCGGAAAACAATGTGACACGCATTTTCGGCCCTGACAGACTTCAATGTTTATCCGTAACTGTCGGAGCATTGTCACAGTTTGAAAATCATTTGTATTGTACCAAATTAAAAACTCCATTATACATATTTAAATTTACTGGTCTAATAATATTATATGAAGTGAGGCATAGAATGTATACTTATTGACTAAATTTTGATTTATGAGGATCTTTAGAGTGCTGTTAATTTTGAATAATTTTTTTTTATAAAAGGTTGTAACTTCTTAATGTTCGAAATTTTGGACGTAATATTTTACAATTTCAGCATGATTTAATAATTTAGAATTTATACTGACCAGAATTTTTAGTTCTTTATGCAATTGTTTAACATTAACATAAACTATATTCTGTTTTAAATTATAATGGTGTATTGGTAGTGGTGTACTAGTTTAATTATTATAAATTCGCGTTTTTATATTTCTAATGGAATAACCAATACAATTTTTTTTCGAAATATTTTCATTTCATTTTATAAATGACACCTGTTTGTTCATTTATTGGTATTTTATCTATAAGTTTTGTTAGTTAATTATTAATTTGATTATAAAATTTTAATACAAATTTAAATTCATGAAATACATTATTTTTAAACATTTTTTTACTGATTTAGGTAACAAATTATCTATATATGCTAAATAACAATATTTTATGTATTTATTTCTAATATAATCTGTAAATTCGGTGATACAGTAAAAAAATATTTAATCAAAGATACGATTCATACTTTTTGGAAATTTATTATCATTTAACTGTTTAATGTTGTGTGGGAAATTATTAAATATAGATATATTAATGGGCTCCATTCTGTGTAATACTTTTTTGGCTTGATGATGGTATCTTTATTATATTAAAATTGTGAACTTCTGATTTGGTTATGAACAGGGAAATATTATTTTCAAAAATACCACGGTAAATGTAAGAAATCCCTATTACATGATGATCATCGATACACCATTTGAAGAAAATAAATTTCCTCTTCACAAAATGATACCAATTGTCAATAAATAATTAAATTATACAAAGTAATTTAATGTACAAATATTCATACCTCTGCAAATAATCTGTTTACCAGTGTATTTTCTAATTTATATCTACGTACGTGGATCTGGGTACCAATTCTTGTAAAAGTTTTGTATTGACGAAAGATTAAGACATCTGACACCATAATGGATGACCTATTTCTCTATATGGTGTATATTAATAACCAAAAAAGTTAATACGTAAAGTATTCATTTCTAACCATTATAACTCAAATACTAACTAGGCTGAACCCGAGCAATTTCAAATATATTATATCTTAGGTTTCACTGAATAGTTCATTTTCAACTGAGGAATGAAAAATAAATGAATTGTTATTTTAAACTGAATTAATATAATAAATGATCTATTATTGGGATTAAAATAAATTTTCTAATTGTTATGAGTAGAAACGTTCTATAAACATTTGGCAGGAATAAAATTATTTTTCATGTCGTTTCACTTTGATTCCATCAATGCCCCCGCCTATATATTACACAGCACTTATTTTAAATTCCCACGGAAATAAAGAGTGATTAATCTGGAATGTGTAGGATATGTGATAAAATTCAGTTATAATAAAGCCGCAGTTTCATCTGTTAATTGATCCTGGTATAGTAAATAATATTTCCAGATTCGATACTTAATTTTTTGCTCCAATTATTAACGTCTTTTCCCATGGTCATATTCTGGATTTTACATAGTTTTACTGAGGTAGTGTAAATATATATTCATGTGAAACAGAGAATCACTGTACTAAACAGGAGACCAGGGATCGATTTCCTATTCGGTCGAGATTTTTCCATCCTGTTCCTTTAATAATATATCCACGTTTACAACAGTAACTTTGAAATATGAGAGAAAAAATAATTCATTTTCTTATTGCATTACTCCTAACGCAATATTTTCCAAGCATATATTTATCTGAGTGTGTACTTGAAAGCATACTCACTTGAAAACTCCTGATGCATGTAGCGTGATTTCCTCGGGGTGGATTTCGCGCTCCATGGCACGAGAGCCAATTCAATCTTCAGCTACCACGAAAAAATAGGGCACAAGTATTGACTGCGGAAGGAGATTAATGGACCTATTTTCTAGTCGGCTTTAGTAAAAAAAAAATTCTTTTTGCAAAGCAACCGTTTAGTGCTCAGTATTGTGAACGCAATGGACTCCTTTGTTCGCCTAGAAAAGTGCATTTGCCCCACGTGACAGGCTTACAAGTGTCACCTTGCTCATGTAATAGTACTGGTTCACTCCCTAGTATAACTATTTAATAAGTAGTATATATATATATATACATACTTAGATAAAAATATTAAGAAAATGAACAAAATTTTTCAAAACTATCTAAAAGAATACGAAGTGGAATACTTCAACGATTTGTGGATAAGGTTTTATTTTACTTTGTGTTGCTACACAAAGTTAGAAGTATAATATCCATAATTTACATTTTAAGCTTTGTATGGTCGAAATTGAAACTTTTTAAAAATACAGCGTACTAAATTCGGCTACATGTAATGTGTTGAGTCAAAACAGATGTTCCAGTTTTTCAACAACAAAGGAAATTCTGTAGCTTATTGTAATGTTATACTTTATTGCGTTCCAAATCAGGATATTAAAAACCGTAATTCTCATTAATTTTTTAAAAATGAAAATATTATTCAAGTGTGATATGAAACAGTATACTATTATAAATATAATAATATTATCTAAAGATTGATACTGTAGCTTTAACGTTTCATTTTGATAAACACAATTTTGTTTACAAATTTAACTGTAAAAATTTAGTTTCATGTTATTTCGCGAAAACAAAAAAGTGTAGATCGCTATAATTAAATAAAAGTGAAGCCAATTAAAAACTTTACAAAAAGAACCGTATTGTTTCGAATTAAATCGTAATTTTATCATTAAATATGTCTTAAACAGGGAATCGAATTCGTAAAAATGTTTCCGAAATGTTACTATGAATATTGCACAATATACTAAATTTTCTAACATTATCAATGCTTTCTTTTATAAAACTTTTATCTTTGTAGGGTATTTTTCATCCTTGGTTTTAAGTGACTGTTATCCGTCAAAGACATATATTAACGTTGGAACATAAGGTGTAATATATTTTTTAAATCATTAAGTAGTGATTGTGTGCATTTATCGTCGATTTCTCTTTTAATAATTATAAACATATCTTCTTATAAACAAAAATGACTGAGTGTGTGTATCTTTGTATTTATATATGATTGTTTGTATGTTCAGAATAAAAATCTAAAACAAAACTATGTACACGTGTTCCTTTACAACTGAAAACAACCACTGTGATGGTAAGGCTACCACCCCGGGAGGCCGGGTTGGACGGGAGTGGATTTTTTCAAACTTGCTAAAACAATCGATATTTGCGTCTGTTAAGTTTCCTTCGTGGTCAATGAGATTGATAGTTTCTTTCGATGTTGTTTGTGAATAATTTCAACTGCTTTCGGCATGGGAGGAGAACAAACAGCCTTAGGGGAAAGGGTGCAGGGGCGTTAACAAAAAACTAAAGCAAAAAAAAACGATATTTGTGTCGAATACGGGATTATGGATGTCATTGAGTTTAATTATAACATTCAACTTGCCGATTAAACTGCTCTTCTACCCCAATGAGTGGAGGTAGAAGGGGAAAACAATGTGTGCATCTTCCGCATGCAAATATACTGCAGTGGATAAAATTATACCAAATCTTGTACACGTGTTCGTTTAGAACCGGAAATAAGCACTGTTGGGGTAAGATAAAACTACCACTAACGGATCAGGAATTAAACTCAGGGCCTACCATATGTAAGTCAAAAGCGTTAAAGATATTCCAATGAAATATTTTTAACGAAAGCTCTAGCAACCCAAAGACAGAGTTACGCGTAACCAATAGTTTTGATTTCTTGCATTACTCACCCTAAATTTGAAATTCGACAAAGTATAAAGTCTATCTTGTCCCCTTGAAAATAAAAATATATAAATTAATTGACCTATGTTACGTCGTTTTTTCTTCATACAGTTCAAAAACAGCAAATTAACGTTTTATTTTTTGTATATTTTACGTCATTTTGAAGACAGGAAATAAATTTATAAAATTCAATTTGACAGAATTTATTAACTTCCATTAGATTTTTCATGTTATATCTTTTCACAATGAAAAACGTGCGCTGAATTTTAATTTGGTAATAATTTAATTTTTTTGTTTGAACCTGTTCTCGATTAGAAGTTAATATTAAAATATTTTAAAAGAGTGGAGATTGTGAAACTTTAATATATTTAAAAAATCTTTTCTGAAGTAAAAGCAAGCTAAAAATTAAGATGCAAATTTTAACCTTTATTCTTTTTTTAAAAAATTTCACGTCTCTAATTCAATTCAATTTCTTCACGTCATATTTTACTCTTTGCGGGGATCACTGGTCGACTCGAGGACACGGACCATCTCATTTATTTACGTAATTTTATTTTTTGCGGGGAAGAGCAGTCGGTGATTAGATTTCTCCTGGTGCGAAGACGTGAAGGGAAAATCCCACCGGCTCGTATTGTCGCGACCCTTCTCGCGTCCAGCGATAACTTTGTTATGAGAGCAACGGCCATAAAGAAGCCGGGCGTGTCGTGTCTTGCTACGTATTAAATTTTCTTGCGCCTGCATTAAAAATGCGTTAAAAGTGGCGAGAATCAATAAAGACGCGAGGAGCAGGCGATGTGGAATACTGATCGCGGGCTCCAGAATTTGCGGGGCGCCGTGAGACTCTGAATGAAATCGAATTCTAGCCATTTAGTAGTCGCGAGCCGTCAAAACATCCCCGCCGAGAAATTGACATCAATCAACGTTTCAGCGAGATCGTTGGACTAATGGAATCAAGTTTCTTCAGATAAGACAATAATTGACGAAAAATTGATTAGAAAAATTCTAAATTTATAATGAAAATCTTCCTTTCAAATTGGACATAATATTTTATCTGCTTTTGTTTAGTGATAAACTATAATTATAATCAGGACAATAAATTATACTTTTACGCTCTCTAACATTCTACTGTACTGAAAGCAAAACAAGCTTTCCATTAAAAGCAACGTAAATGTACTCAATCTTCTTTTAACCGACCTTTTGTTTAAGACTTCATTGTTTATATTCTCGTCAATACTAACGGTCATTGGCGAGTTTCCATAACCAACTGTTAATTAATATTTGACGGAATCAGTGAATGATTTCAAAAGGAAATCGTAATTACGCATTCCTGTATTGAATCATCGCGAAAATGGTTTTCTATGGATACTTGAGATATGCCTTGAAATATTTGAAAACTTGAATTATATCTGGTTAAATAGTAAATTATTAATTGAAACTTCCTATCTGCATTGACGCAGGTTTCTCCTTGAGATTTGGTACATGTGCTGTTGCTGGAACTCCGCTTTCCCGTGTATACCAGACGATTTTACAAGGAGTACGTCCTTTCCATGCGGTGATGTTAACTGCTTAAAATCCTAACTTTCGATGCTACATCCTCTGGAAGAAGAAAATTTGGTTCACCCACCCTGTGTTTTATATCCCTGTATTCCCTGAAGATGTTGTCAGCTACCGCCCCCAGGGCCAAGTGCCTTCTTCAAGGGCTTGAAGCTTCAATGTAGGATTGCCCCCCCCCCTCCCCAAACTTTTGGGTTTTAGTTACCCAGGCCTGACTTGCTAGCACCACGTCGAGTCCAACCCATCAATGTGAGCAGGGCTACTTCTCAGAAACCTGCACAACAAACTCTCCCTGGCTACCATAATATTTTTCTGAAGGCTCTGTTCGACCACGCGCATTGCTCTGTTTGGGATCTGGGATCTGGAAAACCAAGAGCGACCCCCGGCGGTGGAGTTGCACTTACAGGTCAGCTAGGTACCACCCGGTAAAACCCCCGAGGAGGGACTCCTTAGCCCGACCAAGCCGGCCCCTCCACTGCTGGTCCTCAGACGTTCCTGTTACCTAACTATGAAGCTTACATCCCCTTACAGAATAACAGTGGGGTCTAAAAAGCTAGTGGATATCCCCTTGCGCTGGGTATGTTGCGTTCCCACCCAACGGAGAACTACATCCAGGCCGAAGGCTAGACGACCGCCTTGAGCGGACTCTGTTACTAGTGATTTTCATGAGAATCCCCGACCCATAATTGTCAAATTACCATGCTCATAAAGGATACTAGGCAAACCAGTCACCCTGTTACTCCACACCAAGGCACATGAGGATTACTCGCCACTCTCCCATTATTGTTCTTCTCCCTTCATGCCGCACCATTCAGGAGTCCTCTGTAGTCCAGAGTACTATTTTGAGAGGGACTCCCCCCCTCAACTAAGATTAGTCACAGTTCGATGCAACTCGTCGTACGCAACTCCCACACATAGGTGCTAGAAGTAATGAGTCTATTGCCCACAACTGTGGGATTAGAAGCCCTGTAACCAGTTTCACGGGTGGGGGCAGTGTAGACTCCTCAGAACTCGATTTTCCAGTACATTCGGGGAGCAGCATCACGGATGAACCCCCGACATAAGAGTCCAGCCGCCCGGCCAGCTGCATTGCTGTAGTTAGCGTTCCTTGAATGGCTCGCACAGTTCTTGAGTTCGGGCACGGGATTTTGTGTGTTCATGGCCATGGCCAAGGAAACGGGGGTTAAGACTGGAGAAAAATCGAAGCATTGGCCACGTGCCACTCCGAAAGTACAATATGGCAGTCACCTCAACCATATGCTCCGGATTGAGTAAATATGACAAAATAAATATTGAACAGCGAAAATCCTCAACTTTCTATGAAATTATACACAAAAATTTAGATAAATATCACAATTACATATAAAATTTGTGAACGCGTTATTGTTGACTATATTGGTAACTGTTACCAGTTGTAAATCATCAGTTTAAGATAATACAATTATCGGTTAATATAATATAATTTACAATCAATTTGTGTACGTCAGCCCTATGCCACTAAGTTGCGTTAACGCAATGCTAAAGACACGTATTTTAATAACTTTGGCTCGGTGAACAGTATTATACATTTTTATCTCTTGATATCTTATTGTAAATTTACTGCACATTTACAAAAGCCATCCTGAAATTAGGCATAAAAGAAATCATCTACAAATGCAGGTATACAATTAATTTCTTGTAACGATGATTTGATTCACATAGTAATTGCTGGTTTTGCGGAAACCGTCTACACCTTTATTTCTCGTAACGGCGGACGCCAATCCAGGAAATTATTTGAATTTTAAATACATTACTTTTCGCAGATTCAGTGAGCATATATATCACGTGTTTGTTTCTTTTTAACTATTTCTCTTCAGATAACGCTACACATGTTCAAGTTATTATTGTATACTCTTCTATATTTATTTCGCGTAAATGTATTGTACTAGATTTGTACAATAAATTTGCTTGTTAAATATAAACAATATTAGTATTGTCCCATTACACAGGGAAAACAGTAATTTTTTATGAACAAACATTAAAATCTGACATAATCCTTTCGTACTAACCCTAATTTACCCGATCGGCAATCAGAAAATAGACGAATTCTCACGAGCCACGCAAGGTATTAAAGTTCTGAAAAAATCTTTCGAAAGGAAGATATGTTGCTTGAAAATATTTATTTAACATCAATTGTTAATGAAGATAAAAAATAGTTTATAAATAATTAGTGCAATTAAACCATTTGTTTTAGTTTTGTGGCTGTTCCTAAATATTTTTAAAGATTCTTCCCTTCATTCTCATATCTTTCCGCGTTCTTATTGAAAATATTGATTCACCATTTAATGACCGTATACTGTATAATGAGTAATGATTTTTCTCTGAATAATTATTTAAAATACTCTTAATTCTTTAACCATTGGGTAATGGATACAATAATACATTTATATTGCTCAGTATACGTAATAACTACTTCATACTATTGAAGTTTAATAAATATGGGAGTATTTTTAAATACGTTTGCTTACGAATTAAAAAAATGTAGAAAAGTCACTTAAATGTTTATAAAAGTACCTCAAAGATGTAATTGTGACTCGTCTGTAATATTATAGAAAATAAGGGAATTTATATTCAGAGATAAAATAGATATTTGTGAATTACTTTTTTTGTGAATCTATGGAGGCTGTTAATTTCGATATTTATTTTCCCTCTCCTCGTTATCTCACTCCCGAAGGCGCAATCGGCATGTGGCCAGTGTAATATTTGCAGAGATGTTTGGTCGTAACATTGTTCGAATTAGATGCCTGGTACCTTGGGAGAGAGTCGTGTAATTCCAGGGAGCAGCTGCGAGCCTTAATTGCATTTAACAGCGCACATCGTTGCGAAGCATGGAAATTGATTTTGCGTAATTATCTCGTGCTTCGACCTAAAATTCCGTTTTCTCCTTTTGCCGCTTGTGTCAAGTAGCTATTCCTGTCGCATTATTTGGCCGTACAATTTCAAATAGTCAAGACCATGTGCCTACAAGTCAAAAGGGAATAAAAAATAGCTTTCACTAAAACTTGTATGGTATTAGGACCTAAATACGTATTTAATTAATTATATCAACGCTATCTGATATTATCTAATTGTAAATAAAAATTTTAACACAATAAATGTCTCCAACTAACAAAAGACATTGAATAATTTTATCTTTAGAATGTAAATGTTCCTAGATAACCTTATAAAAAAATGCTAAAATGAGATTGAAAGGACCAATATGCAGTTTCAAAGTTAAAACAATTAAACATCATATTTTTATTCAGGGACTTTAGAAATGAATATTACTCAATCATATTTGTAACAAAACAATTACACGTGATCCAAAATGACAATTTAATTTAATATTGAATAATTACATTAGACACAATAAATAAAAACGTTAAAAACTCGTTATAAAGCAGTTCGAGTTTATGACTATGAAATCTTAATATATCAATCATAATTTTAAAACTCGTAGTTACCTGAAAAAATTATAATTACATATTAGGAAAGACCTTTTGTTTAGTTGTGTATATAATCTTATTTAAAACTTCTTAATCACAGTCTCAATAAAATTATGTAATTTATTTTTATAGTGCTGCCGTACAGGATCTTTAGAATCAAATAACTAGAGTATAGTTCATTACAGAAGTTAAAAATAAATAAAATAATTATTGAACAATAATTTGTATCAGCTAAATATAAGTATAAATATAAAGTATAGATGGAAATTCACGAACTAACACCAACAGTTTTAAAGATATTTAAGGATAACGGCATTTGCGAATATAAATTTTCCTTTATAAAAATGATAAAATCAAAATAGGAGTTAATAAGGTTAAAGATAAACTTCCGTTACAAAAATTAAAGGACAAAAATATAAGAGCCCGACAATAATATCATAAAAGTAACTTAAAAATGAAGTCGAAAACAAATACATATTTATATCTACATGCAAAATAGAATAATCGTTTTATTCATTATGATAATTCTGCAGTATTACACTCAAAAAATCAGAAAAATCATGGTAGGTATCTATGCATAACGCATGTAGGCAAAGTACTAAATAGACACGAAACGGGTGATATCTGTAAATATTACGCCAGTATTATAAACTTACAGTTGACTTTGAAACAATTCCTTCAAAAGCTCCTATTCGTCATCATTCTAGAAGGATGAATTTATTAATTTTATCTAGACTGTAATTAAGAGCTTTCAAATCAGAGTGAAGATAAAAAATTATTTATGCTTTTATTATAAATTGAAAACTGGATATTGGTCGTTAAAGCCTTTTATTAGCATATCAAAGAGACTAGCAGTAGGCATTTATTGTCTGTTAAACAATTACAAATTTTTAAACTTTCTATATATTGATAGGTTGGAAGCCATTTAGACGCAATGGTAGTTTTACTAATTTGACCCACTTTCTAATGTTTCCGACATTCTCAAAAACTTCATTCAATACCAATGTTCATTGAATCTGAGACAAAAATAAAAATAACCAATAATTGAAAACCAGTAAATTCATATTTATTATTTGTACAGATCAATGATAAACAAAGTATTTTATAGTGTTCCTTTTACTCAGTACTATTTTTATAATCGCTTGAGGATAAATAATATATTATTAGTATTTTCAGAAAATTATTATTGTTAAAGTTTCATCGGTCTTTTTATGTGCCTGTGTGACTTATTTTGAGATTATTGGAATAAAACAATGACAAAGAGTCATTTGATATTTTGATTCTACTTGTTAAGAATTTATTTATACATATAATACCTAACAGATTTATTTGTTTGTTATAGGTAAGTTGCAGTCTGAGAAACAATTTCCTTTAACCCTGCTGTATTAGTAAAGGTAAGCCGTTCTTGGTCAAATACTTTCGGGACACAGTTTCCATTCCGAAAATATATAATTTGATTATTAAATTCTAACATTGTTACATTATAATTAATGGGATTAGTGCGTACGGCAAAGTTATAACCGGACGGAAGCCCGAGATCAATTCAAGCGGTAAACTTTCAGAAATGAATAATAAACATTATAATATTACTATCGATAAATTTGTTTAATTAAATTTTAAACTATTGATTTAATTTAATTTAATTTTACATTATTTTTGCGCTAACTGTAAATTTAATTTGATTAATTTAAATGTACTATATTTAAACAAACTTCCACCGATATTTTGACTAACTCTACAGATAGTCAGTGCAATCACTCTTACAAACTTGTAAACCATAAAGTCACATAATTCACATATATATCGATAATCCCAATATATATGATTAACATCATGATTCTGCATTATAATTTTCCTTTACGGCTATTCCAGTGTCAGATTTTGACACAACAGTCGAACTAAGTAGTTTATTCATTCCTGCATTCTCTATACAAGTATATTTTACGCGTTATTAACATAATAACTGACGAACGCGCAAAGGGACTAATAGATTTGAGCGTTCTATGAAAACCATCAATTCCATATGAAATGATATGCGTGGCAGAATATTCACATGGTATCAAAGTAATCCCCTTAAAGCATGATTTAGGAGCGTACTTATAAATTAACTTGATCAACTGTGTATGTCTACCACAAATATTGACTTTTTTAAAAAAAGAAATACCCGAGTCAATCCATGCGCTGTTTATTCACACAAACTTCATATTTAAAGGTATTAAAAACATAAAGCTCCTAATCAACCGGAGAGAATTATTAACACAATTTCTAAGACATGTTTACGTATGTACATGTGTATACGTTAAAAAATTATAGAGTGTATTTTTTAAATTTTTATTGTTATTATTATATACTTTTTTTATTAATTTTCAGCATATAATTACTAATGATATGAAAACAAAACCATTTGAAAAGACCGATACTTTATTTATAGGTGATTAGATTTTCATTAAAATTACAGAAGCAAACACAAATTAAATCTACAGGTATTATTACGTTTTTAAAAAAGCAATATTTGATATTTGTGTTTATAAAACAACTTCATTAAAATTCGTTTCTCAGTTCTTTTTAGTTGAAATTATCGCATGTCAAATTGGTAATTTTGCATGTAATGTTTTACTGAATGGCACCGAAATAATAGCTAAACCTTAAATTTTACTTTCACCATAGAAGTCCTGAGGTGTTCCATAGCAAGACTAACGCGGCCAGATAACATAATATCCCGTAAAATAACGCTTTCCAAGAACTTTTGAAGTATATTGTGATAGTTTGGCGCGCTGTGTGACATGTGGCACCCTCGTGGTGGAATTAAACTTCGCTGACGTCAACATTTGCCTAATACAATTTTTATAATACCGTTTAAATATTTACAGGTTCTTGAATCGTGTAGTCTATATCAGCTTGATGATTTTACAAACGTTAAACGACAGTAAAACCAGAGCCTTAAATTTAAATGTTTAAACGTGACCAGTTAAAGTTTTGACATACTTATTGGTAGACCTTTTAGGTCCATTGATTTTATAACATAACTTACAACAATGTCTCGACAACTTCACTCTCTCTTCTTCGCCATAAGAAAATGGGATTAAAAGTAGTTGAAACGTCGTAATAAACAGTGTAAATTTAATCAATAACCGGCATTTACTGCACTTAAATCAAGGAGTATACAATGGGCAGTTCTTTATGGATCAATTTTAAATTCCAAATATTATATTTAATTTCCGATTATCTCTTTCCAAAGAGGAAATTGTTTCACATTTTCTATTTAAGATTATCTGCAACGTGCAAAATTACTCCATGAGTTTCTCTTCTTTAAATTCAGTAAATTAATACTTTTGGTATGTAGAGGTGACAGCTGCGTATTTGTGATAATAAATGTAGCAGTAACGAAGAAAATTAATTAGAGACGAGAACTTCGTAACTTTCTTAGATCTCTGTTCATTTCTTTAGTTTTTCGTCTTAAATTAAACTCGAGTGTATGGGAAAAGACGAGCAGGGAATCTCTTCATTTGTGAGGAACGCAATTTGTGGGTCTGCACGGATCTCTATGGGCCACATTCCAGACGCCTCATACAGAACGGAATCGGCAAATTGGGAGTTTCCTGCAGACTTTGCCGGGCTCCGTGCTGCCAACTTGATAACGAGGCTTGCGGCTTCAAGTTAACCGTACTTCGGATTTCACTGCCAACGTATCGCGGAGGAACGCCCATTGTTTCAACGAAAGAGATATAGAAACAGATTTTACGCCTTTGTAGCCTTTCCCGAGTCTTTAAATATAGAATTTTATAATTCATTATAACTCATTATCAGCTGTTTCAATCCATTTTTCAAGGTACAGACTCTCTTGCATCACTGTAAACGGTTTTTAACTCATTTATATGTCTTCAATATCGCCTATAAATAGAATTCTTTCATCCAGTTAGCCTCTTAATTCTTATTAAGGTCTACGTGATCTTCGTCGTTTACGATCACATGAATTTCATCTGAGATACACAACACAAATTTTTGTTGTATTTAAGGGCAGCAGCTATATTTGATTCAGAATTAGACTTTATATCAAATAGTTAACTATAAAAATATAATTTTGTCATACTTTCGTCTCTATCTATTATTTTGAGTTTATGTAAAAATATAAATTACATTATTTTACATTA
The DNA here is from genome assembly GCA_037074705.1 of Zhengitettix transpicula. Classification (NCBI taxonomy): domain Eukaryota; kingdom Metazoa; phylum Arthropoda; class Insecta; order Orthoptera; family Tetrigidae; genus Zhengitettix; species Zhengitettix transpicula. The sequence goes on from CM073590.1 coordinate 199,460,039, forward strand.
ACTTCCTACCGCTGAAAATAAACTATATTGTTTCGGAAAAAAACGTCGAGGTGACTTTTTAGCATAACGCTCCCTACTGGTACAACTTTCTGAAATACGATTAACTTTACATGAAATTCGCAGCGTGTATTGCGGTGAGGTATAGTTTTCCATTAATATTGCTTCCACGATTTTTTAAATTTTATTTTTGAGCCAGTTGCAATGTTTCCTTCCGACATTCGCTACAAAAAATATTACTGTATAAATGAATTATTCAGAAGTTGTGCCTTTTTATATCCGTTAAATACAATAATACATTTTTACGTACTTTTGCCTCTTTAATATTAAGTATTAGTTTATGACGTTATAAAAGATTAATTATGTTACATTGATGTAGCACTTAATTAAAATGAAGTAATAACCGTATATGCAGAAAGATATTTGAAATGAAAATTGGAGAAACGTTTTGAGTAATATTCATAAATATGTTTCTAGACCTTATGCCTTTTTATGGTCTCGATTTTGTAATGTAGTTGAAAAAACATACTCGAGATTGGCGTTGAGGAAGATGCAGATCATATGGGAACCAGACATGTCTCCTTCCATACACAGATGTCGCCAGAAGAGCGTAACGCTTTTGTATGACGAAAGGTTTTTTTGGACTGAATTTGTGATAAAACCATATTCATGCAAAAAGAAATCATTTCATGAATAAAATTTTGCATATTGTTCTTTCCAGTGTTCAAATAAGAAAGGAACACAGCATTGAAAATACGTAACAAGTTCGTTTGCTTTTTCACATTCACGGGAATATCGGTAGTATTTATACATTTATAATAATAAAAATTAAAGAAACCTAGTTTGTAAAATGTCTGTATTTCATGAATAATTTGTGGTTTTAGTTTTTAATAGTTTTTAGATATACAGTGCATTCTTACATTTTTCACGTTTTTAGTTTTTGATTACGTAATAACTATAAGAAGACAATTTTTAACACAAAGATAATTCTGGTAGTACTTAAAATTATATATACCACATGGTTCATATATAATATAATTATACCTGAGAAACTATTTCTTAACCTAACAGCTTGATTTTAAGTTCAAATTTAGAAAAAAACTTCAAAGAAAATCTTTGTGACTCTAACAAACATCTTGGGGGTTGCAGATTTCGGATTAGAGGCTCGTGAATTTTATTTTATGCATATAGTAGAAGCTTAGGAAAGCTAACGTGTTGTTTGAGCTGGCTGCTAAGGTTTGTGGTGCAGATTTTACGGTTATGTACAGCGTGCGGGAGAGGACCGAAGGCCGCAGCGCTGCGGTTTCCGGGAAGCATACATTCGGTCCTGGATTTTCTCCGTCGACAGACCCCGACGTTACTCTCTGCTGAGTTTCACCTGGAACAGCGGGAAAGAACAAATCTTTAAGTACTTACCTTGAACTTGATTCAACGTAACGCAATGTCTTATTATTTTATTCAGTAAATATTGATTAACATTTATTTATATTGCAAAGAGGTTAGAAAATTATTCCTGATTCAGTTCTTGAACCTGATACCAATTTTTATTTGAGCGTGCGCAATATGAAAAATATTGGTAGCGTTATCTTAAAAGTAATAATTATATTATTAGATCCGAAATTTTACATTGCAGCTAGAAAAATACTCAATTTTAAATTGCAATATTAGATTTTCGACGAAAAGTGATACTGTATCAATCGGATAGTTTTGCAGTCTATAAATTATAAAAAAATATATTCTGAACATAAAGGATCTGAGAAATTACATAAATTCTGCAAATTAAATAATATTCTGCATACACTTCCTTATGTAATCTTAATTTCATTTTAGTGGCTGAGAGTCTCTTAAATGCGTATCATAATTAACTCAGAGTAATGGTTCAGATAGGAATACTCTATTCCTTTTGATTCGACAGCGTATTAAGGACCTTGGCCTACCGAGGCGGGTGCCAGACTGTCATCTTACATCACACATTCTGAATTTAGGAGTGACACGCGTTCCAGAGTGTCAGCCTTAGCCCCAGTTTTCGCGACAAGGACGAACACAAACGTACCCATGCCGGGATTCAAACCCGGAGCCTCTGTGATGCGAGGCAATGACGCTGGCCACTACACTATAGCAGGCCGCCTCCAGATACGAAAGTTTTTTCCATAAATTTTCTATTGCTACAATTATAAGTCATTAATTTAATGAATACAAATAAAATTTAGATCAATATTAGAAGAATTGAGAATCTATTTAAATGTGATTATTTTTTAAACTTCATCTAACCTGACATGAAAACAGACAATAATTTAAGAAGTGATAAAATACGGAAAGATAAAAAGAAGAACATGAATGTCAAGAACAAAATGAAGAATGAAATTCGAAATTTAAAATTGAGGGCAAAAAATTTCTTTCTTTCTTTCTAGTACTAAATATAGCTGAAATCTGTGAAAAAGATAAGATTATCATTGTAAAAAATGTTGATTCACATTAAATTAAGAGATGTCACAGATTTATCAGTTTGCTTTATTATCTCATTCTGTATCGCATATTTATGAGAAATTGTTCTTCATTTGTGTCCCGAGATGATGTGTGCGTATAGTATTTTTTGCGTAGCATTCAGTTATGATGCAAAGGCTGTAGAAAACCTGTGGTAACCGGTTTTGAGGGGCCCCACAACAGATCACGTGGGTTGATGTGAACCCTTTTATTGGTTCCCCGCCTTCTAGCAAGTGGTTCTTCACATGTGAGGAGTTTTTTCTCTCAGTATTCGGATACACTTTGAGAGGTAGTCTTGCTACGTCCGTCTTCGTGATTGAGAAGGTTTCTGGGCGATCTCTGCTCAGTCTTACATTCTGTATTAAACTATATCTTTAACTTCATAGCGCTTTCAGATTTTGTTCAATTCTCTTGGTGGTAATATAGATATCAATAACCACACGTTATCGACTTTACTATATGCGTAGGCTTATACTAGAACTCTTTCTCTCGACGCTTTAGAAGAGACGGCGCTGGATTTTCCTCCGATCTAATCCTATTCAATTTTATCATTTCCGTACCAACGCTCAAAAATAAAAGTTATTGACATCCACCTTATTTTTATCTCTGAGATTTAGCCCGTACTCTATATAACATAGGTGGCGTTTCCTTAGTGACGTATTGGACGTACGTCGAATATAAGAACATGTTTTTAGCCTTATAGGAAAATTAATTTATATGTGAAGGAATCTTTGCAATAAATGTTCCAAGATAAACTATATGTAGCATTAATGTTTCAAATAATGCCTTCAGGAAACTTTTTAATATGAAGCCTTCTCAGTAGAATGGAATTTAACCTAGTATTGTACTCGCCAAAATACTAAATTGAAAACAATGTGGTTACCGCTTACTACACAAATTATTGTCTGAATTGGCTATATTTCTTATTAATTTCCTGAATTTATGATTTTATTTAATTGGATGGTTTTTCATAACTTTTAACATACCAACTTCCACTGAGGATTGTTTAAAATTTAGTATAATGCAATAATAGTTTATAGAAATTCTTGATAAGTTCGCTAAAATCTCTTAGTTGGCTATTTTAATTATAATACTGTGAAGAAAGACATACGGAGAATGTAAAGGTCGGATAATTGTTTGTCTACATCCATAATGTTCAAAAATAGACGAAAAACTTGGTGCTTCACGGTGGTAAAACGGCAAGCTATAAAAATGATACAAAAAAATTAATCTACCAGTTAATTACCACTTCTACACACGGGGAATTAAACTCACAAGCGTCCTTAAGCGGCTTATGGATATAAAATCTTTCAGGTTAGAATATCCACTCCTCTAATTGAAGCTCCACTTAAACTCCGTCATTACGAAAAAGAAAGTAGTTTGCGTACTGTCACCAGAATTTTTGGAAATATGCAATATAATCCATAGCAATAGCAACTAAGTAATTTCGTGCATTTAAAGATAAAACTGTAGCAATGTGAAACGTACTTTTAAAATTTTTCTCTTTATATTGCGTAGGGCTATTATGTGTCGACTTTGTTCGATGTTAAGCTTTTATAAAAATTGTTGTATAGAAGATAGCCTCGATATTTTGCTATATAATATTTTAGAGTGTAATTATTAAGCTCACTGTTCGTAGGTGTGAGGAAATAGGTTCACGTAATAGTGTATCTAAGTTCCCTCCACCGTATATTAAAAACATTTTTCGCCGGAAGGGTGACGCCAGTCAAAAAATACATATTATAATCTCAAATTATTACTTAAATATGACAAATTTGTTTTTTCATAAATGTACAAACGGATAAAAACTTTCAGAGTCTTTTTCTAAAAATTATATGAAAAATATATCTTGAATAATTTAATTCTTCTATGACTGTGTTATGATCGTTAAAAGTTACCAATTTTCTCTTATGCTGTTTAACTAAAAACCTCTTTTGTATTGAACATGTATTAGAAGAATCTTTCTCCTACTGCCACTGCAATTTTCAACCAGAAACATACACTAATTTTACATAATAAAAAATCTTATAAAAAGTAAAATCAACAGTAAAATAATTGTTAGCTGATTTTATCCAGTTGTTGAATTTGTATTGGCAATACATTTTGGGCATATTGTATCCAGCGTCAAGATAAAAATAAAAATAAATTTTACAAAGGTGAAATTTAGTCATAGGATTCCTGTTGTCCGGAAACACATGTTCATTTTATCAGTGTCCCTTAATAAAGTGACTATGTTCGGAACATTGCTTTCCCCTACTCCGTTGATTTGTGCTACAGTGGTGTAAATATATTGTATGTTTCTAGTTGAAAATGGCAGTAGCTGAAAGCTTTTAATTCACGTTCAATACGAGCGTGGTTTTTAATAAAACTGGATAAGGACAAACGGGGTGTCTTTTAACTATTAGCAGTTTCATTATTCGTATTATATTTGAGTGACGAATGATTTGTTCAAAGGGCCACAACCCCTGATTTTATAATTAATTATCGTTGTTATTACAATATAATTCTTTTTAAGTTTGTCACAGAATTGATACTAACAAACTGAATCGTAAATATTACATTTATGGGACTTAAGTATCTATTCCATACGTCGTAACCGAATGAAAATGTTATTAAAGAAAGTCTTCAATGGGTTTATTTGTTAAATTTAATTTACGCTTCGTCTACTTTTTTAATATTTATAATTTATGAAGCGGAATGTATTTAATCTTTTAATATTTGAATTAAATTAGAATAGGAAATAAATACAATTAATTATAAAAATATTATTTAAACCATTAAAGGTTTTGAAATATCTATAGGAATTATTAAGTTTTCTTACGGGCTATTGTAAGCAGCTATCAACATTGCAATTTATGTGGAAATATCAATTAGAAAACTTATATTTTTAAGTCGGCATTAAATCATACGAACTTAATTATGGTGTCTCGTAGAGCTTGGAAATTATTGTTGAAGCTGTCCTAACCGAAGGGTCTCTAAAGAAATCTATTTTAACGACGTAAAGCAAATATTTTTCGTGCTTCCTTTCTTCTTATGAGCTCGTCATGCGTAATTTTGTATAAATACTAATTGTGCGTTTCCTCTGCAATCCTAAAATTATGCTGAATATGGCCTCTGGCTGTAGGACTCAGGTGCTTATATAACAGTGTCATAATTATCAAAAAATTCGCTTTTTGAAGTAATATATTGTGATCTATCATATTATAGGTTTACTCGTGTCATTTATTACGTTGTGGAAATAAATACCAACGTTACTCAGTTCATGTAAAGAGGATATCATAAAAAATTTTATACGTCAGTTTGGCTTTAAATTTTTCTTGTATTACACAGTGATGCGTAAATAATTTTTAGCATTCAAATCGTTATTATTGTTTCAGGTTAAATGCTGTCCATTTTTTTATATCGGAAAGTTGCAAATAGGATCTTGTTTATTTCTTATCTGAACTATGATTTAATTTTGATTTTCTAAGTTTTTTATTACGAGATTATTATTATTATTATTATTTTAAAAACGTTTATATACGTTATATACGAATTATTAATTAAACTTTTTTACGCTGAATTTATTTTAACTACGTAAGTTTTTGCGTGGCTTTACAAATACATATTATTTTACATATACACACTATGAAAGTATTCAATAACAATATATATTTTCAAGAGATTTATTTAGAATTAGAACACTAGTTTGAATTTGACTATGATCTATGTTGAGGCTATAGCTGAAGAGAAATAGCAAAGTTACCACTGGAAGCAGTTTTAATCGCGTGTCCAGCTGGGTCCCCTAGAACGCGGAAGTCCGCTATCGATCATTTCCACCCCCTCCTCTATACATCTTATCCCCTCTACTTTTCTTCTTACTCACTCTTCAACTTTGTGACCTTATGTGTGGAGGAGGGCCTCCCCGCGAAATGAAACTTTTACTCCGACTTTTTCGTTTGTAGAATGAATTATGCAAGTTGAACCGAGTAACGGGGAGAATAATAATAATCCCAATACGGTAGGAAACTCACTACAATTTTAAAAAGGTTGAAATATTTGTTGAAAAGTACAAGTTTTGTTAGGAAATTCTTGTAACACAATGAATGGCCCGCAGAACACGACAGAAACCTGAATCGTAACAATAAAAACATTCGTTTGGAAATATACTTGTGTACAGGAAATTAAAATTCTCTTCACGTATTCACACTTTGTCCAAGTTTTCAGTTTCATAACAGACTTGAAGTGTTGAAACCTCAACTTCTTAATTTATGAGATATTCTGATATCATATAAATTATAAACATTATCTTCCATTCCTCATTTGATATAACGTTGTACTTAATTATCATTTCGATGTTGAATATAGTCACAAAAATGGTTAAAATTAGGTACTATTTTAGTGTAGAATTAATGTTAAACCTCAATTAGCTTCAAACCAATGAGATTTTCAAGAAATATCAATTAAGAGACGAATAGGACAATTGTCTGTTCAGAGGAGAATATCTAATATATAACCTGTTTATCAGTTTAAAAATTAAAACATAGGTTGAACGTTTTTTCAATCGTTACTTATATATTATTTTAGTATTTAGGATAAAATTTTGTAGCATCTTCGTTTCGAAATATAATTAAAATTTTATACGCCCCACTTATTTGTAGATAAGGAATTTCAGTAACTTCAATGTTAGAGCAAATTACAAATGCCTTGTTCAATTCCTAGACAGAATATTTCTTTCATGTTGTGTATTTAATCACTTGGTGACGACAAAATTATAAAATATCAGAATGCTACTTTATCTATAATTTTATTGCCAAACCTGAGACAATACGAACGAGCTTGTACATCAAAATGAACACTAATTATCAAAGCTCTATCGCAACCAGCAATACAAATTTGGTGGGAATATAATATTCGTAGCATTGTTTTTGAAAGAAAATAGTTTCTCGCTTTACACGTTGTCTTTATGGATAGTTTACACATTATTAAATTTTCGTTACTGGCCTGTATTGTAATGATCAGATGCAAGGCTTTAATTAAGAAAATTAATTAATTTTAAAAAAAATTATTCTTCAAAGATACAAATTATCAGCCTCACTTTGCACATTTAATTTCCTCAAATTTACAAACCATATTTCATATATATTTTTTATTTGTGACTCTCTAGGGAATCCAACTTTATAATATTACAACAATTTACATCTAATTACTCTTTCCCTCAGGGTCTTTACTGGGCTTGATAGTAAAAACATTCAAATTTATTAAACTAATTAACAAATCAAAATTGAAATGCCTTTTATGCGCAATCTTATTTCGCATCTGGGTGTTGCAAACCTTTTGCTCCCACTTTGCGATTTTATATCTCCGTCTAGAACAATTTACTTGTATTTTATAGAGTTTAATAGATCTCGCAGTTGAACTTTCTGGACCACGCTATTCGTACTTTTTAGGTCAGCCTCCTCTCTCTCTCGAAACGTTCGCCTGACTGACTTCCGTACGAGCGCGCGGTTTTCAACAACTATAGCCGACAAAGAGCCGCGATTGTTGCTTTCAAGAAATGAACCGCTATCAATCCAATTATATTAAAACAATTAATGGCCTCTAATTAGTATTACAATATATATGAATATATAATATGCGCTCAATAAATTCCATAAAAGTGGTAAACTTAAAAACAATGTAGCCTTGTTATACGAGTCTTTAATCGTTTTTATTTTTTTGCGCTAAACAGTTTACTTTCATGATTTTTTGGCTTCAAATTCAACGGTTTCTACAATTGCAGATTGACAAACACGTTCGAAAGTAAGGTTAATTTTTTCTGGCCCGCAGAATGTATCTAACTAGTGGTAGAGGAAGTAACGTAAGAAGAGTAGTTTTATTGTATTTCATAATTAACGTTTCTAATTGAAAAACTATTATTTTTTTCAAAGAATTTAATTTATGTCGAATTTTCATACTGACATATTTTGAGTGTTTGACAAAATTATCTTACTAATTCAATACTTTCACATTTATATTGATGTTTAATAAATACTTTCTTCGCGTTTTTATGTAAAACAAATATATATAAAACGATTTATATTTTCATCGTTACCATATACTCGCCTTTTAGATGACAAAATGTTTTTTCATCAATATATTTAACATGGGAAAGAAAAAAACTTTAAGGATGAAAATTAAAAATCTCTACCGAATCAGGAATCGAACACGGGTCACCAGTGTAGTAGGCGAGTGATCTACCACCTAGCCATCCGAGTCGGCCCCGGACCCGCAGCGAAACTTCTCCATTCATTGATCCTTTAATTCAATTTCACGGCCTGTATGTCTCAGCTTTGATTGAAAGCTTCTTCGTTTTTTCTGAAGGAAAAATAATTCGTTCCGTAAGTATTTGAACCTGAAAGCATGTCCCTGCGATACATCAAGTAGTAGTAGTCTTCACAAAATGCTCCTTAGAGATTCGTAAATTTGTGTTCGATGGCCAAATAATTTTTTGATTGTCGGGTACTGATGGTGGATATCTTTAAAATGCAAACAAGGGAAGAAAGTGAATATTCGAACTAAGATACTTTAAGAATATTATATTAAGTGTTAAGACATCTTCCAATGATAGGAGCTATTTTGATTCATAGTTAATAATGGTACCAAAGGTGTATTGCTTGTTGCATTCAGGAAGGGACGCTCTATTTTTCAGTCGTGGAGTGTACATAATTTCTAATAGCCCGAATGTGTTAGTCATTTTACTGCATAAAACGTACTTGGGGATGATGTGCCTATATGCTTTACTCGTCGCAAACAAGTGCAAGTGGGAGGTTAATTTAGTTATGCCTGACGATTACCGTTTTATGCGTAGCATTAGGATGCTGAGAAGGAAGCTTCGGGGCGTTTGTTTGCTTTTGAGCCAGAAACAGACAGAAATGATTTATTACATTGGCCGAAACCTTAGCGATAATTCCCGCGGAAACCTCTTAAATTACGGGAAATATAATCTCAACATCATTTTCTGTCGGAGGCAGAATGTAGCTCAGCTGAAATATGGAGCGAAACAACTTGAAAATCTGACAGCTAAGCTGTAATTAATATTACGTGAAAACTAATACACTAGTATCAAAGTAATGAAAATATTAGTATTTTGTACAATTAGAGTTTTTTACGGTACAACATCCACAGTAATAAGAGTAAGTCCTATTATTTTTTAATGTTTTTGTTTGTAAAAAGGTCGGAAACGTTAAAATGGGTATATTGTTATAATTAATAAAGTAAGATTTAAATAAATTAATTTGCCCTACGTTGTGGAAGCCATTTATGTAATGATTAAAAATGTCTTTAATTAATAAAATTCTTAAACAAAAAAATTAATTAAAATTTGAATGATAGTTAAGCCACTCGTTGAAGACGCCAATTATGTAATGATTATCAAGGTGGTCTTAATTAATAGGAATAATTAACAAAATTATTATGTATTTAAAAATTTATTGTTGATAATTACACATTATAAACCCTGCTTTGCACGCCGAATTCCATCAATTTAACAAACAAATATTTCAATTTTTATTTGATTAATTCGTGAATTCTATGAAAATATAGCTTTATTTTTCTTTACAATCAATTTTTTTGAATTTCTCATTATCTCAGGGTCACCATTGGGTTTTATAGGAAGAACAAATACAATGAACTAAATCATTAACAATCCAAACTCATTGAAGTTAACGGAATACAATATTAAATACAAAAGTAAAAGAAAACGAAGGAAAAGAAAAACGCGAACGAAATCTGACTATACCCTTTAATTATCGTTTACAGTCATTAATAATTGTTTTGTACTCACGACAGTGCTACTGGTACCAGTTCGGACTCTTGTATCTTGAAGTCAACACCCCCTAAACAGGCCATTATACACTGCTTCTACACTTTAGATTTTGAACACACGGTAGTTGCTCTGGATCTCTGCTATACTGAAACCTGGATCATATCATCCTCAGCCAGTGACCTGACGTAGATCTCCTCAAAGTCTCTCTATGCGAAAATTAGTTCAGTTTGTGAAGCAAAACTTCTGCTTCCAAACTGCGATTTTATAAGTCTCTCCGTCAAAACTGTTTACTTGCGTTTTATGTAAACTATTATATCTCGCTGTAGGACTTCCTAGATAGCCCTATACATAATTCTGGAATAGAACTTTTACTGTTTTTATTTCTCTATGTGGACCGAACTGCTATGTCCCAGTTCTGGACGCATACTCTATGCACACTTAAACCGCCTTGCCTATCGCCGCAGACTGAGTTCTCTAAGCGCGCGGTTTCCAGTCTCTATTGTTAACAAAGAAAGACCCGCTGCGATTGTCGTGTTTAAGCACCCGTACCGCAAACAATTAAACTATATTAAAAACATTTAATAGCCTATTTAATTGGTATTACAATATATATGACTAAAAAATTGTCAATTACTGGATAGAAATGCGTTACATATCTTTTAAAAAAATTAAAGTATTATTCTATAAAATTATATTTTTAAACATTTACTTTTAAAAATTTTCAGAAAAAATATTATTACTTGTACGATGGCTTTGAATAAATTTTTGATTGTTCTAAGAAATCACTTCAAATTAAATAAATTGAAATACGTCCCGAACGCTGCAGGAAATTTTGCGTTAAATGATCCCAGTTTACAGTTTGAAGTTTGAATATAACTTTTAATTAATTATGTGGTCAGTTAATTATATCGAAAGGAAGAAACTTTCACGTTAGCTTCTGTAAGCGTAACCTAACTTTGCAGGCAGCCAATAGAGTACTGAACATAACAAGCTGACTTAATTATCTTGTTTGTTAATGAGCCATTGAAACAAAAACCATTTTGGTATTTCAGATTTTTATATAGTATTATCAGTTAATTAATTTTCCCTTTCACTCAACTAATAAGTCCAACAGTGATTTCTTAACTGGTTTTGGACAGTTGGAGGATTTTACCAGGCAACACGCACTATTTTCCTATGAATCTGCGCAACGTGAAAGATAAACATATATTTATGCTTTCGTGAGACGATGGTTTCAACTTTCAGCTTAGTATCAATTCATTAGGTAGCGCATTTTCAGATAATGTGCAGGATGCAGCAAATGTTTTGTATTAAAATAATCACGGTATGAGGGTTCACCGCAAACCTTGTAAAATTTCCAGGCGGATTGAACCACAATTTTTACTCATTTTTGTTTAGTTATTCATATTATATTTTAATTAAAATATTTAAAACAAGGTTTAAGTAACAAAGTGAATTTCTTTTTACCCACGTATATTTATCTCTTATATTATAATATGAAAATATATTTTAATTACTCGACTAATCAACCGTGTAATATTTTGTATTTTATATGTTTAATTATTTGGTCAGATGTATCTGTATATCATAAGTACATGACGTTATCGACTTAATGCTTAAAACGTCGAGGGTCTGATTAAATGGTTTAGTGAGTAAATGTACTTTTTTTCGCTGAATCTTAATACTATTGGGACGAATTTCATTTCAGACTTAATTAAAGACTGGATAAAAGTGGTTATCAATTATTACAAATGCAACCGGTTAACATACCGAACGTTGCAATAGAAGTTCACCAGTTCAACCCCCAGTTATTTTTCGTGGCAGAGACGTACTTAAGAATTCTCTCACAGGTGAACCATCCCAGAGAGCTCTGGCGAAGACTACCTTTGGGAATGCCTTTACACCTCTCTGGTTTTTTTAACTAAGGTTCGCACATGCCAAGGCACCTTGGCCAATTTTAAGCAGTATATGTTCCGGGGTCGCAGATCTTGAGCATACGGTAAGAGTTGCCCACTATTCCTAATGGAATAGTCGGCCAGCTGCCTCTTAAACCGGTCAAGGCACGGCGAGGGAAAAGCTGCGACCCCACAAAAAACCCATCTACTGCCATCGGAAGGGCGTGGGACAAGTACCGAAGGCCCGACCTACCTGATGAAGAATTTTCTAGGGTTTTCCCTGCATCACTTTTAGGCGAATTGCCGCGTAGGATCCATAAACCAAAAAACCGGGGTCCCTAGTTAACCCTTGGCTACCTTCCTCTACCCTTCCGCATCCCCCCTTTCAAATCCCTATCCTATGCTATAAGAGGGGAGTTGCCACTATGTGGATTACCCTATAAATAGCCTGTCTACACCTAAAAAAAAGTCATAGGTTGAGAGTAATTGTACTACACTAAATACAAACCAGCTATTTCCTCAAATTATTCATGATTAGAGCGTTTTTAACGTGAAACCTGCCATTTCATGTTGAATCAGAAAATACTTATCGAGAAATTAGTATGTCTGTTAAATTTATAATATGTTCAATAATCGTATGGCCAGAAAAAGGGCAAAAAAATTCTAACCTCAAGATACTATTTCCTTTTTACAATGGATTACATATGGGCGTAAACATTTTACTCCGCCAATATAGTGTTGGCTCCATTTACATTTCCACTAATTCTTTTTAATCTTTTGTCAAGAATGGAAAACCCCCATTTTGACTTGTGTATACACACTTTGTGGTTTAGAAAATTGATTGATGCATGCAACGTGGTTTACATAGGTCAAACCAAAAGGGAATTAAAACCAAGGATAATGGAAAATGACGAAATATAAATTACCCTCGGACAAGCACTCACTTGGTCATCACTAAACGTAAGTTGTTGAACAATCACATCTTTAAATGGACTCGCGTAAAAATCCTTGATGTTGAACCGAATTATATTACTAGACTCGTTTCTGAAATGATTAACATCAGAATTCATCAATGTGCCACCATTAATGTCCAAAGTGATTGTGATTCTTTAAAGTTAAACTTGTGATCTTTTACTTGGTCAGTAAGTTTTTTGTCTATTCTTTGGTTTACAAATACGCGGGCTTTGGGTTAACCTTTATCCATATTATGTTCACTTGATAAGTTCCAGCGATTAGTGGAGGAAACGCCTTGAGTGTTGTTAATATGTTATTGTCTGTTTTTCTGGCCATACAATTATTGTAATAAGAAAATACTTAAGTTGAACAAGAAACAACAGTGTACGAAAGACCTTGTTTTTAAGGATTTTTCTCTCTCAGCTGAAGGTGAATAGGTTTCTATTATTGTCTTAATGGACGCAGCGTTTCTATTAAAGCGCTGATAGTAGTTAAAGGCGGGCGCGCTGGGATGCTTCTGCCAGCGTTAGTGTAAATCGCTGACGCAAACTTTCCGCAACATACACTCAACGACTTCCTACAGCAGGCAGAGGATTCGTTTACAATAGAATATATCTTCCGCCGATTTACCAATATCAGCAGGAGAAATTTATTATCCCCCGAGTTGGTAGAGCCTGAAGGCACTATTTCATTCGTGGTTGGGAACTTTACCGCCGCTATGAGGTCGGAACGCTCCATAATTGGCACCCAATCGCTGCTTACAAATGGGTGCTTAGCTTAACTCCATTTGCGGCTTCGCTGCTAATTCCTCCGCTCTCAGTAGCTATTCCATTTGACGTTTTATTGGCTGTACTATCCGTACTTTGGAGGACATGAAGTATCACGTCTATTCATGACTCAACGAGTGTTGCCAGCATATAAATGGTCTCGATTGTTTTAAAAATTTTGCTTTTTAATATGAAAAAAATAACTTTCAGATATTAAAGACACTATTAAAAAAGCCTCATAGGAAATGTTTTTTTTCTTGTCATATCTACAATTATTTTTGCATTATTATTGAAATTAACACTTAATCACACCAAACTATTTGTTTTTTAATCACTATCTGATTATGAGGCTAAAAGTCTTTCGTGCTACTAGGTACTAGGCTATTGAGTCCAGGGAGGAACTTTTCTTTTTGAGGTGTAGACAGGCTATGTATAGGGTTATCCACATAGTGGCAACTCCACTCTTATAACATAGGAAAGGGATTTGAAAGGGGGGATGCGGAAGGGTAGAGGAAGGTAGCCAAGGGTTAACTACTGCCCCCGGGCTATGGTTTAAGGATCCTACCCGGCAATTCGCCTAAAAGTGATGCACGGAAATCCTAGAAAAACCTGCATCAGGTATGTCGGGAATTTGGCACATGTCCCACGCCCTTCCGATGGCGGAAAAAGGGGTTTGCTCTGGGGTTGCAGCTTTCCCCTCGCCATGCCTTGACCGGTTTAAGAGTCAGCTGGCCGACTATTCCAATAATAATAGCGGACATTTGCATATGTTTTATTTTTAATGAAAATAGTGGATTTAATAGAAAAAATTCATTGGGCGTTTGTTTGAGTGATTTCTAAATGTCATAGACAGAACGTATAAATTCCGAAAATCCTAAGACAGACGCGAGAATATCAAGGTGAAGCTTTGTTCTTTCGTCATTAAAATTTAGTTTTGCATTTGTGGATACCGCCGATGTAAACTTTAGTTAGCACATCTCTGAAAGGGCTCGCAAAATATTTCCCTGCCTACTTTCGTAACGGGAATAAATTTTGGAAGATGCTTATAATATGATTCTAGATTTATTGAACTTCGTTATATATAGTTATTATTAATTATTTTTTTATTATTCAATTTTTCAGTGTTCTTCGTTCAAAAATATTACATTATTAAAATTTGATATTAGGTACTTATAACGTATTCACCTGGCGTATTACTGTCGTGTGCCTGGCTGCGACGCAACTCTCGGTTGCAACATACTACAACAGCTTATAGTCAAACAGAAAATCACTACCACTGCTCGAATGTTCGTCTTTCAGACAAGAAATGATCGAGGCGCTTCCAAGATTACAAATATACAGCTTCACATTTACAAGAGAAGACCGGCATGATTCTCGTTATATGTGGCGTTATACAGCGCCGTGGTATCTCTAAATTTAGACTTAGCTAATAATACAATATTTATTTAAAGAATAGCTTCGATATATCATTATTTGTCTAAAAGGTCATCCACAACGCTTACCTAGATCCTACGTCAAATTCCAGGTATTTTCCATTCTTTGGTCCTTACATAATTCTGTTTTCTTTACATTTCGTTGGGGAAGTAATCCTGATCTGGGCTGAAACAACTAGGCTCACGTCCAGCGGCTGTGGACTTACATTCATTACCTCAAATTACGTTCTTTACTCGTTGAAGATGAACACATTGGATTAATGTTCAGTCTGTCAGTCTCTGAATCGCGTTTCCACCCTACCTAAACCTAATTAATTTCTTTTAATTACATTTCTTTTACAAACCAGCAAGCCATCAATATTATCTCCAAATTTCCGCAGTTGTTTAAAACAACTTATCCATTCTGCTTTGCCTCGGTATCGGTGAAAACCGCATTTTGAGCCTGAGAGAGGATTCTCTCGCAGGTAACCTGCGAGGGATGTTCTCTCGCAGGCAGAACCTTTTAGGAGAGATACGAAGAGCGGACCTTTGGGTACGCCTTTTCCTCTCCATTTTTGAACTAAGGTTCCCACAAGCCAAGGCACCTCGGCCTGTTTTGAGGGGTGTATGTTTCGGGGCCACAGACCTTGGGCATACGGTAAGAGTTGTCCGCTATTCCCATTGGAATAGTCGGCCAGCTGCCTCCTAAACTGGTCGAGGCACGGAGAAGGGAGTGCTGCGTCCCACAGCAAACTTCTCTCTCGCCATCGGAAGGGCGTGGGACAAGTACCCAATGACAGACCTACCTGATGTACGGTTTTCAATGGTTTTCCCTGCTTTTCTTTAGGCGAATGCCGGGTAGGATCCTAAAATATAGCCCGGGGGCCCTAGTTAACCCTTGGCTACCTTCCTCTACCCTTTCAAATTCCTTCCTATGATATTAAAGGGGAGTTGCCCAACGTGGATTACCCTCATGTAGCCAGTTGCCCTAAACAAGAAAAAAAAAGTCATAAACGTTTTGTGGTGTCATTGTACTTAGGATCCTTACTATACTTGAACACTAAATTCATTAACTTTCTTGTATTAACATAAACGCTAAAAAGTTTCTCATCAGATATTGGATAAATTCCGAAATGGCAACTAATTTTATTTTTGGTAGCTCGTGCCTTATCGAAACTCCACACCATTCGATCGCATCATTTGTCGTGCGAGATTGGTGGCTTCTGAGACCATGTTGGACGTCAGTAAGTGACACAATTAACAGTTTTGACGGGTTCTGCGGGACGACGCCGTGGCCGGGAAGCGCAAAGCTTGTAAGCCGCTATTAGCCTGTGATTGGGTTCGCCAGGCAGACCAGGATTTCCTTCCAGGGTAGCCGGCTTAGGGCTGGGATACCACGGAGCTGCATTGCCACCATTAGCGCCAAAGGCTTAGCACTCTTAAATCTGAGGCATACTTTCCTTATCACAAAGTGACACGCAGTAATAAAGAATTTGTTCCGGTTCATAACTTATACTTAGAAATACTTCATTTCATGATAACAATTGACGGATGCTGTATTCTTTCATTTGAGGGATATTAAATTAAAAGTGAAAGAATAATATGAATTATATTTTGGCGAGTTCATACGCGGAATCCCTTGTTTCTTTCCATGGTAAGCATCTGATTACTTGCGAGATTTGGCCTTATTAAGATAAACCCAACCACGACCACACTAATGACCAGCTTTTTATGCGAATAGTAAGAAGACTCACAGAGGTTTGAATTCTTCGGGGAAAGATACAATTTGTCGTTCCGAGAATCCAAAGAGTTGAATGTAACTGGTTATAGATGTGGAATAAAGTCAGTTAGCGAGTTAAAATAACTGCAAAATAAATGTGTATGTTAATTTCTAACTAAAGTTTCTATGGTCATCAAAACTACAACCCTAAATAGGCATAATATCCTTGTTGCGCTATCGTAAAAGAAACGTAACATAAAATTACTTACTACAGCAGTCTAATTAAGCTGAACAGTAAAACATTACTTTGCTTAGCATAAAAAAAAATCTCATGAAATTCACTGCAGTTAGGAAAGATTTATTAACATCCACCTTCTCATATTCATACTTACCACAATTCAATATGTCTTATAATATTTATAAAAATGAAACGAAGTTACATAATTTACTAAGTAGTACTGTTGATATTGTTAAATAAAGTGTTATTAATACCAATACAATGCAATTGGTTTTTCCCAATAATTTACAAATTTGTTTTGAGTTTTCTCTATATCCCCACTCTTGACTTCAAATTTGGTAAACTATTTAGCTTATGTAGTGCACTGAGAAAGTAGAAATTCTAAAATGAAAATTGATAAAAATCTGTTCAGCTACTTTTGACTTTCTCTGTTCCAAATTATTATGCGGAAAACTAGAAAAGGACTGCAAAAAAGATTATCCAAGTGGAGTGTGGCACTATACGGAGCAGAGACGTGGACGTTGAGAAGTAAGGATGAGAAGGAGGATGGAAAGAATAAGCTAAATGGAAATGGTGACAAATGAAGAAGTATTGAAAAGTGTTGGTGAGAGGAAAAGACTGTTGAATATTACAAGAGAAAGGAAGAAGAACTGGGTAGGGCACGTACTGAGACGGGACTACTTACTAACGGAAGGTTAGAGATCGAAAGGAAGGAGAAGACACAAAGTAATAGATGACATCAAAGGAAGCGGAACATACATGAATTAAAGAGGATGGCAGAAGACAGGAGTAAATGCTGATGTACCATGTGAAAACTTGCCTATGGGCGGAACACTAATGATGATGTTCAAACTGGTCAAGAAACAGACAACATTTTACTTATATATCAGAACTATATATAAAATTCATAACATATTATTGATAGCTATATTGTTATAGTGGAAGTTTTGTGTTCAAATTTAGGTGAATTTAATGCTGTTATGTGCAGTTCATATTAGATGTGAATAAATCATTTACAAGGGGGTTTTATATTGGTGCTTGGTACAGTAGTAAATACGCTGTGATTGGTCACCGTGAAAGTTATATTTTCATTTAATATAATTATATAGTCTATTTTGTATATTGTGAAAATAGAAAATTATCTGAAATATACTCAGCTTTTTTTAAGTTTCCAGTTTAAACATTTAACGCGTTTGATTTCCCCTACTCCAGTCTTATTAATAAGTAAAGTAATGTTACAGCATTTAAGAATTAAACCGGACACGCACATGTCAAAAATTCTTTTTCTCTGTACATCTAGATGGTTGCGGTAAAAGAGAATCCTATTGGAGGATTAATGCCTTAGTTATACGGTCCTCAGTTTCCTAATTGTGGTACTTTTATTTTCAGACACAAATATTTGTTATTGTACGCAGTGAACTCTAATAATTATTTATTATTAGTATATATTTTTAGTATATCACCATCGTAGTAGTTGCTAGTATGTAGTGTGAACGATGAATGCATAAAATTTAAAATGATAGTATCATCGTATTTATAACGCTGTTACATAAACAAGTTTTAATGAAATCTTAATTTAATGTGATGTATATTACTATATTTTATTAACTCTCTACTGATAAACGGCTGTAATAGGAAATGAGCTGTTAATTATTCAAGCGTAATCCGTGTTCTGCGTGAACTGAAGGACGCTCTTTCTTGACACTCCTCAAGGAATTACCTTCCGGGCAACCGTGTTGACTCAGCGACGAGAAGACTGGCTTTTTAATAAAGACTTTTATCTTGCACCGACTCGAGTGCCGCTTCCGTGGCTTCTGTTATAAACTGCGCGTGGCTTGTTGAAGAGAAGCTCTCTTTGGCGGTCGTAATAATATACTACAATGTGAATAGGGTTCCCCGGATGCGTTTCTTAGGTCTGTGATTTCGTCTATAACGGACGACACCTATTAAAGTGTCATATTACAATTTCAGGTATATTATAACCCCGAGCGAGAAGAAGAGTTTTATTCATACATCCATATGATTTAAAATAAATAATATGTGAATTTAAATATTCGGCTTTGTACAGACAGAATATAGGAAAAATTAAAAGCAAAACGTTTCCTCTGACATTGCAGAACTCACCAGGAGAATTCGAAACTTGCGACTGACACAAGTCAATCAGTTTGAAACGTTTAAACATTATTAATTCTGAAATGTCAGAGCTAACGTGCATTTAAATATATATATATATCTGTGTGTGTGTGTACTGTATTCGGCCAAAGTTTTTTCCATTCTCTTAACAATTAAACAGACACGAAAATAACCATTAAAATAAATATTGGTCTGCAAATGTATCGGACTCGGATTTATGAATTACATTTTGAGGTGTGGTAGAAAAAGACTTAAAAGTCAATATATTAAAACACTCCGGTCATCATTTATTTTATTTGCCTAAAATATAGCAATACACGCATGCTATTTGTTCAAATAAAGTAAATGTTGACTGGAATTAGTTTTTTTAGTGGTTTATTGTGACAATTGTTAACCGTTTTCTTAATATTGAATTTTATAGTGAAGTGTTGATATATTAATTTTACCACAAAAGCCAATCGAGTATCGGTAACAAAACGGTTAAGAAATTAAAATGAAAAAAATTACGTCAGATTGAAAATAATGAATAAGAAAGATAGCCAATTAAGACAAATATGTGATAATATAAATACCACACAAAGATCCTTGTCAGTTTCGTCAGGTGCGAAGAAGTGCTTAAAGCGACACAACTGCACTTGCCAGTTGACAAAACTCAAAAGCGACGAAAACGCAACGACAATGGGAGACCCGAAGGGTTAGTGTAACAATAGGGGAGAAACGACAATGGGAAAACAGAAGGTTTAGCATAATAATAAGGAATCATAGAAATTATTGAGTTTAATAGTGTCTGTACATTAATAGCTGTGGCGTTGGATATAATGTGAAGCATATCTCAGATGAGTCTGGTATTGTACCTGGTGTCAATCTCTAAAATCTTAGGATTTTGCCAATCAAATGTATGTTTAGAATTGATGATATGTTTGGATACTGCATATTGTTAATCAATGGGAAGTTTGATATTAGACATATGTTCCTTGATACGTGTATTAAGGGAACGTTTTGTTTGTCCTATGTAGCAGGAATTACAATTAGAGCAACAGATTTTGCAAACAACACAATGTTTGCTGTATGTGTCAAGTGGGTCCTTGTGGTTTTAATCGAGTATGAAAGAGTATTAGTGGATCTTTAAATGATAGATATTTGATATTCTTAGAATATTTGGATAAATTTATGATGTATAAATTTGTAATACGAGAAATACGAGAAAAAATTTGGCTTGAGGTGTTTGGGGACGATTGTCAGTAGGATATAGAATTTTGTTCAGTCTGCTGTTTAAGTGTTTAATAATAAATTTAAAGGGGTACTCATTGGAGATTAAAATGTTTCGGACAATGTTTAAGTTGTTCAGAAATTTTGTGTGGTATTTATATTGTAGATTTTTGTTTGAATTGGCTATCTTTATTATTCGTTAATAAATTAATTTCATATTACGCTCTAATGTTATGCTTTTTCCAATAGTACTTGAAAAATACTTCGATGTACTTTTAAGGCTTTCTAAAAATTTATGAGTATCGAATCATAAGTCGAAATTAACCTATGAAGATCGTGAGTGAACACTCAATAATTGTCCTGAAGAAATTAGGATGATTTAAATCAGACACATCACCATAGAGGTGAAGTAGTAAAATTAATTATGAACATAAGCAAGGTTTTCTCAGAAGTAAAGGAATAAATTTGAAACCACTCTCAAGGATATTCAAAAATACAACTGAAAACGATTTTTATTACAAATGTAATGTTTATTGTTTAAAAATAATGGTCCTGTTATATTTAAAATTTTTATAGAACTGGATTACTTACAAAAATATCCCATTTACAGGTGAATTATACTCACCCAAGTACAATTTTACTCAGTTGTTTAAACCTTGTGAATTGCTTTTACGTACACTAATTATAGAATACTGAAACAAAAGTTATTTTTCAATTAAATTTTTGAGGTTCCATTATTACAGTTAAAATTAATTTAATCAACGAGGCCGCAGAATGACGCGGGGTGCTCTTGAAAGGCGGTCAACCGCCGCTGAATCATAACCAAATTACTTTATTAATTACCAGTTCACTCAAAATTTGACCGATAACATTTACACAATATCGATTTTAATCGTCAATAACAACCGTTAGTTTCTAACTGTCCGTTGTGTAACCATCATTATAGAAGTGATTTTAATGGAGAGATAATATTGTTATAGTTAGGATGTTACTTTACTCGATTTAGAGAAGGAATAAGAGTTGCATAAGTGAAATATTGAACCTAGGAAGGGAGGAAAGGTAATTTAAAGAACAAGGGAGTGATAAACCAACGTTTCGAATTGCCAACAACTACGTTTGACTTCAACGTCTGTTTGGTGGACTCAATACGTTTTCTGAATCGAATATAATCTGAGAACGAAATTATGGGCATCATATACAGTCAATGGGCTGCAAGCAGAAAAAATACTTGTTTAAAAATTATTGGTGGGGGGGGGGCAATGAGTTGACTTTGGGGATCAAAACAAGATAGTGCCACATGTTTTATAATGTTTTCTCTACATTTTGTACTTCCTACAACGTTTTGTTATGGTTATTTATAATATAGAAACACTTAACATAAATGTCGCTTTTATAAAAATTTGTTTTTAAATTATAATGTTATTAAAAAACATATTCTAGACATTAAGCAATTAGAAATGAATTAAAATTATGTATATTTCACATTTAATTTACTATAATTATTTCATTTCTGGTTAATGACTCGAAAATTAAATTGAATTTAATCTTAAGACGTGTCTAAATGCGGTTTACCTGCTTAGTCTAAAATTCCGGATTCTCGAATGAAATTGGAATCAGTTGAATATAAGGAAATCTGGCATATTAAGATTATAGATAGAAAAAATTATAGTGACATATAGTTTTTCCCCTATAAAGAAATTAAATGAAAGTATCAGGATGAAAAAAAATTCGGCCGGACCGGGAATCGAACCTGGGTCCCCCGCTAATTTTGCGGGTCGTTTTCTACATCCAGATCCGGTACGAGACTTTGTATAGTCAGAGCCACCAGCTTTACCTACGAGATCACAATATTCAAGGACTAACTAACCGTAGACTTGTGTCCGATTCCCGGCCGAGATTTTTCTGTCCTGATACTATAATTCAATTTCAAAGCATTATGGCTGAGCTTTTATTAAAGCTGCTTATTTTTATGAAACATACTAAATTTTAATAATCAGATAAAATACCCAAATACAGACAAAATAAGTGCTGATAAAAATACCACAAAACGTTTTTTGTCTGTATTAGTCTATTTTATCTTATGATTAATTTTCAAAGTAGACGTGTTATATTTTCGTTTCAATATTAAATTTAAATGAAGGAGATATTTATGGCTTTTAGCCGAAAGTTCTTTAAATTATTTAATTTTGAGTGAATACTTGAGGAAAAAAATCTGCTGACAAACCAGGTATGACTGAATTATAGTCAATTAAAAAATATATAAATAATAAAACAATATTATTGTTTATATTTATTTTGTGAGTCAGGGTGGCCTGGCTAATTGTAATTACCGATTAAATAATTTTTAAATGTATTTTTAATTGAACGGTGGCCATTTTGAAGACATTTCACAAACCCTAAGCACTTATTTATGCAAAGTTGTCGGAGCAATTAGCTGAAAAATTATTTTCTCACAAATTTAATTTGTCAGTAGTCGCTATAATCTATCTGGTAATATTCTTTTCCTTTTTACAAGATCCAGAGTGAATGCAACGTAATTAAATTGTGCAGCTGAACAAACTCTCCGAATATGTGAGATTCTACAGTTAAATGTAATGTTGCTGTTCTGAATAAACAGACATTCTAGTTGCAGTCGCAAGTCAACTTCTGTTCGTGCAAGTGTAATATTGTCTAAGTTTTGTAATGGTTCATAAGTTTACCACACAACAGCTCCACAAGCTTGAGTTGTTTTGGAACTACGAAATACTGCCGAAGTTCATAATGCCTTTACTAGAAAGTTGCCGGTTGTTCCGTTTCCAACTCAATGACGTTTACGAGTATTTAAATTATTATTTGACAGAACAGTAAGCTGATATCATTCTTCCAATTTTGAGTCATGCAGTTGGAGGAAATACTTCTATTTTCAGAACTCAGGATAGTCTAAATTATTTTAAATCGAAAAAAACCGGATTAAGCTAGTACAATCTAGAAGTTATGTTAAAATTAAAATACTATTGATTGAAACAATATATATACATATATATTCCTCAAAAATATTCACCAAACCTTCAAGTCATTAATTCTTAGAATAAATTGAAAATTGTTTGGAATATATCAATTAATTGTTGGGTAACTGTAAGAAGAATATAATAAATTATTAATTTATATATGAGTTAAAGACTGTTTTTAAGGTATTTATATGTGATTTGAACATGGCTGGTAACGGTCATAACGATTTTGTCAAATTTTCATCTACTTAACACCTCTACTGATATAATCTTTCGACCAGAGATTGCCATTTTAATCTATTAATCAGAACTACTGTGTCATTAAATGATATAAATTTATAACTTACTTGAATTTCATAATGTTTAATTTACTAAATGACCTGATGAGTCATTTTATATTATTTAGCGGCCATGTTCATGGTTCAGACATGACATGTCCTATTTATACTGTATGTGGATTTCTAGTATTTTCGCCAACTATCGTTTATCCGCGAGTTGAGTCAGCGTCAGATCACGTGTTGTCAATTTGTTATAGAGATATTTTATCGTCACTATATTACATTAGAAATGTTTGCATATAACGTTTTGCAAATATTTTTCGCATTCAATGTTTGTTTTGAGTGTATATATACAGTATAAATTCAATATTATTTTGATAATGGTGTTCCATTTTTACATTGTCGTGATCTATTTTGAGTTATTTGCATGTGTCGATGGATCTGTTTTAGGTTTTGCGTTTTAAGATTTCTGGAAGTTTGTCCCAAGTACAATTTTTACACCGTCTATATTTTTCATTTTTTTGATAAATCATATTTTCGGTCCTCTGTACTAATTTTATATTTCGCTTTTTGGAAAATAGTTTATAATCTTATTTGTAGGTCTGTACACAAATTTAAATTCGTTAATATCGTTATCTTTAATCAGTTTGAGAAATTTAAAAGATAATATATATATATATATATATATATATGTTGTGAACCTATATTTATTCTTTTGGGGTGGGGAGGGGAATGCGTTAGATATTAAACTAATTATATGGTTTGTCTTCCGGCACAACATTCGTATTTGGTTTATTAATAATAGATTTTTTGAAATTTGATAATGATATTTGCATTCTATCTGTAATGTTAAAATTAGGGTATTCCAGGGAATTATGTTTTTTCAATTGATGATTTTTGTTTATTTGTTTTTTTTTATAATGGGAACCATAGTGTATTTATATATTTTTGGTATACAAATTGTTTTCCAAATTATTGTTATTACGAATCTAACATTTTAAAAGACTTTTAATCTAATGAAAGAAACTTAATACCATAAAAAATCCCAACTGTACCATAACAATTACATATTGTACCACTTCTACGTATTCATATTTGGTCCAATCGTGGCCTTCACGATCACCATTTGACTCTATCGATCGTTTTCCAGTGCGATAGCATGAAGAGTTTGATTAACGAGACTCCTGTAGAAACAGGAGAAGATCTTCTGGCACTCGTTGATTGAAGAGACTTCAGGTGCGATGGAGCGCGTTTACCAGAACTTCATAGGTAGATACAACGTGTGCAACGACGTTTGAAAAATATAAAAAACACATGCTATGTTTAACTGTAAACAAAAGTGTTTGAGAATAATTATTCTCCCATATATATTGTAATAATCAACACGAAAAGGTTAATTAAATTAAAAGATTATAAAAATTAACAAACAAAATAATTATTTGTTCAATTGTTGCTTTGAAAAGTTAAAAACAATTACAATCGAATTAAGATCTCTTCTCTAGGGTTGTAACTGGGTTTGATAATTAACAGAAAAGTGATTTAATAAACTGATTAACAATTCAGTTTAAAATTTACCTAAAACAATATGTTGATAAATGAAAGAAAGTTAAATGTAAAGAAATTAAACTTTAACGAAATGAAAGATGAACGAAATCTGACTCTGCCCTTTTAGATATCATTTACAAATATTATTATCAAAGATTTGGTTACTCACATAATGTCCGACTGGTACCAGCATTCTTTTGTAGCTTCAACACTACACCTTAAATGCAAAATTTTACACTGATTCTAATTTCCTAACAGATTTTACATATACGCTGTCGAAATGCCCGTACTCAGTTCTCAGGAACCTCGGATGATCCTCTCGTTGGTCAGCTATCGGATGTTTGTTTCCCAATACAAAATTGTTCAATTACTATAATGAATAACCTTTTCTTCACCGTTGGCTAGTTGTTAGAAAATCTCTCTGTCCAAATATCTGCTTGCTTACTGGAACTCACTATTTGCAGATATTAGACTTTTACTGTTTTATTGATCTATTTGGATCGAACTGCTATGCATCTCGGTGAAGATTTGTTTTAATATCTCTCCTCTCGTGGCTGACCGTATACTCCGAACTAACTTTACTTTTGCGCGCAATCGCCATTTCGGCTCTTCAACAAAGCAACAGAGCTCAGCGCTATTGTCGCTTTGGTCGCTCAAATACCACTTAAATTCATTTATCAAAACAATTCAAATTATCAGTAATCAATTTAATGGCCTAATTAATTATTGCTACAATATATATATATATTATATATATATATATATATATATATATATATATATATATTTATATATATATATACGCGAGTAACTATATATATACGCGAGTAACGATGTGACATTGTCAAAATAATTAAGACAATTTCTCCGGAAAGGAAAGAGAGAAATGCGGAGGCTTACCAGAAATTGAAGGTCGGTGACGCCACTCAGGACAGGAGGAAGCTCATCAAATTTTCGGAGGCATTAGCCTTCTTCACCAAAAGAAAGAAGAGAAGACACATCCTTTGCGCCGGCTGCGACATATATATAATGTCAGCTGTGTATTCCCAATATGTAAAGCCACCTACACATCGGGCAATCGTGGATAGTCACGGTTGCACTCTGAAAAAATAGGTTCATATGGTTGGCATTGATCATATATCTGTCAACATTGTATTTATTTTTATTTATATTTAGTGACATTTTGTAACAAAATGGTCGAGGAATTAGAGTTTAGACTTTTCTCAGTTTCAGGTATTGATATTGCACTTACTTTAAAAGCAAATCGACAAGACTTGCAGAGGTCGAGGTGGAGGGATCATTGCCTACTTTATGATTAAATGGAAACATTGAGTGACATTTGTTAGAGTCAAGTTAAAAATAAGTGAAATGATAAGTGATCGATCAGACATCTGTGAGCTTGGATAGTAATTAGTACGTTAATGGAAGCGGAAGAATGGCAAATACATGATATTTGCTTAAAAGAATTTTTAGATTTCGGTTACGACAGTTATATTATGAAGACACTACAACAGTTCAACAATTGTCAAACTAAGAATGACCATTCAAAAACTAGGATCCTATATGTTCAACTTCTTTGATATTCCTACATTGTTACAAAAAAAATGGAATTATATTTTATTTCTTATCTCCTTGTGTTTATCCATCGTACATGCATTTTCACCCTTGTAAAGTAAGGTGCAATTAATTGCTTCTGTATAATGCTCCGCAGTTTAGCGCTTATTTTTGCAAGCTGGCTGCTGCCCCCAGATAGGTCGGCATTTCCATAAAGCGGTTTCCATCCTCGTTATTTACATAAATTATGTCTGCCCACGTATGAGGAGATACCCATCAAAGGAAACTACTGGCGGACTTGGCCAGCAATTAACAATTCATTGGACGGTTTGCCTCTCTACATCCCGATCAATTACACTATTTATGAATAAAATTAAAAGCAAGAAATTAATTTATTAAGAATGTGTTATTTCCCAAATACAAGTCAGACTCTACGCTACAATATTTCTTAAAATAATGTTATAATAACACTTTCAGCATGAGGATTTATGGAAACCAAATACATTATTTATGGTTTAGGATTAACATTGAAACCAGGTGAATTATTTTAAATTTATTTTTCCATTTTTGATAGCGTGGTCGGTGCATCTCGAATGTGAAATTTAAAAAGAATTGCATAGCAATAGACGGCACAATAGTAAATAGTAGGTTGTCAATTAATTCAGATTATTGCTGACAAGTTAGTAAAAAAATCATAATGTGAATGAAGGTGAAATTTTTTTTCTATCAATAAAGTAGAGTTTTTTGTATCGCGGTACCCGAAAATAAACTATATATATATATATATATATATATATATATATATATATATATATATTACGTCTTGGGCGCCACCTACAGATTAATGATTATCTTATGCAGGTATTTTAGTCAAATTAAAGAAAAAATTATTTGAATAAAAAATTATATAAAAAGGGTTATAACTTTCAGGCATATTCGGTAGTTCCACTATTACTTCTATTCAACTACCGTCTACTCTGGAAGCAAAAGGAACTCCTTTCACCAGGATAAACCGTGGTGCTTTCGGTTGCAAAATGTCGCGTTCGACATCCGCTGGAATAGTGATGAATGGAAGACGCATGACTTCCGGTACAGAACTATTCACTTTCAGTGCTAGACATCAAATGTTTATCCAAAAAGTCCTTCCCTTAGACTCTCGTTCTGATATGATGTGATTGATCTTTCAATCACGTGGTATAGCACCCTTCCCGCTAATTATAGGTTTATATTAGACAATTAAACTTCAAGACGTGTGATTAAATTCATTTATGCCAATTACGCGCCTCAGTGTACCTTTGTTAATTTTTGTCTAGGCTCGTACAGGGGTCTTTGACCGAGCCCCCAAAATTGCCACGCGGCTTCGGGATTTACCCCAAATCCGGAGGTTACCGTAAGGAGTCGTCCGTTGTCTCCAGCCTCTACAAAGCACCTGGCTTCAGGCTTTTGATAATTTAAATAAAATACGATAATAATTAAAAAATAACCATTTCGAAAGAGGACGCACTATATCTCATTCTGAGCATTAGAAGTGGGACTGCAGTCATTCATGCGTGGGCCTACTTAGTTTGATCCAGATAAGTATGTACGAATATCTTCTTTTTTTAACCTAAATTTTCAATTTGCTGCTCGTATCATTTAAAAAATTTTCACTCCATTTTAGACACCTAAATTATTGAAAAAAAATTACAATATACTGTTCATATTATTCGGTCCACATAATTTCTGATTTCGACGACGGTTTCAGAGTCCTGGTACGTTCGTCTTATTCAGACGGAATTACATGGTGGCAACTCCCCTTTAATAGCATAGGAAGGGATTTGAAAGGGGGGATGCGGAAGGGTAGAGGAAGGTAGCCAAGGGTTACCTAGGGTCCCCGGGCTAAAGGTTAAGGATTCTAACCTGCATTTCTCCTAAAAGTATTGCAGGGAAAACCGTAGAAAGACCTGCATCAGGTAGGTCGGGCATTGGGTACTTGTCCCACGCCCTTCCGATAGCTGGAGAAGAGTTTGCTGTGGGGACGCAGCATTCCCTTTTCCGTACCTCGACCAGTTTAGGAGGCAGCTGGCCGACTGTTCCAATGGAAACAGCGAACAACTCTTACTATATGCCCAAGGTCTGTGAGCCCGGAACATACACCTCTCAAAACAGGCTACCATGTGGATTACCCTCATGCATCCTGTTACCAAAAAAAAACGGTTATGCAATGTTTATTGTGTTGAAGATTTTACATGGGGAACGTAATTTTTTCGAGTCATCCCCATTCTATGCCGCAGCGGAGCTTCGTTATTGTGTTTCATCAAAGAAAACTAAAGTAAAATATATTACTTATTACATTTGGAGAAAGAGTGTTACTAAGTTGCGTTCGCACTATGCTGAAGTATCGCCTTCTGTATTAAATTCCTTAACACTTGTATATTATATATTACTTTATTTCCGTCCAGTTTCTTCGGTAGATCAGTTCAGTTGAGAACATATATTTTAAAATGAAAAAAATTACGTCTGATTGAAAATAATTAAGTAGAAAGATATCTAATTCAGAAAAAATGTGTTAATATAAAGAATTCACACCGTTTCTGGGATTCATGTCCCTTTCCTTAGTTGCGAAAAAGAGCCTAGAGTGACACAACTGCACTTGTCAGTTGTCAAAACTCAAAAGCTTTTTTTGTCTGAATTGGCTATTTTTATTATTAACATTTATTTAAGCGCAGTAAAAAATGACAAAGGAAAGTAAGAGTTGTCGAACATTAACTAATGCAGGATCTACTCTAACTGACAAACATTAATAACCAATTGTTCTATAGAATGAATTTTTTTCTCTACTAAGGAAAATTGATAATAAGAAAGACAACTGCATACAGACAAAATAAGTGATTTTCAATCAGACGTAAATTTTTTTCATTTAAATAAAATTGATTTCAGATTTGATTTAAATTTAATGTAGGCATCGGAATTGGTTTGAAAAATCAATAATTATATAAAGGGGAAGGTGGTTCCATTATTATAGGACTATGTTATTGGTATTTGAGACAGTTATTAAAACCTATAATAGCATTATATTTTGGTGGGTATAATCAGCTTACTAAACCGCAGTGGGCCAACATTTTGAGTAAAGCCTTTTGATTCTTTAAAAGCATAAAAAAGCTTTTTACTTACATTGGTTTTAAATAGGTGTTCAATTTTATCAACAAGAATATTATGATAAAAATGCGACAAATGCATGTAAACATGAATTTATTGCAGAAACATCTTCCTTTTTTAAAAACCTTATGATCCTGATAGTATTACATCTTGACGTATTTTTAAATTTAATTTTAATGTTAACAGATTCTGAGGGTTTTTTAGGGTAACAGGCTACATGAGGGTAATCCACATGGCGGCAACTCCCCTTTAATAGCATAGGAAAGGGTAGAGGAAGGTAGCAAAGGGTTAACTAGGGCCCCCGAGCTATGGTTTAAGGATCCTACCCGGCAATTCACCTAAAATTGATGCAGGGAAAACCCTACAAAAACCTGCATGAGGTAGGTCGGGCATTTGGTACTTGTCCTACACCCTTACGATGGCGGGAGAGGGGTTTTCTGTGGGGTCGCAGCATTCCCTTCTCCGTGCCACTACCAGTTTAGGAGGCAGCTGGCCAACTTTTCCAATAGGAGGAGCGGACAACGCTTACCGTATGCTCAAGGTCTGTGATCCCGGAACATACACCTCTCAGAACAGGCCGAGGTGCCTCGCCATGTGGGAACCTTAATTAAAAAAAACAAAAAACCAGAGAGTTGTGAAGGCATCCCCAAAGGTAGACTCCGCCAGAAGTCTCTGACTAACTCATTATGAGTTTTTTTTAGGGCAACAGGCTAAATGAGGGTAATCCACGTTGGGAAACTCCCCTATAATAGCATAGGAAGGGATTTGAAAGGGGGGATGCGGAATGGTAGAGGAAGGTAGCCAACAGTTAACTAGGGCCCCCGGGTTATATTTAATGATCCTACCCGGCATTCGCCTAAAGAAATGCAAGGAAAACCCAAGAAAAACCTGCATCAGGTAGCATTGGGTACTTGTCCCACGCCCTTCGGATAGCGGGATAGGAGTTTGCTATTGGGACGCAGCATTCCCTTCTCCTTGCCTCGACCAGTTTAGGAGGCAGCTGGTCGACTATTCCAATGGGAGTAGCTGCATGCTCAAGGTCTGTGACCCCGGAACATACACCTTTCAGAACAGGCCGAGGTGCCTCGGCTTGTGGGAACCTTAGTTCAAAAACAAAGAGGAAAAGGCATCCCCAAAGGTAGCCCCTTCGTATCTCTCATACAAGTCTCTGCCTGAGAGAGAATATCCCTTGCAGGTACTGTCTGCGAGAGAATCTAGGGTTTTCCCTGCATCAATTTTAGGCGAATTGCCGGGTAGGATCCTTTAACCATATCCTGGGGGCCCTAGTTAACCCTTTGCTACCTTCCTCTACCTTTCTGCATCCCCTTTTCCTATGCAATTAAAGGGGAGTTGCCACCATGTGTGCATCAGGTAGGTTTTTTTTGGTGTAGGCAGGCTATGTATAGGGTAATCCACATAATGGCAACTCCCCTCTTATAGCATAGGAAAGGGATTTGAAAGGGGGGATGCGGAAGTGTGGAGGAAGGTAGCCAAGGGTTATTAGGGCCCCCGGGCTATAGTTTAAGGATCCTACCCGGCATAGGGAATATCTCTGCATTAAATAGTATTAGCGTTTCTTAGCGCCTAGAAGTAATTGCGGAAATATGCAGGTTCAACGGATAATCTACGAAAAATGAGTTTTGTTCATTCAGAAAAAAAAAATGGAATACCATCCCTGAGGAATAAATTTCCATGCATTAAACCCACAGATTTGCAAGTGAAAATATTAGAGCCGCTCTTCGTATTTAACAGAGAAGTGATATTAATGAAGATTTTTCAGGCTTAAGGGTTTCGTGAACGCGGTGACTGCCTTTGAGGACACTAATCAATTTCCGCTTTCTCGACCTAAGGCGACGAGGTGGATGAATTTGTGAAATTTGCAGCGGAACTTGGCTAGCGGCCGGGTTCTCGTAATAGCGTATTAATGACGACAGGGCCTGAGCTGGCTGGAGGGCAATTAGGTAATGAGAAGGCTGGCGAAGTTCCTCCGGAGAGTGCTCCGCGTGATGTCTTCTCACCTTCGTACGCGTGTTCCGTCGCTGCGCACGCACCGCAAATTAGACCACGTACCTGGCTGTGAGGGAACGAAATGCGGAGGCACCGTTGCTGTTACGGATTATCTCAGGCTTCTTGCGTTCTATATATATTATGTAAACACAACAAGCTCACAGAGGTATTTATTAATAAAAATATTTATTAGCAAATAAATTTATTAGCAAATAGGTAATGAAGTACTCAATAAATAAACATCGTTAGTTAATAAAATAAATAGAACACAACGTTTATGCAAGTTTTGTTTGCTTTCTTCAAGTGTTGAAAATAGTAATATGGCTAACTCAAAGGCTATTAAAACCTCGTATTAAAGAACTTGTCAAAAATCAAACTTCACATAAATAATCTGACTTCTCCAAACATCAATTACACACATTTATTTGATTGAATAAATGATAAGCTACAAACAGAGAGTAATTTAAATGTAATTTATGTAATGCAGATAAAAGTTTCGGTCCTGATGTGGAGTTTTATCAAGCATCTAAATAACAATGCGGAGATATTACACCAATTATCATAGAAAAAGGTAGCCAATTAATAAAAATGGAACCATGTAGGTAATAATAAATTAGTTTTTTTTCAATAAGCGCTTATGAATCCAGGATTAAAAGTTTGTTTCAAATTTTTTAATGGGTCATTGACGGTTTTGACAATTACTGAACTTACATCATGTTTCATGTGTAACTTCTCAGAAACTAATCTTGATTTAAGCTTACATTCTTGGTCTATAATTCAGAAATTGACCAAATTTATGGCGTCGTTACAGTCCAAAATTTGTTTCTATGAACCATTAAAATTAATATATATATATATATATATATATATATATATATATATATTGTTTTGAACAACTTGATTTAATTAAATTATTAAATAATTAACAGTTATTGAGCTCAAATGGAATTTATTATTGTTGATAAATTTTACAATGTACAAAACCTATTTCATGCCGGATTTCATCCATTTAAAACAAACACTTTAATTTTCATTTATTAATTCGTCGAATCTCTTATCTCAAGGCCTTAACTGGGTTTGATAATTAGAACAAAATCAATGTCTCTTACACTTACAATTAACAGTTCAAAATATAAAAAAAAGTAACCTAAAACAATATGAAAATAAGTGGAAAGAAAGCTGAACGAAATGAACTCTGAACGAAATCTGACTCTACCCTTTTAATTATCGTTTACAAATTTATATCAAAGTTTTGGTTATTCACGGACCGTCTGCCTGGTACCAGATCTCTCTCGTGTATCTTGATAACTAACACACTAAACTGCCATTTTTAGTTACAATGACTCTACTACATTGCAATTTTAATACACACGCTTGAATTTCTCGTCCTCAGCTATCTGTAACCTCGGATGAGCCTCCCCTTTCTGGTCAGCTAGCGGCTACCGGATTCCTCAATGCGAAAATCGTTCCATCAGTGTGAAGCAACCTTTTGTTTCCCCGTTTGCAAATGGTTATGAAAATCTCTCCGTACAACTATTAGCTTGCTTTCATACAGGATCTCGCGATTTGCAATTTATATTTGCAGACTTTACTGTTTGATGCTCTAAGAGAACTGAACTGTATTATATCTATCGTACTCAGATTTTAGCTTCCTTCTCATATCATTGCCGATTCCAGCCGATCAAGGCCTGCGAGGGCTATTCTCTCGCAGGCAGAACCTTTTAGGAGAGATACGAAGGGGCTACCTTTGGGTATGCCTTTTCCTCTCCGTTTTTGAACTAAGGTTCCCACAAACCGAGGCACCTCGGCCTGTTTTGAGAGGTGTATGTTCCGGGGTCGTAGACCTTGGGCATACGGTAAGAGTTGTTCGCTATTCCCATTGGAATAGTCGGCCAGCTGCCTCCTAAACTGGTCGAGGCACGGAGAAGGGATGCTGCGTCCCCACAGCAAACTCCTCTCCCGCTATCGGATGGGCGTGGAACAAGTACCCAATGCCCGACCTACCTGATGCAGGTTTTTCTAGGGTTTTCCCTGCATTTCTTTAGGCTAATGCCGGGTAGAATCCTTAAACCATAGCCCGGGGGCCCTAGTAACCCTTGGCTACCTTCCTCTACCCTTCCGCATCCCCGCTTTCAAATCCCTTCCTATTCTATTAAAGGGGAGTTGCCCAATGTGGATCACCCTCATGTAGCCTGTTACCCTAAAAAAAACAAAAAAAACTATAACTTCTCGTATGCAGATTTTAGACATTTTGTTTATCCTTTCTCGACCCAGGGTCCGTGCAGACTGCCGTTCCTCACGCGCGCAGTCTCCATTTCCGCTTTTCGACAAAGGAAAAGAACTCGCCACCATTGTTGTCTTTGATAGCTCATACCGCTACAATCCAATTTATATCAATACAATCTAATTTATATAAAAACAATTCAATTTATAACACAACAATTTATTGGCCTAATTAATCATTACCACTATATATATATATATATATATATATATATATAAAACTATGGTTTTCTAAATTCTGTATTTTGATTTACGCTTCGATTTTTTTTAATTTCATAATAAAATTAGTACTATTACATTTTCTACTTCAGATTGAATCTTGTAATATACTATTTTGTTTATTAAAATTTTAGGTTTATACCTATAACTTTTATATTTGAATAACCGAACGTGATTTTGGCGTACAGCAGAAAACATTTTCGACAGATAAAATTTGATAAAAACTTGCTTAATATGCGAATGATTTAAACCTGGGGTTTGCTTTCAATTAATATAAATTAATACATATCTGTCTCGTTTCTATTTTTAAATCGCTTACTATTTTCAGCAACTAAAGAAAGCAAGTGTGTCTGTAAAATAGTTGTGGGAGGTTTATTTTAAAACCAAATTTTGCCTCTTTATTGTCTACCTCACTCTTAATTTTATACGAATACAGAAGCTTTTATATTTTTTACATTTTTATTTATTAATAATAATTTGAGATCGGAAAAATAAGCTTAGGATTTGTCCGCATCTAAACGGCGTATTAGTAGTAAACACTACTTAGTTGGAACATTTTAGAAAAATTTATGGAGAGAATTAGGAATATTCATTAAGTTAAATATTCACTATCGTAAAATTTATCCATAGATATAATGGGTGAAAATATTTGTATTTTTAATATTAATAATAACGTTAGTAATTTTGTATCTTGTATTATTACACTATGAAATGTATGTTGTCACCGGACCCCATCCATTATGACGAAATAAATCTGTGTATCTATCTAAGTACGTTACTTTTCATCCATAATGAAGAAATGATGTGGTAAAGCGTTTATTATGATTAATTATCTCGTTTTAGGTAATTTTAGTTTCTCCTTGTTTGCTAACCGGATTCATCTTCCAAGTCGAATGTTAATTCTTACTAAGCGAGTATGTAAATATGATTGTTTTCAGTAATCTCCTAACAGAACCATCAATCACTTATTGAGATCTTGATTAATACCTACGTTTAATCGTAGAGCCAAATTTACATTAAAAATTAAAATTTAAAATAATAGTAGGAATTATTTTACTTCAGACTTTATTAATCAAGATATTTGTAATTAAATGTCCCGAATGTTGGTAAAATAGCGTATCGTACCAAAATTTAACTTTCCTTATTAGTTTCTCTTTTTATTGCTTCACTATGTTTGCCCAAGTACTCATTGCAACTTCATAAAATTTAACGTTTAGCGGTACGAGAAGGACTTCAGCGTGGCCACATTGGAACATTCGCTCTACATTTCGCTTCTTGCCGTTTCGCTCATCACCATCACTCTTCCCTTTTCGATGAAGCTGAGTAATATTAACCCCGAAGGGGATCAGAGCGACTGTAATAACACATGATAACGGCACAGCAGGTTACCCTTCCAGGAATACAGTTCCGGAAATGTCATTTACGACAACGGGAAAGTTGCGTGTATATCTAAACAAAATTTGGAAAGGAAATATTATACTTATTTTTTGCACAAAATAAATAAATATATTGTGTTTTAATTGTGAAGCGAGATTCGAGAAATACTACATTTTCTCAGTCGTTAGTCGTATGAATGTATTCGATTTATTGAATTGCATTGAGCAAAGCTCGGTGCCAATATTTAAATTACATACAATGAAGGCACATGAACTATATGTGAATATGAACGTAAAATAAATTAGAGATAAATGGTTACATTACACACATAAAACTTGTTATTTACTGCTAATACAGATTAATTATCATTAAGTCTATAATGGCGTCCTACAGTTCTCCGTTCTTCTCCTCGCTGCAATTCATAAGACTGCAATGACTAAACTGCACAAAATAAATTTAAATAAAATATGATTTTCTTTCCTTCTGTACTAAAGATTTTATGCTTATTACGCCTAACAGTCATTTGATTTATTTACAGTGATGGTTGAAGTCCTTTAGCGTCCTTCAATGCTAATGCACAATCTTGCAATTTACAGTATTTCTGGGAGTTTCAGTTTAAAACCAAACAACATAGTTGTCACAATGTCTCAAAGACTTCTTCCATCGCCTATATTTCCACATTCGTCATGCTATTTATTCATAATATTCCAATATCCTTAAAACGGTTCCAATTTTTAATATTTCCCGTCTTAGGAATCGTTTTTGATGTCAATGTGCATATATTAGGCAATCCACACAGATATATAAACCTCTTTTCCAACAATAAGTCAAAATTGCAAATCTTTCTCGAATATAATTATATATATATATATATAAATAAGCAACAGCCAATTGAAATTTTAAAAAAATTATTTATAGAAAATTATACTTCGTTTCGTCGCTAACTTGCAAAATTTTGTTAAACTTCATTCCTGAACGGACCGAAACGTAGTATAATTTTCTATAAATAAATATATTTTTTCTGATTTAAAATTGGTGGTTGTTTATTTACAATCTTTCTTCAATATCTTCCTAATTTTTCCAATGTATCGGAATCTATATTAATGCTCCGTGGATCGATATTTTCTTTTGACGCTAAATATGTGTCATATATTTTCTTATAATGGTTTAATTCTGCGTCTATATTTTTTCCATTATTCAGTCATTTCTGATCAAGATATATAATATTCCTAGCCAATCTGAGCATTGGTATTCTCGGTGATTTTAATATTTTTTAATCCCGTACGTATAAGTATACCAATATCAGTAACAAAATACAAATGTGTCACACACCCTGAGTAATAAATTCTCTGGTCAATTAGTTAAAACAATTCAATGATTATCAGTTAATGTTTTTAAGCTATATCTTAGCTTAATCCTTAAAAGAAACTTTCCAGGTAATAGTTGCAAAATTATTGTCACATGGGGAGACTAAGAAACACGTTAATCATAACACCCCTATTTATAAAATAAATAAATTATCCCAATGAAATTAATAATTAACTACAATTAAATTTCAGAATTACTAAAAGAGGATGAAACAACGTTACGTTCTAAATTTTACTTATTTTATTTATACTTAATGTCATAATAATATCATAATACTTGAATATAGCTAAACGCTTCCACTGTTTAATGCCCTCTAGGATGAAACGAAACGTTCCAATTTTTTGTACTTTCCTGAAATATATTAATGGAATATAATTGTATTAACATTTTTCTCTTTATTCGCTATTTAATTTATAATGAATGTCAGATACATATCAATGCAATTAGTATCGGGAACACTTAGCATTTAAAATATATTCCATAAAATTACAGTGTAATCAGGCGTGGAATATTTATATTTGTAAATCGATTAATTTATAATATTTACAAAAATTATTTAGTTTTGATGATTTGAAAACTCAAGTTTTAACTTTTCAATTAAAACTTTACAAAATTGTAAGTAGTATATCTCATTCTAGTTTCATTCTAGTTTCCTTTCCTAGTAAGATTTTTTTTTTTTTTAGAGCATCAGGCTACATGAGTGTAATCCACGTTGGGCAACTACACTTTAATAGCATAGGAAGGGATTTGAAAGGGAGAATGCAGAAGGGTAGAGGAAGGTAGCCCCGGGTTAAATAGGGCCCCCGGGCTATGGTTTAAGGATCCTACCCGGCAATTCGCTTAAAGTGATGCTGGGGAAAACCCTAGAAAAACCTGCATCAGGTAGGTTGGGCATTTGGTACTTGTCCCACGCCCTTCCGATGGCGGGAGAGGGGTTAGATGTGGGGTCGCAGCATTCCCCTCTCCGTGCCTTGACCAGTTTAGGAGGCAGCTGGCCGACTATTCCAATGGGAATAGCGGACAACTCTTACCGTATGCCCAAGGTCTGCGACCCCGGAACATGCACCTCTCAAAACAGGCCGAGGTGCCTCGGCATGTGGGAACCTTAATTCAAAAACCAGAGAGATGTCAAGGCATCCCCAAAGGTAGCCGCCGCCAGATCTTTCTGGGAAGGTTCACCTGCGAGAGAATTCTCTCACTTGCTACCTTGCCAGAGCTTCCTTGTAAGAAGGAAGTGAACATTCATTAACCATCGTATTGTTCGATTCACCTGCACGTTTCATATACGAAAATTTCACGAAAAATAAGTTTTAAGTGAAAAAATAAAACATCGGAGCTAGAATGGTTTTTGGGGGGGTTTCGACTTCCTTTATGTATTTGTACATCCATCGTGTTTCACGCTACTCAACGTACGAAGGTCAAAAACTAATTTTTATTAAGATTTTCTCAATGCCAGAAATATCGCCGTGATACGCAGTTAGTGAATCATATAGTTTATTATATATTAATAGTATAGTCATATCATATAAACGTATTTTAACATATCCACTGTCACGATTTATGCGTTTAATCATGAATTAAAATAGATCTACGTTAAATGCTCCCATGTAAAGCAAACAGTTTATTGTTTAAAACACATTATTTAAATAACAAACTATTTTATATTTACATATTTACCATTTATGTACCATTATTTACAAAAATATTTGTATGACGCGAAAATGTTTGTTTCTTTTAGGCACATTTGAGGACTTACCGTGGTTTTCTAAGCCAATTGAGGTAAGCCTTTGAGGCACTAGGACATGGACAGGACAGAATGCGTCTGAATTCGTTATTGTGTGCCTTCCAGCTGTCTTGCGGATCGCAGATCAAACAAGGGATAGTAAAATATTACGACAGAAATTTCCGCATGAAGAAAGCTGTCGGTCGCGTTATAAGGAAAATATTCAGTAGGAGATGGAAGAAGGCAGCAAAAATAGTGACACTATGCTTTGTGAAAGCGGAAATATAATTTTTTTTTCCTTCCTGAATACTATGTGTTTATGTTGAGTTTTATGGGAACTTTATTTATGTACATATCTTACAATACGAATGTTATACAAAATAAATGTTTTTGATAAACTAAGAAATCTATAATGTTATTATATATTTAATATATTTACAAACAACGGCAGCTTTTTCCAGGTTAATTATTATTTGAATTCAAACTTATTTCATTTCTGGGTACCAGAAACACTCGTAACTAGAAAAAAATGCGAAAGTAAAACTATGTACAGGAATGCTAAATATATGTGAAATACAGGAATACCGAGAACTATTCAAGCAGGGAAGGCCGACGATCTCAAATATATTGGCATGTGTTTCAATTTATTTGAATTAATATAGATATCTTCTGGAAATAAGACTTTTGTTTAAGTCTATTTGTTTATAAGATTTTCGATTTGTTAAAGTTGAACTTGAGGTTAAGAGCTTATTACAAAAGTAATTAAGTGGTACTAATTTGATATAATATGTAGTTTAATTATTGTAACTAATCCGGTAAACTATAGTTATCGAGAATATTAATTTTATATTTTATTCTGTCAACAAATTTTTAGTGTAGTTATTTTATTTCATAGTAAATAGTGTTTTATTAGTATTAAACATATAAAACATCTTAATAATACTGAATAAAACTTCTATAATAAAAAGAATGCTAGCAAATAATATATATATATATATATATATATATATATATCGGTGATTAAAAATTGAGAATATGCTAAATTTTATAGGTATTCAGATTCGGTTATATAGTGGTGACGTAATCGACTGCCTTATTATCTTTTACTTGCTTCTACGATGACGGTAACAACCCTGAAATATTATTTTTTTTTATTTGAAACTTTATCAAAATAAAATAGTTTTTATTCTTTGTCGCTTTATATATTTATTTTATTTACACATCAATAAAGTAGATTGTCCATTTAAATGTATGTATAGATCTTATGACAAGAAATAAAGTATGAACATTTGAGTAACAAAAATGTGAAAAGCTCTCACGTTGGTTTTAATCGAAACCTGTTGTTCAATATATAAATTCTAAACATAACGACGGATGTGAGAACCGCGATTCATTGGTAAATGCTCATCCCGAATTTTAAATTTGTGTAAAACCTGGCTGTATTATGTTCTAAACTAATTATTGTTGGTGTTGAAGCCAATAACGAAACTCTCTTTGGTGTGGAAATTGGTAATGCGTTAGTAATCAGCTTATTTGAGCTGTAATCACCTGAGAGAAACCTTATCAAATTAATGGAGTGAAACAAATGTCATAATCCTGATTGACGTTTGAAATCAAATGAAATTTAAAATTCAATAAATTAAAGGTATACGAACATACTGTGATGAAAAGTAGAAAATGTCAAATGACATTTATTGAGCTGTGCAACCAGTTGACGTTGTGTCGTCAACCAATTATGGTAGTGGTTATTCCGATTAAACTGATTTTTAGTCAACTATTTGTGACTTTAGTTTCAATTTAATTAATCCAAACATTATTAGTATACTACTAGGGATATTATAGTAGAAATATTTACTCTTTAAAAATATATG
Organism: Zhengitettix transpicula; assembly: GCA_037074705.1. Lineage (NCBI taxonomy): Eukaryota > Metazoa > Arthropoda > Insecta > Orthoptera > Tetrigidae > Zhengitettix > Zhengitettix transpicula. The sequence continues at coordinate 199,500,984 of CM073590.1, forward strand.
CTTGTATCACCCACAAATAAGGCAAAATTTCCTTCAGCGATAGTAATTGAAGGTTCTCCACGGAAACTATATTATTAATTCAAAAGCTGTCAAGAGCAGTTGCACCAATTCCTGGCTGAACAATAGTTCTGCAATAACTTCACTTGACAGTTTTGGTAGTTTGAGCTCGGACAAGAGGACCTTTAATGATGATCAAGGAGTTTCGTACAAAGACAGTTGTTAACTGTCTTTGGTAAAGTGAACCGTGGAAGCTCGTATCAAATTTATCAGAAGCGCAGCAAAGGCTGGTACTTGACCATTCAACCTTTGAGCCGCAACTCTCCACGCTCTCACTTTGCACATTTCCGACAACCAATATAGCAAACTTACTTAGTACTAATTATGATACTAGAGCACTAATATCAATTTCAATTAATTCAGTAACATACATATTTTATCTCAATCAGAAACCAGATAATATCACAGTAATAAAATTAAGCCATAATATTAATAATAGTTTGAATCCAAATATTTTCAGACACTATTTTAAATTTTTAAACGTTTAAACAACATTTTAAAACTTAATTTGTAATCACCATGCAAGTAATGGTTGCTAATACAGATAAAATTAATAAAGCTGTGTTTTATTTAGAGACTAGCTGGGTGCTGGCGTTGACTGTTTGTTGTAATGAAACTCAGCGACATCCATAACCCATGATTAGACTCCAATCTTGGTCGTTTTTGCGTTATTTTTATGAAACGCCCCTCAAACCCCATCCTTAAAGGTACTCCACTCCCATTCCAAAAGGCTTTGAAATTATACACAGAAAAAATCGGTAGAAATGTTATTAGTCTCATTGACCCCGAAAAATATTTATTCGACGCAAATATCGGTCGTTTAACAATTTTGAAAATTTCCACCTTCGCCCACCGCCGTCCATGGGGGTGAAACGGCAAGTTGAATGTCATAATTAAACTCAGGGACATCCATAACCCCGGATTTGACCTGGTCACAAGAAAGACATGTTCGAAAGTTCATCAAATATGCTCGTTGGGTATAGATTTGTATGTGAAACACACACAAAAACACAAACACACACACACACACACACACACACACACACACACACACACACACATATATATATATATATATATATATATAGGAAATTTTAGTTAAAATATGATATATAAATACACAGAGAAGAATTTACAAATATTACGACGGTAAGGTTTGAATGAGTATAAATTTATGTAGAAGGAGTTGAATATTTGGCAGGGAGGACAATATACGACTCTGTGGAGTAAAGAATGGAGAACTATGAAATAATTTGTGTGTGTGTGTGTGTGTGTGTGTGAAACAACCACGACTACATTCGTAATAATTGAAAAAGATTACTAATCCAGTTATAAAATATATTTAATGATTTTAAAATTGTAATTATGGTATTCAGTTACTATTGAATTTAAAAGTTTATTAAACTTTTTCAATCGTGTGTTGTAAAATTAATTCTGAAATGTTGCTGGGTAAAAAAATTTGGGGTTGCATCCCTGCAAAGGAACACCCTTCTTTGGTCTTCACAAATTTGAAAGACCATTTGCAGTTTTAACACCGAAATACTTGAGACACACATTTCTGCATGCGGAATACTTGCAGACTACATTCTCACAGTTTCCTTTGAATCTGACAGTTCCAAAGACGTTGAGCATTGAAGAAGTCCTGAAAAGTGATGTGAACAAAGGAATTTCGTCTGACGAACTGCGGCGCTATAAAGAGCAACGTGTCACTACGTTGTCGAGTCAATACAATGGCAAACAAAATCTCACGTATAGAACACTCGTCCATGATAATAAGATAAGTTAACCGTACAGGATAGATTAAGAATTGATCGCATTGTTAATTATTGTGGGCACGAGTTTTGTGGCAATACCATTTTTAATGTTAGTTAACATTTTCACTCTGAAATTTGTATACTGACAGTGTAGTCTGTCTTTTCATTTTACTTAGTAAAATGCTGTATTATGTCGGAATGTACTATTAAAAATTTACTTACTAAAACGTTTCAAAGGCTAACTTAAATGAGAATTATTTTCGGTGCATAATCTGGACAGGATATTCTGTTTTTGAAAGGTTTTATATAGTAAATCCTTCGCACATATTTGCGTAAGGGAATTGAGTAGCGTCTACCTAATTGAAACTACAAATTTTGGTTGAGAGGCTCATCGCAAACGGGGAGCGGTTTAGTGCTGTTGGTAATAAAATATTCAGCAGGAGTCTAATTAGCAGCACCTGTTACGCGTATTGATCCTGAGTTGTGAGAGTCTATTTTTAGTTGGTGGTAGTCACACGAGGTGTTTGGTGTGACACTGGCGGGCGCGATTCGCTGAGTCGCTTTGTGGAGCAGACATGTTGTCCCCATCCTCCAGACATAGGGCCCTCTGCCGTCAGCTAGAGAGACGTGCTGTTTGCCAGAACACAGCAAATACGACTCGGCCGAGGGCGTCAGCTCACCCGATCCTTTTTGCAGAGAAACGAGCGACTTAACTGACGAGCCACAGTCACAACAGTCGTGTGTGTACAAGCGCCCTTCTACGAGTATGAAATACAGATGGAAATTCAGATAGGACTAAAGAGTAAATTTCCGTTACATTAGATTTATTTATTAAGTTAACATATTAGATTTAATAAACGTGAAAGAACAATAAAGTTTTCCATCAATTCGTCCAGGAAGTAACAAAGTACTCAAAGTTAATTAGAAAGTAATTTCAGAGAGAGAGAATATTTTTCATTGCTTGAAACTCTGGAATTGTTTCCGAAAATCATACCAGTTCTCATAAAGACGTAAAATACCTGGAAGCCTTTTGCCATCCTGACAAATATCTGGTATAATAAAACATTCGTGATATAACAGTTAAAAAATCTTCCCATAAATTTAAGTAGATGCAAAGACTTTTCAAATGATGGTTCGCTTTAGTATCAAAGGTTTGGTCGATCCGGTGAAGAACCTAGAGTTTTCGGATTTTACAGCAAACAGGACTAATCAAAGTTACCGTTAAGACCACGCGGATAAAAGGAATGATGTTTTTCCGAGGTGGGAAAACGACATATAAAATCGAGAGAAAAAGTTCCCGTAAGGCTTCTTATATGTCGAAATTAATTTTACTTACACGTATAATAGTAACATATCGCAGAGTAAATGCCTCTTTCTGAGAAAAAGTGACAGCAATGAGGAAAACGAACTTCGCGACTGGACATCAACGCCGCTTGTTATTTCCTGAATTCCGCCAGTTTTCCGAAGTTAAACAAAATACTAGATTTATTTATTTACATTTCTTATAAATTCGAAATCAGATGACGTTTTCTTAAGCTGTTCTAATTCGCCGACTTTTTGAAAGTGTAACTTAAAATGATTTCAAGTAGATAATTTTTATATTAACATTGTTTTTATTACTATTACCACACTTTTCTAAAACCAAATTTTGGATCAGCTATAGTGGAATAACATTAATTGACTGAAAGAATTGGTCCCTGAGAGTCAGATTAATGCTAAATGTTTGAAGCAAATGTCTCGTTATGTTCTAGTGCCTGCGTAAAATGGTGAATATGATAAAAAAATAAATATGCGGTAATAATTTTCAAAGATACGATTGTAGAAAATAAATTAAAATGAAACATTAGGTAATATTTCCTATATTTGCTGTCACTGAGTTCTTAGAATATAGTTTTTACAAATTTGTGCGGTTGTGCAGTACACAGGGCCTTTTTTTAATTACCTGACGAAAGTTACAAAAATTCCAGAAACATTGTGTATTATTTATCTTATCACTTCATTCTTTCCGTTATTTGGCTATTTAATCTAATAATTACTATATTTTTAACATAAAGTTACAATTTTATTTACATTAAATTAACAGTTTTATATACGTATTCAAACCTTTCACTTAAACTATACTCTGGTGATTTGGCTCACTCTGGTGGCTGGTTTCTAGGAAAAAAGGCGTGGGATTGTTCCGGCCGACTTTAATTACTTTTTAGAAATACGAGAGAATGAAAAAAATTTCATTAGTCTCACAACCAAATCGTAAGATCGCGTTGACGGCCGTATCGTGTGTGTAGGGTCCTTCAGTTCATCAGAGCAAGCACTCTTCCGATTCGTTGATGCATCAAACACACACACACACACACACACAACCCCCCCCCCCATATATATATAAATATGTATTGTAATAATTAATCAATAATATTATAATAGCCCCACGTTGGAGTGTCAATTAATCTAATAATTAATTTAAAGATATAAAATAAGCTCACGTTACGGTGTAGAATTAATGTAATAAACAATTTAATTAAATTGATGCCAAAAACTGTAACGGTAGATTAACAATTCCTCCACGATTTGGATAATTAATGGGTTTTATAAATGAAATTTATCAAGTAACTTTTAAAGATAAAGCATTTAATACAAATTCTATTTAGTTTGGGTTCTGTACATAAACTTTTTACCACAACGTTTAGTGAAATACTTAATGCTTCAGGGCCGCTTATTGGAACTCCAATAGTTACACAAATGTGCAATTTTCACCAAATAAAATGAAAACGAAAATTTTACAAAAAAAATAATTAGATTTGCAAGAAAATGTTAACAAAAAAATCTAAAGATAACTGGAATCTTGAGGAATCTAAAGAAATCTAATGAAATCTGACGGTACACAATTTTTATATAAGGTTTACAATGGAATTTTTTAACATACCAAAGCTTCTCTCGTAACACACTCCTCATACACTTCAATGGATATTTAACATAAAATTTATTTAACAGGCCCTGGTATTCACTGTTCACAACCTAAATCAGCACAACAACCACATTACCACAGATAATGAAGTCCTATATTTTTTAAATCGCCGCTGCGTTATATTTCTCTCATTAACTTATAACCACTTTTCAAAATATTACTCTAATACTCTGATTTTCACGTTGCTAAAGTTCAGGCCAACTGACCACCAGGACACGTCTCCAACAATAGTAGAACTTTTTCATCCAATATCTACCAGCCGTCTTTACTGCCCTAAACATTAATGAAAATCTGACTATTGTTCTTTACTGGTCTGAATATTAATGCAGCCTCTCAACTTTACTGTTTCACTAAATATCCAGGGCTGAATGCGACTACCTTCGGGCGGGGTTCGTTACAAACTCGCCATGACCACCATCGGCAGGCAAACCAAAACAGACTGGCTTGTTTTCTCGTCCAAACTCAAATATACACCGACAGTAATACGTCTCCGACACTCATTTTATTACGACATGCTGACTGATGTTTACAATACCTGACAATACAAATATTAAAGAAATTATAAAAAAAAACTTTCATTACACATTGGTGGTCACCACAATATATATATATATATATATATATATATATATATATATATATATATATATATATATATACTAAAAACACACGATTTGCCTCTGTTTTCATATGGATAACACTTAACTCTATCAAGTAATTGATCTGTCCAGTATTCATAGTCATAAGTGTTATAAATAGTATCACATGTAAACGGTTTTTATATGAGAATCAGTGTGTCTTTTAATACTAACCATTAAGTACAACGTAAAAGACATTATCAAACCGTAAGAATTATTATGCTAAAATACTGTATATATATATATATATATATATATATATATATATATATATTGTAATAATCAACCAGAAGGGTTATAATTAATTTTAAGGAATGATTAATAAAATTATTAATATTTAAAGTTTTATTTTTATTTCTTAAAAATGCACATTTTTAGCCCTATCTTTGTACGCTAATCTTTGGTCAAAATTTACAAAACTTTACTTTAATTATTTACAATTTACTTTGTTCTAGTGAATACACATCAATATTTACAACCCAATATGTTGAAAAACACTTAATCTCAGGGTCATCACTGGGTTTGATAATTAGGACACGATAAATGTATGATTTGACAATTAACAATTCAAAAGATAAAAAAAAATAACCTAAAAACAATATTAAATATAAATGAAATGAAAGCTGATTTAAATGAACTCTGAACGAAATCTGATTACCCTTTTAATTATTGTTTACAAATTTATCAAAATTATGTTACTTACGGACAGTTGGTCTGGTACCAGAACAATCAATTTTACCTTGTTCGGACACTTTTACACACTTTAATTTTTAATAGCAGGCATTGGTTTACGCTGATTCTACACTTCACTTTAAAACTTGACAAGCTTGGCTGTATTTCGTTGACTGCTCCGCTCCACAACAATTTACCAATGTTCTCCTGGAACAACTTCTCCACGAAGATTTTGGAAAGTTCTATTCTCACAAAACTGCTCTTACTTTTCAATATTTACGATGCAATATTTCCGTGAATGTTTTACTTTGTATAAATTCACAACTTTAACTGGTAATACTTTAACGACGTCTAGTATCTGCTCAAGTTTTATGATGTGTTCTGCTCCTAGCAATGTTTTTTCGCCAACTGCCTATCGTAGTGCCTCCCGAGTTTTTGGCGCGCTTTTCCATTTTGGCTTTTCATCAAAGCAACAGAGCTCACCGCTATTGTCGCTTTTGGTCGCTCAAATACCGCTAACATTAATTTATTCGCTAACAATTTAAATTATTTAAAATCAATTAATGGCTTAATTAATTGGCATTACAATATATATATATATATATATATATATATATATATATATATATCGTATCAAAGTTATAAGATTTAAAATTCTTCATCAATAGAACTTATTATTTCACGTCAAAACAGCAGGAAAAATTCCAATTTAAGCAAGCAAAAAATGGATTCCTTTTTATTAATTTTTTGAGCGTGCACTGCCCTCCGTTTTCGTGGAATAGGAGAAGCCAAATGGCACGTGTCGCTGCGAGGCAACGGAGGCTGTGGAGGTAGAGATTGCGACCGCCAGACGTTATTTGCCGCTTGAGCGGCGTAGCTCCCTCTCACGGCCGATTTACCATGGACAGGTGTCACTCGCCACCAGACTACTGACTCATATTGCGCGTCGCCATGACTCACACGTGTGGCGATGTTGCCTCAGAGCTTACAAATTGAATTCCAGTATTGCACAAGTACATACAAAATACAAAACGCGTTGAGGAGGAAATAATCCTCTCCTAATGAAAACGTTCAACAGGAGAAAAGTGAAGGTAAAAAGACGTTCAACACAAAACCATTTATATCTATAGTGAAATAGATAGATAAATGATTTAAAATCAAACTACTTGGAAATAGACGATGTTGTGTGGAAGAAAAACCGTCACAAGAAATACACGTAACGATTAATGTCAGGCATGGATGAAGCTCTAACCACTCAGAGTAATTATTTAATTAAAATAACGTAACAAAATTTCTGAATGAAATACATAATCTTAATAGGTAATGCATAATATTGACGATTTAGAAGAAAAGCCGACTGTTAGTTACCATAAGTAGTTCGGATTATTTAAATTCTGAAACTCATGGTTCTAAAGGGACATTCGGAAAATTTTATGATGTTAACGCGCTGAATGATTCTGTACTTTGTCCCCATAAGTCGTAATTCCTTTCAATAAATATAGAAAGTAATTGTTTAAATACTTGAAACAACGGAATCTGGAAGTTTCGTAATTAAATCAAAGTAGAGCAAATGCACGTTGTCACGAAAATAGTAATTATGATAACATTTAATATTCGCTGTATCGATTGATATATTATTAATCCTCTTACATTCTTGAAACGCCAGGAACACTGTAAAAGACTGCACAATAGTCAAAAATGAAAAAATTACGTCTAATGAAAATAATGAATAAAAAAGATAGTCAATACAGACAAAAGAGGTAATATGAATACCACACAACGTTTCTGGGATCTTTGCGCCTTTCGTCAGGTGCTAAGAAGCGCCTAGAGAATCACAAATGCACTGGTCTGTTGACAACACTCAAAAGATAAATTGACCGGTGCAGTTGTGTTTCTCTAGGCTCTTCTTAGCACCTGACGAAAGGAACAAGGATCCCAGAAACGTTGTGTGGTATTTAATTACACTTTATGTCTGTATCGGCTATCTTTCTTATTCATTACATTACCCTAATATCTGGAGAACTTCTGTATCAACCGGAAGGATGTTTTTTCTGCGTTTTCCCCGTCTAATGTAATTAGGGATCTTCCTCTCGAGATGAAAACATTTGGAGGAATTTATAAACATACCTCTGAGGTAAAAATGTTTTTTAAGATATTTAATCCATCAATATGCTAAAGAAAAAAATACTCACGTGAGACATTACTGTCTTCATGAATTAAACTGCTAACCTGAATTTATGGCCACAATTTAAGAGATACAAACTTCTAAATTAAAAAAAATTGGTTAAATACTCGACGACAGATGAAAAATACAGAGTATACGAAGTGATTATCTGTTTCAATGACTGTATTGATTTTTACGAAACGTCTAATGTATATATAGAAACTCCGACCCAATATATCAAACTGCACTGACGGAGAGAAAATACCTAAGATTTTACTTGTCGGGGTGAGATTATGAAATAATAATTGCAAGTGCTGTTTGAGTGAAAGAATAAATAATTTTAGTACATATAACAATAGTGACAGTATAAGAAATAAAATTGGTTGCCAGAGAATATTTCAATAACAATAAAACTAGAAAAGGAGTACCTCTTTGAGCACGTAGCTTCTTGTTCCTAGGTGTTTTGACCTATTTCATACCGCGGAAAAGTTTATTCCGTTTATCGTGTTGTAGAGGTTCTTAATATCTGAGAAAGAATTTTTCTTTATTGTACTAGAGAATGCGATGAAAGAAAATGCTTCGCAGAAAGCTCTTCGCTTACGAATAGTAGCACGCCTCTGAAGAACAATAGTGCCAGAGCTTCAGTATCAATTTCCCGAGACACAGTACAATTCTGAGATTTGAGCTCCAATATGTGCTCGCAAGCCCTAAATCGGATCAAATACAGGGACGAGTAGCACCAGATATGTTACAATATCTGTATTGAAGAATAAAGTAATATTCTGCGCCATATTTTGGCACTATTCTATGAGCGACGGATGGATACTTATATTTCATTTATAAGAGAAGAGGGGGAGCTGTAATTCTGTATTTGTGATGAAAAATGTGAACAGGAACGCATACTCAGTTGGTTTCTGAGTTTTTCGTTATCTCCGTCTTCGTAATTGTTGTGTATTAATTATCTCGTAATACCGTATATATTTTTTATCGTTTTATTCGTGTGCGTATTTCAGGTTTCCTTTAGAAGGTTTGTATTGAAATGCTTGGAAGGAAGTTGATTTCAAATTCATATCTAAGTTTTCAGCTTTCTTATCACAAATTAACAATAAAATTTTAAGTTTTTTAAAAACATTTAGATTATCTCTTCGAATATAATTTACAAATATATAACTCACACCTTTATAAAAGTGGATAAAATAAAAAAGACCGTGTTATTTTTGGGTTACTTGATCACTGCCAGTACCAATTATTTTATTATTTCAGAACTATCTTTGAACACACAAGAGTAATTAATTTTTAGTTGAGTAACTATATGCGCTAATGTTATTACTTTTTCCATGATGCAGCATGTAAACCGTGGATCGCAAAAAGGAGTTTCAGTATAATTGTTTTATATGGTAATTAATTTTCGATTGTATTAACATTCCGCTATTGGAAACGGTTGACATGCTTTTACGGCAGTGACAAATGGAATGTTCAATCGATTCGTTGAAAATTGGAAGAACGTATAATTAGGCGGAAGGTGGAAGGCAGTTGATATGAGACAGTTGTAAAGCAGAGTGTATCAGAAAGCGAAAGAGTTAGGAAGGACAAGGAAGTTTCAGGTGTGCAGTTGGAGTCCTTGACTGCTGAGAAATGTCACTGTGGTATTGGCGCATAATCATCTAAAAATGTACTATAGGGGCCACGTCAAGCCGTACAAAATGAACTCGGGTAAAGTGCATGAAGTAAAGAAGGTATAGCCAACCTTAATTGACAGTATCGCGATTTGTTTCTTATAACATTGAGTGAAATTTCAATATCTATTATAAATTTAAAATATGAATTACTGTAGCATAAAAAATATGTAAAAATTCGTGCGTGACTATTTCAATTTGTTGAAATTGCAATAGCCGGCGCAAATGTAATAAGTTGACTGACATGTTATACAACAGTCATGCGAAATGAAAGTTTGAAATATGTTTCTCAAAGAGCGAATCTCGGAGACTTCCATTACACGCAGTCGTAATTCCAATAAAGTCGTTGCTTTCCGACGACTGATACTGTTTCTATAAAAGACGCGTATTTCAGTATGACGTTCGGACAGCGAGATACGGAATGTTGTCATCACAAACGGTGATTTCCTTTCCATTCCAGTAAACTCGTGTATTTTAAAAGCTGTTTTAAATAGAAATGGGAATTGCACACGAGGAAAAAATAAATTTCCTGTCCTGATATTAACTTTCATTTGCTGACGTGAAATTTCGCAACAGCTGCAGCACACATCGCATTTACGCTCGCAGCAGACATGTGCGGTATATGGCGTCATTCACGGCGTAAACCTAATCAGTCAGACGCCTCTTTTTCACAGCTCGTTTTTAATCCTGCTGAGGATTGAATACAGTTTTAGCCAAATATTAAACAATTGATTTTCCGGCGGCGAATTTCATGCGCACGTGCTGCCAAGCGCACTCACCACAGATATGTTATTCGGATATTTCCCTGCCGTGCGGAAGTGAAAATGAATTATGTAGTCACATTTGCATGGGCGACGGTGACGCCGTTCACGTAACGGTAATAGTGTCAGAGAAGGTACACTTTCTCAACAGGGCAATAACCATAAAAATTATCGCAGATTAGACTTGTAGGTGAAGTCGTTGTTTAGTATTACATTAGGACCTGAATTTATATGGAATTTTAATGATTAGGTTATTCATAATTTCAAAGAATAACAATAAATGTCGCTACATAGCTTTTGCACACATGTCTTTCCATAATTTCCTTCTACATACTTCTGTGTAATATCTTGTGCATGAGACAATTTTTGGAAATAAAAACATGCACACGCCACGATTACACATTTTGCGTTTACAGATTCACCTTATCCCCGTATTTAGAGAGTGTCAGAACACAATATTTACGTTACCGGATCATGGGAAGAGAGACCAAGGTATTTCACGTGAGAGGAAACATCACTACTGAGAAAAGAGCAAAAATCGAATTTATTAGACTTTCTGACACGGCCAGAGAAGTTCTAATACAAACTATTAGACATAAATGTTATATACCTTCATCCCAATAGTTACGTCGCCTTTTATAGACAAAATAGTCCGTAAACGACCTATACATATTAAATGCTTTATTCGTATTCTGGGAAAAATACAAATATTCATGGCTGCGCGCACGAGTCCGAGCACTTCTTGGAGCAATAAACCTACTTACTAACTTCCAGTTATTCCAGAGAGACGGCTATCAAGGCTTTTGCAACTGATATTTTTGTTTATCAAACTGACCTACAAAATATTTACATACCATTGTAAAAACAGTCTAATAACAACTTTATTTTAATTTAATAATTTCGTTGGATCCAAATTAAAGTTACCAATGGGTCTTCTCAGTATATTGACTGAAAATATTTTTTTTTATTAATCGCAGCATTACTCTTTCCGTTTATAAATCAAAACCCTTTAAGTAGTATAAGTGATACGGTTTTATCTCCATTATTTCTTTGTCAATGTTTAAATTTTTCTACCTGATTAACATGTAATAGTATTTAAGTGTGAGATCACCTGACGAGTTCAGAAATGCCAAAGGAATCGTGTTTTTAATTTTTGTCTGTATTTTGTCCGTACTAGGCCAAATCAATTCACTTATCAATTAAAGTGACACGAAAGTATCCACTGCCACCATACGGCGAAGGAAAAAGTTGCATTAAAGTACAAAGTGTTTCCGTTTTTGTATGTTTCGGTTTCTGTACCTGACCTTCAGCCCTAGTTTCACGAAATGTGAAGTTGTAAATCGAGTGAACAACTCAGTCGCAGCGGGTGAATAGTGGAATATAATCATGTTTACGTGCTTCACCCCTGAATATGTCGGATACGAAAAGTAAACAGCGGGTTGATATAAGATTTTCACGTATTTTAATATAATTTATTGTGAGACATATCCATAAACAAAGCGGCAATTAATGCCTTGAAAAACTCCATCGTACGAAATAAAAGGAAATTACTTGTTAGAAGTGCAAGGCAAGGCTTATTAAAATGAAGATCATCGTGAATTCTCAGTGGTCAAATAAATCTGAAATAAAGTCGTATTTACGTCAAGCAGATTTAATCAGTACAATTCCTGTATAGAGTCAGAATTTTTTAACAGCTTATAAACACTTAGTAGAATACTGCATAGGAAAGTCAAGTAGATAAAATATAGGAAGGTATAAAATATTTACGATGAAACTCTAGTATTCTTACTTCAGTCAGACGATTAAAACTTGAGTTACAAATATTATAACTACATACGTTTTTGAAACCCCGATTGAAATTAATGTTAAGAATTTATGTAAATAATAACGCTAAGAAACTATTGTAAATAACATTCGGGTCGTCAAAGACCACGATGACCGTTACAAACTTTAATTAAAAAAGATGATTACGAATATTAATTTCAGATAAATTATATTTAGTTTAATTAATCATAATTTCCGTGATTAAAGACCATTCACTGCAAGAAACTTTTTCAGCATTCTTAAATTTCTTGTTTGAGACTTATTTTTTTTTATTGAATTATAAATTACTATTTTTTTGGAATGGATCGTACACAAAATGGGAATTTGACTTATAAAGCACTTTTATTAACTTGATCACAAAATTTAGACACTATTTTCCTGGAAGACTGTGAAAACATCATTATAAAAATTGAATTCGTATATTTTGACAACGTGGAAATTACAAATTAAGCACATACACTCGTATGTAATTATCGTTTTATCATTTTGAAGCAGGAAATGTATTTAAGAGGATTAAGTTTGATGTTGCATTTCTTGTTAGAAAGCGTATTTATAAGGAATTCAGAAATACGTGTATGCAACGGCGAACATCAACAATCAAGAAGTCTACAAACCGCTTGAGATACAATAAATGTGAGAGGATTCGAATAACATACGCCGTGAACGATTTCGTTTCAGCGTATCAAATTATATCTTCTTTCTCGGAGGAATATTCCAGACGTTTCAGAGATACAACGAAGAAAATTGGGTTCTGAGTCGACACTGCTTTTAAACAGGCTCTCACACCTTCTGCCAGATAACTCCAGCAGCTCTGGAACCACTTTTCTGGAAGGGAAGGTAGATTGAGTCCCAAAAAAATCACATAAGCGCGTGGTCTCGATACAGGTCTTGGGGATATCAGCAGCAAATGAGGGTTGCAAATTACAACGTACAACAATAATAATTTTAAAATTTGCAATTTACTTTTGCCACAAAAACACACGTTTCGTTACGTATTCCTCGTAAGGAGACCACTTCATACACAACATAAACAAAGGATAATAACCCCTCAGGGAAACTCCCTTGAACACAACTGCCTTCGCCAATCTACCGTCAGCGTTCACACAGAGTTCTTGGCGTGCGGGTCGGAAAAGTACCGCGGGTGGTGTCAATGTGGTGGAGAGAAGTGGATAACGCCACTGAACAATTTAATATATTTCAGTTTAAATAATAGTTCCTGTATTCCCGAAAATAATGAAACCAAAAATTAATTCACATTACTATGTAATTATAATTGACTATTTAAGACTAAATGCATTGAGAATGACATTATTTTGCGGAAAATATGTTAGATGAGAATTATAAATATGGCAAATCACTTTTAGTAGAGTTTGAATTATTCTTGTAAGACTCAAGGAAATCATTAGATTAAATTATAATTCATTAAATAAACTATTAGAAGTAAACTTCAAAATTATAATTTAAATTATTGTGTTATATATAATTAATTAATTATATAATTTGATGTGTTTAACTTTCTGAAATAAATTATAATTTTAAGTTTGTTTTGGGACCTAGTATTTTTCAAGTCAAACAATGTAGATTTATCTCATAATTTTTAGTAACTGTCTCTCTACAGCGAAATCTGACGTTATTACCTTCTAACAATTAGAAACGGGTTTCTGTATGTATGTATTGATGGATTTGGTACTGAAAGAAACCTTTCAGGGCATCTATGGGCAATGAAACCGATTATTTCTCATTTGAAATTCTTCGCACTGCAATCTCGTATGTCCTGCTGGGCTCGGGATTCCGGGTGGCATCTCCCGCAGGGCAAAACAGGCAGGCATCACTTTGGCGTCGTCGTGGTGTGTTTTAGAAGTTCTGCGATGTTGAAGTCAGCGCTTCTAGATTCAAACAGTTCTCATATGGAACTGCCTCAGGAACTTCCTTTATGCAGTCTCATTTAAGACTCCAATTTAGACCCCTTACTTCCGTCTTTAAAAATAAACTCAAATTAAAACTGCCCCTTCATTTTCAAACTCATATTTTAAAACTAAAAAAACAACTGTTTCTTTCACCCTTCCACTTCAAATTCAGATTACAAACAGTCTCTCTGCTCTACGCAGTCTCCCGGCGTTACTTTCGGTCCCTCCTTTCTTCCTGTTTAAGCTTTGTTGACCTTTCGCTGTAGCAAGGATTGGCGACTGTAATTTTGTTTTCGGATGAACAAAATTACTCCTAAACGTCTGACGTTTCAAGCGCGAACAGCGAATCCTATTTTCTATTGTCGAAGATACGTTTCTGCAGTCGACTCTCGCGACCATCTGGCGATCCGTCCATGCCTTTCTGACACCACTTTCTTTCAAATATTCAAATGGGATTTAATATAACAGTTACGAATAACTTTCGTGGATAAATTCTCGCTCGATACAGAGCGATAGAGAACAACTGTTTTAAATTGAACTCCAGAGACGATCATAGAGAAGAAGAATAAGGTGTTGTCATCCTATATATTGGGTATTCCACGTAGTGGCTAATCCTCTCTTAAAGCATAGAAAAGGGACTGAAAGGGGGGATGCGGAAAGGTAGCCAAGGGTCCCAGGGCCATGATAGAAAGATCTTATTGCGTTGTGGCATTTGTCTAAAAGGATTTTATAGTGCATTATCTAGGTCGGGTAATTTGGTAGTTGTCTCACGCCCTTCCAATGGCAGGAATGGGGTTTGTTATTGGGACGCAGCATTCTCTTCTCCATGCCTCGACAAGTTTAGAAGGCAGCTGACCGATTATTCCAATATGAATAGCAGGCAACAGTTGCCTTATGCCAAAGGTCTGCGACCCCGGAACAAACACACATTGAAACTGGCCGAAGTGCCTCGGATTGTGGGAACCTTAGTTTAGAAACCAGAGAGAGGAGAAGGCATTCCCGAAGGGAACCCTTTCCATCTCACCAGAAAAGTTCACTTGCTCCCACAGGCTTCCTTGGACGATAATTCCTCAATGCCACACAATACTGGGTACGATTCCAAAATACATTACTACGAGAGAATGAAAACAAAACTGAATATGACTGATAATAAATAGCCTGTAAAGCAACTGTTTTAAACTTCGAAATGAAAACTTGTTCAAGGGGACAAGACTCATAGTTAAGGTACAACGTGATATAGGCTCAAGCATATACGAGATCTGAGAAAGGTAGGGTAGAACTTATTCCCGGAACCGACTTAGTAACTTAGTTTTTAAGGATTTTAAAGTGTAGTAATTTTCTATGTACAAAAATAGTCTTTTCACTACCGCCAACGTGAATATATTATATTCCACAAATCGACAAAAATCGCATATTCTATAATAAATGGTATTATGGTTGAAAATAAAGAGTCCTCATACGTTCCGTCTAATTGTAGAATTGTCTATTCAAGTGTTAAATTATATAAATCCATAATTACATTACTTGTGATATATTAAGAACCATAACGCAGATAGAACAGTTTGTGATTATTAACCTCTTCATTATGATTTTATTTATAAACAAGTGACAGACAATTTTTTATATCCTATTTATAATAATTTGAAAAACATCTGTATTGGTTTCAAATTAAAAAGATACATAATGAAGTAGCCAAAAAAATTATTAGGAGATAACGTTTCTGAAAACTTTGTTGATTTCAACAGGTGTCGAAAACAGTAACGGATTTTTGAACGAAAGGCACAACCCATGGTATTGTGTGCGTCGTCTTGGTTGTACCATGAGTCATTACTATTAATTGCACATTTATATTGTAATGGTTAACTTAATTAAATTAAATTTCCCCACGTTAGGCGCCAAAATGTAATGATTAACTGAAAGGCTTTAATTAAAAAATTAATTAATTAAAAAAACAAATTTTTATTCTTCAAAGATACAAATTATCAGCCTCACTTTGCACATTTCAATTTTCTCAAATTTACGAACCAAATTTTATATTTTTATTTATTTGTGGCTTTCTAGGAGTATACAACTTTATAATTTTACAATAATTACATCTAATTACTCTTTCTTTCAGGGTCTTTACTGGGCTTGATAGTAAGAACAAACAAATTTAATAAACTAATTAACAAATAAAAATTGAAATGAACGCAATATAAATAAAGAAAACTAAAACTAAATAAGATAACGAAATCTGACTTATACCTTTAATCCTCGTTTACAGACTATAAATAATTGTTTTTGTACTCACGAATGTCTTTCTGGTACCAGATCTGATTCTTGGAGCTTGAGGGCACAACTCACTAAAAAAGGCCTTTATTCACTGATTCTGCACATTATTTTTAATACACACGGTCGCAGTTCTCGTTGTTATTCCACCTGGAATTTTGAGATCAGCCACTCCCTCGGTCAGCCCTCGGACGTATGTCTCCTCGATGCCTTTGATTTTATATCATGAGTCTCTCCGTCAAGAATTATTTACTTGTGTTTTACAGAGTCTAATAGATCTCGCAGTTGAACTTCCTCGACCACGCTATTCGTACTTTTTAGGTCAGCCTCCTCTCTCTCACAAAACGTTCGCCGGACTGACTTCCGTTCGATCGCGCGGTTTTCAACTATTGCCGACAAAGAGCCGTGATTGTTTCTTTCAAGAAATGTACCGTTAACAATCCAATTATATTAAAACAATTAATAGTCCGTAATTAGTATTACAATATATTCAACTCTTGATGAAAGTGACAAGTTTTGCATAAATGGTGTTTGGTATTTATTTTATCAGATACGATCTGTTTTGTATTGGTTACTTTATTGTTTATTTATTAATTTTCGATATGAAAGTATAAAGCATTATAGAACCTTTTATTACAACTTGTAACCACAGTATCACTTCGGAAAACACGTTATTTCGGCTTCCATGAGATAGTGCACATAAAACCTACTTTAAATTAAATTAGTTGTTCAGTCAACTTTCAAGAAAGTTTTAAGCACCGGTGTTTATTTCATTCATCGTGCTCCACGTTACCTGACAGGGTAAATTCATAATCAACGTCAGCTATTCAATTGTCAACAATGGATGTCTTGGCAGTTAGACGTCTCCCCGCCTCTTCAATGGCCTCGTAGAAATACAGGCCCAAGCCGTCGGAGTTAACGGCGCCCAATTAAGGTGCACAATCGCAGATGCCAGACGCTGCCCACAATTCCACCAAATGCTAGCAGATTTACCCATTGTTCGCCTGGATTTATCCTCCAGATACGCCACGGCCATATTGGCTCCCGTAGAAAACTCTCTGCAGTTGGTTCCAAATTGCTAGTGTTCGGTTGTTTTGAGTCATGTGATTGCAAACCCGTTTTAACAATTGAAGAAATGTTTTCATTCTCCATTCCCATTTCGGATAATATTGCAATCAACTAACCGAGTAATGCTAAGGGTGATATGAAAACATTATGTTCTTTATTAAACAAATCAAGGGAAAAAATATATTTCTGTATCTCTAACAACTTTACGTTGTTACTATTTCAGTTATGGCTTCAGTTAAATAGCCACTCTCGGTGAAAATGTTTCAGGAATGAAGAAAGACTTCAAAAATGAACACACTCTCGACAACATCTTGAAACGATTAGTCATTTTCCTAGCTACATCAGTTAAAAATTAACAAAAGGATTCAGAAATCGCATAATAAACACACAAAATAAATAGGCTTTTGTCTTTCGTCGCCTGAGTGGAGCTGCGTGAATTTAAATAGTTATAACTTATCATCTACACCGGAGAAAATCAACAACATTTGAAGAAAAGTTATATGGTATTTATTTTATCGTCTTATGTTATTCTAACCCCTAAAGCCCCAGCACAACGCCTTTCGCATTCATACAGTTTTTTTGGACTCTGTCGGCGTACGATAAATTGTCTCATTTATATTCCTACTATTAATAATACCAGTTTTCAACCGTTTTTCAAAAGTATGCGAATATCAACTCTTCCCGGCGTGTTTATTCACGAAATTTTAATTTTTGTTAAGCGGAACCTGAATCTATTTCAAAGGAATGGCGAGTCTCACGATTGCGAGACAAGATATCGCTCAGGTCTAAGATCGGACAAGCACTGCCTTGCTCTTTACCAGAGAAGTATTCACCATTCACGGATAGTTTTATGCAATAGTCTTCCGTCTTCCTCCAGATGTTAAGAACAATAATAACTACAAGAGTTTTGGGAAAAATATTCTACTGAAATGCGCGTTTTACTCAGTACAGGAGTTTCTAGATCGTTCCCCTAATAATTAATTAATTTAAAAAACGGCAAAAGTGTTCAGTGTGTTGCTAATAAAACCACTAATTTCATAACTTGCTTAGTCTCTGTTGGTCTTTTCTGCTCTTTTGTTTGTTTCATGTACTGCCTGGAGTTTGCAGATTCCTCGTCGCTCTGTTTCGTGAAATGACTTGTCTGTCGTTTATGTTTTCCCCTAGTGTGTGTGTGTGTGTCAAGTTTTGTGCTTATTTTTGTGTGATGTGTAAATTCTATATTTTATGATAGTTCATTCTCGATTCATTAATTATTTACTAGTACTTTTTTATTAGAACTGTAAATATTATATTATACCCTTAGATTAGTTAAAGAATTTCTATTTTTGTTATTATTCATATTATTGTTGGACAGGGAAATTTGTGTTCCCGAATTTTAGTATTTTAATGTTAACTTCTAACTGTTTATAATTGTATCATTCAATTCTTATATTGTAATTTTATGTATTGGCGTGTCTTATTTCCTCATACGAGGAGAAATGGAATAAAATTAATCAAATCAAATCGGGGTATCGTGAGCTGTTAATGGCGAAGACGTTCCAAAGGTACCAGATTTTCAACGAAGCACAGACTGAGCACATAGCGTCGTAATTCTCAGCTAATGGTTTGTGAGTAGTGAGTACTACTATGCGAGTTAACCACACTTTATAGAGGTTAGCTAAGTGTTTATACAGTTGAAGATTCTGCATGAAGAACGCATCACCCCCCCCCCCCCTCCCCCCGTGAAGCCCGATGTGTACGTTGAGCTTTGCTACGCTACTTCATAAAACAAAACTAAAGTATAAATATTACTTACTTATTACTTGAGTAAAGGACATGGAAAATTATGTAATTTCTCTGGTCCAGTTCCAGCCAATATCCCCGATAGGTTAGTTTAGATAAAAATAGATAGTTTGTCGTCGTGTATAAAAAGTTTCTGCTATGATGTGCAACCTATACCAGATAATGGAGAGCAACTGAGCTTTTCCAAAGTTTCAAGAATTTTCAAAGAATCACAACAGAAACGCCGGCAATTAATTTCGAATGCTGGACTCAATTTTTTAAATTGTTTTCGAATTTCATCGTTAAAATGAACGTTGTAAACAATGCAGTAAATAAGAATGCTTCTTAATAGAACATAAGTTTTGTAAATTTTGTTATCTACAATACATCGAAATTAACGGTTTAACATCGCGGGCTTCTTTTCAAACATTTAGCGTAAACATTAAATATTGCATGTCAGTTATTTGTGTTCATGGTCCAATTCTCTCTAACCTAAAATCAGAAAATAAATGTAAGACGACAAATAACAACGAAAGAAACATGTCTATTGAAATGATTTTCAAACAAATATTAGTTTCTTATGTACGACCTGCAAATGCAGTTCTCGTCTCAGGACACCGATGTCACAGTTTGCGTAATAAAAATCGAGTTTTGTTTCGTTTTTCATGGTAAAAACTTAATAAATATAATTTTAATTAAATTAAGTGGTAAATGAAAGACCACACAACGTTTCTAGAATCCTTGTTGCTTTCGTCAGGTGATTCAAAATCGCAAAATCCGTAAGAACAACGATTGAAGAAACGCAGTGTTGCATTTATTTTAAAACTTAATTTTTTCTGTTACTTGGAAACTTCTTTATCTTATTATTATTTACCTTACACAGGTGTTTTATATCTTCAGTAAAACAATTAATCCAAAATTTTCTGAGCAATCACCAACATTTCGGAAATATTATTGAGCTACGTTTTTCCCAGTGAATTTGATCTAAATATAATTTTTGGGTTTCAACGCGGGTAATTTGTCTTAGATATCTACGTTTGTATGGCAAGCTTCGACATCGTCGTTAAGACTGAATTTTTTTTTTTGTGGGGGGGGGGGGTCAACCTGACGACGATGTCCGTCGATACGTTGTTATCAGAAACATCGACCCGGCTTTAACCCGAGAGTTGTGTGTATAATAACGGAAAGATATAAAAAATAGCATAAAATCATAAAATTTACAAATTAGTCATAAATTAAGGACTTGATTAGATGTAAAATGGAGTAAATAATTTCCTTACAATGTCAAATGCTTCTATAAATTTTAGTCAAAAATTAATTTTTTTTAATAATTTTTTGTTATTAAATTATTTCTGACTAATTTGGCTGTGTTCCTCCATTTAAAAATATTTTAAAGCCTCTTAAAACGACGATAAAATTTATGTTATAGTACATTAGTAAATAATTTGAATATACTTCTAAATATACTAAAATTGAAATCTCTTTTAAATAGTAGCTTACAGAACATGTTTGTAAATCTTAGTAGAACCTAAAAATTTGGTATGCATGACTTTCATATCGTTTGGTGCAAGACTCAGAAAGTGCTTTTGGTGGTAGTTTTGCAAGCGGCTGTTATGAAGCTTTATGCTGAGCTATATATTGGCCCTTACGGCGGAACTGCTAATGTTTTACGAAGGAGAATGTTGTAGAATACTGCTTAATCCTGGTGATACTTGGTGTCCTCAAGATTAGACAACTACATAACATCTCCCACGCTAAGACCCTAAAACCTATTACTTATATCTCCTTGAAGATTGTTATGCTCTGAAATAATGCCTCGAGGAACGGTTACAAGGCAATATCTGGTAACACCTGCATCCTAACGATGCACACTACAATATTTCTCGTTCAATATTAAGCACGATGTAGAATAACAATTTTTTTCATTCTTATTTTTCAGGTGAGTCACGAGTTTGCTGCTGGAAAGCATGCAGTTCTTGTTCTGTATGGAATACGTATGTAATACCAAGTTTTATAATTAGAAAATTAAATAAATACTTCTTTTAAGCTAGGGTTACAATATATAATTTCATCTAGTAAGCCTAAATATCGTTTTCTCTTTTTTTAAAAAAATAGTATAAATTTTCGAATGGGGCGTACACACTTTAAGACCAATCATATTTAATATATATTATGGGACATTAAATATTATAAGAAACTGTGATCAATCCAAAAATAGAGCAGCAACAATCTCAACCATTTATTAATTATATATACTATAGTTTTCAGTACATTGTGAAAAGATGTTGAATGTGTCATTAGATGCATTTAAAAATCATTTGTATCAGTCACACTTGTGATAAGATTGATACCTTAAACCTTGTTGAAAATTGAAGTAACGTATTAGGGGGTTTTAAGTTATTTTGTTGGTTGTAAAGTCTATTCTTCAGATTAGTGGAACTGTGACCCGTCTAAAAACCTGTAAAAAATCAATTTTGAATTGACCTATGATTAATTTACACATAATAACCATTCTTCACTAAGTCCTAAATATAGGCCGTGAAGAATGTGATTTAGTAAATTATAAATGACAGAAAAATTTTGAAGGTTATGTGATTTTTAAGAAATCATTGACAAGAAATAGGAATTTTAAGTCATATTTATGTAAATATTCTAAATTTAATTTAATTAGTTATTACATAAATTCCGAAAAGGATATATATATATATATATATACCATCACGGTTATAGTTACAATAATACAAATACAACGCTTCATCAGGTGTATAATAGAGTATAGAATTTCCGTACATCACCAAATTATTCAATGAATAGTAGCCAAATATTGGTGTTATACAAATACATTTTTTGTTAATAAATTATTTTTGACTAATTTGACTGTGCTATATTTTTATGATTCACACTATACGTGCTTACGTAAATTTTATTTAATTTTGAATACCCGATTTAATTACTGGTTGGTGTTACCATAATTGAAAATTTACAAATACACTATTTTAATAGGTTTATCGAATATTAATTGAGGTATATGGACGTTGGTAGCAGTTATGATTGGTGAAAATTATTTTTAAATCCATTTAATGATAAAGATAGCATATTTTCAGGCGATAATGGCACAATGTACCATTAACAGCTTAAGAATACCTAATTAATAAATGTTTGGTTTATATTTCTATATGTAAGGAAATAAAAAGAAATACGGGTTAAAGTCGATCTCAATATGAAATACGAGCCGGACGTAAAACAAATGACACTGCAACGTTCAAAATTATATTCAAGAGATTAAATTATTTTAAGCTAAGAGGAAATTTGTGGAACTTATTAGTATTAAAAAGTTATTTGTTAGTCTCGTAATTGATAAACAGTTGTAAAGCATTCATATTATGCTGAAAAATAGTATTACTCTTTTGTGTACGCTACATTGTCTAGTATTATTTGGGTTTGTACCCGATCCGACAAATTTAGCGTTCGCTATAAAATTGTCTGCAGTTCTAATGTTGTTGAAAGTGTAATTTATAACTCAAATTCCCAGACAAAATTATCTCGCCTTCCATACAGTATCGCAATCGTTATATTTTCAAAACCTTTCCCTTGAAATAACTTCACTAGTTCACTTTTTAAACGATACATCATCTTTTTATTTTATTGGCACTATAACCCAATGTGAGTTTTGGCCTTATTAACAATTTTCTTCCATTCCGCCCTCTTCTGTGTCAGTCTCCGCCATCCTTTAACTTTCATGGTTTGTATATCCTTCTCGATGTCATATACCCATCTTGTCCGGGGTCTCCCCCTTTTCCTCCTCCCAATTGGTTTCCAATCTATAATCCGTCTAGGTGTTCTGCTTTCATCCATCCTAAGTACGTATCCCATCCAGGCCAACCTTCTGCTCTTGATAAACCTAACAATATCCTCGTTATTCATGAGCTGCTCTAGTTCTCTGTTCGTTCTATCTCTCCATTCTCCATTCGTACATACAGGTCCGTATATCCTTCTCTGTATCTTGCGTTCAAATATTCTGAGTAAGTGCTTATCATTATTATTAAGGGGTTCACGTTTCACAACCGTATATCACTACAGGTCTTATAAGTGTTTTGTAAATTTTTAACTTCAATTCCCTATTTAACATATTGGATATCATTAATTTTCCATACATGTAGTAGGTTCTGTTACCATTGATGATACGTTGTTTTATTTCACTTCCCACATTATTTCCACTGCTAAGTTTTGAGCCTAAATATGTGAAATCCTGTACTCGTTCAAAGGTATAATCATTTAATTTAATATTATTTGTACTAGATTCTTTCTTTGTAACCATCATATATTTAGTTTTCTTTTAATTAATTATAAGCCCTCTTATCCTTAAGACAGTGATCTATTGTGGCCATCGTTTGTCTTAATTCATCTATATTTATAGAGATGTTATCAATAACATCTGCATATGCAGATATCTGGACCATTTTTGTTCCTATGTGTCCGGAGATATTAAGCCTTTGTAGAGCCATTTCAAGAGACAGATTAAAAAGCAAGGTGGACAATGCATCTCCTTGCCTTACTCCGTTTACTACTTCAAACGGTTAAACGATACATATGTACTTATATTTTGTATCTCACACCAAATACTGTCAAGTGTTTCTAATTTACAAAAACGAGGGAAATCAATATGAAATTAGACTTTTAAAAAATTCTGAAGGTAGAAAATAATCCGAGAAATAATCCTTATTAATGTTCTATTACAGAAACATGAGAATAAATGTTCACATGAAAAATATACAACGAATGTTTCAACTAGTAAGCCTAAATATCGTTTTCCAGAATTATATTTATTGATATATCTGGCCAATACAAGTCTATTATTTTTAAGAATTTTATTCTTAACGGTGAATAGCATAAAGCGTCGGGAGTGAAAGCGAAATTAATCGAGGAACGTAGGAAGTATAATAGTATTAGGAAAAATTTACTTAAATCGTAATAAATGAAGAGCCAACAAAAATTAAGAGAGCTGCAAACATCTAAAAACTAAACATGGAAAAAAATTCACTTAGTCTTCCTGACGATGCATTCACAGAGTGAATAGGTAGACTGTACAGCCATACAGGCTACTTGATTTACCCCAACACAAAAGAAAACTTTTATAACTAAATGTTTGGACAAACTTTCTGATGGAGACATTCATAGTAGTTGGTACGGGAAAAGGGTTGGGTTCACAGAAGGCTGTAGGTCAACGGTCAAGGTGAAGTATATTTGAAAAAGGAACTGCGAGATCTAGGAGTGTGATTGTCATTTATTTCCAAACTATATGAATTTTCAAGGCAGTATAAATTGTTTCGACGGTATTTTATTAGAGATCACGCATAACCGATATTTCAGAAAATTTGAAGGAATGTTGCATGTCCCATGATGCTCCTAGAATTTCTCCTTATTTTATATTGTTTTATTTATCAGAATTGAAATAATACTGAACCCACTACGATTTTCAAATACCTAAACTTGTAAATAATATACTAATAATCTGATAGAATTTATTGACGGCTACTGTATTCTATTAGGTTAGGCACAGGTCAAAATCAGCTATTCATTTAATTCTACAACTGGAAAAAGCGAAAATGTTTGCAGAAGCGTAGTTTGCTTGTTAATTATTCACATATAATCCCGGACTGTTTTTGATAAAAGAAAAAATGGTGAATATTTTCTGAAGTTTTCATCGTTTGACAAAAAATTACAAAATGAAATAAATTACATAAATTTTGAATATTTTATTTGCGACACTGAATAAGGATTTAGCACTGAAAAATTTAATGAAACACGGAAAAGGGCGAGTTCAATTGAAGTCTGCCTGTGACAGCAAATTACCATGGTGATCCGCGAGCTTGAGTGGAGTTTCGTGTGTGATGGAAGTTAAAGGCTTATTTTATTCCGTAACAACCACCATCAAAGGGACATTTTATGATGTTACAAATGTTCACCGATTAGGTTGCACAACTACAAGTTTATTTTACGGCAGAAGTTACTTTGATGTGGAATTAATTCTACATTACTTAAAAATATGATTACAAATTAATTAATTTATGGCAACATTATTACGTGACGGTCAATGTTTCAAACTAGAAATTTGCAAAACAATTTCGAATAAACTGAATTTTTTGAGTAAAGTTTCTAGTCACAGAGATGAAGTCTGCATTTTCAGTAAAATGTTTTATTTTAAGTCTGTAGTTTTAAGTCACTTTCTCCTTTAATTATTTTCAATAATTCATCCATATTTTTATAATCGATAAAAATCTAATTTAATAACAGAGATTATAGTTACTGTAATTGATTTTTAAAAGTTCCTTGTGAAACAGCAATTGTGTTCCTAATGTCTTCTGTCGTTTATTGTGATTTAAGTTATATAATTCACAAACGTCATCGACATTTTCATTAAAAAGTTCATGAAGAACATTAATTAATGTTTTACCTTTATTGCTCATTGATTTAAACTAGCAACAGTACAGGAATAAGAGAAAATATGGAGGAAGTAATTATATAAAAACTCGGCTAAAGTTTTCTATAGCTAGTTGAAACAGATTTGTCGCTATTTCCAAAATCCTCATTTATCTACAAAGTTAAAATTTTACTTATTATCACCTAACATATACATAATTGAAGATAAGAGTCTGATATTTAGTAAACGTCTTCAATTAAAATCGTTACAACTAATTATGATAACTTTTTACTTTCGTAGGCTTTCCCGGTGAACTTTTTGGAAGAATTCTCGGGTTTTCAACAGGTTTCGTTGAAAATTCCCGTTGACATCTGCCATCTTCCACCTGGAAGATGACGAGGGGAATTGTCGACGAAACGTCGTGTATTTACAACTCCACCCGGTTGGAAATCCGATAAATCTTCCAACATTAATATAACATTAATTTATTGCACGTAAATAAATATTTGTTCTCATAAGTTTTACATAACCGAAATCTTTATATTTTGGTGCTTCTTATGATCCAAGCATTTTTAAGTGTATTTTTGTAAAATAATATTTCCATCAGCGCTGGACATTGAGTTTTAACATACATTATTTTTATCCTTGAAATGGAAACTTACAACTTAGTATTTCCTTCAATGGCAGACATGTTTGATAAACCTATCAAAGCATGAAATATATTCCGAGATACGCTGTTTGTGTGGTTTCAGTTCTCAGAATACTGAATGGTTATGTGCGTATCGTGCTTTTCCTCCGACCGTTAATGGATTTGTAGAAACTCTTCGTCGTGGTTGTGTAAATTTACTTTCCGGACTGTTTATGGAATAGACTAATGTTATTACGTTTAACAAGATTTGTCACACGCCTTTCTGTTGTACATAAAAACGCCTTCGATTGTTATTAATTTATAAAATACTTCGCTGCTTTTTTAAAAGAACGCTGGGGTTTTCTACCAACTAACTCACCTATAATTTATTCAACTATTCTAATTGCTATGTAATAATAATCTCTTAGATCCGGTAGTAATCGGATGTTTTGATATTTATTTTTGAATTGAAATCTCTGACAGCGTCAAGTACAATTTTGAAGTTGTGACTACTTTAATCAAGCCAACAACTTATTGTTGAGTTTATACATCATTTATGGGACG
Organism: Zhengitettix transpicula; assembly: GCA_037074705.1. Classification (NCBI taxonomy): domain Eukaryota; kingdom Metazoa; phylum Arthropoda; class Insecta; order Orthoptera; family Tetrigidae; genus Zhengitettix; species Zhengitettix transpicula. The sequence goes on from CM073590.1 coordinate 199,528,109, forward strand.
TTTTCTCTCTGATACAAATTTCTTTTAAGGTTTGTGCAATGCTTTTAATGTCTAAGATTTTTGTAAATAGCATTAAAAATTTTTTTGAAAGGAAAATTGGTCAAACGAAGGATTACTGGTTACCAGGCGGTAGTTCTGCGTGCGATTCCCGGCCCTGTCAATAGTTTTCTATCCTAATCTCTTAAAGCAATTTCATAGCATTTGAGCTGAGTTTTACTGAAATCATTTCTTAGATTCTTGAAGATCTCGTAATTTTAAAATATGTATAGAAAAAAGTATATTTTACTTCTTACGTAACACATTAAAAATCTTCTACTGCTATTGTTTCACAGTAACTATTGAATGTAATAATAAGAATATGGTTTTGTGTTAATTTATAATTATAACAAATAATTAGTTATTTAAGAATTATATCGTTGGATTTACCAGAAATTGTATTGAAACATTTTTTAATACATTTAGAGCACTTCGTGGACAACTCAAGAATGTATGTAATATAAAGATTCTTAAGTATTAGTAAAAGCAAATTCCTGTGTTATACGAACTTCAGTTATGTACATCCATAATATTTCGTCTTTTTGAGCTCTTCCATTCCGTTCTATTTTGAATGTCAAAATTCTTCAACCGCTTAGTTGTCACATTTCTTTATTTTCATATTACCTCTTAATACTTTCATTTAACCTTCCCAATTATATAGAATGTCGTGGTAACTAATCCCAGTTTCCACAATAGTTTGTCAATATACCTCATTCTGTCCATAATTAATTTAAATTCACATTCCGTAAGTCGTCAGGTCAAACATTTACCACATTTTTGTATAATATTTCGATCTTTAAATAGTTTTTTGGAGACAAAATGGGTGATTGTTTTTGATAACTTTTAATTAACTTCAGTGACATACAAATATATTTCTCTTAGAGCTGTTTGAGTTTTATTGTGTCAAATTCATTGATAATCATAAAATATTGGATGGTATGAGTTTTGCAGAAACGTATTTTAGTTATTACTATGCTCATCGTCATGAGGGAATAAAAACGTCGGAACGTCTCAACGTCGAGTTAACTTTTCTTTCAAAACTTAGAGTTCGTCGTTCACTATTTTATAAATATATTTATTATAAATAGTTGTTTCTTTATCTAATTTTTATTTTTAATACTTCTTGGCTCGATCCATAAGATTTTGTTCTCACCTACTCTTGACAAAAAAGTTTTAGTTCGCCTACAAATCAATGTCTAGTAGAAATAAAAGAAAAATAAGTCTTATAATTTAAAGCTTTAGCCTTTCCATTTTTTGGATGAAATTAGAAAGCAGTCTCAAAGTTACCACTTCAGACGAAAACCGTTCGTTTGTTTCTTGTTTAAAATGAACAAAATTCCGGTCTAACCAGTTAAAATCTGGTTATTGAAGTTCACCGCTTAGTATCGATGTAACAGATGGAAATTTTATATTAAACAAGCTTATCAGTCGTTCTTTTTATATGGGACTAAGACAGGAAATAACATAATAGACAGGCCTCAACACGATTCCAAATATATTACAATTCAAAGATATTCGACTACCAAGATATTTATTAATAAGCTTTACAATACAATTTTACATAACCAAGAAAATGTTGACTGACTTTATCATTTGGATGACCATTTGCATACACACATAAAAATAATTGATCACCAATCATAACTTTTACACGTCTTCTGCTTCTCCATTGTAATTTAGGTGTTAGTACAGTTGTTATACTATTTGAAATAGAAAGAGCTGATCCATAACAGTTTTCTGCAACAACATCTTCTAAACCTATATATTCAATAGAGTTTAAGACTGGTGTTTTTTTACTTCTAATAATGTACAGAAAGTCTTTTTCCACCGTACCCCACATAGAATTAAACTCAAAACCAACAATACAACCACTTTCATTAGAAGCATATAATTGGAAAAAGAACCATCCATCTTTACCAACGATATAAAGTTTCTTCGGATGCAAATTTTTTTGTTAGTGTTTCACAAGAAAATGTTCGATGCAAAGAAATCAAGTTTTTTGGAATGCCCACCATTGTCTCACCAAAATTGAGGACGGACGTTTAATATCACGAAGATGCTTTGGATATCTCTTTATAACAATAGTATAAGTTTAATCAGAATAGGCCCAACCATTTTGTTGTGAAAAGCGAAAACATTTATCGTGACAGACAGACGGGAATTTAGATAGCATTGATTTCGGATCCCAGGATGCCTGAATCGTTAAAGTATTCAAAAATTTAATAGTTTCTAAGGAATATACAGGTTGAAAGTATTGATTTATTTATGTAGATATCATTTCAGGTAGTACTAAATTAGTTGACCATAACGACTCAAAAGATTTGAACTCAGTCAGTGGATTACAACGAACAACAGAATTAAATGATGAATGCTCAGCTTTAATTACTTTCAATAACTTAAATTAAATTAGAATAATTGAAGTGTTCAAAAGCCGAGAAAGTTAAGAATATTCACTTTGAAGAAAGCAATTAGTTGTCCGTCCGTGCCGGATGGACTCAAGCAATGTATGAAAAGCTGTGGTATGCTTACCAAATCTGAAAGGAATGTTACTAATTGAGGTTGTGACAGAAGAACTTTAATTCTGAGAATATGCATTTTCAAAAGGATTGTTGATAGTCGATGCTTTTACCAAGTATCGTGTTTCTCCGGTACTGTGTGCGATATCGAACCAAGGAGCAGTCGGCCGAGGGAGCCATCGATTGGCCCGCCCTATAAATAACCCCGAAAGGTTACAAAAGAGCCCGGTTGGCCCGTTGAAAGTCTTCCACGCTGGAATTCCTCTGCTTCATCGCTATGCGATTCAATAAAAGCGATTCCATTACAATGATTAATATGGTTCTCTCTTGCTCAGTGACGTTGGATGCAGAGCCTGGCGTTACTTATAATTTTATGAATACGTAGAGCGTAAAATGAAGAGTAACAAGCCATGGAGCGGACAGCGCAATGGACTTGTCTAAGCGTTAACGTCTATGCTTCAGAGCTTACATCTCTTAATCCTAATTACTTTCCGTCGTATTATTAAAGTCATTTTTAACTACCCCTTTAAGCATAACGTTGGCACGAGATAATTAACATAATTCAGTGCTCAGATTGTAATAATTCTTTATGTATAAAATACTCGTTAGCACAATACGATTAAGTGACAAATCAAACAAAATAATTTGGTAAATAAATACACAAATTTATTGTTGCAATTATCAACTGCCGCATAGTATTTTTTTACTATTACAGATAATTGTATTGACCCTACTGCAATATTTAATAACCAGAAAATGGACGAAAAAACCATTTACAAATATTAAAACTGAACGACTGTTCTGTTACATTCGGAGGAAGCTATAATTGCAGAGAAGCGCAAACGGTTATATATTTATTATTATATTACATGTACAATTTTGAAAATTTAGCTAATGATAATAAATTTGGATCATGAAAAAGAAATAAAATGAATAAAGTTAATTAATATACTTAATTTTACTCTATGTATATAAAAGTGAAATTAATTAATATTTCAACGTAGCACCTAAAATAATGAACCAACAAACGTGAAATTTGGAATATACGACCACATTACTCTGTACATATATATATATATATATATATATATATATATATGTGTGTGTGTGTGTGTGTGTATATAATCTTAATTCAACCACTGAGTGGAATTGGGGTTGGAAGAACATTGATCAAGAGAACCTGTAAATTGTCGTCTTAATAAACAGAAAAATCTTTGAAAAGTTCCTAAAGGACGTTGAAAATCATATTTAGCCTATAGACCGATAAAGAAACAGTTTTATACGTGAATTATTCTTTAATTTACTACGTGGTGGGAAGTAGGCCTATGTTTTACGACATTGTCGCCATTGCACACAACGCTAATGTGTCATATTTTAGCTATCAGAATACGCTGGATACTTGAGTATCTTAAGGTAATTTATAATATACGTAAGGATTTTTGACAGTGACATATGGGCGAAACAAGCATTAAAAATCCAGATCTAGACGAAATATTACCAATAGCAAATGGAAATTTTTTTAATCCTATTTTGTGACACATTTTGTATCTTGTATAATAATTATGGTTTTTAATTTTGTATTGGGATGAGATTATTTTTTGTTTAAAAGTTTAGAAAATGGTTCAAATGACAAAGGAACGTATTTACTGTCTGGTTGTTATTTGAAAATCAGCGCATAGAAAAATAATGTTTTAATGAAAAAATATACGTCTGATATAAAATTAAAATTTTTTTAGTTTTCACTCTTTTTACTCAACCGAAATAATTCATCTTACTGTCATTTGTTTCACTTACCACGGAAACAAATTATGGGGTATTCGGATGGTATCTTATCAAGACGTTGGAATGGTGTCGTGATACAAACGAGGTTTATCCTTCCAAATAAACCAGAAACGGCAAAGAAAAACTGAGAATAAGACTTAAGAAAACCGAAAATATAGCCATGCATTACCGTAAAATCAAGAACAATTAGGCCCTCATCTGACATCCTTTTTTTCATGAGTTCTTGTCGTTAATGAATGTAAGTCTTCCCGGTGTAAATTATTAATTCCTTTATCGCGGTTGAGTTCCAGGTTCAGTCTTTTCATTATTTCAATAGTGATGAAATAATAAAATTATGTCGCAGGTATGTTTAATTGTTTTTGTTAATTTAATTCGTTTAATTTCTCTTGCAGTAGCTATTACAAAATAGAATATTCGCATTGGAACAGTCGTCCAGCTGCATCCTAAACTGGAGAAGGGAGAAGGGAATGCTGCGTCCCCACAGCAAACCCGTCATCCGCCATCGGAAGGGCGTGGGACAAGTACCCAATGCCCGACCTACCTGTTTCAGATCTTGCTTAATTTTTAGGCGAATTCGGGATAGGTCCCTTAATTTTAAATCCTGAGGGCCGTAGTTAAGACTTGGCTACCTTCCTCTACCCTTCCACATCCCCCATTTCAAATCCCTTCCTATGCTATTAAAGGGGAGTTGCCACCATGTGGATTACCCTCATGTAGCCTGTTACTCTAAACAAAAATCTGTCAGAGGCAAACACTAGTGAATCAGCACTGTGAGTATTAGGGTAATTCAAAAGTAGCAACATGTTTACGTTAGTATCCTTATATGAAACACCAAATGACCATTCAATTAATTAGTATAATAAATTATATATACTTTAAATACAAAAAAAGATGTTGATGTTACAGGATTACAGAAGTTTTATCAATCTCTTACTACATTTTTGCATATCCGGATGCAATAACAATATTCTGATTGAATATATTAGAAAAATTAAATAGACAAATTTTGTATACAAAACTAAATTTAGTATTTTCCAGTTTCGTAATAACATGAAAGCGGTAAGACCACCGGATGTTTTGAACAGTGTTTTAATCGCAGAGAAATGTTGTAATGCTTAATTACGGCGGAAATATAGAGCCTGATACAACAGTGCACATACAGACATTAAACTAATTACCAAGGCTTATTTATTGAGCCACATCTGAATATAGCGTAGTGGTATTTATGTTGTGAAATTGAAAATGTTTCTACGCACTTGTGAACAGGTGACGCGATATTTCAAACTTCAAATTAAAAGGATAAATTTTGTTTATTAAACTACTACTTTTTTCATTTACACGAACCGCTCAATTATGTGCCCACGTGTTGCATTACAACATTTATTTCTTCAGGTCGTTATAATATCGGAGCGTATTACAAGTTCAGCCCAAACCTTACTGGAAATTTGATACAGACGATACTTATCCATGACGGAATTTTAATAAATGTTCCCTTGCTGCATAGTGATGGCGATCAAATAACTTATTACGTTATTAATTATCTTCTAATAATACATTGTGATGCTCACAGTCAAATATTTTTGAGACATCGCAGAATAGTTTTAGCAAACAGAGTAGAGTCCCATTAAAACACATACTCTTCTGTTTTCTCAAACGTTTAGTAGTACGTCTTTTGTCTAAAATAATTAACATAATATAGCTTGTTGTACTCGTCATTAATCACCAAAAGTATACAAGAAAAATAATGTTGTGATGCTTGAGGGTTAGCGCCATTACCTTTCTGACAGCTGAAAGACGCTATACATTCAAAGTTGTTTGGGAGAATAAACCCTTTTTAATTTTTCTTTTGAGTTGACACAATTGGTACTCTTTGAATTTGAATAAAGTTCATATACTACCTATGTACAAGAACCAGTTGATTTCAAAGTAAATTATTTTTTGTTAAAATAACCGTTGTGTTTTTGTAGAGTGATTTAAATCGGGCTATTAGCAATGCACTTTTAGTCAATTTATTAAAATTATTATTCCTATACTGCGGAAAGGGGACAAATACGCTACTATATTTTTTAAATATAGTGGGAAATCCAGGCTGATAATTAATACTTTGAAACTCAGAGGCATGTCGCAGATATAAAATAAAGGATGAAAACATGGCAAAGAAGGTGTGTATGAAACAGTAACGTTAATGAAATAAAGAAAAACTCGATAGAACTGCGAATCGACCCCGGGACTACAACTAAGCAGCTGCTCTAACCACCAGAGCTACCCTGTCGCCCCGAGTTCCGTTCCAGTCTTGTCTGTCTCTATTTTATTGGCCCATATCTGAGAATAACCTACAAATTACGATTCAAATTCTTGAATGGCCTAACTTAATACTCTTGAAGTCCAGATATTTAGAGAAGCTGCGTACTCGGCGAAAATCTCGGGTCTAATTTTCGGTTCTGCAGAATTTTTTTCTCTGTTACTCCATTAATTTAATTCAACAATCGCTCGAGTTTCTCATAAGATTAAACATTTTTGCAGTAATAAATTACCTTAATAAATGTATACGTTTTCTGTCAAGGTCAACGTTTTATTTGAGTGTCAGGAAGTTTTTAAAAAAACGTGGATTGTGGTGTAAATATTGAATACATGATTATAAATTATTTCAACGTAAATTTTTTTCATCTTTCTAATTTTTTTCCGTATCTATCGTTAAATATTATTTGAAATTTTGATAATGCACCTCAATTAATGGTTTTATCTTTATTTCAACTTTTGCTACTACTGCCGTTCCATTCTCCAGTTGTTTAGAAATTAAAATGATTATTTTTTTCGTGTGAAACGGTATTACGTAAAAGCTACATAAACGACTTAATTGTGTCAGAGTACTAATTCCTTCATATTTTAAAACAGAAAGGAGATGTAAAATTTTTTTTTTCCCACGCAGGTAATTTCGTTAACATTTGTGTATAAACGCCAGAGGTTAATGGTGGAAGATGTCCACAGTTGACATTCCGCCCAGTTGCACAATTTGTGGCCTCGCACAGATCGGACCTATAAAAGCAACACCAGGTGACGCCGGAGATTTATGATCAAAATAAAATTTTACTCTCCGCAATACGTTTCGTTGAATATTAATGTCAATGCCAACTATTCGAATAAGTTGAAAGCGTTTCCTACGCATTACAAACGATAGTTTAATTTAATTGGACTGTAGCTCATGCTGTATATATCCGCGTAATTCGTTTTTATTAACGATGGGCAGACGAATAAAATTTTGGTTAACATATTCCCACTGTTTAGTCTGTGTCCTTTTTTTTTTATTTGTGGCGCGCAAATGTATCGAGTTAATAATAACAAATTAAAAGCGAAAAAGTTTACAAGCAAATTACATCGGAATGGCCAATATTTCACTTAAATAAAATTATTAAGCAAAAATTAAAAGTTGTTGTTGCAAGATATAATGCGATATAAAAATTCTGTAAACGGTCGAATGGTTTGTCTGACTATATTTCCAGCAAAATATATTCCTAGTGTGAGTTTCTCTACTTTTGAAAAATTACAATTCGACGCACGCACGGAGATTCAAACATGTCAACTCTTATTTGAGGACGTAGACTCTCAACTTCACCTGTGTATTTATGACTCACTTTTCCTTTGTCCTGTAGATAGAACTATTTTAGTCTAAGGATGGGATTCTACCCTTGGTCGTTTACGGTCTCGTGGGTTTTCACTCTAGAACTTTATTTGACCACGACCATTCCTTCTGCGTTCTGCGAGTTCTTCACACGTGCACTTCAGGCTTTTAATAAGTCCCACTACGACTGTTATTTTTCCTCCACTTCTTACAAAGTTAGTCCTCGAGCAAATATCCTATGAATCCGAGCGCGGTTTCATCTTGTGTTACGGTGAAATTAGTCCACGTTTCTCAGTCATAAAGCCTAACTCGGCGTTTACATTTGTCAAACACCCATCTCTTAGATCTCAGAAAATTTGATTTCAACATCAAAGAATTTCGTCCTCTAACCTGGTTTTATTAGTATTTGTCTTATTGTATTAAGGATCCAGTTGTGTACTCTTGCTGTCCTATTGATTCATCTTTTCTATTCTTATGACATACAATGACTGCTATGTGCAATCGATAAACATCACTTTTTTCCCCCAGTTAATCTTAAACCCTGAAAATTTACTTACGCTATGAATTTAGGAATTTGTCATCTCAAAAATCGATTATTCCCTTCAGTTTTCCTGAATGTTGTTCATATTCCCGCTTTTATTTACGAAACACTTCCACGAGCGAGTTAGTGAACAGTCAGGGTGAAATCGAGTCTTTTTTTATTACGGTTTTACCGATTTTGAATATTCTCTCAATGACTGTGCACATAATTATGGATTCCATTTTCTCTAATATTTCTAATACACCTGCCAATGGAAGTAGCTCATTTGACCAATTTTTTTACGTCGCTTATAACTAGTTTATATGAATAAAAATTCGATAGATATATTTATTTAATAAAAAGAAAAATAGTTAAATACAGGCTTAATAAGTGATGATATAAATATCACACCATTTCATATTTATATAATCACTTATTAAGTCTGTATTTGGCTATTTTTCTTAATATTAATTTTTCTAAACATACGTACATTTTTTATTTTAATATATTTATGTAACTGCGTTGGTAAAATACCGGTGGTAATCTTAAAAAAAAAAATGAAGGTGTACAAATTACCTACCCACTCAAAAATATGGTAAATATAGTTCCATTACATCTGTAAATCATAATACTTAAAACCAATAAATATTAACTAAAATTAAGACTATGAAAGGCATCCTACGCTTTTCTGCACCTGTTCTCACTTTACTGAAAAACTTTAAATTTTGAATTAAATTTCAAAAACCACATCATTATTACAATATGATTTTATTTTCAACTTCACTTACCTCAATTTTTAAACAATTACTATTGAAATTTCATACGTATTTCTCCAAATTACTTGTAGTATTTCAAATTGCTCTTAAAATTTTGTAATTTATTTTCTTCCTTCGAGTATTTAAGAATGTCTTCTTATATTGTTAATTTGATATGAAATGCAATTTTCTTTGAAACGCCAAATTAAATAAATATTTATTCAGAGAGTGACAAAACTGACTGGAACTTTATTATCAGAGACTAAAATGTTTAAAACACAACACATTTCTACAAACGGTGTGATGGTCACTTAAATTTATTTTTCAGAGTGACAGGCTACTTGAAGGTAATACACGTGATGGAAACTCCCCTTTAATATGATAAGAAGGGATCATAAGAGGGGATGCGGAAGGGTGGAGAAAGGTATCCAAGGGTTAAAAGTGATGCAGAACAAACCCTAGAAAACCTGCATGAGGTAGGTCGGGCGCTTGGGACTCTTTCCACGTCCTTCCGATGACAGGTAGACTCAGTGTTACGATTTATGATTAAAAAATTCGAAAGAGACTCGTGTATTAAGATCTACAAACGTGACTATAATAAAAACATGTAGTTTAAAATTTAATAACCGGTTCGGGTCTTACTAAAATTTGAACCGTTTGGTAAACTGAGAAACATTAACAACATCGATTCACCGGGAAAATCTACGTTCATTAGTTATGTAAAAAAAATTGCAAAAATCAGAATTTTTCGGTGGGTTGTTAAATTTACTAATATTATGGATTTTATTTTATTGAAGTAAAGGAAACTCCACTATATTCTTATAAAACCTTTGCAAGAGGTAAATACATTAGTGCTAATTTTTTTATCTGTGCTTAAATCCACCCTCCAATTTCGGTACAATTTTTTTTAGAGAAAGCCGTTTCTGTAATCTAACTAATTTGTTTCTAAATCTAATTCTTCATGAGGCTGGTATAGTTATTTAAATTTTGATCCTGTAAGTTACGTTTTTTGAATCGGCTGATTCATTGACGCGATAGATTGTTTGTATAGCAAAATGGTGTTTCGATTTTCTTTTGTTGAAATGATTTGGATCGACGCGATAAATTGAAGGGCAAACTTTGAGAATGTCTTTTCTCTGCATTACAGACTAACTTTTAATAGCAGCCTTTCGATCAAGCAAAGTTTGTAAGCAGAGGAGGAAAGTCGTAAGTTTTAACGCTTCCATTTAAACCGTATAACTTCACACTTAATTTCTTCCTGTGATTATAGTTTAAGTGGCTCGAGTAAGGCACGAACAGCTTGTGCATCTTGCTTGCGTCTGAAGGTGAAGTTGTTTCACGCGGGTTCCTTTGCTGACGCGAGGGGATTTGAATCAAAAGCGTAAGGCTTTTCGGAAACATTTCAGCCTCATGGATTTGCCGTTCTGAAGGGTAGAAAAATTGTAACGATCGCACGAGCGCGTGGGTCATCCCACTCCCCTTTTTTTCTCGAGCGCCCATCCGACCTCCTTCCGCTAGCACTTTTTTCTGTCAACACTCTACAGCAGTCTCTAGTTCCAGGAAGCTCACGCTAGATGGCACGTAAGGGCGTGCTGAAGGATAATTTCTGTTTTACGAAGACACGTGGAGCGTGACGAAAAAGATAATATCAAAACAATTTTTACTTTTCAATAGAATTTTAGTTTATTAGTTTTCTGACATGAAAAAAAAATACTTGAAGTGCTCTGCAACCAATATAATGTCCAACACTGAAAACTGCAGAATTCTTCTGCGGTCCATATTCTCGTAATACGAAAAATAAAAAAGTTTTACTTTCGTGTTGGAAGCATTTGAAATTTTGAATGACTCAGGGGTTTAAGGAATCTTTTGGCTGATGAAATCCTGAGTGGGAAAAATTATTCAGACATTGAATATCACTGTTTCAAAATGCAATCACGGCGGAAAAGAATTTCCAAAACTGAAAATTTCTCGTAGATTTTGAATCGCTTTTCTTTCCTGATTAAGACTTAAATAAAATAATTTATACATATCTGGAACTGATAATTACATTACTTTGTTATATATAACGGGTAATATAACCTTTTACAGGAAATGATGAATATATATATATATATATATATATATATATATATATATATATTTGGGCAACAGGCTACATGAGGGTAATCCACGTTGGGCAATTCCCCTTTAATAGCATAGGAAGGGAATTGAAAGGGGGGATGCGGAAGGGTAGAGGAAGGTAGCCAAGGGTTAACTAGGACCCCCGGGATATATTTTAAGGATCCTACCCGCCATTGGCTTAAAAAAATTCAGGGAAAACCCTAGAAAAACCTGCATCAGGTAGGTTGGGCATTGGGTAATTGTCCCACGCCCTTCCGATAGCGGGAGAGGAGTTTGTTGTGGGAACGCAGCATTCCCCCTTCTGTGCCTCGATCAATTTTAGTAGGCAGCTGGCCTACTATTCCAATGGGAATAGCGGACAACACTTACCGTATGCCCAAGGTCTGTGACCCCGGAACATACACCTCTCAGAACAGGCCGAGGTGCCTCGGCTTGTGGGAACCTTAGTTCTAAAACGGAGAGGAAAAGGCATCCCCAAAGGTAGCCTCTTTCTATCACTCCTCCTAGGTTCTATTTTACCCGAAATGATGAATATTTATTTTTATATTTTTAGGGCAACAGGCTACATGAGGGTAATCCACGTTGGGCAAATCCCCTTTAATAGAATAGGAAGGGATTTGAAAGGGGGAATGCGGAAGGGTAGAGGAAGGTAGCCAAGAGTTAACTACGACCCCCGGCCTATATTTAAAGGATCCTACCCGGCATGTACCTAAAGAAATGCAGGACAAACCCTAGAAAAACCTGCATCAGGTAGGTCGGGTATTGGGTAGTTGTCTCACGCCCTTCTGATAGCGGGAGAGGAGTTTGCTGTGGGGACGCAGAATTCCCTTCTCATTTGAAAGTAGAAGATTTTATAGAATTGCGTTATTGAATTAACTGCCACCGATTTAGTTTATTTCAATCATTTTGACAATGTTTCGTGTTCTCATTGTCTATTTCATTCTATGTTTGGATACTGTCGTTAAAATTAAGTTAGTCTTAATTATGTTTTTTTTTTCATGAAAAGTCGGGATTCCAAGCTTTTTATTTGAATTTAATATTTTTAATACAAACATGGGAAAAATATTTGAATTCGTTTTTCGTGTACATAAACGGTTGCGTCTGCGTTTATGTTTTATTTATCACGTGGTCTCAATTTTTAAGAAGATATTCGGTTGATCGTGGAAGAAACTCATTCCTCCGGAATTCGCTTATGCAAGGGAGAAACTATGTTATACTATTACAATAACAATTTGAAACTAGTTGTACGGTGGAACATTGTTTTTAAACTAAATCGTGCATGGTATAAGATAAATAATAGGAATTGTTCACAAAAAAATGCTTGTTCAGGAAAAGTTAGGAGATTGCTGATTCTAGTGAGAATGTGGTTTTTCGAAGGGCGCGTTTTTAGACCTCAGCACTTTTGTACGTTAGAATAGAAGATTAAAAGGCAAGAGTCGACAGTACAATAATTCCATTTGGCTACTAATATATCAGAGAAAAATCGGTGAACACTGGAGCATAATTGGAGGGCAATTATCATGCAGATATCAGTCAAAGCGGCGAAAGTTCCAGTCAATCATTATTAAGCGAGAAAAGCAGAAAACGTCAAAACAACTGCGACGCAGACGACCGCTGACGTCACGAGATCAGGAAAACGATTAACGTGTCTGAAGTGTTACAGAGTGTTGTCATTTTTGAATTTAACTTTAATTTATACCTCCTTAAATTAATAGTCTCAAAATTGTACAAAATTCGTCACCAATATAAATACGAAGAAGATTATGTTAACCTTATATTTTCAATTTTATATTCATTTTGTCAAAGATATCAAAGATTTGCTACTTGTTAATAACCACATGAATTTTCAATTACGATAAATTCAATCCTTCATAATAAAAAACCTTCAAGTTTTTATTGTAACTTACTTATGGTGTTACAGAATGCCATAAATATAAGTAGTTTAACTTTTCAGTACCTATTGACGTCACACTCTGAATAATAAATTTATCAAATTTTAATAATTTCTTAAAATTAAAATAAATTCTGTAATTTTTGTTGCTTTCGTCACGTGAATCACAATAACGCTACAGCTCGTAAGCACGACACGCCACACAAACCAGATGACGAACTATTAATAATTTTTTATTAGAATATACCTCGTAAACGGCGTTCTTGATTCATTTTCCATTCTTATTATTTATTGTCTGCCTCAGTTACTTCACACAATGACGCATTTTCTTTTCTGTCTCTTTTTTTCACTTCTCTCTGTCTCTCTTTCCCTCATTTATATACATATTTGTACATTCACAGGCTAATTCCTGTTATATTAAGTGAATATTTGATCTAAATAAATATTTTACAAAAGTAGGGCAATATCTAACAAGACGGAGTGGAGCCTTAAACTTAACTAGACTTGACAAATGAGGAGACTAACAAAAAATAATCCATACAGTACGATAATAACAAATCATTAGTTTTAATACGATCATACAAAGAAGATAACTTAAGCTAATGACTTATAAAACTATATTCCCCAGGGTATGTGGAATTCCTAATTTAAACTTTTCCAAGCTGAAGAACTTATTTTGTATTTTTTTAAAATAAGATAAATAGAATTCTTACAATATGAATTCCAAAGTTCACTAGCATATTCTAATGCCTGACGTACAATGACACAATACAATGATTTGAGCGTTTTGAAATCCTTAAAATCTTAGTTATATCTATAAATAAAACCTAGTAGTTAACAAGATTTTGATGCTACTTTATTACCATGATAATCAAAATTAATATTGCTATTAAAAGTTACTCCTAAATCTGAGACAGGATCAACTTTAGCAACTGTTAATATTTTACCAATATAATACTATAGTTTACTTTCCTTAACGATTTTTTTAAAAATTGAAAATATTCTCATACCTAACATTAAAATTATCATATAATGGAATTTAGTAACTGAAATATTAGTAAAAAATATATTTCAAATTGTATACATTCCAGGCGTTTGCAGTCAAAACTAATTGACAACATTGTAATTGAGAATGAAAATAAACCCCTAAAATTCGACCTGACTGATGCATGTTTTCTAGGGTTTGCAGCATCATTTTTAGGCAAATGCCGGGTAGGATCCTTAAACTATACTCCGGGGTCCCAGTTACCCCTTGGCTTTCTTGCTTGCATTACCTCATTCTCCTTTCAAATTATCTGATGAGGAGTTTCATTTTGTACTGCGGAGTGAAAAGCACATTCATATTTTTAGTATGTTTTATCCATTTCTTTCTGTAAATATTCAACATCTATTTGTTTTCTCATTCGTCGTTAAAATAAATACGTATCCAAGAATAAGCGCGATGGATGTATGTATAATGAAAAAGTATTCATATCGTTCCTTCAGACAGTAAGTAAAGAAAATTAATAAAACGTGACAATCAGCTTTAAAAGTGAAGTTGGGCATACGGTAAGAGGTGTCCGCTAATCCAATATTACCATTGGAATAGTCGGCCAGCTGCCTCCTAAACTTGTCGGGCTCGATGAAGGGAATGCTGCGTTCTCAATCCCTATCCAGCCATCGGAATGGCGTGGGACAAGTATTAAATGTCCAACCTACCTGATGCAGGTTTTCTAGTGTTTGTTCTGCATCACTTTTAGGCAAATTCCGGGTAGTATCCTTAAACTACTGACCGGAGAGCCCCAAATTAACCCTTGGCTACCGTTCTCTACCCTTCCACATCCCCCCTTTGAAATCCCTTCGTATGCTATTAAAGGAGAATTGCCACCATGTGGATTACCCTCATGTAGCCTAAAAAAATAATTGACAGTGGCCTAGTAATCAGTTTCTTTAGCATCTATAACGTAAGGCAAGTTTTACTTCTTTCTCGGACCTTTATGTATGAGCACAATAATCGCAACACAAAAAATAAGTTCTACAATGTGAATCGAGCTTAAGTCGTCTTTCTTACTAAATAGAAATTTATTTCTGTGGGCCTTTTCTTGGATATTACTCGTCTTTTTGTCAGAGGATTGTCGAAGATAGTAAATTTTTATCATAAAAAATCAAAAACTTGGGTGTTGATATTGGTGAATCTCATAAATGAAGTCATTTACAAGGGTATATCAACAAGTACTTGCAAAACAACAGATAATTAATTTTTGAGAAGTTGATTCATTGTAGTTTTCGGCATATTCTCCTTCCAAATCGCAACACTTCGTCAGTGTTTCTCAAGTTTTTCAATTCCTGCTATTAAATTACGAGATCCTTTTTCTATATCGTACCTTTGCGATCTTACAGCACGCATTGGCTACTTCAATAAATGTTGTGTTGAAAAAGTCAACATATAAAAGTTCAATTTAAGGCAATACTGGGGTTTTGTGATTACAAAACGTTATTGCACGAGATATAAATCAAATGGAAAATATCTGTGAAAAAAAAGAAAACGACAGAAAAATATGTAAATAGGCAATTTATTATTCAGACCAATGTATTTGAAAATGTACGGAGATATTTCTGCCTTGAGTTTGAAATATATCATGGCACTAGGGTTATTTTAATAAAACTTCTGTACCATTCAAATGTTAAATGCGCCTCGGACGGGGAGTTAAACAAGGCTGCTTGCTATATATCATCATAATGAGGTATTGTATCAAAGAATAGAACATGAAAATACATTAAGACTTTAAAAGACAAGCGCTAATGAAGCTTTTGTTGGTGTGAAGCAATCAAGACTGAAAGAGTCAAAAAAATGTCAAAAGCAAATAATTACTTTATCTTCTTAAAAACTTATAAAATATTTCGCTAATATCAACTGAATTCGTAGTAACTTTAAACAATAAAAAGCATGCTATTTGACGCCAGTTAAAAACCAAAATTTAAGATTGTAATTAACTATTTTCCAAATATAAAATAAATCAATTAATAATATTATAACAGACATTTTAAAATATTTTATTCAACACAACGGCGTTTCTGTACATATTTACACCTTCATCAGTTTGTTGATCTTCTGTTTCTAGGGTAGCAAAACTTTCTGAGACAACTGGTGTAGTAAACGAACAATATAATGTTTCTAATCTCAAGTTTATATTTTTCTTCTTCTAAAAATTTATCTAATAAGTATAAAAACAGTACTGTTCAACCATAAATGTTGATAGGAATGGTAATAAAATTAATACATGTGACCAATGATTAACTAATTGTGAACCTAATTTTTTGAAATTAAAATTACAAATTTATATTAAAAAATTTAGAAATGCAAAAATGAACCGAATATTTTGCGTGGAATAAGATATTTTAAATTTATCTTATTAATAAAAATAGACCTAAAGGAAAATATTAACTATATTCAATACATTTTTACAAAAATTTTATTTAACAGTGTTCTCATACGTTACGAAATATTTAAACCTTAAGTAAGTAGTTCAACAAGTATTTGTAAAAAAATAGAAAAATAATTTTGAGTGTATATTTATTTTATTATTCAGAATGCTCTCATTTCAGCTTGACACACTACGCCCAGAGACATAATTAAACTATTTATTTGGCGCCAATATAGGCAGTTAGCACATATTTTGAAAATTCCACCCCCTTCTACGTCCACCAATAAGGGTGATAATGGTAACATAATTCCGTAGGGTTGTTCCTGGATCTTAAGTGATACGTGTACCAAAATTGTTTGAAATTGCTATGCGCATTAATGAATAACTTAATTTACAAAGTTTTCTACAATATTAATTTTATGCTCTAGTTCGTAAAAACTCATCTTTCGGGAAAATGATCCGTAGGAAAAAAAAAAGACCTGTCGTCAAAACGTCAATCGGGATTTTTTTCCTGTCGGGTAAACGTCAATCGCGATATTCTTGACGGGAAAACGTACATCGGTCAAGTGTTTTTGGGCAAACATCCGGATCCCAAATTTAATAACGCTACTGCATGTCTGATTTCCATTGATTATTATTAGACGTTACAAAACCATACGCGGACCGAATCATTGGTAAGTATTATAAACTATTTTTGCTAAGGACCATCAATATTTAGGTGCGTGAACTAGATGGTATAAGTTTTAAAGCAGAATGCTTCCTACTGCGGACATGACTGACATTTTTAACTTTTGAATTTAGCGCCACTTTTGACATCTCCATACACTGTACGCCGCAGAATATTCTCCGTCTCGCTGAATGGAATTTCAGTTGTATTATGACATTTCATCTCATTCATATTATTTTAATGCAGGAAACAGTCGCCTACATTCTCGGAATACCTTTGTCGGGACATTACGCGACATTCTTAGGGTTATTATCCGCTGTTTGGGTACAGCAGCATAATCCCTTGAGAGCATTGTTAGTGTGAGTGGAGCTGAGCCTCGAGGGACACCATTGTTGTGTTAGCAACCCGAGCCACTGGCCTTTGTCGCTACGTTGCTTATAACGAGGCGGACAGTGGCGTACCGTCGGTGTCTGGTGCTAATGAGACACCTGTCGGAGTACCACTTGAAAGCCAACACCGGTGACTACTCGTCATATTAATGCCTGCTTCATACTGCTGGCTTATTTGAACCAGAGATCAATATCTACGTCACCTGATCTAATCGCGGTAATAGCCTTCAAAAGCGCTGATAAAAACGTGCGCTGTTACTATGAAAAGCATGAATGAATATAAGAGGAATCTAAAATACATTGTTACTATAGTACAGCTCAACAAATAACCGTAATACATCGGCAATAGGGAAATTTGGTTGACCATCCGAACTGAAACAGAGATATTCCTAGAAGCGTTTTGAGAGTCATCAGATGTTTTATGCAGTCGGAACAATTTATATAAATAAATTAGTAATTTTTCCAAAACGTTGCTTAGAATTTAGTTTTTTTAGTAAACATTACCGTTTCATGCTACAGAATATGTTCCAAAATTCATGTCACAGGTCCACGTCACACGTTGGGAAAGGTTTTTGCTTCAAAATAGTTAAAGTCGCGAACCGGATTTCGTAATTGTGTTTGTAACGAGATACTTAGCAATAATTCAGATAGATGCGTAATCAATTTTATCAGAAGTATTGAAATAAGGTTTCACCGCGGTAAGTTGCACAAATCCCAATCGGAATCGAAACTTCGAGTCTCCATCTGGTCACCCTGATTTATGTTTCAAACGGCCCATATTGCTCAATGATTTTTATTGCGCAATATTATTGATAATAAGTTGAGATATTGAAACTTTGTACAATTTTTTTTGTGGTATAGACAGGCTGTGTATAGGGTAATCCACATAGTGGCAACTCCCCTCTTATAGCATAGGAAAGGGATTTGAAAGGGGGGATGCGGAAGGGTGGAGGAAGGTTGCCAAGGGTAACTAGGGCCCCCGGGCTATGGTTTAAGGATCCTACCCGGCATTCGCCTAAAAGAAATGCAGGACAAACCCTAGAAAAACCTTTAACAGGTAGGTCAGGCATTGGGTACTTGTCCCACGCCCTTCCGATAGTGGGAGATGATTTTGCTGTGGGGACGCAGCATTCCCTTCTCCGTGTTCGACCAGTTTAGGAGGCAGCTGGTCGACTATTCCAATGGGAACAGCGAACAACTCTTACCGTATGCCCAAGGTCTGTGACCCCGGAACATACACCTCTCTAAACAGGCCAAGGAGCCTCGGCTTGTGGGAACCTTAGTTCAAAAACGGAGAGGAAAAGGCCTTCCCAAAGGTAGCCCCTTCGTATCTCTCCTATAAGGTTCTACCTGCGAGAGAATAGCCCTCGCAGGCCTTCTTCAAGACTTTGTACAATATTTTGCCCTAATAAAATCAGGTTGGTTCACTGTTGAGATTGTGAGAAAGAAAGGCTGCGATTATTATTTCGTAATAGGTATTCCATTTTGTCTCGGGCGACGTAAAAGGCGGTCTGTACGGGATATTCGCTATGCCTACCAAAGACAAAGACAGAATGTTTATTTTAGTGTGTATAGAAATATATAAAAAAAATTGGTAACCTTGTGGAATGTGGAATCAAATGACCGGACAAAGAAATCTGAACATTATGAAGAGTTCCTTCATCAATACAGAAAAAAAATTCCCTGATGGGTCAGAAAACAATTAGTCCAAAAATTGAACTCTTTTCGTATCAACTTCCGGAAAGAGCTGAATTGCGTAAATAATTCCGAAGAGAGTGGTTACGAGGCCGATGAAGGTCTGATGCTATGTTGTGGTAATTATTCAGACCTTTCATTATAACAAATATTTTAAAATATATAGTACTTAATTCATGTTACGGAAGGGAATCAAAAAACGCTGGATTGTCGGAATAGCGTCTCACAAACGGGCGTTCTTTCTCTCAATAGCTGGGGTCACCATTTTTAACCGTTCATTAAAACGTCAGAGCGAACACTCGCAGGAAGTTTTGAAAATATTTTGATTCCCTCAATTTCAGGACTCTTTATTCTGTGTGTTTTCTTGACGCTTTTGCATAATCACAATACAGTGCGACGGCAATACAACCTGCTTCAACATCACTTAGAGTGTTGACTCATTAAAAGTAAACAGGGTACTAAAATACTGTTGCACTAAATTATTGACTGTCTAGGAGCTGAAAATTTTATCATTAAATGACTATTGCCATAAACATGGCTCAGTCTCCCCATATCGACTATTTTAACGCTTAAGAATAAAGATAATTGATTATGATTAATTTTTTAAACTCGGTATATTCACAAATTTTTTGTACGTTTCAACGTCAACTCCATTCAGAGATAGCCATGAAAACGTAACACTAAGACGTAATGCAAATTATATTTTATCATCTATAAACTGATAACGATATATACCTTTATTATTATTGTTAATCTTTTTAAATGGCAATTTAGGTTACGTACCTTTCACACGGCAATGAAACCATTGTACACAGTTATTAGTGTTAGGGCTGCCTTTTGGCAAAAATATTTGTCTACCGAGTAAATTATTCGGTTTAGGGTTGGTTTTTTTTAACCTGTTAATTATAAATCATTTATGTAAAATAATATTTCATTAATGAATAAATGATGTTAGTGTAATATTGCGGATCTACTAAAACTCTTAGATGAAAATAAGAAGGATGTAACGTAATTTTAGTTCTAGCTGAGTCACTGAAATGAACAGGCTGAGGAGGATCAGGTCGGAGGAATATGCAGCGCCTTATCTTCTTCAGAGCCGAGACGAAGAATACAGGAAAGGAAAATAGGAAAGTCGATAACGTGGGGTTCTTGGTATCTAAGTACCGTTCAGAGACATGAAGAAGAATCAGAAAGGGCTATGAAGTTAAAGACGAAGTTTATTATAAAATTAACAAGACTGAGTATAGAGTACCCAGGAGCCTTCCTCACTCCAAGATGGTCGTAGCAAGACTGAAGACTGTAAGCGGCTCTGAAGTTGGAGAGGAAACCCCACTTGCGGAAGGCGGGGAACGAATCAAAGCTTCGGATCAGACCACGTGATCTGTATAGGGGCCCCTCCAAAACCGGTTCAAACAGAGTTTCGACCGAGGCAACAATATAACCCGAACCCATTAATTTACGGCGGGCCTAGCGTCGCCAGTTGAAACCCACACATCAAATCTAGCCCATGTTGAAAGAAAATTTCTCATAAGTGTGTGGTAACCGAATTTATAAAGAAAGTTAGTGAATTTATATGCCATTATTCTTGGATTATATATAAGAGTATTGTACAAATATATACTTGCCTACTCCTGAAATCTAACATTTTGTTTACCCATCAATTCGTATCCTTTTAAAATTGTAGTAAATTAGGAAGACTGATTTTTAACTTTTTCAAATGGTGGATGAAAATATATTATAATTGTCTCAAAGTTATTTATTTAAAACTTCAAAGAAATACCATTCAGCAATTTTTCTGTATAAAGAAGAACAACCCTGTCCAGCAGATTTTCAGTTCGTTTATTAGTCTCGAGATTGTGTCCGGTATTTTTATACCACTAAGAACCTCCTCAAGGTTCTGTATGTAAAGGCAGAAACATTAAAATTGATTTAATTTTTTGAGAAATTCGAACAAAATTAGCGTGACGATGTTGCATAGCTGATTAGTATATCCTAATGCATGAAACGTGAAAATGAAATAAAATCTAAGTAATATACATTCAGTTTTTATGCCTGGAACAAATCCTTTACTAGAGTTATTATTTAGTTAGGCATTTCGTTATTTTCTTGTAGTATAGAAAATGCTATTTGTGATAATTTTGTAGTGGTTTTTCATTGGAATAAACAAACAAGTTATTCTGAAATTTTCTTTATTTTTAAACCCATCGACACCGGGATTGAAACTCCGAACCTAGTGTTCTGCAGTCAAGAACCGTGACAGTGACCCGATCTACTGAAGGCTCTCATACTCACTTCAGGTTCTGTGAAGTAGTTGGCATTTGAGAGGCTGACACCTGCCGATGTGGATGATCGATATTGGGATGGGAAGCTCGTGGCTGTGTGTCATTGTGTCAGTGGCAGCGTTGGCAAAGTGGTACCCTCCTCGACAGCCAACACTCCACAGCAGAACGAACCCTGAGTCTACTTTGAAAATCGCGAATTGTTGTTTCACCTCTTTCGCTATCAGTTAGAAAATGTGTTTGCAATTCTCGTCAGGATGGCGAGTCAAAATTAGAACTATAGTTAAATTATATATAAAAATATGTACGAAAAAAAATTTAGGCTGTTATATTTGTAATACAGAAACTTAAATTAATCGACTTTGTCCTTACGTTGTAAAACACATATTCATTATCCCTATTAGAAAAAAAATTGTAATTTATTAAAAGATAAATAATTGAATGCTTTGGTCATAAAATACATAACTATAAATACGATTTATTTCATTGAATCATTTTCAGGTTATTTGACAGTGAATTTGTCATTTGCGCTTACAAATTCTATCAAAAATCAGAAAAATACTTTACTGATGATAAATATATTGAAATATGTTATTGTTTATGAAAATAATTTATTTAATATTCTTTAAACGTGAGGGGATTAATTAAATTTTTGTTAAATATATAAACAAACGAAGTCACGAAACTCATAATTTCATTAGTGATAATGGCCCGTCTGTTGCGTACATACCTTTTAAGCCTTTAATCTCTCAATCGTAATCCCCAGGCAGGGATCCATGCCCCCCATACTCGAAAGAAAATTTAATATTATGCAAGGCTCCCAGATATTTTTAAAGCGCTTTCCATGACAACAATTACGACTTATATTTCAAACATTCAGAATAATCGCTTCGAATTTAAAAATCATAACGGAAATGTCTTCGTAATAAATTTTATAGAAAAATGTGAAGTAATTGCTACGATTGCCAGAATATGCATATTATTGCGAAATAAATAATATTAGCGGAGAGCGAATGACGCAACAGAGATAAATCCGTAGTGTTTTTTTTCCCTTTATCCATAAACGTAATATTTTACTTATTTATTCTTTAAATTGGTAATTTAAGTACTTACGTAATAAATATCAACGTAAGTGGAGAAAACAGATAGTTGTCTCAAAATTATATGCCCAGTCATCCACTGCCCAGTAATTTTAGTGCGGGAACGCCGGAAGTCACTTTAACACGAACTGTAGCTTGGAAGTGTAAAAGCTGTACTGAAAACATTCGCTAAAGGAAATATTTTTTGTTGAGTACAAGATATATTGCACGCGAAAAAACGCGTCCAAGAAAGTTTAAAATTAGTACAGGGCGTGGTAAGAAGACCTAGCTGCTGTTTATATGTCCCGTTTGTAAGAAAATAATGACTGTTTTTTAAGATTGTTACTAGCTTGTCTTCAACAAGAAGTTTCCCCTAGAAGACAATATTCCCCTCCATCAACTCCCTTCACCTAATGCGCAACTAACGTGATTTGTTATATCTCACTGCGACGCGTATTTCGTAAGTCTTCATTTACTTAACAATTGTGTGTCATGAATGCACACTTAATATGTGTACAAATACATAACGTTTTTACAAACACTTAAAATAAGATTACGTTCTCACAGCGAACCGCTGAACATTTCATTGTCATTGTTAGTTCGACGATTTCTCACAAACTCTTCATTCTCAGGGTTCCGTAGCGGAATGTTTTTCATATTTATTATAGACAATAGTTTTGCCACCTGCAACAATATAAATAACAATGCCGCTAATGAAGACTTCATGATGGTAGGCGTAACAGTTTTTGCTCAGCGGAATCCGGAAATGGAGTTTAGGTGGGTTGATGACGTCACCAATGACGTCCGGGTGCTCACAACTACCAGATTATCTCTCAATTCCATGAAAAAGTATAAAAAGACAACAAAATTAATTAAAGTTCGTTTGAAATAATGTTAACGCTCATAAACAGCTCAAACTACGCAAAGGATAAATTCGCATTTCATTACGTGAATTATTTTTGTATTGCAATACTATTGCATTCTTTGAAGAATAATACAAATTAAAAATAATCAAAAGTACAAGGATATTAATTCAATTTGAATCAAAATTATAAGGAACAGAAATTATTTAAAAGTTACAGGCTACATGAGGGTAATCAACATGGAGGCAACTCCCTTTTAATATCATAGGAAGGGATTTTAAAGGGGGGATGCGGTAGGGTATGCAAGCGTTAACTAGAGCCCCCGGCTATCGTTTAAGGATCCTACTCGGCATAAACCTAAAGTAATGCTGGACAAACCCTTCAAAATCAGCATCAGGTAGGTTGGGCCCTTGGCACTTGCGCCCACACCTTTCCGATTGGGGAGAGGGGGGGAGGACGCAGCATTCGCTTCTCCGTGTCTCAACCGGTTTAGGAGGCAACTTGCCGACACTTCCAATAGGAATAGTGGACCTCTTGCCGTATGACCAGTCTGCGACCCGGAACCATACACCTCTTAGAACTGTAAGATGTACCTCAGTATGTTGGAAACTTAGTTCAAAAGTAGAGAGAGAAGAAGGTATTCCCAAAGGTAGCCCCCCTTCCGCCTCTCCAAGAAGGCTCTGCAAAAAATAAAGTCATCCTGGCCAAGGTGCAACAATGTATAGACCCTAGTTTATACTTCTGCCAGATTATTTAGTAATGTAGTTCAACCTAAAAAAAATCTCTCACCCGTAATTTAACATAAAATCTGCTTAATTAAAAAATTAACACGATAAGAAAAAAATTATTATAACACTCAAATATATTGTAATATTCAAAAAGGAGGGCGTTAATTAAATAAAATATTTTTAGATAAAAAATCAGGAACCAGGATAATCTTCCTTTCGTCTTTCTCTCTCTCGATTGACTTTTGCTCGGCTATGTGCACCAAAAACCGTTTGTTTTTAGCAGGTAGTTCTGCTCAAGTGAATATTTCGTCTTGAGCAAAATGTTAATGGGCCAATCAAAGCTGTTGATTGGTAATTCTCGATGTTTCTCTGCAAATTTCCTTTAAATATTTGAAATTGTCTTGTCTATTTCAACTCGACCAATTTCTGTCGTGTCTGACTGCACACTGCTTCTACTTAACATTACTTTTTAAAAGAATATCTCGTCTATTTTAATACGACCTGTACTTGGCTAAATCTTCCAGCCAACTGAACTACCGTCTTGCAATTTTGAGCGCGCATTCCTTCTTCCGACAAAGGAAACAATACTTGGCTACATTGTTGCTGTGTTCTGTACCGCCGTCAAGAATAGATTTCTCAAACAATTTATTTTTTTAATTTCTCAATTAATGTCTCAATTAATTGGCATTACAATATCAAAAAAAGTAAATTTAGAAAACGGCGACTGTCCTAAAATGACATGTCACATCACGACCTTGAAATAAGTACTAGATTTTATTCAAATCTTTAATTAATATTTTGACAAATATGTATGTCCTATTATCCTATCAACTGAATAATTCCAATTACAGCAATATTTTGAGTCATGTAAAACATTTATCGCGTAACTGTATGTACAGCAGCGTGAACACCTGGTTAGGATGAGTCATACATTTCTCACGTCGCAGTTAACGCTCGAGGCTGTTCTTCATTGGTCCATGTTATCCTGCGCACGGCGAGTGTGTTTGGAAAGTCCTGGTGATTTGATTAATAGCGCTTCACACAATCAAGGTTCGTTAACTGAAGTCTTGCGCCGTTAACTAAGATATTTTTTCTGAGAGTCTCTAACGAAGTTCTTAGATATCTGAGGTCGTTGTTCACTGAGGTAATACTGTATTATATATATATTCACACATAAATTAGTTTACGCTTGCTGCATCCTTGGACTTTTTCATAATACTGATTCTAAAATACCATTTTAGTGTCACGCTTCAAATGTAATTACAAATTTAAAATTATTTAACTCTAAAAGAGACTTCACTTGGCAGAGAGATGAATAAAGATTTTGGACCAACTATTACAATACAAATTGAACATAAATTAGCTTTGAAATTAGTTTGTATGGAAATAAAACTAAGCCTTTTTTTGTGATTTTTTAGGGTAACGGGCTACATGAGAGTGATCCACGTGGTGGCACCTCCCCTTTAATAGCATAGGAAGGGATTTGAAAGGGGAATGCTGAAGGGTAGAGGAAGGTAGCCAAGGGTTAACTAGGGCCCCCGGGCTATAGTTTAAGGATCCTGCCCGGCATTCGCCTAAAAGTAATCCAGGGAAAACCCTAGAAAACCTGCATCAGGTAGGTCGGGCATTGGGTACTTCTCCCACGGTCTTCCGATAGCGGGAGAAGAGTTTACTGTAGGGACGCAGAATTCCTTTCTGCGTACCTCGACCAGTTTAGGAGGCAGCTGACCAACTGTTCCAATGGGAACAGCGAACAACTCTTACCGTATGCCCAAGGTCTGCGACCCCGGAACATACACCTCTCAAAACTGACTGAGGTGCCTCGTCTTGTGGGAACCTTAGTTCAAAAACGGAGAGGAAAAGGCATCCCCAAAGGTAGCCCCTTCGTGTCTCTCCTAAAAGGTTCTGCCTGCGAGAGAATAGCACACGCAGACATTCCTTCGATTCCTGACCGTTGCTAAGACTGACTTATCTTCTTCACTCGACGCGATGAAATCGCTGCGACGAGAAGGCATGTGAGAGGAATAGGAAAAACAGAGGATCGACCAGAAAGTCATCGGAACCCTATAGAAACACAACAGCACTGGTCAGTTGACAACACTCAAAAGCGACGAAACGTAACGAGAATGAGAGAGCCGAAGGGTTGGCGTAACAATATGGCAGAAACGACAATGGGAAAACAGAAGGTTTAGCATAATAATAAGGGATCATAGCAATTATTGAGTTTAATAGTGTTTGTTTGCAGCTGTGATATTGGATTTAATTTGAAACATCTTTGATATTAGTCTGCAATTGTACCTGGTGTCAATGTCAAAAATCTTAGCATTTTGCCAATCAAATGCATGTTTAGAATTGATTATATGTTTATACACTACAGATTGTTTATCAATGGGAAGTTTGATGTCAGACATATGTTCTCTGATACGTGTATTACGAGAACGTTTTGTTTGTCCTATGTAGCAGGAATTACAATGAGAGCAACAGATTTAGTAAACAACACAATGTTTGCTGTAGGTGTCAAGTGGGTTATTGTGATTTTTAATCAAGTATGAAAGGGTATTAGTGGATCTGTAAATGATGGATATATGAAATTCTTTGAATATTTGTACAAATTTGTGATGTAGAAATTTGTAAAAAGGCAGTACGAGAAAAAGTTTGACTTGAGGTGTTTGGGGACGACTGACGTAAATTTTTTCATTATTTTTATTTGTATTTGAGACACGTCTTGGAGTGTTTTTATAATAATTTACTACCTTTGTATCCACATGCGTAATTAGTTCTTGTTCCACGATATTGAAAATAAACAATATTATAATGTATGTGCGGAGGAATTAAACATCTTGTTTTAGACGATATATATTTATAAGAATATAAAGTAATTCTATTTATGTCCAACGTAAATTTTTATTTGAATGTTATCTTTTACGTGAGGCAAACCTCCGGCCGGAGGAGGAAACCCAGCATTCGAGAAAAATTGCTAAATATGCGATGAGAAAAGAAATTGCGAATATTTGCGAATGCAGGGAAGCGGGCCGGGCCCCACGCCGACAGATTCAATTTTGCGGGAAATTTATCTCCGTGAAGATGTCAGGCCTGCTGTTGTTTCTGTCGGGACTGCTGCGTTCATTATTCTTTGACACGTGTCTCCGTGCATTATTCCTTGATAGTGGTAGTGGGTCCCCGACGTGCAGGGCAACTGTCACACCGAGAAATATCTCGCCGTCTTGGAATTTAATGACCCGCCTATTCCTTCGCCAGTCCTCTTTATCATAAAGCCCGACACGTTTATATGATGGCCTTGCGAACCCATTTACCCTCAGAATGTTGGCGCTTTCATATTCAGTACGTTCACTGATAATTGAAAGTCATTTTATGCATTAAATGAGTGTACAAATTTCATCCTGGAAAATCCCATTCTGCGAGGAAGAATTAGGTTTTTTATGCGAGCTTTAGCAATAGTATTTAGTTTAAATAAATTCTGCGGTTTAAGCCATTAAATGGCTGCAATGTGGCAAAAAAAACACATTATTTTGCAGGACGAAATTCAATTTGTGGGCACTGCTATTTAATTTAAAATTTAATCTGAGAAGGAACACAGCTAAAAGCATCCATCATCCTCGCCGAAGGGAACGATAACGGTGCAAAACATTGCAATGACGTACTTTATCTCTACTAATAAGCAAAAAAAACTGGATTTGCGGAATTATTTATT
The DNA here is from genome assembly GCA_037074705.1 of Zhengitettix transpicula. Lineage (NCBI taxonomy): Eukaryota > Metazoa > Arthropoda > Insecta > Orthoptera > Tetrigidae > Zhengitettix > Zhengitettix transpicula. Next base: position 199,556,165 of record CM073590.1, read on the forward strand.
ATTTCACGTAAAGTCTGAGTTCAGTTACTTTCTAAGTGGAACAGTCAGCAACTCTTTGAGAAGATTTGTCTAAATACTTTAATTATGAAATTTCCGTAGAACGAATAATTCTCATCTCTCAAATTCCTCGAATTTAAACTAGTTCATCGGTTGATATACAGAGAATTGTTAGCTGTAATACTCAATCATCACAACTTACAATTGAAATTGAAATTTGAAGAATCTTAATATTTTTTACTTCGGCGTGGTAAAGTGCTTCTTACTTCAGGCTAAACAACCTGAAAAGTACACATCGTTCCTTGTGTCACAAATTGGTTTCAAGCTAGGCCTAAAAATATTATGCATTATATTCATCATTTTAAACATTTTTTTTATCAAAAACTGCGTGGGTATTGAGATGATACAACATTTTTAGTTATCTAATTGTGTATAATCTGTAATTATAATCATTTTTTATATTACGTTATAGACACCGTGTTTTTTACTTGTATAACTCACGAATATTATCATCCCATTTGTAGAGAGATTAAATAAATGCCAGAAAATTCGTCGGTTTCCTGATAGATTCCTGTAAATTTACTGCCGACACTCATCGCCAGTTAATCACGATGAATATGAATTCAGCCTACAAAAACCATACCCGTTAAAATAAACTATGGACATGAAGAAACGTATATGTTCAAAATCGTAATAGTATATAAAATAACCTAATTTCCCAAATATAAAGATTTCGTCTGTTTCATGAATCATTTTAATTCTCAGAAGGGTCAGACAACGTGGGTCACGTTTTTGTTTCCCTTTCCCATTGACCAAAGAATTTATTTATCACTTTTTTACAGAAGTAAAAAAGAACAGAGCTGGTCCATGAATATTTTAATTTTATTTTTAATGCATTAATACAATTTATTGTAAACATTTTTCATATTCATTATTCAACTCGCAATTTTGAAATTCATGTTTTCAAAAATATTATACCAAATATTTTTTTCTTCTGTTCTAAAAACCTAGATTTCTGAGTGGAATAAAACTTATTTCAATTGAGTTATTGCAAACGTTAGTATATCCAATATTATCTTTGTTAATCAATTGATAAAACGTGTATTAGAATATTGAGTTATATGTAAGTCATGTTAGAAGATATTATTATGACATGCATCATAAACTTCTCTGAGGGATAAGAAAAATTTATCCAACTTCTAATATATTACTTATCATTCCCAGGCTGTACATTTATGATTATTCTTCAAAACAAATGGATTCGTTTGCAATAAATAAAAAAAACTGTATGGGCTGAATTGAAAGCAATACGTGCAGAAAACGAGCCCGAGGTTAAAACACCGGGTTGGGTGGATTATCCCGGTCCAGTGATTTTTCCGAGTGAGTAAAAATGCTTGCACGATGTAAAGCTGTAGATCCCATCGACAAGCAATGTCCACGCACTTCAAAGAGCCTGTTTGCCCCCAGAAAGTTACTCCACTTGTGCGTCATAATTGCCTCGCGGGAACAACAAACCCTAAGAACTCGGCTCTCCACTGTCATAATTATTAGTCTTGTATTCTGTAGTTCATAAAAATGCGTATTTATTGAAATTATAGCTTAATATAATCAACTCAGGATCTGAAAATTTAACTTTTTTCTCTTAAGTGGTGCTAGGGAAAATCTTTTATCAGATGATTTAGCATTTATAGATTTGAATTGGTGTTTCAAGACTTTTAATTTAAAAACTGTAATATTTGATTTTGGAATAAGCTTAACTTTTTTTGATTTCATCTTACTATATTCATCAGTTTCATCGCACACCTCTCTGATTTATCAAAAACAAATGTATTAGTCGTTTCTCAACCTCTCACATTTTTCATAAAATGATTTTTATATGAATTTCGTGCATTCAAAGTATGTTGGGTGTCGAAAGACATGCAGTAATATTAAAGTTCATACTATGTGTAATATTGTTCTTATGACTCTACGTTACCGTCAAATTTATTTGTTTCTGGTATATAAATAAATTCCGCATGCTTTATACATTTTAATTGGAATAAGCTTGAAAACATATACCTTATTGAGAATTTTCGTTTTTTATTTATTTTAACACTAATAAAAATAAATTACGATATTTATTCTGAAAAGAAGAGAATTAAAGCTATAATCTCAAATTTTACAATGAAATGATTACTGTCATCAAATCGTTGATATAAATAAATTTTGTTATTTAATATTCTAATTGGAAATAAAAATTACAGTCTCAGATACGCTGAGAAAGCTTGCTTGCAAATGTTAACTCTCAAAACATAAAATGACTAGAATTCCAATATATTAGCGCGTCTTGAAAAGAACGCAGGTAGGAATGAAATGGAGACAAATACCGCTGTAAATTTAATGGTCCCTTTATTGTCTGCCCTTTATGAGAGTACGGTACGACTCTGTCTTCCTGTCACCGTCCGTAATTCCAGCACCAATATAACTGTTGTAGAAAATGTGTTCGTGACACATATATGCATGTATGACTGTATACAGATTTCAGAACCTCCGTAACAATTTCAGTTATAGAAAATTGTTGAAAATGCTCAATTTACAGATATATTATAGAATCACGGTTAGAAAATAATATATAAATATTGTTATATGTATGTATATATTTAGTACCTTAAGTTACACGGACATATTGTTAACAATTACCAAAACACTGAAACAAGAATTCGCATGAATAATAGTACTAAACTTTGAAGAGAATTTATTAATTTTGCAGCATATGTTGCCGTTTCTGTATGGTATTTACGGATTACTGAGAAAAATTTAAAATAATAGTGATAATAACTTATCTAAATACTAAGCCATCAACAATATCTGGCGACAATTTTGAAAATATTCCACGAAATGTATTTTTAGTTACAATGCGATGGATATTTAAAAAATGCCAGAAACAATCAACGCGACAACTTTAAATTCTAATTAACGAAAATAATTAACTTGGAATTTTCAAATATATTTAAATACCTATAAAACTTATTTATTGAAACTGTAAATAGTTTATTGCTTTTATACACGCTATAGATTTTACGAAAAAAGTGAATGTGAATGTTGTAATACAGACTATTAATTTTCATTACGATAGTGCTATTTTTTCTTTAACTATTTATATGATTTTAAAAATCTAATTTCTAGTCAGACTTTCGCTTTATTTTTTATTGTCATTGTGGAGTCAAAAAATAATTAAAAATTATAAACCATAAAATAATACAATTTTTATTGAACTTCTTACACCAATTTATGGTTTTTTAACTTTAACATTCACTGAAGCCTAAAAAAATCTTCAGTTTAAACGACTATTAATATACAAAAATATTCATATATGATGTAAACTGCTTTTATCGTGCTACGTAAAATTTCTAAGACATTTGCGAGAGATAATATGAGAAATTCAACAAACTATCGTTATATACAGAGCTTCTGAGAGAAACGTTTCTGAAGAATTATTGAATCTCATACATGTCTGTTATGGGCTTCATTCATCTTTCTAAGAAATTGTACTGCTCGGAGCTCCTAAGCGGTAAACACAGAAAAAGCCTCGACTGGGTGGAGCTTATGAAACAAACATCAAGCTCTGTCCTTGAAGAGTGAAGGCTCCGTTCTGTCGGAAATTTCCTATTCAGGAAATCTACAGACGTCAACGGGACAAATTGGCGCCTTTATTTAGTAATTTTACTGTCAACCACAACATTCGCCTTTATCTACTTGTTGTATTCCTACATATTCGCACTGCGTCCAATTACATGATACTTAGGGAACACTAACTATAAATAAAGCAATTTCAAATTTTTTGACATAATTTCGTGTATTAAAAACAGGAATTAATGTCAGCACACTGTTCCGCATTCGTAGAAACAATGTTATGTAGAATACTTTAGTCACGATCACAGACTGCTAGTATCTCATTACGTAATACATAATGCTCACTTAATTTCACGAAATGCTTCATTTTGAACAATGCTTTATAATTATCTTGAAACTTTAAGTCACAACTTATATCTGGACAGTTATTTACGTCGAATCAGGAAGTGTGAAAATACTATCCCGCAGTACAAGCTCATCGAGTCATGAACTATTCCACGTCTTTCCTAAGAAAGAACAATATAATTCTTATAATAATTCATCAAGGTTTTAGACTCATATGCGAAAATTTTGTACCTGTTATCATAGTTTCACAATGTTCACGTATATGAGGAACGCTAAATTTATTGTGTAGCTACAGAAAAATATTCATTATTTATTGGCAGGAAATTTAGTTAGTTTATTATGACTGTTTGTATTATTTTCATATTACTATCAACGTATTCTGAAGTTCGGTAATTGCTGTTTTATACTTAACATTCCCGTAACCATGATTCACATAAAATGTAAATTGCTTGCGGAATTTGTTGTAATTAATGCAAAGTATTGACGAATACTTTGGTTATCGTACGATAACCGGAATTATGTGCTCTCTCTAATATATTTAATACCTTATAACAATTGACTGACAGGAAAAATAATATCAGAAAGAACGATAACAGCTATTACAAAAATCGAAATTTCAATATTTTATATACAAAGGCCGGCTTACTATTTAAGTTAATTAAATATCTTTATTATATTTTAAGTATTATGATACCATGTTAAAAATCGTTACATACCAATATATTTATTATTGGAATCAAATATATCAGAACCTGAGAAAATTTATACAACGTCCAATTTTTCATTACTTTTATTAAATAACCGCAGAATAGTTGAAATACTCGCAGTTCCATGAACAAATAGAAGATAGACTATTATTTGAAGATAGACAGGTAATTTAGTTCAGTTAAAGAAATAAAACCTTATTATCCCGTCACTTGTCTTTATCAAACATCACTTCGCCTAGAAGATGACGACAGTTCATTTGTCCGTCGAAACGTCGCGTTTCAATCGCATTGTACCCAGGTGGAAACCCGAGAACTTTTTCTTCATCCTTATGTTATATAAACATAAAAACAGGATATTGTGTTATATTAAAAATATATTAATCTGAAATAAAACGAATAACAATAGATTGTTAAACATATTATTACTCGTGCGGAATATATGATTATATTTGGACCTTTCTATGTAAGATGTGAATTCAAGCCGTATCTAAAAACAAAAAGATGTTATTCTCGTATAGTTAATAATATTGTACGGCACTCCCTTCTCCATTACCTCTTCATGAACCCGTGACCTTTCAGGTGCGTGACGTCATGCTCTGAATTACCTGCGACCCGCAGCGCAGGGCCAGGTATACGAGTACACCCGATGCGGCGCGGTGTCCGAATTACGTATTCTTCGCAAACTAACCTAGTATTGCATTCACGGAGCACTAAGCCGCATCGTGCTAATGACATGAGCAGATGCTTACATAAGTTTTCCGAGGGAATATAATTGCACGAGAGACCTTAACAACAATGAGCCGTCTTTTTACACTATATCACTAATCAAATTAAAATAATGCAGACCCTGTCATATATGACTTAACTATTCAATTAATAATTTAGGAAGGCAATAATACAAGTATTGAAATTATTTGAATTTCTTTCATGTTTATATAACACCTTATTTTAAACCATTTCATTCAGGATCGCTATTCCTAATCAATTACACTCAAAAGTTTTCGTTCTTTAATACTGCAATGTTATTTATGTTATTGTTTTCACAGTTTGTATATCATATTTAGGTTTATTATTAAACCCATTCCTGATCGGATGACGAAATAAGATACGGTATCAAATGATAGTATAACTTATTAACAAAAAAATAAATGCTAACGTATAATTAATACCTTTATAAAATATATGAATAATTATCTGTCAGATGGAACACAAAAATCTCACTGAATAATATAATTAAGACTATAATACAATATATACGTACTACTGATACCATGAATAAAAATGAAATACAAATAAATAACTTCAATAGAAAAATAGTTAATTCTTCAACAAATATTTATAATCTCAGAAAGAGCTATATATTACAAATTATATACAAGAATAATTGAAAACAAGACACTATGAAGCACAAAATCGAAGGACGCACGTCTTCTCGGAGCTTGTCGACGTGAAATATGACCTTCCACCGTACCTCTAGGCGGTATTCAAAACTATCAAAGGACGAAGATCAGAAGAAAAAATTATAATGACTATGAGCTTGTAATAATATACAATAATTTTTATAATGGTGAAATAAATACAACTAATGACGTTACTATACAGAAATTCCTGTACTGAGGTAAAGAAGTCTTTTCAATGGAAAACCCTTGCACTGATTCATAAAACTGTTTAAGTTTTTTATGTTATTTACATTAAAAGGATGATTATGAAATCAAATTATCCCTGTAATCAAGGCGATGCTTGTCAGATCTTAGAAATGAGCAATTTGCAGTTGCGTATTTGTATAGTTCGTCACGTTTAATTTAACACAAAAATACTTCAAGAATATAGATTCTGCGTAGAGTTTGTACTTGTAAACTTCTGAAGAAAAGTTTCTAACTATTTAAATAATCGGCTCCAGTAAGTATTTTTAAAAGCTCGGTCTTGAATCTTAAATATTTCAGTGTTTCTCTTGCAATATCCACAAATTTTGATACCATAACGCACAATTGAGGGAAAATACTATAAATACTGCAATGTATGATGTAAGTTTATTTTTTTACATTTCTATTTAATTTATAACTATGTTAAAAGAAAATTATATAAAATGATTCAATACTTTATATGTTGAACGATTGAAGATGAACTAAATTCAGATTATGATTTTGTGAGTAGAATATGAGTATATTGACTCTTAATCCACAACAGATAAATTTGTAGCGTTTAATTTACTATATAATATTGTGTTGTTTCATATTTTTTTTTATCTAATTTTTAAATATATTGATTATAGGTAAATATATTCGGTATGTCAGTTGTTTATTGCGAGCCAGACTATTGTAATTCTGATATGTCCTACATTAAAAGAATGTCAATCCAATTCACTTTTAATTTGATTTTTAATATTGTTGTACTCGTCATTTGAAAGAGAGGTTGTCAATTACCGTATAGGATAAATTTGGCTCATATTAAATTATTGTCTTTTATTTATTACGAAATAATTTTAGAGAATAAATAATCCATAAATAAAAATAACGTTTACAGAGAAACATTTTATTAGATAGATACGTGATCAGGACCTAAGGATATCCTCGTTTTTCACTATATTTCATATCTTTGATGTAATCTGGATACGGTATTGTTATACAGATACAATTTTATGTTCATATTAAGTTATTATTATTACTATATTTTATTGAGGTTTATAATGGTCGCGTCGACATCGTGGTCATTGGCGACCCGTATCTTATTACAATAGATTACATAGTATTACTATTTATATACATCGATATACTTAACATTATTAGCGATTTGTTTTCTATATTTGTTCACTTTGCTTCCTCAATAAATTTTAAGAGATAATGGTAGCTGCGGTAAAATACAGAGGTCTGTTATTAGTTGATTACATTCTTCACATATTGGGTGAGGGCGGTTGTTTAGGAGGTGGCTGTGTGATAGTTTAGAGTGATACTATTATTTTCTGTTTGCGGTTTAATTTAGATATTTGTTTTTAGGTTTAGAAAGTCATTGATATTTTTGTGGGTATCACTTTTCTTCATTTTTTCCATTCCCTGTTCCACTGAGTTTTTGCTTGGTTATTTATTGATTGATTCCACATTTTACTGAGATCGCTGGTTGAGCTTGATTCAGATTGGGATAATGTAAGGTTTAGTCTTTAAGCGTTTTGAATCTTTCGTGGAAGGAGGGATATTTGAATTGGGTATCTCTATGTATGGGGAGGGGAGGTGTTAAGTTGCGTTTTATTATGGGAGTGCTCGAAGTATGAGATTTTTAGGCTATTCTTGTGCCCAGGAAGTCTCTTCGGTAAGCTTGGTTCTTGGGCTTCGACTAGAAGGCTCAAAATCGGGCAAGTCCGGAAGACTTCCGTGGCAATACGATGTAAAGTTATTGTTTTGAACGAAATGCAGTACTTCAATTACTGTTATTCAATATTTGCACATCAATATGCTATTGATATGCTACATAGTTAAGAGACCAGTGTCTGTTATATTACACGAAGAAAAAATTACGTACTAAATGGCCAAGTATCCGTAATTCGGTTACAACATTTTTTCGGCCGTAGCATAATTCTTCGAAGCTTAGAACCCATTCAAAACGGAGCGAAGTGCCTCTTGTCAGACATTCGCTCCTTGCAATTTCAGTCTAATTTACCTTGTTGATTTTATTTTACTTCGTGCGCTCTTCTACGGCCCTTTCGGAGAATAATAAGTTTTCCTACGGCCCATAAGAGTGGCGCTTCGGAGAAATGGAAGCGGGTAAGTGGAGGGCGAACCGAAAGTGGTACACTTAATTTGTAATTTAATTAATCTCGAAAACAGCACCCCGCCGTCTGTTTTAAGCTTTTCTTTGGAAGATCTGACTGAAATGCTTCGCCTTGGCTGTATTTTACTTCTGCAATAAGCTTTATGCTTGAGTTTATATTTTCATTCGGTTGCTGCTGCCGCTTTTTGCAATTCAAGCGACAAATTAAGCACGAGAGCAAATTACTTGCAATATATAGAATGGAGCTCCATTTACCTTTGATACGGTTAGACTCGATTCGAGTTTTTCCTAACTCGTCGCTATACCATTGATAAGTTGGAACTACTTTCGGAGTCATTTCAGAGCTGCTCATCGCAAAAAACAAAATTCTGTTTTATCATTATTGCTCACTGCTGCGAAAAAAAATTATACTGTTCCCTTATTAACAAAAAAAATGCCATTTTGAGGACAGTTTAAGGCATTTAATTAATTTAAATACGCTTAAGTATCTTCCTTATTGTTATACACATGCAAATTATAAAAGTTATGTTGTCCGAAATTGATTCATTCTACATTTATTGCGAAATGAAACATTCTCTACTCTCTGCGAATAATAGATAAATCATATTATATAATTTATAATAAAAAACCAGTATATATTAATGGAAAAATGTTATGTAGGCCTAATAATAGTCGATAAACATAAAATATCCATTGTGAAGTTTTATTAATGGACGTATGCATGTGAATAAATATTAAAAGTACAGTACACTGACTTATTTAATAATATTTTATTATTAAAATTAGAATAACTATTTCAAAATTATACTTTTAATTATATGTACCAAGTGCAGTTACTATTAATCACAATTAAACCCGTCTGAGTGTTTTGTTATAAAATATTTTAGTTACGTTACAGCAATTGTTTTATATAAATTTCCCCCAGTGATAAAACTTGTCACTCAATTTACGCCAACCTTTACTTTCTTATTTGAAAACATAATATTTTTAATCTTCCCATTAAATCTTCGATATTATGAGACATCTTTATTACAGATTCGCAACAGTTGATATTAAATTTTGATTCAGGAAATAACTATGTTAATATATGTCACATGCATAATGGCACTATTTCATATCGTTCATGTGTCAGTTATTTTATTTGGCATAACCTTAATATGTTTACGGTAAGTATAATAAGCGCCTAACAATACTTCGCAAGTAATAACTCTTTGGTCCCTTTTACGAGGACAACGTAATCTCGGTTGAACATTCTAGGCAGGCGCAGATTAGTTCAGGGATAATAAATTACTTCGGCCGTTTGTCATAGGGCATGTTCTGGTATTGACATTTTCGCTGAGAGCTGAACCACTCAGCAGACCGGACCACAAGGAAATACGTGCGATTGCTGTTGTGAAATGAAATAACGATCGACAATGCACAAAATGAAAACGAAAATAGTAAAGAGTTGCAGATTGCCAAACTTTAATTTCGGCTACCAACAGAAATAACGATATTTGAATAATAAGAATTTATTTTCCCTAATTTATATTACGGATACTCCCGTAATGAAGCTGTAATGAAGGCATTGACCGTTTAATTGCGATAGGTAAAATGATAAAAATATTTATAAAATCTTAAAGTGGAGTGTAAGTGTCAATACTTTACATTTATTAGCGACGCCAATGAAAATGAAAACTTATATACTTACTTAAAAATTATTTATTTTGAAAACAATTTCTAAAAATTAGTTGATGATCATTTATTAATTAAATGTGATCTAGAAATATATATTGAAATGATGATTGTGTACAGTAATTATTAATTGATTACATATTCAAAACATTACGTGAATGAGCGTATGAATGGAACTATTGTAGTGTTAAATTATTTTACTTTTACTTTCACAGAATATTTCTAAATTTGTCATGGAACATTAAAATGTTCTTCTTTCTTAAAACAAAATAATAATGAACTACCTAGGTGATAGAGTTGTGACTGATACAGGTGTTAAACCAGTAGTGTTGATGATATACGTTGACGAGATTTAGGGGATAGCTACCGAAAGAGAAATAGAGATTTTAACGGCCACCCTAAATAAAATACACACTAGAATAGTATTCACTGTGAAAAGAGATCAACATGTTAAAATCAGATATAGTTTTAGTGAGGAAGGATTGTAAGATTTTAACATGTTGGTTCCAAAAAGATTTTGCATGTGATATTTTATTGAATTATAAATCTAACCATCATTTTCCTATGAAATTTAATGTGTTGTTCAACACTATGATGGGAGCAATTCATGTTATATTATGTTTTAATATTAATAAAAGTTATAATGTTAATAAACAAAAATTATTGCATAAAATAACTGACAATCCAAGCAGTATGAAAGGGGCAGAAGAGATTAATAATATCGGTTTATATAAATATTTCAATAAAATAAAACAAAAAGATAATAGTGTAGAACAATTGAATGTTGTCCCCATAAATGGTTCATAAGAAAAAATGTCGTAGGAATTACTTACATCAAAGGTGTTAGTGAATTTATGAAGAAACGTTTACGTGACAATGGCTTTTGTGAAATTGATATCGTTATGAAATCTGATAACCAAATAGCAAATGTAGTGGTGTAATTTATAAAATAAATTTTAATAAAATATATATTGATCATAAAGGAATGTCTCCTGGAAAGAGAATTTACTTCCAAAATATTAATTTTAAGTCTACTTCTAAAAGTAGTACCAGTTTATCCACACATGCAAAAAATTTGGGACACACAATTGATTGGAAATAAATAAATATTGTACATAAGGAGACTAATGTTTACAAAATGAAGATTTTGGAAGGTATATATATTCACTCAAACTATGAAAATATTTTAATTAAAGAAAAGGAAGTAGGTGTAGTGGGAGTAGTCTACTCTAATATATTAAATAGTATTAAATGAAATAAAAATTTATATTTTGTAAATAATTTTATATAACAAAATTTTTTTTAATATAATGTATTGTGGCACTGAATTGCAACTGCAGAGACGTCACCTATAAATTCGTTTTTAAAAAACTGCAAATGACTTTTTATATAGTACTTTCGAATATAGTGTAATACAACGAGAAAATACTTAGACTAAAACAATATTTTTATGCATTATTCTGAGTCTTTTCTTCGACTTAAGCATTGGGAAACAGTGATGTAATATGGTTCTTAATTCTTTACACCATCTCCAATTGTTAACAAATTAAATACCGCAGAGAGGAAATAAACAATGCTATTTAAAAATAATGATTTAAGTCCTATAAAATTATGTCAGACTACTTTCTATATCATTTAAAATATAAAAAAAATTATAAATAAATTAATTAATGTTTGACATGAACTACATAAAAATTTAATTTTAATGTTTCAATGTGTGGATGTTCGTAATAAAATGGAGAACAATTGATGATGGAACATATTATATACTAAAATATTATTAATTTAATTTTACAAAGAGTAAACTGAAATCGGTGTATCGATCATAATTTTCTTAGTGGTAACGAAAAGTGTAGATCAAATTTATCGAAAAATTGTTTTAATTGCATGGTTAATCTTATGTTGTAACATGAATTACATGAACAGTAACAGGTTATTCCATGATAAAAAAATGACACGAAAGTGAAACCAAAATTTATTAATAATGAATCACGTATATTTCAAGACATGGTCATTTTTACGTTGATGTAATATTAAAAGTACAGATCTGTGTGTCCAAATATTCAAAAGTATTATTACATTAAATACTTTCCTGAAGTGTATCAGATTCGAGTCTTCTAAATTCTATTAGTTTAGTTTATATTCCCCTTTCTTGCAATATGACAATATTCTGAATACATCACTTCAAGTGTCTTCATGATCCACACCTGCCGCTTCTGGTGAAATAACAGCTTCATCTCTGTGGCCAATATTTTTTTAACTGAAATAATAAAGCCTCGGTAAACCGAAGCCCACGATGGACATACGGTCCGTTGCGTGCTCGATACATTCACTCCCCCCACCTATTCGAATTATCCGGTTACGTGCCTATGAAAATATTATTGTTTAGCGAAGTTTGTAAGCGGCTCTCTTATCTGCTACCGTAATTACAAGCTTGTCTTACCGCCGCGCTGAGCCCGGCCTGAAACTCAATTACCTCCCACCGCAGCGCATCGTTCCCTCCCAGGGGAAAGTAAGGCCGCGTCGCGAGGTTGGCAGCACTGCGCTCCCCAGGGTGCCGTTGGCGAGGCGGCTTTGTTTGTGTGTTAACACTTCGCCCAGCCTTAGGGCGGTTGTGATAATGAACCCCTGTCCCCTGTCCAGCGGACTGAGACAGCGAGACATGATACTCCTCTCAATTTATCTAACGATTAATCTACACCTTTTGTCTTCTGCTGTTGGTGCTGGGTAAAGCCAGGAAATTGCATTCGCTGTTTTAATGCCTGCTTTGTAATCTGAATACTTGCGCTCTTAATTTTCCATTTTAAATAAGGATGCAATCTTCTCCTAGTATATATCTCTCTTAAACGTAAAAAGCTGTAAACGAATCTTACGTTGCCCTATGTCATGTTGTGCTATAAATGTTCATGGAAAATCATTACTACGTGGGTGCTCGCCGTTACCAGGGTATTTATTTATATAAGTCACAGGAAAAAACATTTAATCATAAATACTCCCGGTACCTTAAAAGCCAGACATACATCCGGTACCCAACTGCTTGGATTTTGAGATCAAATTTACTTCGAGTACCCCTATAGGGGAAAAATACACCCGGCAACGAAATAGATTCCAAAATACTCCCATTACATTAGTAGAGACAAAAATAGCCTTAGTACACTAAGAGATTTAAAATTCTTCCCGGTTTCCAAATAGAGTCAAAATACTCAACGTATCACAAAATATAATAATAAAGACAAAATAAGTGATAATATAAATACCACACGTTTATAGGATCTTTGTGTCTTTCGTCAAGTGCTAAGAAGAGCCTAGAGCGACAAAACTGCACTCGTCGGTTGACAGAACACAATTGCCTGAAACTCAATTACCTCCTCAAGAGAGTTGATGATTCTTCCGGAACCCTAAGAAAGTCAAAATTACTTCGAGCACCCTAAAAGAGTAAAATAAATACTCCCAGAACGTTAAGAGAATTATAAATATTCCCGGTATCTTAGGAGAGACATACATTCTCCCGTTAAGTTAAGAGACAAAAATACTCCCAGTACTTTCAGAGAACCGAAAATACTTCCGGTACCTTACAAAAGTGTAAAATAATACCGGTGCCCTAAGTAAGTCAAAATTACAACAGGTACCTTAAGATATACAAAATAATCCTGCACCTTAAAAGAGAAAAAAATTCTCCAGGTATCTTAAAAAGTGTTTAAAATAATTCCGGTATTGCAATACTGTCGGAAAAACCCCTGATACACTAATATAAACAATAATACTTCCGATATCTTAATACAGTCCAAACCTTGACCGAGTTTTCCTCATTTGTACGCGGAACAGTCAATTTTATTTATCAGGAGAAGATTGTTCTATGAGTGACACAATTCTCATCAATTTTTACAGCTAAAAAGATAGGTTATAAAATTGTATACTTTAGGCCTATTTTACTAATTTTATGTTTATTGTTATGTGATATATTTTATAGGTTTCAAAAGTCAGGATTTCATAATATATAATGAATAATACATTACAAAATAATGATAAAACAGGGTAAACATAAGCCAAAAGGTAAGAAAAATTCTTCCGATAATATAATATTTTTTTACTTTTAGAAAATACAATTGTCCCGTTTCACTGGGTGAGAGGAAAGTGAAAAACTATTCCCTTATTTTGATGAAAAGTAGGTCTTAGTCAACAAAAGTCGTTTTTTCACCGGAGAAATATTTGATGATTAAGCATAGGAGAATAGAATTAGGAAAAGCGTGGTCGTGTATGTAAATATACAACTTTTCTCGAGCCAACGACTTTAGAGATCGTATATTTGCAAAATTAATATACGTTTTAATTAAATCATATACAGTCGCCAAGAAAAATTTTGTTGACGCTACTCTAAACCTCCGAATTAAAATAATTATATACAATTGTTTTGTTGTCAATGGGATGAAAATATTCATAATTGTTTTTTTTAGGGTAACAGGCTACATGAGGGTAATCCACATAGTGGCAAATCCCCTTTAATAGCATAGGAAAGGATTTGAAAGGGGGGATGCGGAAGGGTAGAGGAAGGTAGCCAAGGATTAACTAGGGCCTCCGGGCTATATTTTAAGGATCCTACCTGGCATTCGCCTAAAGAAATGCAGGGAAAACCCTAGAAAAACCTGCATCAGGTAGGTCGGGCATTGGGTACTTGTCCCACGCCCTTCCGATAGCGGGAGAGAAGTTTGCTGTGGGGACGCAGCATTCCCTTCTCCGTGCCTCGACCAGTTTAGGAGGCAGCTGGCCGACTATTCCAATGGGAATAGCGAACAACTCTTACCGTATGCCCAAGGTCTGCGACCCCGGAACATACACCTCTGAAAACAGGCCATACAATTGTTTTGTTGTCAATGGGATGAAAATATCCATAATTGAAACTGAAAAGTACTCTTCAAAATTTGTGATGTAAAAACACATACGAGAATAGATATTATGATTTGGGAAGAAAATTTAAAATTTTTTCTCCTTACGGAATACGGAATTTGTTCATGTGTATTGTCTGAAATATCTTCAATTGTGTACTTAATAACATATCATAACTAATTAATTTTCTTATAATTCCCGCTCGATTACAAGTACACATTTAATTGATCTGCGACAGTGAGCTCAAGTGCTTTTGTCCTTTATTCTACTTATATTTCCGAGAACGGTTTTTCATAATAGTAAATTACTGTCAGACAGATTACATTTTTTCATAAATTAATTAAAATAACGTAATTAGTACATACGTTTCGGTTTTAGTTTAAGTATTTTTTATATTGATTTATTTACAGTCGCATCAACAGCTCTGGTTATTAGTGACTCAGTTTGGGAACTCATATTTCCTTCTCAGGGGACTAATTTGACGAGAGTTTCTCTCACATACACAAACATCCATCAGGATTCAACCCCGGGACCTCTGTGAGGGGAGGCAGTTACGCTGACCCCTACACCACAGGATGTTGGGCAGTAAAAAATAACTCTTAACATACAATATAATACAAAATTAACTAAGATAAGTAACAGAAAGGAAACAAATGGTATCGCAAAATAAGATCATAGATATTATTTAGTAACGAGCAAAAAAAATTAATATTGGAAATTTGTTCGTTAATTGTGGTCTTTGAAGTATGATTAATTTTTCCAATAATGAACAGTTTTTAATTTTATAATATATAAGTATCTATAAGTATTGATAGAAACAGAACTAAAGTAATGGAGTGTGGTCATAAGAAGAGCGGTGTACAATGGATAACTACCAGTTTAGGAAATTGAAGTAGATACATTTTGCAATTTGTGCAGTAAAACCATTGATAGCAGAAGCCCAGTAGATATAAAAAGTCGAATAGCTCAAGGAAGGATAGCTTTCGTAATAAAGAAGAATTTTCTTACAACTGATTTAAGTTTGGATACTGAGAAATCATTTTTAAATGTATTTATCTGGCGGGTGGCGTTGAATGGGAGTGAAAATTGGACGGTCTGGAGTGCAGAGCGGAAAAGAATAGAAGCCTTTGAAATAAGGGGTTACAGAAGTATGACGAAAGTCATTTGGGTAGATCCAGTCATAAATAAGGAAGTTTTGAATAAACCACATTCGGAGGCACGAAAATTAGTTATAGTGGAAAGTGTGTGGGGTATTAATAGAAGAGGAAGGCCAAGGTTAGAATATGTTAGGCAAATAAGGGTGGACGTGGGCTGTAATAGTTATGCAAATATTAAAAGATTAGCGCAGGTTAGATTAGAATGGAGAGCTACATTAAACCAGTCTGTGTCGTCACTTCTGTGGAGGAAAATATTCGCATGAAAGGAATCAGAAAAACGGTTTTTGTAGTATTATTCAGCGATTCAAGAGGATATTAATGAGCCATTTTATACTTTGAGATTAATAGATATGATCACTTTTATTTATTATATATTTTATAATTGTCATCGTAGGGAACTTAATTAACGTTATATAATATTTTTGATATATGCAAGAGATTATTTTTTTTCAAAGTATCGGTATAAGTGGCATTGATTTATTATCTGTTTGAACATATAAATTTTTTATTCGGAATGGTTGACTCTGTGAATAATTTTGTGTAATATTTTTTAGAATTGAAATATCGTTTTGGAATTTATATTGTCAGGCTCATAGCTTTTCTACAGAAAAATAAAACGTCATTTTAATACCGGGAATCGTCCTTCTTTTTATTTGTCTGATTTTACTAAATTGAATTCCCTGTAAAAAAAAGCTTTGGTGCCACTGAATAAAGCATCTCGTCATAATAAATACAAACTAGACATCACAGAAAGGCAGAAAAATATTAATATAGGTATTTCTGTTTCACACTGAAGCATTTATTCTATCAAATTTTTGCTTGACTTAATTCCATCAAAACAAAATTATTAAATTGTCTCAGTTGTACTGCCATGTTTACCAATTTTATTTATCCACATAACTGTTACATTTTAATAAAAAATTGTTAACAAAAAATGATTGGTTCGAACTAATCAGGAAACTAAACAGGAAATCGTCTATCTTGGGTATAGAATAACATGTTTGATCCGTGTAATGAACTATCCTAAAACACGGGTATCATAGACAGTAGACTGTTGCTCAATCCTCTCAACTTATTTACCAGGATTAAGTAGGCTTATCTGACGGCCTGGCTAATGTGCTCATAAATTGGATGGTGATCAACAAGACAAACTTCCTTGAGTAAGCAACACAACTACATTCTAGAGCTATCTCTGTTAATGACCATGTCACGTCAACTAAGTCTTGGGCTTAGCCTTTGATCAACAGCGAATGAAGCGAATAATTTGGTTATAAAATACCGCAGCTGATAGTAAGGTCATATCAACATCCTCTGAATGTTTTAAGTCGATCATAAGACGCTGACAATGGAATGGTTGGAATTATGTTATCAATACTACGTGGAATAAATACGACTCAGGAACTATTTTGCCTGAATATCTCCGTGTACGGATCGAGTTTAAAACGTTTTGTTTGTTTATACTGCATCAAAACTGTCAGAAACCAGTGTAACACCAAAATTAACATTTTTTGAGGAACATAAACACTTTTATCAGAAATTAAACGATTAAAAACTTCCAAAGATTTGGGAAGAAGCAAAATTGATTTCTGTTTCTTATCCCACATTTATTTCATAACAGAATAATTTCAACCTGTAGAGTATTTACTTTGCAAAAATCGTATAGTATAGACGATAGAACGAAAATTTTCCCGGTGTAGATGTCGAATAAATGCGTCTTGGGATTCCAGTCGGTTAAAGTCGTCGAAAGCACGCGAAGTTTAAACAACTGTCCACGTCGTCATCTTCTGGCCGAGAAGCCTTTATCACTTTACCAGAAGATGACGACATGGACAGTCGTCGAAACGTCGCGTGCTATAGACGAGTTTAGCCGGCTGGAACCCCGAGAAACCTTTATCTCGTATAGTATGTGCTAATTTAAAACGGGATATGTTGAATTGTCGCTCACATAAATACAAAACGATTTAAAGAAACATGTTTTTATCATCAACGACAAATATCTCAGTAATAAAGAATTGAATGTGTAAAAATTACTATGGACGGGATCTAAGTACAGTTTAATTGAGTTTCTAAACTCTAAGGGTTTAAAATTGTCGTCTTCTTATATGTTCCTTAAATAGGTATGATTTGTTACTCACTGTATTACTGTAATTATATATAAATTTTGATTATGTATGATACGTTTATGTTTTTACTTCAGAGCGATGTTTTGGATGATATTGAGTTACGGAATCGAAAGATATTAGGTCTACGTACAAAAATATATCGGAGATAATAGTATTGGTTTTGTTATTATTTCCATAATAAATATCAGGATATTAATGTACATATACACTCAGAAAATTTTGATAAACGTCCGTTTAATATCAATGATGGTAATTCAATAATTTAATTTTCGCAACTAATATTTACAGTCATATTTCTATATGTAACCTGCTTCAAGAATACATTGTACAAATTATTCATATAAAATAAATATAAATAAAACTTACTAGGAGAAAATAATCTCTGTAAAAATATATCTGAGAATACAGGCCTTAATAGGACTCGATGCAATCACCAAGTATTAAATTATGTTTCAATAAAAATAAATACATGTGCAATTAAATATTGATAAATTATTTATAATAGAGCATTCCTATAAATTGAATTATTAAATGGAAGAAGTTATAGTGAATTTCATGACTGTAAGAATTTTAAATATGTGTCACTGTAGGTGATAGAGTATCAATCCAGAATTTACTGTGTAGGGGAATGGAACAATGGAGCCGAAAAGCAGAGGTGTCGTTATGAAGCTCTTCATCGTGAGCTGCGACTCTATCCCTGCGCTGAAATAAAGTGGTCGCTATCCTGGATATATATGTGTTTGCGAGAGACGGCCGCAAAATGTGTGCATAGACCGTAGACAGGCAACTAAACTCAAGAGCTGGGGAAGAATTGTGCTCGGAGGAGCCGAGCTTTGTGCTCTCCCGTCCGGTTCCACAAAAACGGAGCCCGGGATAAACACCAAGGCTGAAAGAAAAGCTCCTCGCGAATACAGTCCTTGGGGACGAAATATTTATTTCAGTATCGTATAAGTGAACGATATTTGATTTTATATTCAACTGGATTTTTTCTAATTCATAAAACATTCATTTGTATATCTTTTTATTATATAGTAATATTAATAAATTTATTAGTATTAAGTGAATATACATTACAAATGGCCAATATAAAACTGACACGTTCACTTACATCCAAATCATATACATTTGTGGGACTTTGTAATTTGGTGAAACCACCTATATTAAGAAAAATAATTTTAAACAATTTGATGAGAACTAATTTAGAATTTATTTACAAAGGTATATAACACACTTATTTTAATCACCCCTTGTAAACGCATGACGTTTTAGCATACCAGTAATGAAGTAGTACAAGTCTAGCGTGTTGACTTTATCGTTGCATCGGAGTATGTCGTGCGGTTCAATTTTGACAAAAAAAATTCACTCTCAGTGAGAAATACGTTGGAGTGTATTTTATGTTCCCAGATTACACAGTGAACATATTCATGTTTGATTATTTTGATAGAATATAATGTTGCAGCTTAAAATCAATTTTAGGTTTCCAGCGAGTCTACATTGTGCTGTCAATCTAATTTTCGACAGGGCAATGGCTAGCAACCGATATGATTCTTGTTGTAATTTATTTCAGTCTTTTATTAATTTGAAACAGGAATGCTTCTGTGTTATAGTAAATAATATAATACCATTCAATGAAATTTTGTAAAATAAATTTATAGAATGAAAGATAAAGGAATAAAAAAATAGCGCATGGTTCTTAACGTTAAGTTTATTTTTCGACACAAAGATATTTATTTTAATGAGTTACGTATAACTCGTTGCTTCTGAAAAAAAGTACTGTTTATTCAATAATTTTGCTACACATTACATCAGGTTATTGTACAGTTATCTTCTCTCATAAATTTGATTTTAACATGCCAATATATTCCCCTTAACAAATGAAATTAAAATCCTTTAAGTTCAGAAAAGGAAACTTTCGGCATTTGTATCAAAGTTTTTAAAATAGGGGTTTGAAACGTTAACCAGTTAATCGTAATATACAAAATTGCACCTATAGGTTTGACGCCTGATTCAATAAATAAATAATAATACCTTAGTTTCTAGACAAATTTAATATCAGAACATAGTAAGGAATTAAACGTAGCTGGTCATTTCGATGCTATTTTCTGTCTTTCTCTAACAGCAATTTAACATAGAATGAATGTATTTTATGTTCTAATATTTAAATGTTTACAGTGTAATTTTTTCCTGTATTAAATTTGTCATGGAAACGAATGTCATGTTGCTTATTATGGAGAATGGCAGTTTGATGTTGTTAAAAAAACCTTAGTACGCTCCTATATAAAAGTGACGTAAATTTTAACCAAATCCATGCATCCATCTTGTGAAAATCGAATAATAAAATGCGCAATTTTTTCGTTAGATGTTGACTGAAACCTTTTTATGTATTTACATAACGATATAAAGATTCATCCAATCGATTTGACTGCTATGAAGGGCAATCTGAATTTTTAATTTTAACTTTTCCAAACAGTGTATTAAATTTAAGGTAGGCTCAAACTATTTACCGCTTCACAGAAAATTTTTTTTTTGGCGTTTTTCTGCAAAATTAATAAAATTCCCGTGAAATGGATAAAATCTCTGTAAAATCAGATTTTAAAATGTCCGTCATTTTTTGTCTCAGTATGGTAAATGGTAATTTTGTATTCATAAATGACTTCTTATAGCTTTATAGAACAACGAAACTCATTTCATCAATTTTCTTGTGAATAGCGAACAAAACCAGCGTGACTGACGTACAGGAATTTATGACACAGGAATCTTAAAGACCGATTAAAAACATTACATCCTAAGCAATTAACAAACAAAAATATTATTTATATCACCAAACAGCCATTTTAAGGTCTCTGTTACTGCTGTCACGGCGACTGAAAAGCTGTCAACTTACAAGAAACATTTTGGGTTTCCAGGAGCTTCTGGACATTTTGACAAATTTCCTCTGCACTATTATTGCTTTCCTTCGACTGTTTAGAAAACGTTACATTTATCATACTGGTAACGATGTGATTCATCCCCTAGGAGTAAGAGCGGAATTTGATGATATAAATTTCCATTTTCAATCTTAAGTTCGTAAACCAATTTCTACCAAACTTTATATACACGTTACTTATGATCCAGGAACAGACACTGAGGGGTTCAGATACACCTACCGCCTTTATGGGTGGAGTGAAGGGGTGGAATATAATCACATTTCTAAACGGCCATTATAAGTGTCGAATAAAACTATTTAATTTGGTAGTGTCATATAGAATTTAATTTCAACTCAAAAAGACAAGGGAATGAAGCACTAATATGGTGCGGGTGGTGGTGGAAGGGATTTTCTTAACAAATAGGCCCTAATGCAAAAAAGATGGATATTGGTGTCGATTCTGGGGTTATAGGAGTCACTGAGTTTAAATCTCGGATTAATCATGGTGGTTGATGAAATTTTATGTTCCTCTTCATGTATATGTACACGGTTGAGGAAAGGTTACCCGGAGTAGTTTTTTAAGTTACCGGGAATTTTTTTTATTTTCTTAGGGTACGAGTTATATTTTGATCTCTATTCAGTTAAATGTCGTATTTATTTACTCCTTTAAGGTACCAGGAGTATTTTAAGACTTTATTAGTTTGCGACTATTTTTTGCTATTTTGTTTCATGGTTTTTTATACACTTTTATTTCATTCAGTAGGAGAATTTTAGAATACCGTCAGTCATTTATTTAAAGTTAGATGACGAAGGGTTAGGTCGGTGAGGGGAATGTAAATGGATAAATGTTCCAAACATTGACGGTTAAAAGAAATGTTTACCAAGACGTTAGTGTTGAATCAATTCTTATTCTGGGTTAATTTAAATAAATACCCGGTCAACAAGGGCACGCAGCAAGTTACATGATAAATGGATATGCATTGTATTATAAATTTTAGTTTATGAAAATACAATTGGAGTCATAAATAATTTTCAGTTATTGCATTATTAATATGCGTTAATTAAGTGATTTGTTCCCTACTAATTTTGAAAGAATTTCTAGTTTTATCTTAGGCAAGGCACGCGGGCTGCATTTTTTTAATTCGTACTATTTTAATGTAAAAAATATATTCTCACTCCATCCCGTTGTGACGTTACTCGGAACAGACCGTATCTGAGTCTCTACGCGTTTGAGGCGCCTGCAGCTTACTATTAAGTAAGTTGGACGCTGCGGAGAAAACGAGGGATAAAGGCGGGCGTTAGAGCCACATCGTGAATGCTGCTCGGCGCCCCTCGTTAAAGTGCACCTCATAACGGCCATCTATCAACCTACTAATAAATTCTGACACGTAAAATATTTTTCTATGAGGGTGGCTCAAGATGCCGCGTGATCTTCTTATCCTCCCAGCAATGGTAGAAGACCCGTTAAGTTTTATGTGACGTCTATTTCAGTGAGAACTCGATTCAAGTATTTCGTTCCTTATTGCTTCTGTGGCAGTTAAAGCACAGCCATTATTTGTCTCTGCGAATCTTACTTTATCACTTCTTTCGAACAGATTAAGTAAAGGGTCCTTCAATAAGTATGTCAGAACTTTAAAACGCGACACAATCAAAACGATACGTACTAATCAATATTTATTTATTACGCAATACAACTCCATTGTTGACAATTTACTTACCAGAATAAAATCATTTTAATGCCCTTCTATTTCATTGAATTGTTTTATGAATCCAAAACCCTGTCAACTGTTTGGAAATTGAGCGTGTCATGTCATGGAATGTTTGCGGCTTATGCTCGTAAACCCGCTATTTCACATAACCCCAGATAAAAACGTTCAACACACGATATGAGCAGCCAGTTCACGTTACCACTTCGTGAAATAATTATTCCAGAAACAATGTAGGGGTCTAGTCGCTGTTTGACACGTGGCACCGTCCTGTTAGACATAAAAATTTGTAGATGTGAACACGACGACATTTTCATAATATTGTTTTATGATTTCCACCCACTGTTGAACAGTGTAAGGTTATTCGCCAAGCCCTTTTCAACACGGCTGTGACAACGACTCAATATTTCTAGCAATGTTACCTCCGTTACCATTTTGATTTAGCCACTCGTAGAGCTAAAAGCCTTTACTGCTTAAATAATTTCAGAATGGTATTAAAAATGTGGATATTAGTCTACTAAATTATTTATAATTTTTAAGTCAACAATTATAAACTATATTAAATATTATTAACTTATACGCGACTAAATTGAGCATAATTCTGGTTTGTGAACTAACAAATTTTTCTATTGTGTGTCTACAAGTCTCAATTAGTTCTTAATATCTATAAATTTCTAATATAATTAGTTTAAATCATGAAAAATAATATAATAGTAGGCCTATTCTTCAGGAAAAAGTTTTTGTTTGGCGGTATAATATATAATAATTATCCGGGTCACGACACTCATAAAATCCCATCACATATTTTAGGTTATTATCTACGTCAAATTACAATTGTTCTTTGGATAAATAAATAGATATTTCTTATAATTCCTCATTCAACTCTTTCGAGTTAATACCTTCAGCAACTTTTACAAAAATTATAGATTTATGGATAGTTAAAACCAGAAAAATTATTTAAAAGATAATTATCCATAATGAAAGAGTAATAAAATATGGTATAACGAAATAATAACAAAAGTAAAATAAAATAAACATCATTTGAGTCTGAATTTTATCTGAAATTATTGAACCGATTGATATTTATTCTAAGTAAAAAATTTATAGTAAGTAACGTGTAAGCTAAACAGTATTGATGTATGACTGAAATAAATTATGACTGAAATAATTATTGCATAGTTACCTACCATTAAAGAATTCATTATAGTTCCCATTACTTCATTGATTTACTTCAGATTATATATCACGCTGGCATCTAGAATTTGATAATAAATCATTAAAACTATGCAATTAAATAAATTTGAACTAAATTATAGCATTACTAGGCAACGAAAAAAATTGAAGTAGTATTATTACACTGAATAGAGAATTCATTTTGTTTCGATTCAAGCATTTTCTAGTTAATTTTGTTACATAACTCTTTTCACGTTTAAATTTTACTTGTCATGAAACAATGTTCATTATTTTTCGTAATATACAATAAATAAACTTCTATTCCGATTATTTATGAACATTTGGAGTAATTATTGCAGTTCCTTAAAGAATGGCACATCGTTTGTTTTAGCAAGGAAAATAAATTATTATGTAAAAGCGCAGCTTCCTTCATAAAATGAGTTTTCGGCTGGAGAACCAACCGTCGAGTTAGAGCAGGACGCAAGAGTTTGCATCACACGATCAGCTAAGCGGAAAGGTGATATTGGGAAGCCCCGTATCGTACAGCATCTCTAACACGCACCATCTGACAATCGACCACGGCAGAATTGCCAACCTCGCCATTCACTCTACATGAATATAAAACAGACTGTAATTAAATAAAATCAGATAATATATATATATATATATTGAATATAATATATATATAAATAAATATGGAATAAATTAATTAATTAACGATATATATTTTTTTCAGTCTTCAATAAAATAATATTATATTATACTAGAGTAATTTATACAGTTTATCTAGGTAACAACCGTGCCTCGTTACTTACTATTTGAAAATTAAAACAATTTTCTCTAAAATGTGTACGGTATAAAATTCACTACAGTTTTTCTTTCATTGACACCCTCCTACTTCAAATGCAATTCAGGCAAGTTACATAAATAATTTCCATCTTCAAGTAATATTAATCCATTGACAATTCACTTATTCCCAGTCAAAATTTGAAATATATTTAGACGTTCCTTTAACCCTCTTCCCGTCTTTACTTGGAATTCTTCAAACATTATAGCCTATGTTATATCCTCAGAAAGTAGAAATATGAAAATTAATGTAATATTTTCAGGCCTTTATGAGTTTATCTCATTCAAACCGGCTTACAAAACAAACAAGTTAGTGTTTTATTTATAATTATGAAAAGTGGGTGTATAAAATTTGATATTATTAGTATTTACCATGATAAACGAGTAGCATATGAATAATATAATGCTGGAGAACTGAAATAAATATTTGTAAAAGAACAGAAGAAATGTTATAGAAGCTCATTTTAAGGCACTCGTTAACGTTAAATTCTCATAAAAGTTAGCGAACATATTTTATAAGTATTTTAATTAATTTTTCATCTTTGCATTAAATGCTAAATCATAAAAGAAGTTTTACGTCCACTGTGGGCGGAAAGCAGCTACATTACTTGTCCATGTACCGTCTCAAGCACAACATTTTCAGGAATACCACAGTTAATCTTAATATGGGCTTAGTAAAAAATTCAGCATTCTTTAAGATGCCGAGCACTTTCCGCATCGTGAATTCACCGGTACTGAGTGCAGTGGACAGTTCCCAGAATGCGTAAACACTGAAATAAATAAACTTCCTTCACGTGAAAATTTATAAATTTAATTTTGGGGATCGACATGACCGAAACAGCAACGTGAAATAATCTTTCGAACCCGTAACTCCTACAAATAATTGTGTGAAGGAAAAAATATATTTTTCCACGTTTTTTGTTCGCTTAGCGTGAGGTACAATGAATTTCAGTGCGTCTGTTTGCTGAATTTTTTACTTATCCCTTATTAAGATTAACTGTGGTATTTCTGAAAATGTTGAGCATGAGAAGGTACATGCACAAGTAAGAGATTTCCTCCAACAGTGGACGTAAATATAATTTATATCCTTACAGATACTTGTATAATAAATTTAATATTTGAAATTATAAACTATAAATTGTCTATGTTTAAAATGTATTCATTAGATAAATAAATAGCCAAATAATGGAAAAAAATAAATGTTAAATAAATACGACACATTTGTTTATGGATTTATTTGGCTATTTATTTGTATAATTAGTATACTTTGTAATCTGTTTTACGTTCCTGTAATTCAACGTCATATTAGGCTTTTTCATGCTATAAAAATGGTGCCTAATTAACCTCAGGCAAAAGCATATGCTTTCCTGAGAGTTATGTTTAAAAAGACGTCCATAAGTTGTGATGGATCACCCAAGACTTGCTGCGAAGGCGAAAACCACTTTAAGCCCTTCGTAACTTTTGAATCCTTCTATCGCAACTATTGTTTGGCGTCTTCGCGGTTTTTGGCACATACACCGTCAAATTTTGCTTTTTACAACTTTCCTACAAAAATTATCATGAATTATCACACAAAGTTTCGGCAATATTTACAGCTTATCTTATAAAAATATATTCAGTGTTTAATTTAAAGACGTATAATAGAAATTTTTATGTTAAGTTACGAAATTTGATTAATTTAAATTTTCATTTTAATAATATTAATTGTCTAAAGAAGAACCAAATCAAAATAATGAAATTCATTAAAGTATTACATGGACGTTAAAAATAAATTGTTAAATGAAGGTAAAGTAGGAAAAAATAAATAATTTAACAAATGCTATATAAGCAACGTAAATGTTAAATAAGTGTAAATATTATAAATTTATGTTAATTGACAGCATGTAAATAACCTAAAATAAATGTAATTTTGTAAAAGTATGTATGTCAAATGTAATGCAAATATATAGTCGCTTAATACCTAGACGGCAATATAACTTCAAATAAAACTTCTAAACCGAAGCAGAACAAATGCCAAAGTTCGTATTACAGAATTCCGTTCACTCTTGTTTGGCTGTTTTTTGTATGTGGAGTCTCCCTTATGTCTACAAGTTTGGACGACCAAGAAGCCGTTGTTTTTATCATTAATGAAAGCTCCGGATTTCTTTTCCTCGAAACTTATAATGGATATGTTGTCCGTTATCTTTTTAACGACAGCGAAAAACAACAACATAGTATATAGTTTGATCGTAATTGCTAGAGATTCAGAGAAAGATGTTTACTCCAAAAAAAATTAAATTTTAATAGAAACGTCTGTTCGGTGCTAGTTTGTCAGATAAACGTAGATAGGTCTTTTATATATTTTATAGACTTTGTATGTGTGCTGATAATAATTATAAGCAATTAAGTTTGTTTAATTTTGTGTTCAGTTTTCATACAGTTTGAGATGTATGTCTCGTGCAAATAACAAGATTAATCCTTTCTAAAATATATAAACAGAACCATTTAAAACCTCGTGCAACTAATTATTCGCGCTTCTCCATAATTACTAATTCCTCTTGTATCAATATTCAGTAGATATCCTGTATTTCAGTCTCGGATTATTAGTACGTGAAATGATTTAAAATTATTATTGATTCGACCAATTTAAAATTAATTATTTTACGGTTTTGGAGTCCAATGATGAATACAAAATTAATTTTTTTTCTGAAATTTCTAACCATATTTGAAGAACACTTTACTAATATATAAATTATTAGATGATTTACATGAGTAACGAATTAAAAAATAGTATAATTACGTATAACTTAATTTTTTTTCTTATTTACATCATTTGAACATTTGAAGTTATTTTCCAATTTGTAGACAACCGAGTGTTACGTTACAATAATACGTGAAAATTTAAATCGTATTCTAAAGACAATTCTAATTTGGGAGTTATTTAGTTCTCTTACACCGGAGTTAGTTCACAATATGTCACTGAATATATAAATTATTTTACTATACGTCATATAAACAAACAATTAGTGGTTTAACTAATTAAATAACTAAAACGAAAACGTAAACTTGTAACGGTTATTTTTCCTAATGTAACAGAATAGGTACCTAACATTTAAAATTGACTAGCTATGTTGAAGAGACTTATTACTCAGTTAATACTTATTTGCAGTTTCATTTCCCTACTATTTGGGCACTAGTCGTTACTCGGGTTGTCAGTTTAACTCATCGACATCCATAACCCCAGATTTTATTCTAATCTCGCTTGTTTTTTGCGTTATTTTTATGTAACGCCCTTAAGCGTGCTGCCCTGATATGCCGAAAGAGATTGAATTTATACGAAAAAATATCTGAAGAAGCGCTATCTATCGCATTAACTCTGAAAAGGTTTGTTACGACGAATAAATCGGCCGTTTTAACATGTTTTAAAATCTCCATCCACGTCCACCCGCGACCTTGGGGGTTAAACGACAAGTTGAATGTAATATTTAAACTCAGTGACATCTACAACCGCTGATTCAACTTCAATATCAGCTGGTTTAACGTTATTGTTATGTAACGCTCCTCCACCCCCAACTATAAAGGTGCTCCCTTCCCATTCCGAAAGGGGTTGATGTCATACACTTAAGAAACAGAGAAAAACACTATCAATCTCATTGACCCCGATAAGAAATATATCAAATATAGGACGTTGTATCATGTTTAAAAAAAGCCACCCCGGGTGGTGGTAGACGTGTCCTGCCCCCACGATGAGTGTTACCGGTTCTAAAGGAACATGTGTACGAAATTTTGGTCCAATTTTCTCCAAATTTCCCGTCACATTCCTCCTCCGAAGGTTTTATAGTATATATATAATAGTAATTTTAAAAATCTTCGTTTTCTTATTCTCAAACAACAATCTTTGCTAACTTCAAAATCCCTCGTAAAAAATTTTCATATTTTTTAAAAAAAGATCTTGTACAATAAATAGTAAACAAACATTTATTATAAACAATCAAACATTTAATAGAGTCTCTGTTCTACAGGTAAATGACGTAACACAAACTTCATGTAATTCGTTTCGAAACGACATGTTGCAGTTGTAGACAGAAACATTATCACGTTTTCATAAAATTTCATTTAATTATTTTAATAATTCATCTGAAACTAGATGTTATTCGAAATGTCTCTATTTCAACCTATATTTCTCTTCTCCATTCTAACACTTTAGCAAGTAATTCCCTCCGCTCCTATTATCTATTCTTGTCGCCCGTTATATTTACTTATTATATTACTGAATAGTGTGGAGAATAACTTGAAAAACTATTATCAGATGCACTAATACATTCTGTCTATGCATTGTTTTATTTGAATTCCTTTTTACACGAAATCGCTTCATGACAGTCGAGATCAGTAATTGCTATATAGGAAATTGTTTTATATACCTTTAAATATTTTGGTTGCGAGTTTAAATTAATTAAAATTAAAATTCGTTAAGTAAATTAATCGGTTAAATTCGTAATTTGGACCAATAGCTATGCGACGGCTCTTAACTCTTATTCCACGATGTTTGTAATTAGTTTTCCAATCTGTCTTCGACTAAGCACACTTCACACCTAAGACGTTGGCGGAAATGAGCATCGGATTTGCACAGAATGGCTGTGTTGATTGCTTCTCACCTCGTAGTTCCAATCTATTTACTTGCTGTGCCCATGCGTCCCAAAGTGGATTAAAAGGAAGGTTATAACATTTTACTTCGAATTTGTAGTTATTGAAATTATTAATTTTACAGCATTCTTATGATTATTTACAAAAAAATAGGAGAGATATTTTTTTTAAAATTATTGTAAAACTCCACAATTTCTGAAACAATTGGAAACTGTTGGTCTAACTCATATTTATGTAAACTTTTTTCAGAATAATATCGATATATATATAGGTCTAATGTTATGTTATAAAAGCACTGAACAATGATTTTAAATTGAATTTATAAATTTAATTTATATTTCTACTCAAATGTTCAACATGAACATTTTAAACAAATATATAATGAATTTGAAACTAATAAAGACGTTTTTATACTTTCATGAACTTTTTCGTTGTTCTTCAAGTGGAGAATCGTGTTTTAGTACCTCGGGGCAGTGAAAATTCAAGGCAACGGAACTCGTGTAGGTTTTGCGAGCTGTGAGATCACTGAGTCGTGTTGTCGTAAAAGAGTCGAGACACCGTAACTTGTGGTGTTGGAGTTAACCCCTTTATTTCTTCAGAATCTCTGACAGTATCATGTTACGTTCATTTTGGTAGACAAAACACTATTGCATCGGAATAACAAATATATTGAAACAGCATTGACGCAATTTGATTTGAAGAATAGGTTGTTTCGATATGATTACTTGAGTTGTGGTTAATGGACAAACTTTTTGTCTTCTACAGATTATTTCAAATCTTTAAGTTTTTCAGCCTTGTATCCTTATTTAGGATCACTGAGTTGTTTGAAGCTGATAAACATATTCGCAATCACCGTTGAATCTCACATATCCTCTCCCAAATTTTGGTGAAGTTACGCTTCCAGAGATATCTCGGCGAGACGTAGCGACAAGTAGCTAATACAGGTATGATTCTCATATAAAACCAGAATTTCAATCAACATATTTTTATTTCACAAATATTACAGCAACGCCATACTTTTTACAAAGGATTTGGCACAATTCGGTCAAATTTCACAACACTTCAAAATTAAATTAGCACATTTAACAGAAACCAAAAATTTAACAGCGTCATCATTCCATCTATCAAACCAACAACATCTCTTCTTTACTAAAAATTCTGAATATGGTCCATTATACTCCAATTCACTTATTCTCTAGTAGAGCTTATTGGCTTGCTAAGCTTAATATTGAAAGAGTAGATAATAAAAGACTGATTCTCACAGATAATTACATGAAAACACACAATTTTATCCATATATTGTAATGATAATTTAATGTTATGTTCTAAAATTATAGATTAAAATTCGTGAAAGTTGGTAAAAGTTCCAGTAAAATATATGACTTTGCATTTATGTTTCCACAATAAAAATGTAAAAAAATCTAAATCGTTATTTTATTATTTTTATCGTTTTTAATTTATTCCTAGTGACAAATAAACAACATAATAATGCCAAAGATCGAAGACTTTCCCGGTGTATTTGTTGAAGAAAAGGTTTTCGGGTGCTAATAATAATCTTTCACGAATAAATTCTCTTTACAGATAAGTATATTTATTTTTTTATATCACGAGGGCTATTCGGAAGGAAATTTTATATTCCTTATAAAACACAAACCATCAATGATGTTTTCCAAAAAAAAATTATTTTATTTCTTACATGTTTCTGTATTTTTATACATAGTTTCCATAGTTTTTTAAACGTTTTTGCTTTGGTGTTCCTCAGTAAGCAGCCTCCAAAATGCGGACAATTCGTGAAATTGCAAACTTTTAGCGACAAATTAAACTAATGGCTAGGGCTCTTGATTTTTTGGACCGATATTATAAGGAATATAATCAATTTCTAGGTAAGATTGTCACAGGGGCGAGACGTAGATTTCTCACATGATCCTCGCGATGACGAGTTGAAAGAAGCAGTTAAAGTTTGATTTTGCTCACAGGCGGCAAACTGAAGCTTGTAGAACGTTATGACAAGAATTTAATTTTTTTAAAAATATGTAAGGTATTTAATACATAAGTTTTTTTAAATCAAAAACTGTGATTGTTTGTTTTATAAGAATTTGTAGCTTACTTTCCGAATAATTCTCTTATAATGAGCGCGTTTTATGAATCACCTCAGACAAAAATACATCTAGCAATAAAATGCTCATTGCCAGTTCCTCTACGTTACAGTTTTACTTGACAATGTATAAATTCAAAGAATAAATAAAATTATAAAATTTCACGTTTAAACGTCAGTACTATTTCTGACTCTTTTTCGGACACCTTTATATAAATATCAATATAAATTAAAACTGATAACACTTCATTCGGATGAAAATTTAAGAACAGGCATTACCAAGTAAACACTTCCAAATTATCTCTGCGTATATTGAACGTGTAAAAATTCTAAATTGTAGTGCACTCTTGGTTAATGTGACCATTAAAGCAGCGTCCGTGGAGCTCGTCGAAGCAGAGAAAAAGCAAGAGCGTCGCCACTTTGCTTATAAAGCTTGATGGGGGCTTCACACGCAACAGAATGTTAACATTCATTATGCCATCTACTCCACGTGTACTGCCAGCACATTAACACAAATTCAGATGAAACGAGTGCAGAGTTATTCAATAGTAACAGGGAGAGAAAACATAAATTAGGACGTAAGCTTTTACTGAATTTCTTTGAGACATAAATTAAATATCAAAGAGCGTAAACTCATTTTTTGGTAACTACGTTTTGAATCATTATGAAGGCATAAAATATAGTAGTAAGTGAGTTAGTGCTGATGTGATTATAATAAGCCAAATCACAGTTTGTATATCAAGCACGAATATCGTTTTCAGAGGTTCAGATAAAATGATTGCCATATATAATGCTTGGAAATATTTGAAATTGAACATAGTATTTTTTTGTTTAATTTTAATAGCAAGTAAATTGTGAGAACTGACTGATAATATTTTTACAAAACGAAAATACTTTTGAATGTAATTGTAAAATGGGAATAAAAGGAAATGATATAAAGATTTATCTTAAACAACTCAGTAGGCATTGTCTCTAGTAATATATATATATATGTATATATATAATATATATATATATATATATATATGTATATATAAGTGAAAGTTAGTTCTTAATTACATTTCAGAAGTGAATCAAGAATGCTAATTTACGCTCTGCGAATACGATACAACGTATTTAGCCAGGTACATGCTGTGACTTCATCGAGGCAGTTTGTGTTTACAGCCCTCGGCTCGCAAATGTTTACCTTCTTTATCGCATCTCGGCAAAGACTGATCAACATGGCCAACCGATGAGCTTTACATTTTAATGATATTGTTAACAGATGTGTTTTATGCTTTTGCTCTGAAAATGTTTCATTTGAATTCAGCGTAGATATCATCTTGCATCTCTAAGCATACGTCCGTAATGCGTCTTTAAGATTGTGGACAGTGAATTAAGAAAATAAAAAATAATTTATATGTATATTGTAATAATTAAATATGAGGCTTTATTGAATTTAATTTGCCCCACGTTATAGTAGCCAAAATGTAATAATCAACAATGAGGCGTTATTTAAATGAAATAATCAACAAGAATTTAAAACATATAATTATTTATTTCCACTTTGTTGCTTTAACTCACAAACAATTACAATTTAAAATTTTAGATCTCAGAGTCTCTACTGGGTTTGATAATGGACACAACAAGTTGTTTCAAAAAAACTTATTAACACACAGTTTATTATTCACCTAGACAATATGTCGATAGGAAGAAATTAAAAGAAAAGAAATTAACTCTGATTGACATTTAAAATACAACGAAATCTGACTTCTATCCTTTAATTACGTTTACATAAATCATTATTTTTGTATTTTGTTACTTACATCTGTCCAGCTGGTTCCAGCATTCCTTTTTGTTTTCGGGAGTACACTATTGCAAAATTTTTACACTGATTCTAATATCGGCTCACAGATTTTACACTCTTTAAGTCAACCTTGATAGGCTCCCAGGAACTCGGATGATCCTCAGTTTTGTCAGCTATCTGGTGACCGCTTGCCTTATATGAATCCTGTGATTCATTTATTTGCTATTTTTTTTACCGCTTGGGACTTAAATTGCAACTTTACTATTCCTGGCTGGCTACAGACCTACACTGCTGCACTCCTTTTCTGGCTACTGATAGACGTAAAAACTGCTAACTTAGCGATATTTACGGGATAATACTTCCGTGAATGTTTTTACTTTGTCTTAAATTCACAACTTTGTTTAATGATACAGTAAACGACGGCTAGTCTCTGCTCTAGTATCATTTGTTCCGTCCTCCGAAATGTCCCGTCACCAACTGAACTATCGTAGTCTCGAGTTTTAGCGCGCATACGCCATTTTTGACTTTCCGACAAAGCAACAGAGTTTTAGCTCCATTGTTGTTTGGAAGCTCCTGCCGCTACAATTAAATTTTATGTCCAAACAATTAATGTCCTAATTAATTGGCATTACAATATATATCTTTATATGTTATATCGTACTGTTTTGTATCCTCATGTGAACTTTACAATCTGTACAAATGTTATTACCGTATTGTATTTATACAGTTTACAAATATAGATAAGATAATATATATTAAAATATAATACCTGCCTTGCCTGAGCGTGTATTTGATAGTACAAACATATTACTTTTATACTATTTTTAATAGTGGAAATAAAAATTACAAAAAGTTGAAATTTAGAAGAAAAATAATAATGAGAACAAAACAAGAGAATACCGTTATATTACTGTTAAATCTAGATCTCAGGAGATAAATACCTTATATATGGAATTTTTTTCCATTCAGCGTTAATAACTACGAAAAAAAATATACAGCATGTTAAAATATTACTTTTAATAACAGTATTCTATTCGTCATTAACTTATAAATTTTGAAACTATGTGAGAAGTAAACGATTGTAGTGTTCTGAAACGTAAACAATTGGAAATCCTGAGAGAATGACGTTTGTAATTTAGGTGCAACAGAGATTTGTAAGGGCTGACAACGGAAGTAACGAGAAAAAAATATTTATAGCTTTTATTTTCTTTATGACTTTACCACTGTCAAATTTCTAATTACGCTAATAATTCCGTTTCTCAGGCCAATTTCGGTATCTGATTATTCTTTTGATGTATTTCTATCTACTACTGTAAACCTTTTATAAAAATTTAATTAGAACACTATATACTACTCTCATTTGACTTATTTGTTTCTAATTATTCAATTCCTCCGTACTTTATTTCTGATTAAATTTAAATTTATGGTTCATATTATTTTATACTGCATGAATTATCTGAACGCCTGCTCTTGATATTATACTATCTGCTGCATAAATCCCATATTATAACGTACTAGTAATTCTGTAAAACGATATTACTTTTTTCCAGATTATTATATCTTCATTAATAAAATAAATTCACCACATTTTATATAACACTCGTATTGACTTTCATACATTCACATTAACTTCATATCTTAATTCATTGTTTTAAGTACTGCATGATATAATAATATTTTATTTTTCATATAAATTCTCTTTTACGGTTACAGAAAAATCCTTATTTTCTTGTTAAACTCTTCAATAAATATTAGAAACGGATATTTATTTGAAAAGTTTCATTGTTTTAAATAAATTACTTTCTTTACAATTGTTTGTTAATCAATACCGGCCTCGCAGTGTCTGTGATCTTTCCTGTGTTAAATTTGTTTAATATGTGGACTTCTATCTTTGTTTGTTTCCAATTCGACAGAGTGCAATCAATTTCGTTCTTTGTGTCGCCGCTTGGGCTCTCCGTTTATTGTCTGCTTTAAAGGTTTTGTTCACCATAAAGAATATTTGGAACTCATCTAATTTAACCACACTTCCACTTCGTTCATTTTATCGTCCAATTCCTTCATTTTCGTCAAAATGGTCATTTTATTGACTTCTTCCAACATTTCACTGAAGAATCGTATAGTATAATAGAAAGGATATTCCTCAACTTTCGGTATGTAGCAGAATTATTCACAAAACTCCTCGATTTCTTCTTCTTCTAAGTGGTAATATTGTGAAATGGTTTCACGAATCTCTCTCTCTCTCTCTCTCTCTCTCTCTCTCTCTCTCTATATATATATATATATATATATATATATATATATATATATATATATATATATACACATATACATATCAAGGTTCAGTTTTATGGGAGAAGAACGCTCTTAACCTCACTGTAGCATCTGTTCAAAATAATGTCTGTTGTTTTCCAATCGAGAATAGATTCACGAACCACCTTGTTTGACTTGTACATGGGTTAGGGAACCTGAGCGTTCAAAATTTTATTTTATTTATTTCCTAGTTGAACGTGAGAACCAGTCTGCTTGTTTCCAGTGTTTCAGTTCAACGCAAGGGCACATTCAAAGCTTTTCACCCCACAAAAAGGCAGTGACTACTTGATGCGATTGAGGGTGTTGGGGTGAACACAGTAATATCTCTAGAAGTGGTCGAGAAGACAGTCTTATAATTGACCGAGCAGCGCAATTGCTGGCCGCCATGACGGATGACGCCATTTCCGAGCGCTGTTGCCACGGCATCAGTCACTTTGTTAGGGCCCGACAGCGTTGATTACATTCGCTGCTGTGGGCCTGCTCCAACAAAGCCCTCTCTTCCAATTACTCTTGTCTCTATTTGTATTTAAGTTGAAATCTCTCCGGAGATAATAAAGGCAAAGCAGAAATTCCTGTTAGTCTTGAAATGTCTTTCTGCAACGTTTTTCTTTATTTGTTCCTTCATTGCTTTCTCTACTCTTTGAAATTCTCGCAAGTATTCCTTCTTTTGTAAGTAATAGCTCAAACAGCGCGGTCTGACACTTTGTACTGTTTAAACATTTTTACTATCAACATACATATAAGCATTTGAACCTGTAAATTTAACCGTAAACAGGTTTCAAATGAAATTGGGTTGTGTTACAAACCTCTTCTTTATAATTTTCTACTCATTGTAGATTGAGAAACCCATGGTCATGAGAACTTTCGTAGTTTGGAACTATTTTAGGAAAATATTCGTAGAAGATTAGTTGCTGAAATAAAACTACAGTTAAATATAAATATTATACAAAATGACACTTTAATTACATTTTAATGCACAATGGTATTTATAGAAGGTGAAACACTTATCCTACAAGTACGTAAACGTAAAACGAACGGAAAGGATACCTCAACGACAATATTTTTTTAAAATAGAAGGTATATACCTTAGGTTTATATTTAAATACAGTAGGCCACAAAGTGGTATTTAATCAAATGTGTAAATTATTAATTAAATATAAGAAGACATTTAACATTCAGTGCTTATATATAATAGTTTTACTGCAATAATTAATTGAATATTATGAGCACTAGAGTTCCATTACAAGGGAAATAAATCGAAATAGATTTGGTCATGTACGCATTTTGCTAACATGTTAGTATATTTAGGCATTTAATAATAGCTTAGATTAGTACACCAGACATATGAATTAATTATATCTGGAAATTTATTTGTTATCATTCTCACCATCTCTATGTATTTCTCAATGATATATTTAATAACATTAATTTTATTTCTCTTATTTATGTTAGCTTAAGTATTTTAAATGATTTAATTTATTTTCTTATATTATTTCGTGAACGAACAGTTACTATACCTGACGCTTGAAAACTACATTTTTTTGTAATCCCTGGTTTATTTTCCTCTTATATTATTCTTTCACAGCTACAACACAAAATACAAAGACATCATCCACCAAGAATGAGACATATTAGACCCTTTTTAGATTAAAGTTTTATCCAAATTACCATTAAAAATTTAAGTGATATTATTCTACTCAAAGATAATTAATTTTAATTTTGTTGAAGAATTTATAATAATTTTATTTTCTCCTAGAGGGGGAAATAAAGTCCTTCCTTCCCACAGCACTTCCACAATTAAGTCGAGGCGGAAGTTCAACAGCAAGAAGCTGAGAAAGCTCCCGTAGTTGTTCAGCTGCGGTGGAACAGCTCTGTTCTTTAGGGGAAAAATACTGCGTGGCACGCGAACCGTGAGCGAAACTTGTGTACCGCTGTTTGAACAGCGGAGGACAAGTACGCTTCGCAAGGTTGGCAGCAGTGAACAGCGGGTCTTAATTACTCCAAAGCAAACATCGCAGATGATCGAAGTCAAACAGCATCTTGGCAGGATTCATTTACATAACTTCTGTACACACAGAACTATACTGGGTAGAAATATAAAATATCTTAATTCTTCTGTTGTGCACAAGATCACAAGAATCACACAAAAAATAAATGGAAAAAAGGTTTCTGTTATTATTTAAACAATTATCAAGAAAAAATATAAATAGAAAATGAGTAGACCAAACATATCTGACACAATCTTTAATCATTGAATTATCAAACTTTTTGGGTCAATTTAGTGTTACTGACATTAATTAAAAGGTGAAAATTTCAGAGAAAAGACGCAAACTTAATGTTATGTAAAAAAACTTCCTTTTATTAATGCGAAAAATTGATTTAGCTGTATATTAGGATCTCCTGGTTGATAATTAATACAACATGCAAAGATTCTATCTTATGCGATAATATATTTTATTTAAAGAGATTTAATGATGTGTAAATCTTATAGATTTACAATGTGCTCTAAGTCAGAGAAAAAAATAGTTTATGGAATATGTCATTGAGAAACACTAGTTATATCGAAGTTCATAAGTTTTAATACTTTCAAGATTAAAAATTTACAGTTTTACATATAAATGAAGAGAATAAATAGCACTTGCAAAGCAGTCCACTGTGCTTCTATATCGTAAATAAAACAAGAAATCGGATAGTGTAAATATTCTAAACGTGGGAACTTATTTTCTTGTTTGTTGAAACAATTACATTTTGATAAATTTTATACATTAAATTTATATAACATGTATAATTATTTTCAGTGGTAAATAATAATCTGACGTGAAGATTTTAGTGATTTACTGCTACGGGAAAAGTGTGATTATTGGAGACCCGTCTCTGTAAGTTGGTATCCCTGTCATCGTAAGCCCCGCAGCTCGCTTCCCTTGGCGCATTTATCATGGCAACCCCTTCCTTCATTCTGCAGAGCTCGCAGCTCAGGCCTGCGATCACATAATTTATTTTCTATGCGCCTGTATGTGTACACGCCCGCCAGCCGCAGCCTGCCTCCGCTCTAATGGCGTCCGGAGGGGGTGAGTATATAGTCGATGCTCCATATCAAGGGCAAATTATTCACAAAAGGTTTCAGTCCTGTAAAATTGAAAAAATGTAATTTTATAAAAGTCTGCAG
This sequence comes from Zhengitettix transpicula, assembly GCA_037074705.1. NCBI lineage: Eukaryota > Metazoa > Arthropoda > Insecta > Orthoptera > Tetrigidae > Zhengitettix > Zhengitettix transpicula. Next base: position 199,595,036 of record CM073590.1, read on the forward strand.
ATGAAGCTCATTATCTAACAAAATTAATACTTAAATCCTTATTCCATGGTGGTGAACGTAAACTTTGTTGTCCCGTTACAACATATTTTTTAACACATATCACTTCTATCATATACTTAATATCACATCGTGATGTTATCTGACATTCACGACACTAAATGGATGAAGTGTATGTAAGAATATCTGTATGACATGTAATATTTTTCAATGCATAAGCTTTCACACTAACATGTTACAAAACATCTCTCAGGGTGTGGACGCATATTAAATTATTTGGGTGTCAGCGTTAGCCTATTAAATGATTTATTGTAATTTTGAATTTACGTTATTAATATTTTTAACACGAGAGAAACTTGGCTATGAATTACAAAAATGACTGAAACGATCAGGAAAATTTTTTTCTCCTCTCTTTGATACTGTATTCATCTGGAATTCCAGAAACTATAATTTAACCAGCACATTACAAAATTTTTACATTTTACGTGTAAATATATCAACCCAGTGTAGTCTCCAAAACATTATTTGAGGCTTATTGTGTCACGATTGTCGACTTTTTTGCAATTATTTCCTTATTATATCTATTTAGCCTTTCATTTTGTCAAATACTTTCGATGCTTTATAATTATTTCCAGTACTGAGAATCACATTCCGTGTCCGTAGGTATTACTTAAGTGACGGAGACCCGTGAGAACTCTTCACAATGAAGGTATCGTGATTGCTAACTATTGCCTTGAAACACTCTAGTAGGCTTTTGCCTCTTATGTTTACTTGAAACTAGAATCTAAACATAGTCATTGATCTTAATCTTTAAAGGACTCAAAGACGAGATAGGTGTTACATTTTGGTGGAATACCCAAATCGTTATTTCTGTTATCCAATAGACAGATTGTACCAATAACTGAAGTAGAAACGCCATAAATGAGTTTAAATACACGCTTTTTTTTTCCAAACCGAGCTTCCTACTCCAATAAATGTATTATTAACGAAACTGCATTACGTAAACTCTTAATTGGTGCTGTTTTTAGTACATTTTACGTATTTCGTAAGTTTTTTCTCTTTACAAACTTTAACATCTTATTTACAGACAACAAAGAACATATAATTCTTTGCCCCTGTGAACAAGAAGTTTCCAGATTTTATACCAACTTCTTTTACGTAGAGGAGATAGAACCATATAACTAATTTAGAGTTCAAAGCATGATAGACAATTATTTGAATTTTACTTTTTTACCTCATCTTCCTAACCATATTTTTATATATACCTTAACACTTTAACAATCTGAATAATTTTTTAAGGGAAAGTTGCACTGATTAGTTAAATCAAGAGTTCAGTATTTAATAATCACACAACAGGATGGTTATATTACTTCGGAGACGGAAAGAGAGCTTGAATTTTAAATAAAATTAAAATTGCGTGTATGTCAACCGCATAAATTTTATAAAGTATGTAAAATAATATATTTTGAGTAAAAATTACTAACAGGAATATACTTTTATTAATAATAAATAGAATGTTGAATCGAAAAAATAAAAAACAGGAACGAGAGTATTGGTACGGAATTAATGGCAACGTAAAATACACGTCCGTAAAATTTGAATTTGTCTGACATCTAGTGTTAGCTTCTTCGGCAATACCTTCGTTCCTTATATTTTTACCTGTGAAGAAGTGAACGATAAGCATTTGCACTTCAGTTTCGATTACACGCAATACACGTCTACGAGCATCTTCCTTCAGAACAGCATAATAATAATAGCATTAAAATTAGATTAATATCCAGATTATATGGCAATAAATTTCGTATCTATAAAACTAACGTTTATTATCAATTATTATTTATTATCAATTTATTATTAATTATAATTATAAATAAAATAGTTTAAGATTTTCCTTATTTCAATAACTTAAATACGCAATTTTGCGCTAGTCACAATGGTTATTTTTCTATTTTCAGATAATAAGCAGATGACCACATCGATCTAACCGCAAATTATTAGAGATCGATGGTAAGTATGTTTACTCCAATCAATAAAATATTTATATGTAACAATAATTTTACTCAGTTATGAGACTTTATTTACACAATTTAGATATCGGTTCTGCGAGCTGAATATATTTCCCATTCTTTAATGTTAAAAGAACAACTTTGAAAATAATTAGAAGCATTGAAATATGAAGTTTTAATTACAACCATCTAAAAGTTACCTATTTATTGTTGAACTTGTTTCATAACTTTGCTGAGTTACCGTACAGAAAGCCGAATGAATGGTATATCTATTCCGGAATGGTAAATATTCTGGTCACATCCGAATGTAATATTATCCTACATTCGTGGAAGTTCACAAGTTGCTCGTGGCTGAAAACTGGGTGGAGAGGATGGGGTAGGTGGATGGCGCTCGAGATGAATTCCATTTCTTTTTTTCTCTGTCCAGCAAGTAAAAGACGCCCGCGACTCACCGGAAGGAAGTTGGACGTGCAAATCCCCCCGCACGTCGGCTTATTGCTTCCGGCCAATATGGCGCACGGGTGGCATTAGCGGCGTTATAGTATAGCAGGTGAACTTTCGGGACCTCAGATAAATCTCTATCGTGGATCGCTTAGGATCCCCACCTGCCCTTGGACTTTGCACAGTACTTCGAATACGGTGGTACGAACATCGATAATTTAAATCGACGTACAGATTTATATATGGAATGAGGTTGTTCTGCAGTAATTTAAAGGTAAGAACATTTTAAATGTTTTTATTTCAGTACCTTGCTCTCAGACCCAAGTCACAGAATCTGTGATCGCGGGAAACAAATTAAAAAACTGGTTAAATATATTCTGAATGCGATAATAACTGCATTTTAATATTTTTATCTCCTTATAAAACCTAAATTGTATTTACTGATATAAATAAATTTAGTTTGGTTTCTTCACATAATAGTGAAATAATCTATTCGCTACATGACGTATAACATTGATGTAGTTTCATGAAGTTATTTCTATACGCCTGTATATTTTAAATTGAATAACTTAACGTAATTATAATTTAATTAATAAAGTTACATGTTTCGGTCCAAATATGAACCTTTATCAGGGTTGTGAAAACATGTGGCTTTATTAATTAAATTTTAATTTTAAAAGTGTGTTTTCGGTTTTTCATATATTTGTTCCGTGAAGTGTCAGCCGCAAAATTATTATTAAATATTATACTCCCGTTTTTCATTTTCACCTTCACTTTCCGCTCAAAACACATTTATCGGTGTGTTAATATCTTACGCATTGAGTAAAATCGTTTTGTGTTAGAAAAATATACAAAAAATCATCTAGAGAAATATAAATAAGACCAAAAATACAACTAGTTGATCAAAAATTCTTGGAAACCATCACAAATATTTGTTCTTGAAAATATATCATATGACCCTTTATCTTGCGTCACTTTTGTGTTTCATGTCGTATTAACAACTAATTTAAAACTGGCTTTGCGGCGTTGCCTCGTGTATCTCTGTACCGGCCATATATTCAAGAATTCTGAGTAACTGATGACATGTGCTAAACTAAGCATAGAATGCAGTTACCTGGTTAGTACAACTAAGTCATTTGCATACTGATATTTTGTGTTTTAGAAAAAACTACTGTTTCTATAAAAAATTCTTTTAAAAGCGAAAATTAATTAAAGACACTGTAAAACTAGGTATTTTCAGACAACAATATAAATCTTTTTGTAGATATGTATCAATTACTTTTCTTTATCAGTCGTCTCCGGTAGATGAAGTATATTTAAGAGACATGATCAACAAAATGTACTGAAATTTCATGTTTATTGCAAGAACTCAAATTTAGAATAAATGACAGTGGAGAACTGTTTTTAAACGCTTCGCGGAAAAACAATTGAATCGTGCAGGAAATTGTGCAATTACACCCGATCAAAAATAGGCTAGAACAAAGAAAGCTTACATGTGCCGAAAATGCAACTCTGTTGTTCTAAATCACTCGGTTGGCGCACTCTAAGCAATTGTCCACGATATCGCGTGAATGGCTCAATAATGGAGCGAAACCAAACACTCGAATGCGTAATCCCTCAATGTCACATAAAGGATGACAAAAAGACTGTCATCCCTACAAATAACAGGTACTAATTAGAATACGGCAATATTTAAATAAAATTATTAATACTGAACATAGAAGATTAGGTAAAACTTAGTTGACATGAATAAATTAAAATTTCTATTCCATTGTTAAATTTAAAATATTAATAATAAATTTTATAGTATTTGAAAACGTACGATACAAACTATAAATGAAATAACTCAGTCTATTAAAAATTATTATGACTAGTTTTCATTTTATTATTATTTTTTTATTGTGTAATGAGGCTATCTATCACTACATCGGGGACATTAATTTGTTCAATTTTACAGATTAAATAAAATTAATGAAATGAACCGTTATAAACTGATTACAAGCTGAATGTCAAGGTTTTTAGTACAAAGTACAAGTAAACTTTGTGTTTGAATGTCACTACGATGTCCTCAGAGCTGTTTAAATCTTATGCACTGATATATTTAAGTTTTACAATTGTTTGCGGGATAAAAACACTAACAAAACTATTGTTATATGTAAAATGAAAAATTTACGTCTCTTTTGAAAATTAATATGATAAATAGCCAAATACAAACAAAATAAGTGTCAACTTCATTGTGCAGTTGTGTCGCTCTATCCTCTTCTTTATAGTTTCCTTAGTACCTGGAGGCTTCCAGAAACTTTGTGTGGTATTTATAACATCTCTTTTGTCTGTATTAGGCTACTTTTTCTTATTATTGTTATATTTATATCGATGCAGACAGATTTGTATTCTAAAGGTTATTAATATTTTTACTTTACCTGGAAAATTTTATTTTAAAAATCATTCAAAACTATAGGTTATAAATTAAAAATAAAATAATGTAACGGACTTATATGGACATGTTTTTACACAATTTACTGTCAGATAACGAGTGCAAATTTTATTGTCTAATATTAGGAAACGAAATATTATCTTGTAGTATGTTATTCATGAAAAACTGGTGCAAATGCACCTAATAAATTCTGAATTCATAAAGTGATCCTTAACCAATTATGTAAATTTCACACCCTCATTTTCAATAATATCCTTAAGCGAGAAATAGGAATCATTATTTATAAATACAAGCAACATTTTTTAGGTATCTTATATGTGGATTATATTATTCTACCAGTTCCTGAAAAATTGTGACATTACTTCAATGGTGGCTATATGTATTCTTCAGAAGCCTCGTTGAAACAGATTTTCCTCATAACTGCTTGGTGTATAGTAGATCACATTATCTTTCTTCCTCTTTTATTTTCCAACTAAAACAACCTCTCTGTAAAAGATGAGAAAACGGAAATACAGCTACGAAATTTCGTTCAAGTTAAATCTCGTGTACAATATAATTTTGGAAAGGTATTATATAAAAATTACCAACAAATTCTGTGAAGTATAGATATCGTATTACTAGGTAGAACGCAAATATAGTTGATTATGCTACGTTGTTTCATCGCTATTTTATCAGGAAATATAATTCTGAGGTTCCACAAAGAGACCAGTCTTTGAAAGAAGATCCCTTTTACGAGAGTAATGAATCGCAAAAGAGGCTCCATTAATAAAATTTGTTTCAGACACTCTGAGTGATGTAGAACACCTTTGCTACATCGGAACTTTCATTTAACTTATTCTCACATAGTTATAGTATTTTAAAATAGTTTTCTACCAGTGTCCATTGTATATTTGTTTCCATTAACCATTATATATTTATACAGAAACACCATACATTTAAACTTAATTTAAAATTTTTCTATAAAGAAATTAAAACGCACAATATATTTTTCTGCAACGAAAATGGTATATAATATATTACTAAAACAACTTGAAAGTAATTAAATACGCAATAAAGATATTTATTTATTATTACGCAGAATAATATTAAACAATGGTTTCAATACTTGCTGAATATAATTAGATACGGTCAATTATCTAGAGTATGTGTTAAGTTTTAGGAATATTTTTTCGTATTTAAATGTCATATGACGTATTAGTTACTTGATGATGAAGCTACAATTTACTCTGCAATTAATTAGGAAATTTTTTCATATTATTCATCATAATTTGTGTAATATATTTTAGCTTATAACTAAATTAATACATAATCATGTTTTAAATATGTGTTTATCATAATTATATCTTAGTACTAATTGCTATAACATCAATTATAATATAAAAGTAATTTCACAGTTAGTGTCAATTTTGAGCTATAAAACTACGAGTGAATGTTTATTGCATGAAATTTATTTAAACTGTCAGCCTAAATATCCAGAAGACATTTACTCTTTTATTCTTCAAGATGTAAATCAAATTCTTGACTTCATTGCTAAAATTACGTTTCTAAAATTCCATACAGTAGTATTTTTAATCTTTTCTCAGGTTTAATCTTATAACTGCATTTTTAATAATACAGATTTAATTTCTTCGCATATTACTCACAAAGTTATACTAACTTGATTTTCAGTTAATATGAGAAAGATTATTTACCAGATTGTTGACTAAGAATGTTGCCTTGTTTATTAAAATATCTTACGCCAACAAACTTATCTGATAAGTGATAGTCCTCTATTTACACTGATCACAATGTGAGCAAAATATTTTTTAAATTGTCACTTCACGACAGTTGTTTGATTACAGAATATAATTTGTTGATATAGGACCAAAAATAGTACATATTCGTAGGAATATTTTTATTTTAGGATTTTGTATAGCCAGAAGTGTGAAGCGAAATTATGACGGAACGGATGTAATAAGAAAAACATCTTAAATTTTTTAAGATAATAATAAAAAATAATAACAATTTGGACAATGTCAGATATTAACATCAGAAATCAGAAAAGAACTAGTCATTCACAGGTAGAATAGGTAGACTGTACAGTCATACACGCTTTGACTTGACTGTCACAAGAATAACCTACTGATCTCTGAGCTACAAATGCTTCAGAGAGAAATTCAGTGTGTATATAATAGAATAATTTTGGTTTCAAATAGTGGAATAAATGGATAATCGATTAAGTTCTACGTTTATAATGGCAGTTTTAACATTCTCTCCCATAGCATTTCCAAAATATATTGTGGGTAAACGCTCCAACTGTTTTAAAAGTTGAAATTTTATAAGAATTATAAAATAGGACTGGAATTATTATTTAAAAAGTGACTCGGAGACATTCGTACTGGTTAGTACCAAGACTCTGGACAGGAAACGTGTAAAAATGCACAGAAATGGTCTCATGGCAGCAGTGAAAATGGGACAACTTTTTTTCTTAGTCTACGCAAGATATCGTATACTTGACTGCCGCTAACGTGCAACGAATGCAGATTATTCGAAGTATCGAGGCAAATTGCAGTGTTTCCCGCGCATAACATTTCTCTTTGAGAACAGGGGCGTAAAGTCCTAATGGAAAACGTGTCCGGCATGGAAGACGTGGCGTCTGCCAGCGCTGCAATCGAGGCTTCTTTATGGCCTGAATAAAGTTGACATGTACGCAAAAGTCTTTCTGGCCACAAAATTTTATTTCCATCACGCAGGAAGATAAATCGAGAAATAGAGTGCGAGTTCACTGCAGCCATTTTATGCGTTTTTATTCTTTTTTTCACTGCAGACGGCAGAATTTATTGCTGTTTTATTTCTGTTTCCATTGTAACTGTTAGAGTTTCTATTGTAGGAGTTAAGGGGCCACAGCGGTTGCCAGAGACTACTAGGAAAGGCTGCATAACAATACGATAATTCAGTTTTAAATTTCTTAAAATATTTTTTTTCTCTTTTCATCCTTAATGCAAGTCTTTGGTGTGTAGTATCCAGAATTTGGTCTCCCTCACCATTTTACTAGGATGAATTTATGAAAATTCTTAAAACTTTGTGATGGATGCTGGATAAGATCAAATCTGGTCAGTTTTTACATACTTGATTAATACAGCCCTGTAACTAATGTTAGAAAATATGATCACACATATAAAAATAATGAATTTGAAAATAAAATTCTTTTATTCATGGCATCATTTACAACACCCTCATTATGAGGAAACCAAAACCACAATACAGCAATGACGAATATTTATGTGAAATATAAAAGAAATTTTCAAATGTGTGAAAATGTGATATTAAAATTATATATACGTAACTATTGACGGTTTTTCACCCTATTTCTATTTTACTATGTATATTTATTGTTGCATGATCCTTTACCGGTATCAACTATTCGTTCCCGTGTTTGCAAATGATACGGTGTCGTGAATACTCCAATTTAATAATGTATACCACTAATTATGTAACTATGACACTCTTCGCAAAGCCATTCGGCTTTAAATCTCTTATACACTACCTCATTATGTGTCATTCCATTACCGTTCTTTGCGATTTGCATTTTTGTAGTATTCCGAATTTATCTTTTACGTTCCCCATGCAAATTTCCGTAGTATGAATACTACACATCGAGATCTAACGGCAAATTTATTTTGAATGTTATTTAATTTTTATTCTATGTGCGATTTAATGAATTTTATTTTTAAATTTGAATTACAATTACAGTATAATGCTAGTTGTTTTGTTTGAGATATTTATTCAGCTTTTCCTTTAACACGCAATAGAATTACGTACCTTAATGTTTCATAAAAAATTAACGTAAGATGCATTTCTCTCTGATATGCCTAAAAATAATTTTCTAAAAATAACTACAAGTTCTGTATTTTTTAAATACAAATTGTTCGTTCACAAAATTTGTGACACTTAGAATTTTAGCAGGTTATCAATCACCGCTATTCAATGTTCGTTACCCTGGTGTGATCATCTTATTCTTGTCCGTTCAATATCATTATAGCGTAAAAATAAATTAATTTTGAAGTATAAAGTTTCAGTTTCTCAGATGAAGTACGTGAATTATAAAGTGTAGTTTCCAAAGTCAATTTCTGTTTTTGGACTCAGACGTACTGTGTTATACGCTGAATCGGACTTCTGCCAAATTGATCCCTTTAAAATTTTACCACAGGATAAAATTAGAGAACGAAATTTCTTGGCACAGATGTCTGATTTGCGACGCAACAGAAGTCCTTACATCAAATTGCAGTACAGTCAAACAAGATAAAAAATTCCCACAATATTCCGAATTCAAAAACATCAAGATTCAGTTGCGTCGAGTTTCATATTGAATAAAAGAAATCGTTCTGGGTACAAGTTGGGTGAAAATAATATAAATCAATCTGACTGTTCTATTATATACTTTATACCAAAGTGAGTAAATTTATAATGTATGGTAGAAATAAATTGGTATTAAAAGTAGAAAATAAATCGGGTATCAGGAATTTGGAGACTGGAATCCGGTAAATTTATCCCGGCATTCGATTCGATGTCATTTCACGAGAAAGATCTCTTGTCATCAGCGTCACTGCCACATACCACAGAGGTGCAGGGTTCGAGTCCAGATAGGGCAATGGATGTTGTGTTTTTCCATACCAAGAAACCACAAATTAGTTCCCAGAGCAAGTGAAGCACAACGGTGTAGAAAATTCGATAATGATCTTAGCAGTTAACGTGACGATAAATAAAGTTAAAATAAAAACCAAAACATAATTTGAGCACTTAAAGTATATAACAGGAAAAATTTCTTGGAGTTTCAGAGTTGGCGGTAACGAAATTCGCAGACGTCGATCGTTTTGAGAACCGCAAAGTTCACAAACTTACGCCATTAACGTGCAAATAAAATTTAGTTTCCTTATTGCGACTATTGCAAGATAACACCTGTCAACTGTTGGAAAATGAAGCCCAATCAGTGCGAGTCGGCGAACAGATGCTGTGCTTCTGCAGATTTATGTTCTGGAAGCTGCACAGCCAGCAGATGCGAGTGTTTGTGACAAAACTTTACCTTCTAGCCAGACAAATGGATGCTTGGCATTCTCTTTGCATACACTTTCACATAAATAACCTGGCGACCGAGATAGTGAACGCGAGCAGCTTGCGCACCTTGGGGAACAGACGAGGCGTTTTTCTTCCCGTCTGTATCTGGAATCGGTCAATAACAAATGCTTGTCGTTCAATAATGCTATGTATAAATCATATGGACGGCGAATTTAAAAACGTGAATTCAGTCAATGTTTTAACTGTCTCCATAGGAAAAGAAGGGAAAAAAGCAAAAATCCATAAAATTGTAATTCTCATCAATAAAGCATCAAAATGAAGACAAAAACCTTGGTATCTATTTTATTTCCTGTCACAGGAACTTTTTATGTAAATGTCTACATTTAATCAAAACTACACATATTACTGCGTTTCGAATGTAACTTCTTGTTGAAGGATTTGCAATTTTCCAAAATAATTCCAGAGTGATTGTTTTTCTCACAATAAATAAGTTTTTTATTATTTTAGGTTACACTCTGTACGAAATCTATTCTGGTTAATGCACCATATTAACAGAAACCATAAAACTTTAATAATTTTTAATAGGCAATACTTGTTGTAGAACAAGCACAACTTTAAATTCGACAAAAGGGCTAATTTTTATCATATTACTAGATAAAAATTCGCCGTTGCGAGGTAATAATAGTAGTTTAATGCCACTAAATGGTCATTTATCATATTTTGTTGCAAACTTAATTCTAATTCTAATTCTACGTTACATTTCTGATGTGTTGTTCTTAAATTGGTGATTTTACCTAAGTTTTCAAAATTATTTCTATTTAAAATGTTTTATTTTGACTTTGGTTCAAAGTTTCTAAAATTAGTCAATTGGATGCGAAGTTCTGTCATAATAATAAAATATTGGAAATGTACAGGTTAATATGAGTAAATGGGTGTTTCTTAGACCAGTTTATTGCTATCAGGATTAAATTTATAGCAATTCTCCAGTACTAATCTCGTATGATATAATACTTTCATGACTAATATTTGTAATAGTTTGTGTATAAATTTAACAAATCACTATTAATTTCGATAACCGATTTTTTACTATTACTTATCCAAAATATTTTTGTATATTTATTTTAAATATTTGAAATTACTTAGCCAAAACTTTGAGCGCTATTTATGTAAAGAATTATATATTGTAGGTTTATTTGTTATAATTATTAAAGTCATATTATATCAGATATTTTTTCTTATATCTATCAATAACATGAAATACATAAATAATATTTTATTTGCGTTTGTTTTTTATTAATAATACAAATTTAATAAAGTAACCGCCATTTTATAGATATTTTAAAATGGTTTATTTAATACACCGACAATTTTCTCATGGTATAATTTTGTAGAGATATTTTTTAATTTTAGTGACAAATATAAACAAATTTTGTAACAGTAGCCTATCTATTTGGATTTTATCTTTGAATGACCAGAATATGACTGTGGAAATCCCTATATTCTCCTCCTTGATTAATCATCAAAATCACTTTGTTTTCATAAAACGTCTCTACTCTTCTTCACATATTTCCTTCGTACTTTTTCCTTCACTTCTTTTACAGACTCGTCTCAGTTTTACTTTTCTGCTTTCGTTGAATTAACTAATTTAACTTTGACTACTTTTTTAACTATGATCACTCGTCAACTTATGTTTCTCGTGCGCCTGAAAAAACGTGTTCCAACTATTTTTACTCTCAAAGGAGTTTTACTGACAACTCTACATTAAATACTTAAATATCGTTCACTCACGACGGACACAAACCAGCTTCTGTTTCTGAATATGCCACACAAATGTTTAAAAGCGAGTGTTTCCCCCAACTTCGTAACTACTGTTGAGAACATCTGGTCCATCAATTTTGGCCGCTCATGTCAGTTAACCGCGGTCCTGGCGATTATGCACTGCTTTTCGTCTCATCCAAGTGCTGAGAGACAAGGGACAAAAACAATTTCATTTTTATAAGTGGTTAAAATATTCAAATGTTTTCGCGTAATTATACTTACTACCTTACATTTATTAGGGTTGGAAAATAATGCCTACAATGTTGTCATGTCGTCATGTCTACCACTATTTCATTTTTTTGTCTGAATGTCAAACATCAAAGTAGCGTTTAACACTAGGATTAGTGCCTTAATCTGAGGCTGCGTCACCTAGTTGCACGACGACGCGTCGCGACGCCTAGCGACGGTTGCCTCTGTGCCGTCTCGCGTGTTCGCCCCGTGTAATTCACTCTTCTTGTGCACAGCAATTATCGCGCCCCTAGTTAATTGTCTCCTTGTGCCGTGTACACTGCCGTGATTCCTAGGCCTAATTGAAAATTAAATTGAAGTTGCCACGTGAGAATGACAATAATAACGTTCCCGTTGGAAATTGCTATCTACAAAGTCAACAACGAAATGTAATTGAAGTTTGAGGTTCGTAATTGTTTGCGGAGAAGCTTCTTTTCCCTTCAGTTAGCCATATTTTAGTTCTCACAGTATATGTTGTTAAGGTGTGTTTAATGTAAGCGTTTGGATGTAGTGGAGAAATGTATGGTCATAGCATACCATATGGTTTGATTTTCAATTTATTAACAAATTATGCACACAGGAACATCATAAGAATACATAATTCGATGTTATAATATATCCGGGATGACACACGATATAATTACAGAAAACATATAAAACACAGTACCAACAGATTTTAAAACTTTTCTTCAAAATATATAGTTTAGCAGTTTTGAAATACTTTGAAGATATATTTATGTGAGGAATAAAGCCATAATAAAGTGAAAATGTAGGAAAATTGGATCCTTGTCCTTGGTATATAATTTTAGCGCAGGGCATGTGATTAAAACTCTGTAAGTTTTAAAACATATAGTTGATATGATTAATCTCTCTCTCTCTCTCTCTCCACACACACACACACACACATATATATATATATATATATATATATATATATATTCATCGGATTGCGATAAAACTTTGGTCAGTTGTTGATTTAATTTGATTTATTCCATTAGTCCTCGTACATAATATACTGTACATAAAATTACAATATAATAATTGGATGCTACAATTATAAATAATTAGAAGTTAACATAAAAATACAAAAATTCGGGAAGACAAATTTCAAAGTCCAACATAAGTAAAATATATTAGTAATAACATAAATAATAATTCTTCAACTATACTAAAGGTATATTATAATACTTACAGTTCTAATAAAAATAATTCATGATTCGAGAATTGACTATCATAAAATATTGAATTTACACATCACACAAAAATAATCACAAAACTTGACACACTCACACTAGGGGGAAAGACAAACGAGGAACAAGTCACTTCACTAAACAGACCGACGTGGAATCTGCAAACTACAGGCCTTACATGAAACAAACAAACAAACAAAAGAGCAGAAAAGACCAACAGAGACTAAGCAAGTTATGGAACAATTAGTTTTATTGGCAACAATTTGAACACTTTTGCATTTTAAAAAAAATTAATTATTAGCACCCTCGAAAAGACTTAGAAGCGTTAGAAAACTTCCAATAAGTTAATGGGGGTGAAATTTAGAAACGTGTTTAAACGACCGATATTGGCGATATTAGCGTCGATTATTTATTTTTCTGGGTCTGTGTGGTTAATAACTTCTTTACAGTTGTTTTTAATGTATAAGTTTAACACTTTAAAGCTCCAATAAAGGAGGGGATGGAGGGCCGTTATATAAAAATAACGCAAAACATATTGTTGTCAAATCCAGGGTTATAGAAGTCGATGAGTTTAATTTGACATTCACAACGTCAGTTAATTCGTAGTTTAGCCCCTAGGAAGGAGGTGTAACACATTTCCGTATACAATATTAAATGCGTCTACCAATATCTACCAAAATTTATATACATGTTACTTACGATCCAGAAACAAATACTGAGATATTGAGTCACACCTAGGGGTGGTTGTGGTATGTAAAATAATTCCTAATCGGCTATTATTAGCACCGAATAACACTTTTTCATTTGATAGCGTCATTTTAGAGTTTTAAGTGTCTAATTTCAACTCCAAAAGACAAGGGAGGGAAGTACCGTTGCAGTAAGGGTGGTGTTGGAAGGGTTTTCATAAAAAGTAATGCAAAAAAGACCGAGATTGGAATCGATTCCGGGGTTATAGGATTCTCCGAGTTTAATTATCGTATTAATCATGGTCATAAATAACTTCCCCGGGAAACGCCGGGCACTCAGATAGATTAAATATATGACAGTAATATTACAAATCTAAGGTATCTTTTCTTAATCTCAATTTTATAATAGAAAAATTGTTATTTAATTGAAATTCCTTTCAAATAACAAATTAATTACTTATCTATGTCTTTTTTATTATTTATGAGTGAATAATATATAATATGTTATTAAATTTAATGTATATTAATATATGTAATATTATATATATAATTTCTACGTGTAGAAAGTAATTTATTATTAAAATAAATTTGTTGCAGCCCATTATGTTTTATTTAATTTTTTAACATTGACATATTATCACTATGTTACAAAATATTTGATATTTATCGACGTCGGGGAACACCACACAAATTCCTTCACAAATCAATTTTATTCTTAATAGAAAATTAATGTTGTATATACTGTCGGTAGGAAAAATTACTTTTAGAAACTTACGTAGCCAATTATAATTTGAATTCTTTTACAATTGCACATATAAGGAAAGTTTCAAGATATAAATAAAAAATATGAAATGGAAACGTTTACAGTGAGTTGACTGATTCTACTATCGTAAATTAATAAAATACTTATCGAAGGAATCAAAGTACATTCCCAAGAAATGGTACGAGCATATAAGCTAGTATTCCAGCTCGTTTCGAACTGTTCTAAAGATGTGTAGTGTTAACAAACTGACACACATTTATTTCGGAAATGAATATTCACGGTTTCTGTTACAATAGTACGATAGTACTAACACAATTCTAAAATCAATCTTGACCTAAATTATGCATATGAAAACGGACTTATTTCTCGACTACTATAACATGTTTGTCTGCCAGCGACATTCATATCGTATCTCAAATTAATTCCTAAACGCAAAATACTTGTGTACGTTTTAAGATATTTCCAGTATTTGAGATACCATAAATTTTAATTAATTTGTTTCTGAGCGGGAAGTAATGTATCATACCTCAATGTCCAATATTAAGAGGATTATCGAGATACAAAAAACATATTTCACAAATTTAATGTAAGATCAGCTAAAACCTCTTTTATGAGATTTCAACTGAAACGGTGCCAATTTATCATTGTCTAGAAAACAATAATCCAGAATTTTACAACGAATTACTGTGTTTCAACAGTTGTTTTTTTCTTTATATGCATGTTTATCGTGACATATATTTTCTTAGCATTAATTTCGAATTCGCTATTGAAACTCGAAATATAGTAAATGATGAATTAACTAATGTATTACAAAAATGTTAGGGTTAAATATTCCTAGTTCAAAATTAAATTCAGATGCACGATGAATTTTACATTTATATAAAACAATTTAATCTATCTATCTATACCTCTAATAATTAATGTACGCATTTGTGTGATTTACACAAACAGTTTTAAAGGTTTAAAGCTATTTCAACCAAACTTGGTACAGATGAATCTTACGATCTTGTAGTAAACACTATGGAGCAATACATTCTTAGAACTCCTAGTGGTGAGGGAGGATTGGTGTTAAATCAAAAGAATGCGGAAACGGTGCAGATCGGCTTCAAAACCACGATTTGTAGGTTGATAAGTTAAATTATAACATTCACAATTCCGGTTAAATGGAAATTAAGCCCTCTTGTAATAAAGGTAGTGGGTCAGACGGGATAAAATACTTGTAGTCAAAAATGGTTCATACTCTCCAATACATCCTGCTAGGTGTCACTGAGATCAACCATCCCGATTCCGGTTAATTTTATGTTCAGCACCTTCAATGCAGTGGACTGGGAATGGATTATTTATGAAATGTACAAATGGTTCAAAATTTGTTTCCAATTCGGAGTTTTAAGGTTCTCTGAGCTAAAAAGTTACATACATCGTGCCATGTGATTTTATGTCCGGTAGGTGTGGATGAGAACGGGGAAAACGTCGTAAATGGCGAATGTATAGTTTATAGGTGTCATTGAAATGCATGGTTACGCTCCCGTTCCTGGCTACGTTACTTGTTCATGTTTTTGTAAAATATTCGCAATTAACAGGAGAATACTATCGAAGTAATTAATTTTCCGGTGTAATATAAATAAATACCCAGGGAATGCTGGACACTCTACTACTCAAAAGTAAGACATTTTATACTATTGGCAGAAATGACTATCAAATGAATGAAATAGTGTTAATTTAGGACTAATAAGTATATATGATGCATTCGTCAATGTAATATGCGCTCACAATTTGGATGTTAGAACACAAATCATATCCTTATGATACCACATTTTTATTTCCATCATTTAATTTACATGGTCTAAAAACTATGATGAATGCGCGTTTATCGATAACACGCGTGGCTTTTTATGTCCACTTTTCCGGCCGTTTAGCCCCATTTATATTGGAAACGCCACTGTCACTGCTGCCCCTACTTACATCGTAATAATTCAGCCGCGGTTCAGTAACCGAACTGTATTTATCGCCAATTCGCAGCAGTGTCATAGCTTCGCTCTGCTGTGAAATCAATGAGTTTCCGCCATGCTATCACCACCAGCATTTGACATTGCGGAGTTCGCGAATGGCGGCGTGGTGCCCTCATCATGGGTTTTCTGTTTTCACCGCCAATGAAAGTGCTTCGTTCATTGACCATTCTGGAAACCGTAATTATTTTCGTGCTTGATTGAACCCACCAAAGTAATGTTTCAACCTTGATTCTGTGCCTCTGAAATTTTCCAACGTTTGTTGGTTATTTTTCAGAAATCAAGGGGGTCGACATTAAAAAAGTAAAACTATGGGGGACACAAAGGTTATATTGCCATTCGGGGATTATTACTACAACTAATTAGCAGATATTCATTATAAATTTGTGTTGCAGGTAGGCTTTATAAAAATATTTAAAGAAATAAACAATTATTACAAACGAGCAATGAATCAGTATCAACACGTAAAGAGCGCAACTACTGCGGCAGTCGCAATGATTTTTACTACTGAATTAAGCAACAGGAATTTTCATTAATATTTTGAATAGGATAAGTAGTTAAATGTCAGTTACTTTTGGTATGTTTTTACGGTTCGTGAAACCGTAACCGATATCATATAAATTTCTGTACCCTCTTGTTTGTCTCTCATCCAATATATACCTTTATTATGATTGTTAATATTTTAAAATGGAAATTAAGTTACGTACCTTGCACACGGCAATGAAACTATTGTACACAGTTCTTAGTGTTAGGGTTGCCTTTTGGCAAAAATATTTGTCTACCGAGTACATTATTCGGTCTAGGTTTGGTATTTTAATTGTGTATTTTTTAACCCCTTAATTATAAATAATTTATGTAAAATAAGATTTGTTTAATGAATAAATAATGTTATTGTAATATTACGGACCTGCTGAAACTAGAGATCAAAATAAGAAGGATGTAATGGAATTTTAGTTCTAGCTGAGTCACGGAAGTTAACAGGCCGAGGAGGATCAGGTCGGAGCAAAATGAAGCGCCTTATCTTCTTCACAGCCGAGAGGAAGAATACAGGATAGGAAAATAGGAAAGTCCATAACGTGGGGTTCTTGGTATCCAAGTAACACCCAAAGACATGAACAAGAATCAGGAAGTGCTATGAAGTTAAAGACAAAGTTTACTAGAAAAAGAAGTAGACTGATTATTTAGTACCCAGAAGCCTCCCGCATTCGAAGATGGTTGTAGCAAGACTGAATATTAGGAGTGGCTCCGAAGTTGGAGAGAAAAAAATCACGTCTAAGTGAAAAATACAATTGCTGAAAGCGGACAACGAATCAAAGCTACAGACCAGACCACGTGATCTGTTCAGCGTTCCCTCCAAAACCGGTTCAAACGGAGTTTCGACCGAGGCAGCATAGTAACCCGAAACCGCCAATTTTCTGCGGATCTAGCGTCGCCACTTGCAACGCACACATCCTCTCTAGCCCTAGTTGAAAGAAATTTCTTACAGGTGTGTGGTAACAGAATTACTAAAGAAAGTTAGTGAAGCTATATGACTATATTCGAAGTAAGCCTGCGAGAGGATTTCTCGCAGGTGAACCTTCCCAGAGAGCTCTGGCGGGGGCTACCTATGGGGATGCCCTCACATCTCTCTGGTTTTTTTGAACTAAGGTTCCCACATGCCGAGGCACCTGGGTCTGTTTTGAGAGGTGTATGTTCCGGGGTCACAGACCTTGGGCATACGGCAAGAGTTGTCCGCTATTCCTATTGGAATAGTCGGCCAGCTGCCTCCTAAACAGGCCAAGGCATGGCGAGGGGTAAGCTGCGTCCCCACAGCAAACTCCTCTCCCGTCATCGGAAGGGCGTGGGACAAGTACCAAATGCCCGACCTACCCGATGCAGGTTTTTCTAGGGTTTTCCCTGCATTTCTTTAGGCGAATGCCGGGTAGGATCATTAAACCATAGCCCGGGGGCCCTAGTTAACCCTTGGCTACCTTCCAATACCCTTCCGCATCCCCCCTTTCAAATCCCTTCCTATGCTATTAAAGGGGAGTTGCCCATAATGGATTACCCTCATGTAGCCTGTTGCCCTAAAAAAAAAAATATGACTATATAGACCGGCTGTTCTCTCGCAGGCAGTACCTTGTAGGAGAGATACGTAGGGGTTACCTTTGGGGACGCCTTTTCCTCTTCATTTTTGCTCTAAGGTTCCCAAAAGCCGAGTTCTGAGAGGTGTATGTTCCGGGGTCACAGACCTTGGGCATACGGTAAGAGTTGTCCTGTATTCCCATTGGAATAGTCGTCCAGCTGCCTTCTAAACTGGTCGAGGCACGGAGAAGGGAATGCTGCTTCCCCCCAGCCAACTCCTCTCCCAATATCGGAAGGGTGTGGGACAAGTACCCAATGCCCGACCTACCTGATGCAGGTTTTTCTAGGGTTTTCCCTGCATTTCTTTAGGCGAATGCCGGGTAGGATCCTTAAAATATAGCCCGGGGGCCATAGTTATCCCTTGGCTACCCTTTTCTACCCTTCCACATCCCCCCTTTCATATCCCTTCCTATGCTATTAAAGGGGAGTTGCCCAAAGTGGATTATCCTCATGTAGCCTGTTGCCAAAAAAAAAAGACATTATATAAAGGTGGAATATTGTTCTCGGTGATATCTAGAGCAATATTTCTCGGCATTCCAAAATCATTATTTGTTCCAATTTCACAAGTAGACGGTTTAACCGATTCTGCTTGACCCTTATAAAGTTGTTATTCAATGGGGAAAGGATTTTTTTCCCCTAAAATTTACTGCAATCCATGTTAGTGAGACTAAAACCTAAATTTAACTGCTCCAGCAATGTTCACTTATCAGGAAAACGGCTGAGAACTTTTCTATAAGTTTGTAAATACGTTTGAAGCTCTCTCACATTGTAATCCATCATTCGAAAAAGTTGAAATTAAAATTAAATTACTTTACTAGTAGGTACAAAACTTTGTTCTAATGAGAAGGCGTTCAATAATTTTGTAGATGAATAATAAAAAATAATATAGCAAAAATAATATATTCGAACAATGACTTGTAACTAATGTTACTAGAATATTTTTTTACCAACGAAACATAACCCTATACTTAAGAACCAATAAAAATGTTTTCAATACCGTGACGGAGGCAAGGAAGGAGAGGTATCCACTTATAGAGTCATGATATAAATGAAAAATAAATAATTCAATAATAGAATAGAAAAGTTTAATCTATGATATATTTAATTCGCAGTGCTGTAACCACTCTGCAATCTGTGTTCACTTCCGTATCCGTGGTATATAATTAAGTTTCATAGCCTTTAATGCACAACTTTGGCAATATTGTGGACGTTTATTTTTATGTTAAAAAATTTATCCGTTTTTAATCAGAGTTGGCCGTGATATGTCGCCTGTGAAGGCCGGCGTTCGCTATGGGCGACGGTCCGGGCTTGGACCCGTATTATTGAGAAAGTATAGAATTAAAATATGTTAGTCTACTTGTCGTCGTTAAAGAAGAAAATATCCATAGGGTTCGGTCGTCTGGAGTTGTACTAGGAGTCGTTGAAGTTTGATAGAATACTTGGAACTTTGGAATTATTTGGTATTTAGGAACGAAATATCCTATGATATATGTGCAGATTGATCACTATTAAATTAATCTGTTCACATTGTAAATACATCTTACGCATTGGAGATTATGTTGCTGAACTTACTTGAGGCGATGAACGTCAGTCCATAGTGTTGTGCCCCTAAAGTATGTAATTGTGTGTGTGTGTGTGTGTGGTTAAAGTGCATTTGAAATAATGAGGCCAAATTTCCAAGTTAACAGTTTTTCGTGTATTTAAAAGTCTATGTTTGGTAAGTTCTGTGAAAGTGAACTTGAAAATCGTTAAAAACTGGTATGTAAATTGGTTTATTTTAAATTTGGTAAATTTTTTGTTAACATTGAATAATTATTCGAATCGTAAAATTACAAATTTAATTTTTTTTTTGTGTATTTTGGGGGAATATTTTAAGGTATAACATTTGTAATTTGTTTTGAATAACTTTTCTTGTAAATTTAATATCACATTTTAATTCTGCACTGTTACGAGACCCGATAAGGCACTCTGTGATACGAATAAGAGTCTAATTTCAAATAAATATCAGTTTTAAAATTTTATGAAATCTTTGTATTACAAATTCATTTTGTGTGTTTTTAATAAATTCTTTATATTTTGTATTAATTAAATTTCAGTTTAATAATTTCTAAACCTGTCACTAGATGTTAAAAGTTAATAAATTGAAAATTTTATTACTTTTGGATAAATTGCAAAGTAAAGTCAAATTTAAATTTCATTAAATTGCATTTCAAAGCAAAATTAAGTACATAATTAAATAATTCAAGTTGTATATTACATTAATTGGTTCCGAAACGTGATAAATTAAACAATTTGAAAGTCATCCTTTACAATATATATATAATCCGGAATAAAATGAACATTGAATGTTTGTGCCGCTCAATTTAATGTGCAAATACACACTTAAGTTTCTAAATTATAAAAGAACACCTTCATTCAAGTAAAAATTGCCTCATATATTCCTTCAGGTTTATATTTTCTTTGAAGAAAGGCGAAAGTTGGTACCAAACATCAACGTTTTGGTATGTTATTTTAGTTAAGGAGGTCTTCTTTGTATACTTACTTGCGAAGCATTTCGACTTTGAAAGGATCCTTTATCCTGTTATCGGAGCGAGAGGGGAGGAGAAGCGTGTCTTTGTCGATCACAGCGACTGACGTCTTGTTCCCAAACTACGCAAACTTCGGCTCGGATTCCAAGGTTGCACAGCCTAGCGGAGAAGTTACGCCTCGGACTGAATGCAGATTCAACCACTCCACTTGAGCGTATAATTTATGTCGTGTTTCCTAGGTGTGAAGCAATCAGTATTCAAACGGAGTTCGTGCCGAAGGGAAAACCGTGATTTCAAAACAGTCGCACGCACAGAACTTCTATAAAATTGTGTTCACTGATTAAATATCTTGGTGCGTATTTCACGTTGTTTAGACCATGCATGAATCATTTTAACGCTAATAATAATTAATATTAACGTATAACCTTAAATTTTATTTCTCTGAATTTGAAACTACATTTAAATCAAATAATATCTACGGATAGAATTTTTCAGTGTTCATGCTAACCATTTTCTGTATATGTTTCCTCTAAATCGACTCTTGTAAATACTTAATTTGACGTAGTATTTAATTAAAATACGAACACAGTGGTCCTCCAAACCACTTAGATTTTTAAAAGTAATAATATACTCTCCAATATTGTTTTCGCATATTAGTACTGATTTTAGTGTTGTACTGCTTCAATAATATTAATGATCTTCACGGACTATAAGACCACATGAAACACATTCTTAGCAGCAATTAAGATACTAATAGAATATATTTTATCTTTAAAATTGGTCCCTTTGAATAATATTCAACTCAATCGGCGAATGTTTAAAGATGTCATAAATGTGAAAATGATGTCAGCGCAGTCATT
This sequence comes from Zhengitettix transpicula, assembly GCA_037074705.1. Lineage (NCBI taxonomy): Eukaryota > Metazoa > Arthropoda > Insecta > Orthoptera > Tetrigidae > Zhengitettix > Zhengitettix transpicula. The sequence continues at coordinate 199,617,172 of CM073590.1, forward strand.
TAATCATTTTTTTACTTTTCACTACTTTCGTTAAATTATTAAGACAATTTTCGCAAGTCCCTAATAATATACAGTCTTCACATTTTTTATAAAATAATATAATTAATTATAACTCAACATATATTGTAGTGTCCTTAAAATAATTATGTGGTAACAAACACATGAGCATATACTGCAAGGAATGAACTTAGTGAATTCAAGTTTTAAAATAAACAACAGCCAATTTGACGTCAGAAAAAATCTATTTATTTATGAAAAATTAAACTTTCTGCCACGGCAGTCAAGGGAGAATGACTTGACGATTAAAATTTGTTAAACTTCAACCTGAAGAGTTCGCAAAGATTGCGAAGAATTGATTGTTGTTTATTGATAAGTTGTCTAATGGTCAGAATATATATATATATATATATATATATATATATATATATATATATGTGTGTGTGTGTGTGTGTATTGTAATAAACAAAAGGACATCTTTAATTAAATGAAGCAATTAACAACATTTATTAAGTTTTAAAAGAAATGTATTATTGTTGATAAATTTTACAATGTACAAAACCTATTTTTCATGCCGTATTTCATCCATTTAAAACAAATACTTTAATTTTCATTTATTAATTCGTCGTATCTCTTATCTCAGAGCCATCACTGGGTTTGATAATTAGAACAAAATCAATGTATAAACTGACAATTAACAATTCAAAATATAAATAATTAACCTAAAAAAATATGAAAATAAGTGGAAAGAAAGCTGAACGAAATCTGACTATACCCTTTTAATTATCGTTTACAAAATCTGTCTGGTACCAGATCTTTCTCTTGTATCTTGATAACTAACACTTTAATTTTAATATCAGACCTTGGTTTTCACTGATTCTACACTTCACTTTAAAATTTGACAAGATTGGCTGTATTTCGTTGACTTCTCCGCTCCACAATAATTTACCAATGTTCTCCTGGAATCATTCCTCCACGAAGATTTTGGAAAGTTCTATTCTGACAAAACTGCTATTACTTTCCAATATTTACGATGCAATACTTCCATGAATGTTTTACATTGTATTAATTCAAAACTTTAACTGGTAATACATTAACGACGTCTAGTCTCTGCTCAAGTTTTATTTGTTTTTGTCCTTTGAAATGTTTCGCCGCCAACTGGTCTTTCTCCAAGCGCATACAGAGTTTAAGCGCGCGCGGTCTTCATTGTTGAACGAATGAAAACCCGCCTTCATTGTTGCCTTTACTTATTCGTACCGCTAACAATTTAATTATATTAACTACAATTCAATTGATAACAAAACAAATTAATGGCCTAATTAATTGGCATTACACACACACACACACACACACACACACATATATATATATATATATATATATATATATATATATATATATATTTACATATATATATAGGAATGAAATTTATAAAACTTGCAATGTGTTAACTATCTTTAGCTAGTTATATTGAGTTATGTAACTATTATTTCAATAAGATTTTGTTATAACACACATGAAAACGTCACGTTATATTAATGTTTACATATAGCATTATTAAATAATATTTTATAATAATTTGTTCTTCACATATAATAAAATCATATGCTTTTTATATGGCGACAAAATCTTTACTCTTTGGTGAAATTTTGAAACGTTTTCTTGACCTATTTTTTATCCGAATTGATTGCTTTTTTTAAGGTCGTTTCTTCTGAGAATACGACATATCCTATTCTGTTATACGAGAGATTCATAAGTACTTCTTTCACAGGCAAACAGTAAAACTGAGCTGTACACAATGAAGCTGATATCTCTTTAAATTCAACCCAATGATTTATTTTCAACACTTGTAACACTTAAAAAAGTTGTTTTCTTAAAAAAAAGTGATTTCATTTGATTTACATGCAAGATTTATAAATCCAGCCTGAGGCTATATAAAAATTGATGCATGCATAATAAAACCAGTATACAGAAAAACTTTCAGTGTATCAGTGAGCCGTGTAGCCGGATATATTTTAAACACTGTAAAACACCCAATTCGTTTCTCTGAAAACTGATACGACATTCTGGGAAGTTCTGGTTGCTATCGTTTCGCGTATTTAGCTATACATTACTTGGACTGTCTCGGGCTCTTCCGCGTTACTCTCATTTCAGACTCAAAAATCTTAACTGTAAATTCATTTTTCCTTACCTCTTAAAAATCATATTTAAAAACATTCTGACTCAAAAATTTTAATTTTAAATTGATATTTGAGATTCTCTTTTCCTCGGTCCGTTCAAATACTCTGTTCAACGCTAAATGCATCTCTGATTCCCTGTACAGCTTTTTATGACGTTATCGTTTGGTTGCGTGCATTTTAAACCTCCAATCGTTTTGCTGTTTGAAGAACACTTTTGGGGGCGAAATTTGTGTTTGGAGGAGTTTGGTTCTTGGTCCCTAATTTTAAATCCCCGGGTCGTAGAACTTTATTTTCGTTTAAGTCTCCCCCTATTTCGGCGCCTCTTTGGCGGCGCGCAGACTGTTAATCCCGTATCACAGAGTTCCTCTAACATCTGGCTGGATCTGTGAGTTTTTGCGACTTTTCGGCGCCACTGTGAACACACTCCGTGTCTCATTAAATATTCCGTGACCCTTATAATATGCATCTCAGAAATAGATATTAATAAATATCTAATATCTTCATTTAAACGGAAATAAATTACAATGTAAAATTGCGCGTGAGAGACTAACAGATTTTTTAAAAATATTTGTGGATTTTCTTGTTGAAACTGAAATATAGAAACTTAACTATATTTTTGTAATTATTTACGGAATAATACAATATAATTTACTATTTTCTTAATAATAAAGACGCACATACGAAATAACTAAATGAGCTTGTTTAGGATTGTTATTTTAACATCTAAGCAACACAAATACAGCTGATTTAGAGAAGTGAGTTATAATTGCTATTAATTTATTGGTCTAATTTTATATAGCTGTGTTTTATAACAACTCGTATTTTATTATAATTTTTTCAGATTGTATATTTAATACTTCTTCCGGACAAAAAAAACCTACGAATTACTGTCTTCTCTCAAACGTAAATTTATAAATATTCTACGGAAACTTCACTCTCCTCCAAAATTCTATAGTTAGGTTAGGAAAGCAAATTATTTATATTTAGTGAACGTTGTACTCACTAAAACTCAAACACTATTTTCGAAGAAGTGCAAAAGATTTAAAATAAGTATATATTCATTTTCTATAAAGAAATATTCGCAAAGACGTCACCCTTGCATAATTCCCAAAAGTTCTCGGAATTATTGACGTGTAGGGGCTTGTTGATAAGTTCTCGTACTTTGACAAAGCACTCCGGAAGAGAATGTCTAATGCAGATGGTGATTCCCCACCTTAACTGTCAACTCATCCCAATTCCCAGACATCAAGTGTGCAGAGCTCCGCTCCAGTTGACAGAGCGTCATTACATATATTGCAACATAGAATAGAGTAAAAAATTTATTAAAATTAATAGAAAAATATTAGGAACATTATTTAAAAATAATACATTTAATTTGAATGATTTACAGAGTTATATATTAATGCGGTTATAAACTTTAATACGAAGAAGAGACCTAAGTATTCATATATTAAAGATCATTAAATTTAATAAATATATAATTTTATTCTATCGTAAATGAAGGACAGCGTTTCACAGTCGCAATAGTCTCTATAGAGAATTTAGTTTCCGACCTCTCACCATACGGATGAATAGTTTGTGGTGCCGTTATTCGCTCTCGCTGGAAGATTTATGGGGAGACGGAAAGGGCTAACTTTCGGGATTCCTTCTCCTCTCTCTCTGTTTATTTGAACTAATGTTCCCACGAGCAGAGGCACCTCGGTTTGTTTCGAGAGGTGTATGTTCCAGGATCGCAGACCTTCGGCATATGGTAAGAGTTTTTCTCTGGTACCATTGGAACAATCGTCCAACTGCCTCCTAAAGTGGTCGAGGCACGGAGAAGGTAATGCTGCCACTCCACTGAAAACCTTACTACCGCCATCGGAAGTGAATGGGAGAAGTATCATGCGACCCAACTGATGAAAGTTTTCTATTTTTTGTCATGCATCACCGGGTAGAATCCTTAAACGGCAACTTTCCTCAACCTTCCGCATCCCCCCTTTCAAATCCCTTCCTATGCTATTAAATGGGAGATGCCACCACGTGTATTACCGAATGGAAGCCTGTCACTCTGAAAAAAAATCTGACTGTCTCCAGGTCATCTTAACTTATATTCGTGTCAACGAGGTCTCCGTGCGAATTCCCCGCATATGAAACGTTTTACTAATTTACATTATGCCTTAAATATTATTCAAAGTTGATATTTTATATTTGTCACAGAATATCCAATATGATTTCATTCATACTCAAAATAGTCAACTAATTACAAAACAATAGAGACTTGCACTGTTTTATCACTACTTCTCCGTTCATTTATTTATAAAAATACATTTAATGGACACATATTCTGCGCTGTGCATTTAAACAGTTTTAATTTTAATTAACCATACAACATTTAAAGACAATTTAAATACGTTTTATTAATCATGTTATTGGTGTCCAGACTGTATTATTGACCGTTTCCATTACGCTACTAAGGGAATGCGTTATCTCTGGTTGTTGATGCAAGTTTGTAGAAGCGTGATAGAAGGGGTTGTCGTATAGTCACGTTTTGCCGGCTGTTTCCTAAGTTTTGATTGGCTGCGAAACCAGATGATGGGCCTGGGTATTGAAGGAACATCTCGAAGCTTCATTCAACCGGGAAGTGTAGTCGCGTGTGCTTCTGCTGCTGTTCTCCCGGCAACATCTATACGAAATTATTTTCTGAGCCAATATAGTAGAAAGTAACTAGAGGGTCACATTCTCGCATCTTGGGACGACTTCCGAGCAGCCGAGCTTCCTGAGGCAATAGCCGTATATTCGCATCCTGATACAAAATCGAACAGCTGAACTTCGTGCGACAAGGGTTGCATATTCGCATCCTGAGGCGAAGGTGACCATAACTGTGCTTCATGCGGCAAAGGTAGCATATTCCCTACCCGGGACATCCACGTCTACACTTCGCAGACCATTTAGTCACAAAACTGTAAGTTGTCCATAATCAATTTGCATCTAACTCACATTTGTTGTACTTTTGTTTTGGTATCCTACGCAGATAGTTAAATTTATTTTTAATCTTCTATTGTTTGACAAACAAACCATACCACAATAGCCTTCTGTTCGAAGAATGTAGTTTTTTTTTTTTTAAGTTTTCCTAATTACAGCTGTGACATTTCGCTTTTCCGTCGTCCTCTGACTTTCGTAATAAACTAAATTCAGATTGTAATTCATTTGGTAAAAATTTTCATTGAAATTTATGTTCAAAAGAAAAATCTATTAACATTTGAGTAAATATCACAAAATTTTACGTAAATCTTAGCTGTAAGACGGGGTTGTATTCTTTTTTATATATTTTGTTTTATTTACAGTCGCATCAACAATTGAGGTTATTAGCGACTCATGAAAGGAACTCATTTGGCCTTGCCGGGGGCCTGATTTAACAAGAGTTTCTCTCACACTATGACCTCGTCTCGATTCGAACTTGGGACCTCTAAAGCGAGGAATTCACGCTGACCCCTACACACTGTATTCATTTGTTTTTGTCATGATCAGGTGTTTGTTTGACCTACATTAAAAGCTAGGCTCATATTACACTTATTTGCGTTCAAATCTTAGTAATTTAACATTAAAACTTATAATTGATGCCGTTTGCTGATTAGATGAGATAATAATCCATGCCTTTTATCCACTCGTTTTTTCCCTTTAACTAATTTTCTAATAACACTAGCAATTTAAGACTTATGGTTTAGCGATATCATCCCATACCATCGTAAATGTCGTAGTGATACTGCCACGTCTCTATTCAACAGAACTACAGCTCAAATTTTATGTCTGCCTTATGTTTGTAGACACGATTTATTTTACTGTCATCTATAATTCTGCATGTGAAGTAGCGTCCTATTCGAAAGGACAAAATGAAACAAAGCAATAACTCGTTGAATTATTCATCGGAACGAAAAAGGAGAGCCTCATCTCTCAGACGCGCGCCCTTCAAATAAACGAAATGCATTCACTAACTGAGACAAGACTCCGGAGTAATAAAGATAAATGCACGAAGCGCCTTGAGAAAGATGTTTTCAGCTAAACACAAAGGTTTGCACTTAGGCACCACTTTTCTTTAGAAGCTTGCCGTTTGAAAAGAGATTTTTAGAGGGAGCATACGCTCAGAATTCGGTACCTGTACACTACACTTCTTTCACTGCTGTGTGTTCTTTCAGACATTTCTAGTTACCGAAACATTGTATCATAATCCTTTACGTTTATCGTGTTAATGAAAAGTTTCGGAAGTCTTACATCTGATTCTGAATAGTATTCAGTTAGTTTCGTTCAGGTATTTAAATAATAAGTATCCAAAAAATAACACGAATACGTTATTTTCCTTTTATATCACTACCACCTCCGAAAAAATTTCTTAGTCGTTTCAACAACAAACTTTGCAAAGTTTTAGGAATAGCGTATAATACGGAAAACAGCAAAAACGTGCTTCAAAACGGTAAAAAATGTAATGATAAGGGGAAACAAATTATTATTATGCATTTATTTCTGAAAGATTAAAACAGTTATATAAGATATTCAAAATATTTCCAATCTTACATATGATCTAGTATTAGTAATTTCGTCCTAAAAGATATATACTATCGGCAGTTGTTTTATTAGAGAAAACAAGTATATAGCTCATAAACAAAAATACAAAGAAAGGAATGCGAAATGATTTATTTCCTACATTTATTTTATTAAAAAAAACAATTATTAAAATTTTATTAAGGGTTTTTGATGTATAAAAGGATTTATTATATCTTCGTAAATCTAAATTTATAAAAATTTTGAACTAAATTGTATTAATGAATGTTTTTAATTAAGATTGATTAAAATTCCTTGTTTTGTAAATTATTAATATAAAATTATAATAGTTTATTACTAGGGTATATGAAGTCGTAATTAAATTTATTGAATAAACAATCATCAGACAATTTTGAAGTTAGAAAAAAGAATTTATTAAAATAACAACGCGTCATTACTTAATTTGCGACCTCATCAGGTTAAATTTTAAAACTACAAAAAGTACAAAACTATTACAATAAATAGAATAAAATTTTTAAGAAGCAATTGCGCACATAACAAAAAATATAAATTGTGTTAGACGTATAAAAGTTTGATGGACAGATCATTCTATCCATTAAAATTTTGTAAGTCTAACAATTTATATTTTTTGTTATCTGCCGTATTGTTTCTTAAAAATATTATTCTAATCACTGTAATTGTTTTCTAATTTTTGTAGTTTTTAACTTACACCTGATGAAATCACAAATTAGGCGATGAAACGTTGCTAATTTAATAAATTCTATGTTCTGACTTATAATTGTTAAATGTTTATTTATTTATTAGTTTTCTTAATGGTCAAATGCATATTTATATAAATGTATTGAAACTTTAGATGCATTTCAAGCTCTTATACTTATTAATCATTTAATTATCGGAGATAAGAACAGTTTTTATGTAACTCCTATCCAGAAACGGCTTAAAGCGTTTGATTTTCAGAACATAAAGTAAATCTTCGAAGTAAATGTAATGGAATTAATGCGACGTCGCTCGGAGATGATGAAGTGTTTATTTCCATTTTACAATTCATCGCGTACTTCACAAAAAGTTGATTCGGAATGGGAAAATTCTGTCACATGAAAGATTATGAATCTACAAAGTAGTGAAGTGTTTGGCGGGAGGAAATTGGAGAGAAGGGGAAGCAGGGAATCGGTGTAGAGCAAGACGAGTTGCAAAAGAGACATCTTGGAAGTAAATTAAAGGGGGGAAGATAATAGCTGCTGACGCCAGAAAGACTGCAAGGCATTAAAAGACTCCTCCATCTTAGTGCTTCTACGTGTGGCTCACCATTTAGACTATTTTCACCTGCTATCTCAAAACAGTTGTTTGATCATTTTAACATAGAAAATTCTTTTTTAGTGAGAGAAACTTTTCAGCGGACCAACATTAAATAAGTTTGGGACTTTTCTGCAGGAAATTATGTTTCAGTTTAAGAGCCAATTTCTCAGGATATAGATTCGACTTTAAACGTGTGTGTGTGTGGATAAAATCTTTGTTGAGCTAGCCGAAATGTTTAATATTAGTCGTGAGAATTTGAAGTACACAGTCTACTTTAAAATACATAACGTATCAGTCAGTATACACATGTATCATAAATATATAAACGGCTTGGCGTGAACAAATTGGAATATTTTACTAAATTTATTAAAAATATTCTAATAACCTAATGAGAATACATAGTGCCAATAAAATTCCGAATTGAGTCATGTCACAAAATTTAATGTCGTTTAGCTCTTTAAGAGCTGCATCCTTTAATTAGGTAAATTCCTCTTCGATTTATTTAAAATTTATATTACATTCAGCCTTTGAATTAATATTTCTTTAAGAAGAAGGCAGTGTTATTAAGTAGAAAAATTCTAAATGAAGGCAATTTATTTATTTATATAAATAATTGACGATAATAATTCTAAAATATGAACTGAATACTTGACTTAAGATCTTTATAATATACACATTGACATACATACATACATTTTATACTGCTCCGAATTTATTTCGTTATAAAATTAACTTTGACGTTTTAAAGTTTTTAATAACTAAGAAACTCAAATATTACATGAAACTCAATATTACATTAAATATAATTTGGGAGTATTTTATGCTTAACTTAGTCTGCACTGTATTCAAGCTGTCATAATATTAGTATGCAGCGTCTTGCTCTCGTATAATGATGTACATATAATGTTCTATTCTGGATATTTCTATGAAATTGAAAGTATTTTCCACCCAGCTGCTATCAATAAATAAATGTATTCTGTCATGAGAAACTTGGAACATTCAAGTATGGATTAACCAACTATGACTGTCAAAGTTAATATTTGGAAAAATAGAGAAACATTATTTTCGGACCGTATTATAATTGTATGTTTAACAAAATAATAATTAAATATACTTTTTCTCAGAACATTCTTTTTATGCGGCGAGCGTTGACGACCCTTGAACATGTATTTCTCAATAATGGGCTTCATTTTTATTGTAATTTTACATCCCTGTAAGAAACAATTGGCTTAATTTTCTACGGGTGACGATGATGACCAATCGGCCTATACTTCCTTAGAATGTTGATGGGACTCCGAATTTGACGTCAATAATGTCTGTTGCTGATTTTCCTCAAAATGTCATAAATACAGAGAAGGTCTCATTTGAAGGAGTTTAATTTAGTTTTATTTACTAGCTCATTTACTTCACCATTAATCACCATGTACATAAATTACATACGTAAATAAATATAAAAAATAAGTTTACTAATTGTGTACATGAAAATATGGAAACTTTATAACTAACTAGGTAAATGAAGATAATATATAATACAAAAAAGGAAATGTCGTTAGGAATAATTATTTGTAAAATAGAATAATTCATTATTATAATAAGTTGAGGGACTGAATAACTGATAAAAAACACGCAAGCACACAAAATAAGACGAGGAAACGTGTAACACTAGTTTAGCGCAACTATGATAAATATATTGACTCTAAAATTAAAATTAAATAAACATTGATACAGCATTATGACGGGAAATCGACTCTAATTAGTAAATTTAGCATACAATTTTTATTGTATTTCGTATATTGGTTATAATTTTTACAGTATACGGTGCTTCTCGCTGGAGTTTTAGAAGCGGTTGAAGTGGGTTTGCTCCGACTAAAACTGTCTCTTGAGCACAGTTTTCAAGGAGTCTCGTTCCAAATAACTTTTCTAACAAAAGAAGTTTAAGGTGCAGTTGATGGAATTACTTTTTAATTGGAAATATACACGCTAGAACGTACACTGTGAATAAAACATTCTTTTAATTAATTAGTTTAAAACAAAGTCAAGAAATTATTCTTCACAGTAAATCTATTACGAAACAAAATATTTCCTCCTGATGTTACAGTTCTCATAAAAGTATCGTATGTGTATGAATGAAAAATAAGCATTTAAAACCTAATTTTTTATAGGAAAAATGAAAATTTGTATCATTGTCATTTCTGATTATTGCTATAGATTTTATAAATGTATAAGTTTATACCTTTTAAAACTATGCGGATGATCGAGAATTAATGTAGATAGGAGTTTCGCCTTTATATGCAGACATTAGGGAAAATGACCAATAATTCATTTGAATTATAAAAACATAATTTGTCTTTAGACTTATTCCCACTAACAATATTTAATTAAATATACTTAAGTTTCAGAAGGATACGAAAGGAAGGAACTTGCGGCTCTGCACGTGACGTTAGAGAACAAAGCTCTGTTCAGGGCTGAGGTAAATTTCAGAACTTTCCTTATCCTCCAGAACAGAGTTTCAAGGATGAGGCTGCTGTCTAAGCACCTGATGTACCAGAGCACATGAATCGCTGAATACAATAGCATCGACAATCTACTAACCAGCGGTACAGAATTAAAAGCTATTGGTATCACTTTTAAAATCACAATGTTTCTTTTATTCTATATATTTTCATTTTAGAAATGGATTAGACAAACTAACGTTTTATCAATGAGACTTCATCGAAATCATAGTCGTTTTTTTAAAAAATATATTCTATGAAGAATATTCACGTTATAATCATTTTAATTAATCATGTAATACAGTGTAGTTAATAAGCGTATCCTGATACAGACAACAGACAAACACACGATAAGCAAACTTCATACATTCCTAAATACCAGACTGCATGGTTAATGCAACGAATCTACACTCATAGACACAAAAAATAAGCGACCCTTACTGAATGCAACACCCAAAACACTTCTGGTTTGTCTATGAAAGAAAATAGAACTTTGCACTACGATTACGAGTGTTTCATATTTCACGCAATTTATTTATTCGATTATTCTCGTTCCCCCTTATTAAATTTTAAAAATATTCATCATAAAAACATGGTAATTTTTTTTATAATATAAGAAACATAAATCAACACTGACATCTGTAACATAATTATCATATCGCCATTTTATTCACATTGTTGTGGAACACTTAATAGTGACTAAATCAAATTTTTATAGTAGAAATGCGTAGTTATTTTGCGAGTTTATTATTAATCATGATTATTAATCATCTTCTCAGGATAATCCGTGACAAATTGAAAATAATTATCTTGTCAGATTGAATTATATATTTTGATAAACTTATATCAAGAAAATAAAATCAGATATTGCTGTTAGATTCGAACCAACATCAATAAACATGATTCAGTATTCTAAGAGGAAGAGACAGGAAAGACAAACCTCGGTCAGGAGTGATTGCAGTCTCTCTCCTGGAACACGAGCCTTACAGTCAAACTCTTCTTGCCGGACTTTTATTTATTGCAAAACAATTAAAGATCCATTTTTTTAATATTACATTTATCAGCAATCAGATACATTTTAATCTATAAACTAATGTGGTAGCTTTGACATGTTATTTACATATCATACATTATGGCATGATGAGATCCCCTCCAGCGAAGAGAACTTCTAAATCTTGTCTAGAGATGTGATGGCCATTTTCTTTTCAGTCTTCTTGTTTTATCATTTTCTAGTAGTGGTTGTAATAATGGGTTTGAATGTGATTTGAGCTTTACGTGGTGACTAACATTCTTTTGACTGGCAGTTTCCATAACAGTTGGTATTTTTAAGTCATTGTGTATTTGTTCATTTGTTATGTACCAAGGGGCGTTAACGATGGCTCTTAATATTTTAGACTGGCATCTTTGTATTATTGCAGTATTTGACTTACTGGCACATCCCCATAATTCTATCCCGTAGGTCCATATTGGTATAATTATGGTTTTATATAGTAGTAGTTTATTTTCTAATGAGAGGTGTGACTTGCGCCCTAGTAACCAGTACATTTCTTTTTGTTTAATATCCATTTGTTTTCTTTTCTTGGTTACGTGGATTTTCCAATTGAGTTTTCTGTCGAGATGTAAACCCAAGTATTTGACAGAGGGTGATTTAGGTATCTCTGTGTTCTTTATAAAGATCGGTGGGCAGTGTTTTTTTACATAATGTGAAAGTCACATGAGACGACTTTTTATTCTCCATTTCTGAAGCCATACTTGAAGGAAGTTCATATATTTTTGAATGAGTGATGAAGCCTGGTTTATCCGAATGTGAGGTTAGAATCACAGTATCATCTGCAAACGTTCCTAGGACAATATTTTCGACCGTTGGGATATCAGAGGTGAACAACAAATACAACAGGGGGCCTAAGACACTGCCCTGAGGAACTCCTGCATTAAGTGAATGTATAGATGAGGCGTCTTGTTTCACAAAGATCCATTATAATTGCAACTTATTCATTCAATCTCAACTACCGTTTTTGACGATATTTAACTTAATAATCCAAATAATGTTTATGGTGCATATATTTAGGATAGGAACTAGAGATGGAACTGAGAAGAAAATGTGTTACTCATTAGACAACTTGTAAAGAGAGAACTTATTTTCGTTCGTTACCAGAGTCAAATAAACTGTCCGAGAAAAATGTGTTTTTCATGTTGCATGTAAGAAGGGGTGCTTAATTTTTGTGACGAACAGAGTACATATTTTTAATAATGCTCAATACGTTTTATTTTATAAATATTTATCGTGTTAATTCTTGACAGAGGTTTATATTTCAAACAGACGTTTCGCAGTTGTGGATCAGACATACAGATATAAAATAGGTTATCACTTATTGTTTAGATGAAATGTATTTTGTATCAGTATTCGCTTTGGAATGTTAAATGGGTTTATTTAGATTTCTACAATTGATTCTTTCTTGCTTTTAATGTAGAAATCCTAATAAATATGGTTTGTAAAAAAATCACATTCGACGTTAATTTAATACTGAGTAGATTCCTGTAGGCTAAATAGTAATGCAGCGTATGTAAGGATAACAGAATCTGAGAAATTGATTAACTGTCAAGGAAAAAGGACCCATCTAAAATAGTGTTTAAAACTTACTAAATATTGACAACCTAATTGAAACTATTCAAAATATTCATTCACTAATATAACCTGCAAAAGGTTATAAAGTGAGCATACATTGATTACATCTTTTTGGAGTTTGCTTGGCGTTTTATCAAAGTGTATAAATTGAGCTGGTAATTAATTTAGTTGTAAAGACATTACTCACAAGGGAGCAGACCAGGGTGGTATTTATGGGAAGCATGCTTGTTAGGGTGTGTTTTATTGCAGTGTCGGCTCACCGCTGCGGTTGATCCTGTGTTGTGGGCTGTAATGGTTCGATACAGTGTGCAAACATCACCATACGGCATAGGCACACTACCTGCCTAACGAGACCAGTGGTCGTTAGCGGTTTCCAATTAAATTTACCTCCTGATCTATGCCACTACATTCAGAAGTGTGTTGATTTTTAACCTGTTTTTGAATACATTGCCCGCTCTTACGTGACCCACCCTTACAGTAACAATTACGTCAAGATCAAAGAAGCAACACTTTTGAAAGTATTATAATATATTATTCACAACCAATATAATTCAAATTATTTTGATCGCAGATTTAAAATAATTAAAACAAAGCCTTTCTCCACAAATACCTTTCTGGTTGAATTTTGAAGAGAATATTAAGCACTATTAGATATTTTGAGCCGTTTTGCAACTTATAATTAAAAACCAAACAAACAATTTTACTGAGAATGCCCAAGCAATTAATTTTATGAAAATAAATATAACTTAAAATAACACGTTTAATAACAAATTTTAAATTTAAACAATGTGACTGTCTCTCTTAACAATTATTTATTTTTATCATTTCGCTAACCAAAATTCCTTTCTAGCACATCAAATATTTTTTAGATAATACTTCTTAAAGAACTTAGCGCTTTACACAATCAAATTGAAACTTCGACTTTATTTTATATAATTTATTGGAAACAAAATTCTCAACACTTCTTAAAATATATTTTATTCTAATTTTAGAATACGAAACATCATCAGGATTCAATAAAACTTTTCACATAAATTAATTATTAAGATCTCATACTTTATCAGAAGTTATTATGCTTATCTGAAGTAGCCCAAAATTTGGGACGAAACGAAGAGTTAATTTTTTTTATACTATTGATGAAATGACAATATAACCAATGAAGTGTATATTTAGTATTAAACTCGTTCAACCGTATTGGCCATTATATCGATTTATTTGGTTTTTATACGTCAGATTTATATATAATCATGGAGCCGGAAAATAAATATTGTAATTTTCACTCGCATATTTTGAACTAATTAAAGTGATTAATCGTGTCTAATATATATTAAAATTAGTCGCTAAAGAACTTAGCCGACTAGATAAATAAAATAAAATATGAAATTTAATTTATATAGCCCCTAATTGCTAATAAAATATATTCTAAAATTTTTGGTTTCATGCATGTTATATTCCATTTCTACTTTCTCTTAAACGACCTAGTAGTTCATGCCGGATTAAAAAGTCCCGTTATTGTTTGACACTTGGAATAGATTCGTATGTCTCTAGCCTATTCACCAATTCTTAAGGTTAAAATTGGTCAGTTGCTTGGCACGTGATGCCATGATCAGTACAGTGAGTCGTACAGTGCATACACATACTGTACGGTTATTGTGAATAACTTCTGTACTCGTCTACTTAGTGGTTGTTTAAATTTTGGAAACAAATTGTATACTAATTGGTTAAAAATCTTTGTAGCGTAAATGTGAACCATGTTTTTATTGGAGTATTTATAATAAATACAAGTTACTTCTAAAAAATTCTTCCATACATGTCACAATTACTTGTTCAACATTTCTCAGATTTACAGCATGCATTATTTACTAATCGCTTCCTAAACAATATAAGAGTTGCTGTTCTTTATAAACGACTGAAATTGCGCACATATAAATTTTTCTTTCATCAGAAAAAAAAATTATTTACAAAAATTTAAAGACATACAATTCATTTTGTTTATTAACTATTAAATACAAAAAATATAACCATACTTCTTCTTTTAGTGCAGAACACAATAAGCAATATAAAACTAAATAGTTATAATTAACACTAACTTATTTATTAGAAATATTTATGATCAGTTATTTGAGTCAAGTGAATAACTATTCCTCTGAAATTGATGTTTGACTGACAATTTTATATTTCGTTCAATTGCCGATTACTTGTTTCAAGATTTCATAAATTTCAAAGTTATTTGTTTATTTATGTACAGAAGTGAATGAGTGCCTCGTTGTAATAGAAATTTCTGGAAAGAAAATACTCAGATTCTCGTACGATTTGATTATTTTATTTTATTTGTTCCAAATTATTTGTACGAAATGGATGAGTGATCTACAAAAACTGATAGCTTTATACAGCATACAAACCCAATGTTTCCACAAAGAAACTCCCATTGAAATGAAACAAAATAAATTATGGATATTCTGATAAAACAAAAAAAAATAGAACTTGAGTAATTTTCTTTTTAAATATGCATCTGTAACTGTTTTTATTTATTAAATGCTAGCGTTTGCTTTATTTGTGATGCAATGTTTTGTTTTGATATTGAATTTCAAAATCTTACGAAACTTTAGAAAGACAATTAAATTGTCAGGCTTCATGTTCACTAAAGGGGCGAATCTAACAACAGCATAAAGGGCAGCAAAACCTCAACTTCGTAAATTCGTTTAAAGCTCGGTTCAACATCGGACGCCTTAAGTGAAAAAAATATTTTCAAAGGCTGATAATTTCAGTGACAGGCGAAAGAAGTTGAATGATACAGGGGATTTGCAGACGCCTGGCACAGTAGCTTTCTAATTGGAAAGTTTTCACGGACACAAAGACGGGCTATTGAGCCCGCACGCAAACTCACCCGAGTTTTAATACCTCAAGCTTCCTTAAATGTCAAAAGGCCGTAGCTCCTTTTCAAAACTTTCTGCTGACGAAGCAAGTGAAAAGTGTGGGATTTGCCAGATCCATTATACACTTAAATAACTTCCAATTAGTGGACATTAAATTAAGACCTCTTTTCTACCATTTCAAAACTTACGATTTTCTACAGAGGTTACAATTGCGTATTGCCTTGTTTCTGAAAAAAGTTCATTTCACATTTAATGCTCTTTTGAGAAATATATGTGAAGTTCGAATATTATATCATTCTCCAAAGAAATTTTGTTGGAAACTTGGAGTTGGTATTCATATAAGAGACGTATAATAAAAATCATATATGTATTTTTATGGCTATTAATTTATTTGCGTTAATAAATTAAACATATTTGTATTTTTTTCGTAAATCAATATACAACGCTTTTAAAGTTCTTATTAGGTAATGGCATAGTTAAACAATAGTTTGAGTCAGTCCGCACTACGTTAGAAAAATTAGAAAAATATGAAAGAAAGTTAGTAGGTACCGTGAACTTACAGTAAATGTAATGTAGGGAGTGACGTATATATTACCCTAAGATAATACTAATTTTATTTTAAAATTTAAAAATAAAATAAATTTACGGTTTTTATTAAATGTTCTATATATATATATATATATATATATATATATTGTAAGACCAATTAAAGAGGCCATTAATTGTTTTAATATAATTGGATTATTAGCGGCACAAGTTTTGGAAGTAACAATCACGGCTCTTTGTCGGCTAATGTTGCCGGGAAATGCGCGCGAGTATGAAGTCAGTCTGCGGGGAGAAGCGAAACTGATCAGTCCACACGGAAACTGAGAACGTAGAATGCGGATGCTGATCTCGAAGTATGAATATCGCGGTCCAACTGCGAGATCTATTAGTTTACATAAAACGCGAGTAAACAGTTTTGACGGAGAGACTCAAATAATAATCTCAAAGTTGGAAGCAAAAGGTTTTGCTTCACACAGACTGAACTAAATTTCGCATAGAGGCATCGAGGACACCTATGTCCGAGGGCTGACTGAGATGCGGCTGTTCCAAAGTTCCAGGTGGCACAGAACGAGAACATCGACCGTGTGTATTAAAAATTTAAGGTGTAGAATCAGAAAATAATGGCCTTTTTAGTGAGTGTTGTCCTCAAGATCCAAAAAACAGATCTGGTACCTGAAAGACATTCGTGAGTACAAAACAGTTATTTAAAATCTGTAAACGAAGATTAAAGGTAGAAGTCAGATTTCGTACGTTTTTCTTTTCAGTTAGTTTCTTTTATTTCGTTTATTTTCATATTGTATTATGTTAGCTTCAATGAGTTTCGATTGTTAATGTTAGTTTATTAAATTGGAGAGTTCTTACTATCAAACCCAGTAATGACCCTGAGATAAAGAGAATTTTGACGTATTTGATTGTAAAATATAAAGTTGTATTTTTCCTAGAACGCCACGAATTGCAAATATGAAATAAAATATTTGTTGTTAACTTGATGAAATTCGGCGTATAAAGTAGGTATTATAATTTGTACCTTTAAAGAATAAATGTTTAAATCTTAATAATTCTGTTAATTAATTTTTTTAATTAAGACCACCATTTAATTATTACAATATATATACATATATATATATATATATATATATATATATATATATATATATATATATATATATATCAAATAGAGTCTATGCAATGCTGTGATATAGATTTTTCTCGATTTTAGAGAGTTTGATGTTAAACTCCTATTTAACCGAACCCCACAGAAATATATGTTAAATCTTAACCGAGACAAGTGATGCAAACTGCTAAAGGAGATTAGGAAAAAAGTCGTGAGGCTAAAGTAATGAATTGTGGAAGTTGAAGGTGGTGGTGCGGAGACAGTTTATGGGGGTGGAGTGAACGTTAAAAAGAATTTTTAATGTAATACTACGAATGCAGAGGAAAACGTATCATTGGAAGTCCTAAGCCACCAACTACAAGTTATATGACGCCGGAAAAATCCACCAATGAAACACTAAACACGTTATCCAGCATAGAAAAATACACCTAATTTTGTGTCAGGTTACAATTTTCCTTAAAAGTAGTGCATTTCATCCAAGTATACTACAAAAATGAGGCTTTTTCAAGAATCGGTGACAAGTTAAAAAACTGTGAATATTTACAGTTAATATAATACGTTTTTATAAAATTACGCAGTGTAAGAAAACAACAGTTCCTGTGAAGGAAGATATTAATATGTCAACATTCATACTGGTGTGGGGCGTTGTATCGTAATAGTAATGCTAGCGTGGAAGTAGTGAACCGAAGAGAACATGCAGTTCACATGCTGTGTACAGGTGTATACAACGGATATAGAAAGCTCACATACTACAGGGAGTCGACAAGGATAGTTCAGTGGTTAGCGAAGATCATATGGTAGATCCCTATAAATGAATTAGAGTTAGAATAATATACTTATAATTAAATTTGATGATGTACCGCCAGACTGGTTCGTAGCAATATCAGGTCGCGCAGCCTGCGGCGTTGCTATGGGAACGACATCACTGGTCGCGCGTGGTGATTTGTGCGTGCTTGTACTTGACGACCTTGTCCCTGCAAGCGGAATGAACTTGTTCTGCTCGAAATTCCATCTTTTTTTGGTTGAAACAACAATCTCATTTATTAAATATTTTTTGTTATAGATTGGAAATTCTTTTCAGATTATACATAATGTTAATATTGCAATTACTGTCTGAGAAACATATTATTCGGACAATAAACAACAACAGTGATATAAATACGATATCCAAATTAATTTAATGTAATAATTTATAATCAACTGTATATTAGTTATTTTGACGAGTTTTTATTTAAATATGTAGTATAATAACTCTTATGCACCTGCTTATGCCACATTCGGATAACAAAAATACACTTTTGACTACATAATTTTATTATAATATTAACCATACGTTTTATGATGATTGAATGATGTCCGACATAAGTATAAATCCTCTTCAACAGGACAAATTATGAAAATAGGAGTATTATTAAACGAATGGGATGCACGGTAAATGTTACTAAATGCGTATAATTTTATGAAACCATAATAAAGGAGATAAAATAAATCGTAAGTTATTATAATGAAAAAGTATCAGGAACAAAAGTAGCTGAAAGAAGTGGAGTTTGCAATCGATTTTATTCTTTAGTTTTAGGGCAACAAGCTACATGAGGGTAATCCACGTTGCGCAACTCCGCTTTAATATCATAGGAAGGGATTTGAAAGGGGGGATTCGGAAGGGTAGAGGAAGGTAGCTAAGGGTTACTAGGGCCCCCGGGCTATGGTTTAAGGATCCTACCCGGAATTCGCCTAAAGAAATTCAGGGAAAACCTTTAGAAAAACCTGCATCAGGTAGGTTGGGCATTGAGTACTTGTCCCACGCCCTTCCTATAGCGGGAGAGGAGTTTTCTGTGGGGACGCAGCATTCCATTCTCCGTGCTCGACCAGTTTAGGAGGCAGCTGGCCGACTATTCCAATGGGAATAGCAAACAACTCTTACCGTATGCCCAAGGTCTGTGACCCCGGAACATACACCTCTCAGAACAGGCCGAGGTGCCTCGGCTTGTGGGAATCTTAGTTCAAAAACGGAGAGAAAAAGGCTTACCCAAAGGTAGCCCCTGCATCCCCAAAGGTAGCCCCTTCATATCTCTCCTACAAGGTTCTGCCTGCGAGAGAATATCCTTTGCAGGTACTGCCTGCGAGAGAATAGCCCTCGCAGACACTCAGTTTGCAATCGATAAGAAAAGAAAATATTCAAATGACACTATAAACACATTAGCTATGAGGAAAGTGAGGTTTTGAAAGTGTGTACAACACAAATGTCAAATATACAAAGAATTGCAGAACATTTGTGAAGTTAGTCTTTGGAATCATATAAAATTTTGAGGTTGTTGTTAATATTTTTCAGCGAATGTGTGAAACAGATTGTAAACTTTACTTTACAATAAATACTAATTGTTACTACTAACAAGTCATCACTCAAATGAAAGAAATGTAAAACTGAAATGTCGTAGTTTATATCTGAGAAATTTATATAGTAAAATGTACAGAGAAGAATATGTGCATACTGTATGGAATAATCATGTATGTATACAACGGCACTGATTTGGTTTTAATAATCGTGTATTTAAACAATAACACTCGATATTTTTTTGTCTAGCTAAAATGAGAGGGCGAATCAGTTTTATGGTGTACGTCACTAATTTATTCCTCTAAGTCACTAGTTACATGCATCAGAATTTATATCGCAATCATAGTTGTTTGTGCTTCTCTACAATGGGGGTTGCAAAAACTACTAGACAAATATTCCTGAAATTAATGCGTCTATAAAGCATTGATGGGAGTTGAATCGATGCCGAGCAGTAGAAACCGAGCAATTCCACGAATGGAAGCGAGCTATGCGCATTGCTTTTGATAATGCCAGGAATAGCTGCCCTCCTGACGGTTGATGGTAATCATTAACATTGGCGCACTAGCTTATGCGATAACCGCACTCTAATTGCGTCGCTATTGTAGCGAGTTTAATGGCTTTCCAACCGATCTAACGCCACGCCCTGTGCGTGCGCCGCTATCATGTCTCTATTATAGCTCGTAAACTATTTCTAAGCATGTATCGCTGAATTCGTAACAACGTTTCAAAATAGTTTTGTAGTCGGGGGGAGGAAATGGGGAGAGTTCCCATCATTTAAATCATTTAAATCAGTTAATCCTTCTTTGATGGTCTAGGAAAATTTTATCGGCTACTGTTGAAGCGATGTAAAATGGACTGCATTGTTCTCATAATATTTTAAATTAGTGTATAATTATGAAATTTATACGGAATTTGAAATGACCTAATGCGGCACGATAACCTATAATTTCGTACTCGAAAATTATGAAGTATACTTGAAAGCAGATTCAAAGTGCCCACTTTCAAAAATTTAAAATAATGGTGTGTTTTAATAATCAAAGGCTCTACCGACACGCCAGAAGCCCAGAATTTGGGTTAGTCAGAAACAACTCTACCGCTAAA
The DNA here is from genome assembly GCA_037074705.1 of Zhengitettix transpicula. Lineage (NCBI taxonomy): Eukaryota > Metazoa > Arthropoda > Insecta > Orthoptera > Tetrigidae > Zhengitettix > Zhengitettix transpicula. The sequence continues at coordinate 199,638,271 of CM073590.1, forward strand.
CCACGTGAGTGAACGGGATGACATTTTCCCAGGTGAGGGAACAATGTACAAAAATCAAAGAAAAACGCTCAAGGACTTCTTTTTCTTCTTGGATGTATTGAAATGTTAGAATTGTTTCACATACAGGTTTCTTTATACAATTTAAAAATTATTTATATCAAAACCACCACAGTAATTTAAATGTAAGTTATTTCATTGATTCTTAAATTCGAAATTTGTTTTGAAATTTAAATATTTACTTTGTACAATCCTCCATTATTTTATTTTATTGATTTTTACAGAACCTAATCAGGTTCCAAAAATTACTGATGAAACATTGTGTATTTCACTATTTCCTAAAATGTTAATTGGTAATTTTATATAATTATATGTAGTGTTGATTCCATTCATTTAACGAGATTATTTTATACTCCATTGTCCACACCCAATATTATTAGTACTTAAATTAAAGGTTCATTATGTTTTACCATTAATCGTCGGATTCACACGATTGGAGAAACTTGTGCGATCTCGTAGGAGACATACAACCCAGTAAGTTTTTCAGACAGTCACAATCTCATAACTTATCGGATGCCTTTTCCTACGATAGATCGCTATCCCATTTTATGGTCTTATTTTTCAAACTGATCCCGTATCTCCAAAGTACTACACAATCGTCAAACCGCACGAGGCCCGCTGCGTATCAGAATATTTTAATTTCGTGATCATTTGTTAATAAATACAATATTTTATATAGAATCATGAATATCTGAACTTTAAAATTTGAAAGCGATTGAGATCGTCACCAAGATACACTTAGATCGCAGTGATTTGAAATTGAATATTTGCAGTTATTAAAGAAACATTACCAAGACGAAACGTAAGTTTAAAAAAATTAGAGTTCATTATCGCGAGAGTAATTAGGTAAAAGATTCCATAATAACATTTCAATTAATATAAAAATTTAAGAAAAAAAACCTGTAACGATTCGCCACAAAATACAAGGATTTATATTTTATGCAAAATTATAGATGAAATTATTATATTAATTGAAATCGTGCGTTATAGTAAATAAAAATACTGAAATTACTGCATAAAAGTGGAATTTTTTGGTTTTTATGTATTTAAATATTAATTTTGGTCAATTTAAGGACCATTTTCTTGCTCCGTTATTTTTATATATTAATATATACTTTATGTTTTACTATGATTGGAGAAACTTGTGCGATCTCGTAGTTGACATGAAACCCAGTAAGTTTTTCAGCCAGTCACAATCTCGTAACTTATCCGTTTTATTAGTCAATTACTTCAGTTCCTCATTCACTTCAGTTTATTAAAACATCTGTACAACTATACAGTCCAAATCTTGGGCTAATTTTACATTCCCACAAATTTCGCTTAGTATTCGTTTGTCCTCTTTGCCCTCTAGATTTATCATAATCAAATGTATCACTCCTTGTGTGAGCGTAAAATATATTTTAATCTTTTAACTCTTATGTAAAAATTTCACCTTGATTATGGAGGAACATGTTAATAATATAATACCAGGAGAAACCTCCAAATCCAAATAAGCTCAATACGCTTGTAACGCGGAAAACCCAAACAATAACCTGAATTACTTCCTTGTCCATTCCCTCCGGTCTTTGGTCTTTCCGGGAAAAGACTCAAATCACTCTACACAAGCTCTATATTGCTATATAAAACTATGCTTAAAATCTTGCTTAAACATTCACTTGCCGAAAGCCAAGATAGCTGTCTAGGAATAGGCTGAACCGAGAAAGTCCAACATCCAGAAGAGCGAACCGACTCTCACGCATATTCAATTAATATCTTTCTACCATGAAGATTAACAGAGATCCATTACTGTTCGAAACGTCAGTTGCCTTAATTTTCTTTTCTATACTTTCTTTGTTTAACATTTCTATTCCTGATATTTCTTTTTTTTAGGGTAACAGGCTACATGAGGGTAATCCACTTTGTGGAAACTCCCCTTTATTAGCATAGGAAGGTATTTGAAAGTGGGGATGCGGAAGGGAAGAGAAAGGTAGCCAAGAGTTAACTGGGGACCCCGGGCTATAGTTTAAGGATCCTAGCCGGCAATTCGCCAAAAATTGATGCAGGGAAACCCTAGAAAAACCTTCATCAGGTAGGTAGGGCATTGGAACTTGTCCCACGCCCTTCCGATGGCGGGAGAGGGGTTAGCTGCGGGGTCGCAGCTTTCCGCTCTCCGTGCCTTGACCGGTTCAGGAAGCAGCTGGCTGATTATTCCAATAGGAATAGCGGACAACTCTTACCGTACGCCCAAGGTCTCCGACCCTGGAACATACACATCTCAAAACTGACCGAGGTACCTGGGCATGTGGAACCTTAGTTAAAAAAAACCAGAGAGATGTGAAGGCATCTCCGTCAGAGCTCTCTGGGAAGGTTCACCTGCGAGAGAATTCTCTCGCAGGCTTCTTTCTCCCTGATATTTCTTTTCTTGCTTCGCAATTCTTCTTGCTACATCTTCGTCTTTCACCTGTCACATCCATCTCATCTGTCTCTATCCGCAAAAATACTATGTAGTCAACCAACCCAACAACTTATACTAATTACTTCACATCGTTGCCAAATAATTTCAATTCCGAAATAATTATTCGTGTACCATGAGAACAATTAAATGAGTCAGATATCAACATTAGATATTAAATAAATTTAAATTCCTGACGTCTTGTAATACTTCAAATATTTACGTATTTTCATTCTCTTGTATATGCATCGAATTATTTTAATAACTGCTTTGAATCATTATGTTTTTCTACCTGTTTCTGCTGACGTTGCTCGAAAAAGTGTTAAGGCATCGTCATTTTCCTCTGTCAATTCCATAATCCAAATTTTCCATCAGTTTTTAATGCGGTATTGACGGCGATCTTTGATGCGATCTTCCAATCACCATATTGATGAGACAGAACGCCGCAGCCAGATAAGCTTACGGGAAACACTAACACCCCGCGTCCGGTATCAACAGTCCTAATTGCGATACAGGGGTAATTAATGCGATGAGTATCACCTGGCGTAATGCGTGCTTTGCGGTGATAATCGCTCCCCCTCCGGCAAAGATAAGGCTCTTTAACGAGCTCCTCGGTCTCCACCTTGCTCCCAAACAATAAACGAGATTCCGAAAATACTTTATCTCCAGCCTTACGCTTGAGAAACTTAAACGAGACATATCAGCAGCCTGATATAAGAGGATTTATTTTTGATAAGACAAAATTCTTATAATGTGAAATAAATTCCTCAAACGCGATCAGTCATCAGATTCTGCTATCGGAGTGACACGTCGTAGGTACATAATGACTGAAGCACAATTTCTTGTGAATATGATTCTTATATATAATAAGTATAAAAACAGTTTGAAGAATGATCATATGAATTTTTGAATTAAATAATAGTTACCATATTGAAATATTATGGTTATTTTTACCCATGTAGCATCACAGATCTTTAATTCAAACTCGGATGTACATTTAAACATTCATTCATTACGTGTGTATTTATAACTATTCTTAGAGATTTAATTACAAATATTTATATGATTTCCGTTTCTTCCTCGATGTAATATACTTTTTTTATTAGTGTACAGTAGGTTCTAGGTGAGGTATAAGAATTATTATTATTATTATTATTAGTACACAAAAATAATAAAAAGTAGTTCGCAGTACAAGCAAGGCTCAACGGAGAAATGTATCTTACACAATGTAACACAAACGGATTATACTTCAACTAATTTGCTGCTCTTTCTTTATTCTGAATTTAAAATATAGTGCTCAAATATGTCCTTAAAGGGTCCACTAACTACATATAATTTATTATTAAAAAATGCTTCAGCCAATGAACTAATATATAAATTCTGTATTGGCTGAAATACATTTAAGTTAATAACAAGTTATCCGCAAACAATACTTCAAATGTGTATGGTAATTTATACATACTTGAAATTTGGGAAACTATATACGAGTAGCATATGTTGTACCTAGAGAATGTAGAAAAACAAATATTAAAGATTAATTATAAATAAACAACAGCCTTTGAAGTCATAAAATATATGTAATAGAAACTACGTTTACTTTTCAACCTCTCAGGTAAGACATTTTACAAAATTTTGATAGTCAGGGTCGTTCTCCGCTGACTGCTGTGGCCGAAATGGTCGTTATTAAGTTGTTTAATTAAATATTATTTTCTGAATTCAAAAGGATGTTGTTTATCTATATATATCTATATATATACACGATTTAAATAAAACTTTAATATCAATGGTAAATATATATATATATATACCATTAATATTGAAGTTATATTTAAATCTATTCAACTGTCAATTAGTATATCCCTTTGTTACTGGTCGACCATCAATCACGTTAGCGTTTGAATTATACAGATATAATTATAAGATATAAATTTTATTTAATACGACTGTGTTTCTGAAGCATCGATAAATCCCTCTGACGATGACCTTCCTATCTTTATTCGCATTTCACTAAAGGGCACCCGACTTCATTAACGACCACAAACAATCGTAGTAATGAATGTGCGGCTTGCGGTCATGTCGGAATTATTCTGACAATATTCCGCCCCATATACAGGCAGGCTGTAGGCGAAAATTGGGCTTGTAGCTGGCTTTTGCTGCCACCAATACGACTGATCATTTCCATCCGATATTTGTTTCGTGGTTTGCGTTCCACTCTCTCTGTCCGCCATTTAACCTCAGCAATCAGAAGACTGTTGCCAGGCAATTCATTGAATACCGGGGAAACATGAACCCTGTTCAAGTAATCAGAGTTATATTAATACGCAGACATATTGTAACATGGATGATCCTTCATAATTTGTCTCTCAGTTGAAATGAATATTATTCATGCAGTTGATCAAAATATTAAAAGCTTGCAGCATTAAATTTCAATATTTTGCCAAATTGATATGAAATTTTGTAGCAGTTAAAGTGGTTTCATTGTTGGTAAATGAAAATAATTGAAATAAAAAGAATTTCATAGGAATGTCGAAAGCTTATAAATATAAAAACTATTTATTTACTAAATGTTAGCTAAATCATATACTCAGAAATAAGATTAACTGCAGACCATTAAGTGACAAATAATTTGCACCTTTAATCTAAGCACGATTTAATTGAGCTAAGATTTTTTTAAAAATAACGGACAATTTCTCGTCAATACTTTAATTTTCACAATTTGGTTGTTACATAAATGAAAACCATCACATTATTTTATATATTAAGATGCAGTAATAGAACATTGACAATAACTAACTTATTAACGAGTATAATTATTAAATCATTTGTAGTTACACTTTATAATTATAAGCTTGTATCGTATTAATGTTTTGAATGGACTACAATTATAGTAGTTGCCAGTAACAGTGGCCCGTTGTAAAGTATCTCGCCAAGCTAGCCTAATTAACGGTTGATATAGTTTTAAAAGTAAATTTCATAGGCGCCTGCTAATTTGTACAAATACGTAAAACAGAAATATGTTTACTTTATCTTTGTAATGTAGGCCTACGGTAAAGTATAATATAAATAAGTAAGGACAAATACACACAAACTTAAATATGTTAACGTGATCTACAGTCGAATAGTGTGCGCTGACATCACTTAAATTGCATTCAAACTATGTTAAAGTGTTATATTATCTTATATTATATATGTTTATAATTTTCTATAAATTTTATTTTAATATCATAATAGACAGACATCGCAATCATTTCCTGAAAATGAGTTATTTACAAATGATAAATATTAAACACTATGCATAATAACTCTGTAACCATAAATAATAACCCATAGTACAGGTTTCCATTTTTGTGAACGAAATAGCTATTTATATTACTGAGATGTAAGACATCCTTCCTTACCCGAACTTACCAGACCGCCAACCCAAAAACCGTCCGAATCCACAAATTCGCAAAAAGTGTAGATTAAACGTAGTGGAGCTCAATAATTTCATATAACAATATATGGATAACATATTAATGACATTATTCGTTGATATGTCGGAAATGTACATTATTAAATAAGAACATTCTATCCAAGACAAAAAGTAAACTGATACCAACAGGCACACGAGAAACGAAACAGGCATTGAACCGAGAATAACGCTCAAAGCTACCCAACACAAATCAACAATTTACAAAGAAACCATTTGTATTCAGTAAATGACATTTCTGACTTGCGATTCAAAGAGCCCGTATTCCATTTACAAAGCATCAAAGTTTACAATTCGTCGTTCTGTATTTCATTGACACTGATTCACCTTGCAAATCAAGTTTCTATACTTGCGGGGAGAGTCCCAGTTACGCCAAAGAACGGACAAAGCGAAAAGGAAAGACGCAATCTTCTTCTGCCAGACTGAATTTTACTTTCCTCTCTTGTGATTGCCATGCCTCACGAAAGGCATTCTCGGATACATCAAATTGCACTCTAAAGTCTTTTTTCTACAAATTTTGCCTTTTAGAGGAACTTGACGAATAAAAGAACAGGGAAATCAAAGCTTTAATGGCAAAAAGGAAATGATAGCTTCTCGTTTACATTAACAACTCTGTGCCACTCATATCTCTCTAATTCATAATGTTTTCACATTATTCTAAATAACACGTTTAATAGTATATAGTGTAAATAATCGTCACTGTTTCTCGCAAACATACCGGCAGAAAACTTATTCGAATTTTTTATTATTTTTTAATCCCAATTGAAAAATCGTATCCCGGAACTTGTTCCTTAGTTATTGATTTGCGGGCAGGTATAAGTAGACTCAGATTCAAATTGTGTAATAATATTTAGAAACTTATCACCACGGACAAAACTTCAGTTACGTAAACATAAACAATTAAAAAGTATATTGAGAACGTGAAAATTGAGGAAAATGAACTTAAATACAGAAAAAGCTCGTGTGTTAAACATTTCTTTTAGAATTTTTTATTACTGCAATTATATTCGTAATTTAATGAATGGTTAACTTAAATTATCAATAAATAAATCACTAATCTGATTATAAATATTATAGATCATGTATGTTACAAGAAAAAAGATAAATCAGAAATTTATTAAAGATATCACAAAACAATTTTAAATAAAAAATCCATCTTATTGATGTTAATATTTCTCTGAGATAGAAATGTTTTAAAAATATGATTTGATCGGGAGGATCACTTTATTATATTAATCTAATATTGGTAATATTGATGTCAATTAAATTCACTAATTTCGAAACAATTGAAGACTTCCGTACAGCAACGTTTCCCTTTTACCCTTCTCAACTGAGGCAATTCAAATGAATTTAGAAACAGCGTTATAGTGATGTACTTAATTTGATTCTAGTGTTTAACAGCTTTATTTGTACGAAGAAGAAAAACACGTAACTCTGACTTTGGCTCTGAAGTGGTGTCCTTAGCCTTCCTTAATGGGACCGATCCAGATAATTGCTTTGCCGCATCAAGAGCGATTCATTTGCGCACTGAACTTGCAAAACGGAGCCCGAGATCACAGGAGCTTTACTTAGAAGCTGAGCTTTGCTAACTTAATTTCGATAGCCTTACCCCAGACTCTAATAACATAAATTTGAAATATCCTTGAAGATGTTGGGAATAAAATCAACTTGACAAACGGTTCAATTGACGACCGTATTTTATAATTCGTGGTAACATAAAATTTTATAATTTAAAGACTAAAATATATCAATTTTTCTATTACTTAATAGTCACTAAATTCTAACATATTATGTGGTATCTCTTACAATAAAATCGTGAGAAATAGTCCAGTACTCACGCTATTAATCAATTGTCCGAAGTATTGTAAAGTTCAGAGGTTTCCTGAAATGACTTAAGCTTGACGCCACTTCGTCGGGGTATGAAACGTACTTTTACGTTGAAGAATGAAATTATCAAGGTCGGTGTGAGTAAAACTCGCACGTGAGGGTAAAGGTGCATGTAATTACACCGTGTGATCTCCATGCTTTAAATTTTGAATTCGGTGGGCGGTATAATAAACGATAGGACAGAAACCCAAAGAAAGACATTTGAGACTTTTATTTGTATCAGATCTGTTAAGGATACATTAGAACAATTTTTGTCTATACCAACGAATAAATTTAAACCTTACGTTGATTTCTTCTAAGTTATATGATGTATATAAAACGTCACAAATTAAAAAAATATACTGTACGATTTTTGAGAGACCTTACACTGCTTAAATTAACAATACGCGCACGATTTTAGAGCGGGATTTGTCCAGGTTAAAATTATGGACAACGCTGTGACTTCTTTTATATAGATATGATTTCAGGCAACTCAGATGATCGATTAAACGCCGTGGTAAATTGGAATTTTATTGAACTTCGAGCGCTTCCGTATGTACGCACATGTGTGGGGTACGAATAAGCACATAATTAATTCACACATTGTCAGAACCTTCTAGGACAATAACGGCAAAATGACCGAGCGTCCTCGGAGCTCTGCTATAAAGTGCGGCTGTGGTCAACGTTCCTGTAATTACGTCAAGAGCAGTGCTGGCTTTACGATGTTCCCGAATCCTTTCTGCAATTATGTCACCGCTATCTCGCATACTAGTCAAACATATTTCAGGATCGTAGGCTTTCTTGATATAAGTGCTCCATTTCAGGATTTCAACAGGGTAATGACGTTTGTTTTCCATAACGTTTCTATAGCTAGAACCCTCAACTTCTGCACCTGAAGAATCAAATTGGGCAGCGAGAAATTTACTTCGTTACATTTCAAAACGTATTTACGATTCTTAATGTAATAAGTTAGTTAATTAAATTACATTTAATATAATTTATAGTGTAACTTTTTTAGATTGGTCTGACAACAGGTCAATAAAAATTAGAATCAGTGATCACTTTTCCATTTGAAACACGTAATACAAAAACATTCAGTTCTGAATAAAATATTCTCGGACTTCTAACCAAGTGAAAAAGTGTACGCTCGACGTTTCGATGACGTTCACTCTCTTTGTCTTCTATCAAATGACACTTTGAAGATGCATTCATTCTTTACACCGAGAAATACTGCATTTTTCATTCAGTTCTGACTAAACATGTTCACTTGAATAACCATAAGATTTATGTGATTTTTTTTGACGATTGAAACTACCTCCGTTTTTATTGTGGGTTCATGAAAACCCTTAGGAAATAAGTGTTCGTTCCTTTCTGTAAGTTCAGTCCGTTGTAATTTTTGATTTGCTACAATGACTGACAATATTGTGAAAATTATTTTCATGGTTCAGGATATCAGATACATTGCTATATAAAATAAATTTGTCCTGGAGTGATAAAAATTATACCATCTCATGTTATATCCAATCAATACGTTTTGTGTGATAAAAATTTATGATTTTCGGTAGATTAAACGAATATCCGAAAGAAATGTACTTTTATTCATTTATACTCGTATCATAGAATACATCAACCTCACGCATCGCAGTAGTAATTTACTAGATGTTTCCTTAGACGAGAGGAGGAGACTGTGTGATAGATGAGCTGACAATTTCAGACCTGCCTGCCTGCATTTGATGGATTGTTCACTTTGTGGGCGAAATTTTCTCTTTTCTGTGATTAAAGGACGCACATATATTTAGATATGCAACTTTCAGTGGGTTCCTTTATATCACGTCTTATGTGATCTCTTGGTCTACGAGAATAAAAATAAATTTAATTTAAAAAGTGCTATTTGAGACATTTTGAGTGGCCTGCAAATCGGTCATGTGTATATGGAATGTATAATTTGCATCAAGCAGTAATACTATAAATATATTAATTGAACCATTCCTGAATAATTTATATATATATATATATATATATATATATACAGAGGGGCCCAAAAAAATGTATCCACTGGTTAACAGTCCATAACTTGCAAACAAATTGACGGAGTTGTCTCATTTTTGGTGAAAGTGTAGCTCTTCAAGTCCAACTTAAATATATCACTGTAGGTGTTCGAAGTGGTCACCATTAACATCCACACACAAACGATGTCGCCGAACTGCGGCACGAACTACTGACTGCAACGTGTTCAGTTGGATATTTGCACATGAATGTAAGACGGATTCTCCAAGTTCATCCAATGTGCGTGGCTTTTGTCAATAAACGACGTCGTTCAGTGTCCCTCACAGGTAAAAGTCCAGAGGAGTTAAGTCTGGGCACCTCTACGGCCTATCCATCTTCCTGGTAGATTTTCGTCGAGATAAGTCCTAACACGATTGTGGTAGTGGGCCGGGGCACCATCTTGTTGAAAGTAAAATCTTTCGTCTCCATACGAGTCTTAGATGGCAGGATGGTTGGATGGCATGTTTGAAGCTTCTGAAGGTACAACTCATCGGTAACTGTACCGTCAAAGAAGAATGGCCCCGGTAAGACAACCCACACCACACATTTACTCCTGGACTTTGTCTACATGGACGTTTGGATGCAATTGTGGCGATTTACTGTACCATTGAGTTTGAACTGTGCCTCATCAGACCACACAATCATCTCTGCAAACTCTTCAACGATGCGCACCATGTTATTAAACGACTCTGGATCGTGCTCGTTCATTGCGTTCCACTTTGCTGAACACTTGAGCGACTCACTCCAGTTTCACGGACACACATATTTATTTGGTGAGCGGGTGAATTGTTGTAACACAAGATGGGAGCTGTTATTGTTACATGTCGTCCAGATCGTTGTTTGTGTACATCTTTAACACAGCCTTCGGCTTCAAATTTGTCTCGAATGCAACGAATCGTTAAACGTGTTGGTGGCTCTGTTTGATACACATTTCGCCATTGCTGTTGAACCTCATTAATGTTTTCGTACTTACAGACTTCCTGTCATCAAATGTAAGCCTTACGCCAGCCATGTTTCCTCGAGTAACAGGGTACAACTAACAATAAAACACTGGCGACTGTCATCTGACAAAACCAAACAACGCAATGCAACGCTTGTGTGGCGATTGGCGGAACTACAAACTATTACACTACCAAAAATGAGACAACTTCGTCAATAAGTTTGCAAGTTATGGAATTTTAACCAGTGGATACATTTTTTTGGACCCCTCTGTATATGTAATCGTAAGGAGTGTTTTAGTTAATTCCGTTTGAATTTCATATTGGTATTTATCTGCTCTGTTATTTCTTTGTTGCTCCTATATGTCGCTCCTCTCATATAAACACACGCTGAGGGAGAGATATAAAGATTAAGAGTATAACGAAAGCTGGATAAACAGTCAAAACAGATGATTGCCCGTAGTTAATTTTTATGTCGTTTCAACCTAATCACTACTATGCTCGCTATAAAAACCAGCTGCATCTAAACTGGTAATGGCACGGAGATGGTAATTCTGAGACCCCACAGCTAACCCTTCTACCGGCATCTAAAGGGTGTGGGAAAGTGCTAAATTCCCGACCTACCTGATGAAGGTCTTTCTATGGTTTTCCCTGCATCACTTTTAGGCTAATTTCCGGGTAGGATCTCTTAAAATGTAGCCCGGGTGGCCTAGTTAACCCTTTGCTACCTTTCTCTACTATTCTGCATCCCCCCCTTTTAATCCCTTTCCTATGCTATACAAGGGGAGTGTCACTATGTGGATTACCCTATATATAGCCTATCTACACTATCTTCTCCTATTTAATAAACATGTAAATAACAATGATAATTGAGCAATTTTACAGAGGTTTCTTATTAAAACACATCTTTTCTTAAAATTACGATCAGAAAAAATAAATAATTAATTCATAGTTTAAACATTTCGCCATCTTTCAATTAGATATGAAACTTGAGTGACATTAACAGTTCGACCATGTTTAAGAAAAATAATAATACCGTACAAAAATGAAACTTTACAGAATATATAGTTAAATTATCACGATTGAAACATCTCGACATGTTCCGGGAATCGAACTTTGGTTTCCCGCGAACAATGGCTGAGCTTTGAACGTTTTTCTGTTATTCCGAAGTATTATATCACAGTTTTACGAAGGTCATGTATTAGCTAATATGACTTCTGTGGTGTGCAGTTTGCACTCTATAAGTACCTGAAGTTATTGGACTGAATTTATCAGCCAATAAATTAATTTCTAGGCTGATATTCATGAATTCAAATGAAATTTAAAAAATTAATGTTTGAATCTACCTTTACCCCTACGTACTGTACCAATTTTTATAGAGTAAAATTATATTTTATTTATATTTTGGGAATTTGCTACAAATTTCTGCAGATAAGGAAACAACAATACACAGACGATTTTGTAACGCGATGATACAACATATCGTGGCCTCTTGAACGGTGCACGTAATGATTTAATATGATTTTTTTGGTAAGAATTCGCGATTGTTAAACGAGCATTCAAGTTGGAAATCACGAATCGAAGCTCAGTTAATCTCATTTAAATATAGACGTCAATTATTGGCTTCCAACGAATATCTCACATGCAGCCGCGGTGAGAGAAGGTGCGGAGCAAAAAGGTACGATTATTCGGTAGCCCGGTTCATTACATTCCATGGGCCAAGCTGCGGGAACGCTTCGCCTTAATGAACCTTCAGGGACAAAGGACAAAGGAGAAGTCAAATTAGTGGGAGGACTGGGGACGGAATAAGGTGGAAGGAGGAGGGTAATGAGAAGTTTCGCTACGCGTTGGAGGAGAGTGCTGAAGCGAAAAACTCGCCCCCTCTGGTGCAACATTCCGAGTTTTATTGCAGGCTGGAATTTCAAGTAGTTCAGGCTTGTTTGGAGTTTGGGACTGCGGACTATCTCGGGGGCAGCACAACATCGGACAAGTGGTTTGGGCGTCGCTGGACGTGTGGTCGACCAATGGGCGACACATTGCTGTCGTCATAACTGCCTTATTCAACTACCGAGCTGTGACAAATTGGAGAAAACGACAAATGACTGCCGCGTTTCCGGTTCTAATAGATGTGCAGATGTTTCTAAACTTTCTGCGACAACGTGTTGTTATAACTAGCGCGAAGAGATACAGTTTGCATCGGAAACTTCTGGATATTAATAAAAAAAAATCTGTAAAGTTAAATAAGTAATTTCGCTAATGTTTCTTATTGAAAGATATAAAATAAAACACCACTTATCAGATGTACCTTAATTTTCATTAGTGTTTTTCTATTTCGGTAAGGTACAACATAGGGTGTATAGTTTGTCGGATTTCAAATTAAGAATCATGTTTTGGAAGAAGGTAAAAATATTTAAATTTTGGGCTACAGAAAGCAGCCGTATTAATACCACCCTATTTAAGATTGTTATTGTTACTTCGTTATAAACTCAAAATGCGCATTTTCATTCGATTGATACCCTTGATTGCCAATCAGATTGTTATAATTGTCATTTTATTAAATGCTGCATGTCATTAAAGTACACTAACTATAAATATGGCAAGAAATTTCTTTATTTTTATTAACAATATCTAAGCTACAAAATAGTAGATAAATTAGTATATATATATTTTTAAATTTTTTATATTTCATTATTACACGTCATTAATGGAATGCAATGAATATAATTTAACTTTTGTTTCAGTTTAATTAAGAATTTGTGTTAATATATTTTTAAATACAATTTATCTGAAGCTTATTTATTGTTTATATTTCAGGTTGTTTATTAATTTTTCCAGGTATTGCAATTCATAAAATTTTTCGAGTAACAGGCCTATGTTGTTGTCATGACTGCTAATGAAGAATACAATTCATATTACAATTTTTTCTTATATAGAAACATTTTATTCCTTAGATGGCGGTGGTTTCAGAAACTTTTAGCTCATCAGTGTTTCCGACAAAGAAAGAAGGAGAAAAGTTGTCTTGCTCCAGCTGAGCAATTAACTGCGATTATTGCGAACTCATTACAGATTTAAGTACCCTGCAATCGTTATTAGATGAAATTGTTCGGACAGAAATTACTTCGTAGATTCTTTACTTGTTATAAGATTGTGAGTAGTGCATTCTCAAGTAAATATTTATGAGGCAAGAACTTTTTAATTACTCATCCTAAATATTGCAATTTTATGACTTATCTATTCTAAATAGAACCCATTTGTAGGCAAGAACTTTTTAATTATTCATCCTAAATATTGCAATTTTATGACTTATCTATTCTAAATAGAACCTCTGTTAAGACGAATGATAATTATTTTTATGATTAAAATATCATTGTATGCAATTATGTATGTGTTTCTATTTATTTAATCTACAAATGGGCAGTTTACCTGGTGGTTGATGCATGATTTTACAATTTAATTAAAATATAATAAAGGAAGTTACAATAAGGGAAAACAGAGTAAATTAATATAATTATTATAAAATATAAGATAGGTTTAGGGGCATTATTTAAGCTATAAATACATGTATACAACATGATGCTAATTAAAGATTAATTTTGAAAAAGTTAAAGAAGGAATTAATATTGTAGTGGCCTGAAAGAAGAAAAGTGGAAAGATATCTGAAGATAGAGGTTAATTATTTAACTTTCTAAGGAGACAAGGAATACCATACCAAACGCACCGGAATATTACAGCATTGATTATACCTATAATATAATACGATAATATTTCCTCAGATTTTGTAGTATGGAAGTCGAAAAATTGTAAAAATGTCTGGTGCAGATACTTAACAATACTTGTTAGTTTCGTTGATTTTTCATGGAAAAATTCCTTTGTTTCACAGTGTCGTCGTAATTATTGATTTTTTTACACATAAAAGAGTATTGAACAAAATAATCCTTTGATGACGAATTCTAGTGAAACTCTTCTTATATCAAAACGGTGTTCCTGAAATTCGCAATTGATTTGAAACAGATTCCCGTTCCGTTTTACGATCTTTAAATTTTTATGAATTCATGCACGTGTTAGAATAAAGTTTTTCATATTTATGAACTGTGAGTAGACTTCCGTCTGTAAATAATTCTGATACCACTATAAATGTTTCAGTGCTCCTGAAAAAATATTTGTGTGAAAATACCGAAGTTCATTTTACCTCTCCGCGAAACCAAAGACAGTTAATAATTGGCTACCTGTAAATTACGAACCATATACAATCAAAAATTTATTGTTTGATGAATATGATTAATGAAATAAAATATAAAACATATGTATTAAAAGTATAATACTGAGACAAAACAGTCGCCAAATTCAGACTAAAATGTAATAAATAAGTACCAGACGACAATTCAGCAAACGTTTTTTTTCTTCAACGAGGGGACAAACTAGAAAGGCTAAAACTGAGATAAAAAATAACAAACCAAAGAATGTTAGCGTAACAATAAGGGATCATAGCCATTTTTGAGTTTCATAGTATCAGTCTATAAGTTAATGCAACGATGTTAGATTTAATCTGAAGCATTTCTGATGTAATTCTGGAATAGTACCTGTTGTGTTGTTAGCATTTTGCCAATCAAATGAATGTTTCGAATTGATATGTTTGGAGCAACATATTTTTTTTTTTATCAACGGAAAGTTTGTTACTTAACATATTTTCACTGATACAAATATTAAGTGACAGTTTTGTTTTGCCTTACAATCAATGTATTAACTACTTATTTGTATTAATAGTCCAAAAATTAACGGTGACAATCGTATTTTCTATAATGAATGCACAGTTTTGAAATAAAATTTAAATATTTTTTAACATTAACATTTTAAATCTCCTTGAATTAAATTAGTATAAAAGCTACTGTATTATAGACACAAAATTATTTTATATCAATAATAATAATAATAAATAATATTATTTTTGTTTATAATAAGTTTAAATTATATATATTATCTTTTATTGACATTATAAACTAATGATTATTTAATTTTCTGGTTTTTAGTTCTGATATGTATTTGTAGTAACCAAATTATGAAATTATTACTTATTGTAATTGCATTTAATTATTTCTGTCGCTCGTGAGAATTTAAATAACTCATATTTATATATATATATATATATAAATTATAAATAATAAAAAATGTAATTATTTTAGTATTTTTTAAATTAAGAGTACCAAAATTTTTCGTACACGTTTCTTTGAGATCTATTAAAACTATTCGATATGAACCTTAACGTTTCTTATACTTAAATTAATACCTTTTTGAAGAATTGAATGTTTTCTTTTATCCAATATTTCAATATTCACTATATGCTCAAGTTATGTTAACTATATTATTAACACATTTTAATTATTTATTTCTTTGTTTATTGCAATTCAATGTGTAAACCAAATTTAAATAATAAATTTGATTCCACAAAATAGTAGATAAATCTGAATATATATATTTTTAAATGGTTTCTATGAGAAATATATTAATAATATTGGCCTCGTTACGACAATAATTAAAGCTTCCACAAACAAATGTCCCCAAATTTTATGTTATTTATTTTACAACACATGTCTACATGCAATAATTATAATAAGCTATAATAAGACAATTACATATTGGTCTCATGTCCTTGACGTTTTCCGTTGCCAAACATTATTTTTTCAAATCCAACCTTGGGTGGTAGAAGCATATGAGTTGACAATACAATCGTGCAGCTTAATACATTTCATTATGAGTAAATTTAAAACTAAGGTGTTTTAAATAAGAGGAGACAGCCTGTTTTAGTGAAGTCAGACTTCAAAATCAGAAAGCCTAGTTATATTGGGGTTATAAATTAAAAATAATGTAGATGGAAGGAATTTTTCATTCCCGAATACCTGGAATAATTTACGTTTACATATTTTTTTGGGCTATGAAATATTCTTGAAGAAAATAAATTCCATTTAAATTTAAAGAAACGTTCGAAGTGACGAAATTTCACTCTAAAAATTAAATTAAGTCGCTTCTCTCCATAAATAAAATTCCCATTACAAAGCCCATAAACTTGCGAATTGAAGTGAGTCTCAAAAATGGAATTAATTTAGCAGCGTTTTACTGTCATTAAGGTCAGTGATTGCCATGTTAGTATTTATTACAACTGGGAGTTAATGTATCTCCCACTATGCTATTTACCCGTTTTTTAGATAATAAAGTATTACATATTCTAAAGTAATTTTCTCTACATTTCATAATGAATTTCGATAGTTACTTTATTCTACTTTTCCTTCCACATCTAAATTGTCTAAATTTGTTCTATCCACAAATATTGAGGATCCACTGCTATATTTAAAGAAATTCTATTTTTATGATTATGTACATCATTTTCTTCTTACAGTTTCTGATGTGTTCGTGACATTCCATTTAAATGTTTTTATTGAAAATATAATTATATTCAAATGAAATACCAAAGATTTATTAGTTTTATTAATTTCATATTCTCGTTGCATTCGGTTGTAGACGTCAGAGATGTCCAAGTATGTAAATTATTTAGTGAAATCTGTGATCTACATATATTCCATTCGACAGAATTATTTCCCGTCAGTGTGAAATTCGTTGGCGTTCCGTGACAGCAGGTATGTAGAGGACTGTTTAAGCAAGCATCACGAATTAATGCATTGGGACCAAGTGGAGTCAAAAATAGCTGTGACGTCGGACAGCCAACACAGTACTTCCATTTGTGCTAACTCGTACTTGGACGTCGATAATCTTGCATTATTTCACAGTTGCCAGGTGCTAATATCCCACGTGATTGACGGCTCACCGCGATGAAATTTGCAAAGCACGCAGTCTTTTCTAAGTAGATTTGACCCATTTGGGCGTGGAGTTAAATTAATAAATAATTTTTTCTATCCTATAAGCTCTGGAGCGCAACAACATGCTCATTAATAAGTTTTATATGTAATATGTACCGACCCGTAAATTTACATTTCTGATGGTTTTGTTTCAGGTGAGTTGAGATTGAGACGAAACAAAGCATGTGAGTAATTATTCAAAGAATTTATATTATATCTGATATATTACTTTACCTTTTAACTCAATTTTTGAACTGCATAATTAGTATTATAAGACATAAATTTCTTTATATAAACGCAAATCACTTATTACATGAATATTTTCTATTTACTTTTATTTTACTCATCATGTTTGTTCGCTATTAATTTTAATTTCTTAGGAAATAATTATTATATGCACTTAAATTATAAATCTTCTTTCAATATATTCTTCTAATTAAATTACACTTTGGTCGTTGGAAAAATACACAGTTCTCAGAGTTATCAAAAAATATTTTTAGGTAACTTCTGTTCTCGTTGGTGATAAACTTAACTAACGAACCTCAAAATGTATTACATTTAACTGTTTAGTCTGATTTATTTTAATGTTTTGAAGTTTTCTTCATTCTTCTGCAATGAAACAATATTATCTATACATACCATAAACATCGTCAATATTTGAATTCCAATAATGTAAGTCGAAATTATTTTGATTCTTGCCAAAACTTGTACAAATAAATGAATGGGTAATTAACTCACGGCATGGGATCATTATATATATTACAATTAAAGTAATAAATCCATAATTGTAACTTACGAATTATTGTTTACACCGACGACTAATACTTTCATTCCAACATTGGAAAAAGCAATGCTTATCGTTTTCAGGAAACCTGTTTCGAAACATTTCCTGCAGAATGCTAAACCACGGAATTTAATAATGCTAAGAGACACATGAAAATTGCAGCTCCAGATCTGACTACTCTACTTAAGTAATTTCGCCGAATCCGCGAAGTCTACCTAAAGATTCAGTAGCAAAATCGTATTAATTTTAATATGAATGAGAAATACGATGATAGGTTGTCTGTTAATGTTGAAGTAGGTCTACGACCAAGGAAGCTTTTGGATCCTACCTCTACTCGGAATCCGTTATGTATCACTGAAAGTCTAATTACTCATCTTCCGCATGCCCCCTTTCAAATCCCTTCCTATGCTATTAAAGGGGAGTTTCCACCATGTGGATTACCCTCGTGTAGCCTGTTACCTAAAAAAAATTTACCTTCCTTGAGAGCTCTGGAGGAGGCTACCTTTTGGGATGCTCTGCTTTTTGATCTAAGTTTCCCACATACCGAGGCACCTCTGCCTGTTTTCAGTGGTGTGTGTTCCAGGGGTCGCAGACCTTTGGCATACGGTGAGAGTTGTCCTCTATTCCTATTGGAATAGTCGGCCAATTGCCTCCTAAACTGGTCAAGGCACAGAGAGGGGAAAGCTGCGACCCCACAGAAAAATCCTCTACCGCCATCGGAAGGATGTGGGACAAGTACCAAATGTCCGACCTACCTGCATTTTTTTTCTTGCATTACTTTGAGGTGAATTGCCGGGTAGGAACCTTAAACCATAGCCCGGGGGCCCTAGTTAACCCTTGACTATCTTGCTCTGCCCTTCCGCATCACCCCTTTCACTCCCTTTCCTATGCTATAAGAGGGGAGTTACCACTATGTGGTTTACCTTATACATAACCTGTCTACACCTACAAAAAAAATTAACTTTCTCGCGTTTGTAAATTTCATTACACGTATAAGACAATCTCATTTATGTATTAATTTTTTCCCAAATTTTATACTTTGCATTTTTATGTTTTCCTAATTGCGTATCATTTTACGTAGGTGTTTTTATTTATTTTTCATTTATTTATTCTTTTATTAATGTACTTCATATACAACCATAATAATAATAATAACGTGTTTTCGATTTGGCACCAATCAGAAAACCACTGGATTACGTAAAGACCGTCACGTTACACGAAACTGTGTTTATGAAGCGATATTAGTGGACGCCTATGTAAAAGTTCCCGTTCGGTTAGGCACAAGAGGACGTTATATGAAGAGGAAATGGAGAAAAAATACTTATTTTCGTTTGTTTTCCATGAAGCTTTTATTCAATATTCAAACCAAGTCGTTCCATCTCATAATACAAATCTTTTTTAAAACAATTACTATATATCTTCCTGACTAAACAAAGCTAAATATAATAATTCAAACAAAATTGACAAAATTAATAATATGTGAATATTTTGTGAAGTTTTTGTTTTTATTTCATTTATTGGACTCAATAAATCCAAATAAATTAAATTTGGTTTCAACATTTTTTCCCTATCATTATTGGTTTTTTCATTATATTAATTCTCCCTGCAGTTCGACTTCTAAATATTAGTCACAATATTTAATTATCATATAATTACAATTTTGCTCTATTTGTAAATTTCATGATATTTTACGTCACCTTGTATGCTATCATTAAGTCGGAAATGAAATTATTGATAATTGATCGTAATGCATATTTTTGGAATATTTAGCTATGTTATATAATAATTTACCGACGCTGTCACGCCGTAGATTTTAATATCTGTATAATCAGAGTTATACATTAGTTCTCAAAATTCGAATTTCTCAAACGTAGAGATCGCGTTTTTCCTTACATCATGCTTCAAAATTACGTTATCCTTTTTCAAGGTACCTTTCGTACCCTGACAATCTGACACCACGTTAGATTTTTTTCAGGGTGGAAACATGTAAAACGACAATGTTTTATTATTGTTGGCATAAGCTGTCTACTAAGTAATGTTATCATATATCTGCCACCGGGCTATTTGCCCAGTTGTAGGCAGCTGAACCCGTTATGAATAAATTGATTTATAAATAAATATTTGTATACATGGATATAGAAATTATCTTTAAAAGTTTTATACTCATTATAACTTGAAAATGAAGTATTTGGTATTCAGCAGTATAAGGCGATGTTGTGAAGTTGAATATGAGCACCTTCGTAAAACAGAATCCCATACTTGGAAAGTTTTATGTATGTAAATTTTCACTACAAAAATCATTCGTGCGTTTCAGTCGCTTTATTACCCCATTGTCTATATGTAAGAATTGAACTGGAAAATGCAATTAAACTTCGGTATCGCGGCGTGGTCCTGCCACTGGCGTCGTCTGCCGAGAGATGCCGCTGTCGCAAACGTAACGGCGTCGATAAACACCCATAATGAAGTTTGGAAGCGATTAAAAAGACGCCACGTGCTGAGTATTGGCCGTAAATCCGCCTGCGCTTCTTCCCGCTCCTTCAAGGCTCACCGCCGATGTAGTTGTGAGTGCACCTCACGGACTAGATCATAATTAAATTAATACATTTAAAGCCTTCATTCACGTAGTCGTCTACTTTCAGACTGCTTTGAAATCGGATACAATTCCTTTGTATCCATTGTGGATGCCATCTCTAGGATCTTTTACATCCAGCATCCCTTGTCCATTTAGTCTCCAAGTAATAGAGGATAGTCGTGATGGTTCAACTCCATGTATAATAGGACACAAAATACCTGACGTACAGAATTCTGTAAATATGCGAATATATTTGATTTTTTATACTAAACACTAAGTTATTGAACAAACTATTTTATTTTTCGGCCTGAAAATTATTTTGTGTAGTACCTGTCTAAGACCTGCTATAACGCCATTACGAAAGTATTCACAACACTATTTTATAAAGTCATTCTTATAGATAATTAACTGTTTAAAATTATTGCAGGGAAAATTTTATTTCATTTATTATCAAGAAACGCTTCCTATAATATTTCAGTCAATTTATCCAGACAAGTAAAATGAAGCCTGTGAGATATTGTGTTGTTGACTCTCACAGGTAGAATTTTTTAGGAGAGATGGAGAGGGATATCTTTGGGTATGCTTTTTCCTCTCTCCGATTTTGAACTAAATATTGGCCTGTTTTGAGAGGTGTATGTTCTGGGGTCGCAGACCCTATGGCATTCGATAAGAACTGTCCGCTATTCTCGTTGGAATAGTCGGCCAGCTGCCTCCTAAACAGGTCGAGGTACGGAGAAGGGAATGATGCGACCCTACAGAAAACTCGTCTCCAACCATCAGAAGAGCAAGGGACGAGTACCAACCGCCCGAACTACCTGATGCATGTTTTCTAGGGTTTGTTCTGTATTACTATTAGGCGTATTCCTGGTAGGATCCTTAAACTACTGCCCGGGAGCCCTAGTTTACCTTTGGCTACCTTCCTCTACGCTTCCAGATCTTACCTTTCACATCCCTTCCTATCCTATGAAATGGGAATTGCCACCACGTGGATGACCCTCATGTAACCCTAAAAAAATTCAGAGAAGTAAGAGGTAGGACGCTCCATAATTCCAACAAAAACTTGTCTTCATCCGGCAGGAATATATTTCTAACTATAACCAGTGCAGAACACAGCAAAATAATTGGTAATATGAATAAAATATCGAACATACTCTCTGAAGTTCGTGAATCCGTAATAACGGATGAATTATATATTACTTAGTTACGTAAAGCAGCTTTAGAATAAACGTGTGCACCGACTGTATCTATTACAAAAAATCTAAGAATAATATTATGAAATTATTTTTGAAGTCTGATTTATATTGTTAATTATTTGTTATAAAGGAAAAGACTCATTTTATTTTAACCCAATAATAATGGTATGTCTAAACATAAAAATTACCAGAAATTTCTATGCTATAATGTTCATATTAATATTCCAAATGATACATCACCAAAAAGACAATACAAACATTAAATAAGATTATTTTATGTGAATACCTGTAAAATACATATTTACAGACTTTGTGTTTCTTTAAAGAAATTAGATATACGAATTTTATTAAAAAATAATCAATTTAATTTAATATTTTTTTTAATATTAAAATTTTTTTTTTTTTTGCATCATCTGCAGAGGTCCTTTCTTATTTAAATCAGCATTATAATAAAATCTGCACCAAAACGATAAAAATAATCAGAATAAAATTTAGTGTTTCTTTTAATTTATTTGAGGATTTTTAGAGATTAAAGAAGATTTATTTGCCTCTTCACAGTTCTAAATACAATCTGAGGCGATACTTGTCATCAATAAACAGGCAGCGCCTCTTTGCAGAACATTGATTAATACCCACTTTATGTCCGGTGCGTGTTAACTAATTGAGCTGTTCCCTCACGTGGGTAATAGGAGGTGTGGGAGTAACGACTGAATTCATGGACGATTGCGAGAGTACTGTGTTCGCTTGGAATGGAATGTCAATCGTTTCAAGTTACTACACATGACATTACTAATTACCTTATCATTTCATGTGATAACCACGTATGGCTATAAATTTTGCTGATTAACACTATTTGTGTACTTTCACGACCTTGTTTTATTTCAACTAGTTGAAGTTGTCGTTAAATGTGAAACGTCGACATCGTAAACCTTACATTATCAGAATTCGTAGGATAGTTATGACATAATTTTCTATTACAAATTATTACTGCTGAATGAACGATGAAGTTAGTCCCTTTTCTCACGTTTATAGCTATCTTATCGGAGAATTTCATTTCTTAGATCGCAGATTTATTATCGTAATGTATCTCACGAAGCAATCGTAATTGATTGTTTATGAGGCTGATTTTTTTAATCAAATCATTTGAGCTGCTGTGTTGAAATTTTAAATGTATTTCAATATAGAATATTTTTATGTAGAAATAGTCCAATCTGTTTGAGACATTGGTGTTTTCGTATTCCATGGTGAGCTTTAATATTGTTTGGAAATTGTTTAATAGTCGTCATGGCTTTTATTGAGTTTTCTTTACGAAATTCTGTTATAAAATAATTATAATCATGAAAAAATTTACGTCTGATAGGAAAATGAATAAGAAAGATAGCAAATACGGACAAAAAAGGGGTAATACAAATACCACACAACGTTTCTGGGATCCTTGTCCCTTTCGTCAGGTGCTAAAAATAGCCTAGAGAAACACAGCTGCACTGGTAAGTTGACAACACTCAACAGTTGTGTTTTTCTAGGCTCTTCTTAGCACCTGACGAAATGGACAAGGATCCCAGAAACGTTGTGTGGTATTTATATTACCTGTTTTTGTCTATATTGTCTATATTACTTATTCATTAATAATAATAATGATAAATTCATACCAACTCTGACACACTTCCGTTGCGTTCAAAAGTGAGCTTGAAAACTTTTCACTCAGCCACTATTACTCTGTAAACCACGTTGTGAAAAATAATTTATGTGCCTTCATTGAATTATAAATAAAATAATTCAGCGAAATTCGTCAAAAATATTCAGTTAGACTGAAATTTGTGGGTAGAGCTCATCAAACATCCAGAAATATTTTCCTAAAATTTAACGCTATGTATGGATATTGCAAGAAATACATTGTATGTACTGTTCAAATAATATTCACAAAATTATATTATACATTTATCTAGATTTTTAGATATTCAACAGTATAAAAATTTTATATTTGCACCTGAAAAAGTTCCAAAAAAGGACGATATGTCGTTCTAATTTTTATTTTATTAAAATATATTTCTGACAAATTTGACTGGTTCATTCATTTATAAATATTGTATTTATTAAATAAATAAATGATTTAATAATATTGTATTTATTAATGAACATGGGATCATGGTATATTGGTGTAAATAGTTAGCACTGAATTTTGAGATTCATTCATTATATATTTTAGAATGAAAATAATTATTATAATGTAAAAATTTAATTTTAATCATTTGGAATAATTAGGATGATGTGTTATTTTATTATAAATTGTTATTATGTAACTTAAGGATTTTATTATGTAGATATGGGTAACAAATTATATGTATTACTATTTCCACGACCTTGAATGTTTTCTGTCATGATGATCTGTGGAAAATGAATTTATTCAATTATATTGGCAAGAATTAGACAGTAAATATCCATTAACGTATAATGTATTTTTGCTTTAAAATAAGAATTTTTGATGCTACAGGACACGAGGTTCATTGTGTAGGTTATTTATTAACCGATTAATCTATGGGAAAATGGCTGCATGTATTAGTTTGTTTTCCTTTATGTGCTGTAGAATGTATTAGTTTGTTTTCCTTTATGTGCTGTAGAAAAATATAATTAAATATGCAATAAATACCTAACTATCATATTGGTCGAATTCACGGATAACGCCTTTACGGATTTAGAAGTTTAATTTGAGTTTTTAATCGGTTCCGACAGTGTCATTAAATAATTATCACCTATACCTACAATTGCAACCCTCTAAATGACAATTACGTGAAGTTCGTCGCTCAACGCTTTGCTTCGTAAAATGCTCACGCAGCGTACATTTCGTTTGTAAGAGTTCACACAACCCGCGCCCCTTTGCATCTCTTTCACTCAGCTGTGAATTAAATTTAGCTGGACGACGACAGGAATGCCGGCTCCCTCATTTACCTGCATGTGTCTGCGCGTTTGATGTAGACAAAATTGCATTATTTCTCTTTTTTGCCAACTAACCCACCTGAAGAAGACCACTTCATATGGCTTAACTTTCTTCAGGCTGATGCTGGAGAGCCCTTCTCTGACCAGTGGAAGCTAATGCAAATAGGACCAAGAATTTCAGAGTTCTAGGCAAGTTTTCATTTTTCATATTTCACGATGCGTTCTCATCTTTTCTCATAAATATTACATTAGTAAAATATACGTTGCTCCATGGTATCTTTAATGACGAATAAATTATTGTTCATGGAAAGGCCTGTTGCCAAGCAGCGCGATGTTTCCCGCGTAACACAAAGAAAAGCAGAAAATATTTAAGTATTGCGAGTTGACCAGGATTAAAACGGAAACCCACACCAAGGATACATATTAAGTTTAACACGTCGACGTTCGTTTCATCCTGTTACATAAAAGGGTAACATTTCGTTACGAATTTCATTCTATTCTCCATTTACATGAGCTTGGCTATGTAACTGTTCATGGAATAACATTCTATTGCCTACGAGTGATTCAAAACAACAATCATGTAATATGGTACGTGAAACGAAATTACGTTTATTTAATGATCATAATTTACGTGTGCGTCAACAAAGTATGAAAGTTTAATAACAAATTCTGTTGAAATATTATCATTAAGTTTTTCCGAGAAATATCTCTATATCATTTTGATTATTCCTGCAAAAATCTGAGGATAAAAATATAAAACTAAAGGTTATTTTCACCCCAGTTCATAATGAATTATATTATTTAAGACATAAATCGATAAACAGAACTTTATCAACGATTTTCGTACGTTGTAAATATAAACCTTACTAACATGAATAATTCTACAGAAAAATGTTCTATAAATAAAATTACATGTAAGATAATAACCTGTCTATGAATGTTTGTTTTCTTCAAAACAATAAAGATATTAATTTTGCAATACGTCATAACAGATTTTATATTCCAGAAAAAATGTGCGAATAATTTTTAGATATGTAATGAGAATCAGTTTATTACCGTTTGTTCCCGGGTGTCATTTAACGAACGTCTATATGTCAAAAAATAAACCGTGTAATATTTGTTTGGTAAACTAACATAATTCGTAAAAATAAAGGATTTATATATGCGTGTGTGTGTGAAAAACTCTTACTTTTTTCTCAATGTATATATATATATATATATATATATTTAATTCTATATTAATCTATAGTCAAGAAATGATACTACCTAAATCTATATGTTCCTGGTTTCGTAATGCTTTCGACCGATAGGGCATTAATTGCACAGCTATAAAATACATTGAATTTTATTGCATCAATACCAACAAACATACTTCCGATTTTCTTTACGAAGAGAATACATAAATATACTCCTTGAATATTGCAGGATAAAATTGTCCGTCTGTATTCATACATTACGAGAGATTAAATTGATGCTTCATTCACAGTGTAAACAAATAGTCACCATACGGGAGTTACTAATATGGACCAAAAAATAACTTACATTTTACGCAAGGATCGTAAAGTATTTCGTATTGTTTTTTTATTACCATTCGATGTGGTATTACTGGATAAAATTATAATTTTTATTCATTAAAAATATTTCTGCTTTGTTTTAATATGGAAAAAGGAACCATATTTTCTTTGTTCGTCGCGTAGTAACGCCTCTCTCTCCTGCGTGAAGTCATGTTATATTGGCGCGCAGTAATTTAACACAAATTGATCATATTTTTCAATTATAATTCTTTACACCTTTATGATAGGGGTTTATCACCTACACAGTCCTGTTTTTCGAGTTCTGAAGAATATATGTACCAATTTTCGATGCAATCTGTCCACGCGTTTAAATTTGTATAGAAATTAACGTAAATACATACATACATACAAACATACATCCTTTTTATTATATATATATAACAACAAATAATTTTTCACATTTGTTTCAAACAATGCCGTACATGTGGTTGTTTTCTTTGATTGTAATATTTTAAAGAAACCTTTTGCGTTATTTACTAAGAAATGCAACAGAAAAACAGTTCTTCCAACACATAAGTAGGTGCTAACTGTTAGGACAACCTTAGCTTGTTTAGCGGATAAATTGAGTTTAGGAAGGGACCTCTAGTGGCCGTAATTCCCCCTACATAGGACAGTGAGCATTTAGAGCTGGCGTTTTCCTGGAATTTGATGTGAATCCCCCTTAACGAGCAGAGTGAACACAAATGGGATGTACATCAGAACACAGTACTGGTCGTTTGGAGAGATAGACGAAAAGTCGGCTCTGTTTGCGGTTATTATTAACGTGTGCTGAAAAAAAATTGTGCCGCCGGCGTTCCAATATGACGTGTAATTAGAGTTTTTTTTGCAATCCGTTTAGATGTGCAGCTCATGCCTGTATTATACCACATTTCATAAACTCGATTAATGATACTTAACTCTGAAATTATGCCTGGAACAGTAACTTCACAAAGTTTTGAACTAATTATACAAATGTACACAGAAATGAAGCAATGTATCATCTATACCATCGTATCGGTACATTAAAAATCAACAAAACGGCCTCTATTTTCAGCAAGGATGATATTATACAATGCGATAGTCTTCAGTATTTAACCTTAATAAATTTATTATAGCAGGCAAACTTTCGATTATTTGTAAATGAAAATTAATGAAATACTGATAATTCATATCAATAGTTTCACTGAATAAAAAAATTTAAAATGTTAATTTAAGTAAATGACAAACACAGAAGAATTAACAATAGTGAAGAAATAGTTATTGATAAAATAAGCATGAAATATGGATTCATTTACGAGCACAGAACTGGATTTTTCTCCGCCACTGTTTTCACGTTGTAAATTAGGCGGGAACTTGGATCGGTAATTTTTCATCTGCGACGTTCTCTGTTCGATTAAGTATTTTCGAAAACAGAAACGCGGACCTTCTTACACTCTGGCTTCTAGTTCTGACTCCGTTGCAGCAAACAGGAAGTAATTATTCGGCCCGTGTGAACTACTGGAGCATATCGCTCGTCTCAGTTTTTAAGAGACAGATTTGAGAATTTTTGTATTACTGTTTCATAGTTTGAACTAATAACTCTACGACTAAAATGTTTTTGTAGGAGAATTGGACAGTTCGCTGGTCATGGCGGCGCCCCGCCGTACACGATGTTGCTCCCTCAAATGTCCATTCCCGAGTACTTTCATTTCGTCCGATAATTCGACACAAAACTTTATTTTTTAATTAATTTAATATGTAGGCTACATTCATCCTGGAATTATGATTTTTTTTAAATTATACGCCGGGTGAAAATATTGTCGTCTATCAGAAAAATAACAGTAGAGATTAAATTACTTAATCTTGAACCTTGGAAGCGTAATTCTATTGAAACAGTGGAATTTATCACATATTGACTTTAAATTTGTGTATTCGTCACAAAAAGATATATTAAATTAGGTGATAATTGGTACAAATAACAAAATATATGAATTACAAGATACTGACTGATGTTCAACATATTATTTGGTTTGCTTATTAGTCGTTTCTATAATTAATCGGCATTTGATGTTACGGCTTATGGAAAGGTATAGCGGAACTTTGTCAACGGCAGGCAAACAAATTAATTAGGGAAAAATAAAACAAGCCTGTATACTGGAATCCTCCATCATGAAAAATAACACCGCATTAAAAGTAAGTACTTGGAATGCTACAGTTTTCATTTTCGAAACTGCCCTCCCATTTAGATAGATTAATCTACAAAATATTGTTTTCCTTAGACTTCCATATCAATATAATATTCCTAATTCCCGACGAAAATGATACGATAAACAATTTTTTATTATTTCATTATCTAAAAGTACTTTCACATTTTAATTTTACCAAAACAGCTCATTTTCATAAAAAAAACTTCTCCATTCAGTTGATGTAGGATAACTTTGAAGTTGAGATTTAGACTTTGTCTCTAACTTCTGTTAACACTGGGTCTCGCCATTTAGGTGCAATAAATTGTTTATTTGTTTGTTTAGGTACAAAATTGTAATAATTGAATATAAACGTTTGTGTATTATTATTATAGCATCGTTATTTCAACATTATTATTAACGTTAAAAATATTCGCCAACAATTTTAAGCATTTTTTCAGGTCCTTTATAAATTATATTGAAATTTAAATTTTCGCAATAACTCGTGTAAAATCGATAATTGAATTTTTCTCGCTTGCCAGTGTTTTTGCTGTAACAAACGTTATTACAACGTCCACGTTCCACGTTCCGACGACCATCTACGCTCATCTTTTGGCGAAGAATTATAGGAAAACGGAAACCCGAGAACTTTAATTAAAACTCTAATATACTTCTTATTAAATATTTCCACAAATGAAAAATATCATAATAATGTAAAAAACCTATATTTCGTTTCCGTCTTATTGTACATTGAATCTTTTGGCTTGAATATTACATTAATTATTTCAAATATGTTGAACAGTACCTGCCTTATAAGATTATTCTACCTGAACACAATATAGAAGGAATCTCAAATATGACATATAAGTAATTAGTTATTGGTCATTGCCGTTAACTATTTATTATGTTTAGTCAGAAAGTTACTTAGATTTGATTGCTAGTTTGGAAATATTTAAGGTTTCTTAAACATTACATTGTCTATTACTTCATGAATTAGCCATCTTCGTTTATATTTTATATTGAATGAGGCTACCAAAATAATGGAGTGTATGTCATTAATTTTTTTAATTTTTTTTTTTGCGCAACAGGCTACATGGGGGTAATCCACGTTGGGAAACTCCCCTTTAATAGCATAGGGATTTGAAAGAAGGGATGCGGAAGGGTAGAGGAAGGTAGCCAAGGGTTAATAGGGCCCCCGGGTGTGGTTTAAGGATTCTACCCGGCATTCACCTATAGAAATGCAGGGAAACCCCTAGAAAAACCTGCATCAGGTATGTCTGGCATTGGGTACTTGTCCCACGCCCTTCCGATGACGGGAGAGGGGTTTGCTGTGGGGTCGCAGCATTATCTTATCCGTGCCTCGACCAGTTTAGGAGGCAGCTGGCCGAATATTCCAATGGGAATAGCGGACAATTTTTACCGTATACCCAAGGTCTGTGACCCCGGAACATACACACCTCAAAACAGGCCGAGGTGCCTTGGCTTGTGGGAACCTTAGTTCAAAAACGGAGAGGAAAAGGCATACCCAAAGGTAGCCCCTTCGTATCTCTCCTAAAAGGTTTTTCCTGCGAGAGAATCCTCTCGCAGGCTTCTATGTCATGATTTTTTTTTGGGTGTAGACAGGCTATGTCTAGGGTAATCCACATAGTGGCAACTCCCCTCTTATAGCATAGGAAAGGGATTTGAAAGGGGGGATGCAGTAGGGTGGAGGAAGGTAGCCAAGGGTTACTAGGGCCCCCGGGCTATAGTTTAAGGATCCTATCCGGCATTTGCCTAAAAGTAATGCAGGACAAACCCTATAAAAACCTGCATCGGGTAGGTCGGGCATTTGGTACTTGTCCCACGCCCTTCCAATGACGGGAGAGGGGTTTTGCTGTGGGGTCGCAGCTTACCCCTCGCCATGCCTTGGCCAGTTTAGGAGGCAGCTGACCGACTATTCCAATAGGAATAGAGGACAACTCTTGCCGTATGCCCAAGGTCTGCGACCCCGGAACATGCACCTCTCAAAGCAGACCGAGGTGCCTCGGCGTGTGGGAACCTTAGTTAAAAAAAAACAACAACAAAAACAGAGAGATGTGAGGGCATCCCCAAAGGTAGCCCTCGCCAGAGCTCTCTGGGAATGTTCACCTGCGAGAAAATCCTCTCGCACGCTTCCTTGATGATGTCATGAATTGAATATGCAAAGTTCTTATAATAAATAAAATTATTTTCAACTGAAACTCCGATGTATTAAGTTTTAAATTTACATACCTTTATGGATAAATTTATCAGTCAATATAAAACGTCTGAGCATATAGTTTGTTAATTTATAGTAAACAGTACTTATACTAATTAGTTCCCATCATTTCATTTTCTTTAGTTACTACAATTTTCACTAGAAATAATTAATATTTGGCTTTATTGTCTGTCAATGTAGCCATTTATCATACTTCTGACGTTCAAGCCGTCCGTAACTAATTTATTCGTCATAAATTTTTTTCTCTTGAACCTTTTCATTAATTGTATTAAAAGTAAAATGTTTGCGACTTATTTAATATTTTCCGACAATTTTTAGATTGTAATGTAACGTTTTAATTAATATTTACATAATTAATTTGTTTAAATAACACCTTTCCTTGAATAATGTTATACGGTAATATACTTCGGAAATATTAAAGGGAAAAGTAAATAATATTATAATACATCAAACTTATAAATCGAATTTTATTTATCATTTATTTGATATCGCCATCTCAATTTTTATCCTTTATACATTATACGAACTAATAATTGTGTCAATCTCGTACTAATATTACTATTGATAAGTTTAAAGCAACTATTATTTTTTTTAAAATTATATAATGCAACGATGGAAAAGTTAAATTAGGAAATCGACCTGTGTCAATAAAAATATTGATAACATATTACGATAAGTTTGGTTGCTTCTGAGGGAGTTTAACAAGTAAATGGTACTTAAAGCTCCAATTACTTCCTTGGCCAATATTTCCAGTTTCATTGCAAGAGGTAGCAATAAACGTATAGAGTCCTATAAGAATTCCATTTCCTTCAGCCTCTTTTATGGGTCTGTTGACAACATTTCCCATGGCTGCCAACTTGAGATGAAAACTCGAGGGCTATATATTTTCTTCTTAAAGTAGTTTTTTATGCTAATTCTGGGACTTTTGGGAGAGTAGCTAACATTTTCTCACATGTTTACGATGCACCACAAAACGTTGATAACCGATGCTGCTAATAATAAGTTTTAATTTTTCAATTTAAATACTTCTTCCATTTTATATTAAAAATTTGAGAAATATACGAGTCAATATTCCATTAATGGGTTAAAACATAAATTTACAATATTTTTTTAAATGAATACGGTATCGCTTTTCCAATAGTTTCTTATTTTTGCATTACGCTCATTCGTACTAACTGTAAAGTCTTAGTAGACTAATTTTATTATATTTCCTATCGTAATGGACACACATATTTCTGTTCTGTGCATTGAACTACGATATGACATAATGAATTAGAAAATTATTCCTGGAAGGCGTCGTTAGCTTCTGAACTCGGGTAAAATAATAGACACATAGAATTGTAAATGTCTTCCCAAGCCACAGTTTTAGGCAGAAATGGTGATAAAGGACGTTTAAATTTAAATGTGAAACCATAGACGTAGTCCTGGATTACTCAACATCTCTTCAGTGTTATGCTAAAGGAAACGTAATGTTTACATAATTTAATACCGCTTCGATAATTTCACGTTTTTCGAATGAAAGTGTGATATTATTACAATAAAAGTGATACCAGTTAAGTTTTTTTATGTATCTTTAAATATAACTTTTTAAATATTTAAAAAACGTAATGAATCAATACATTTTTAGGGTGTAGGATATATTGGAAGAAGGAATAGTGCAAAAATCCTTATTGTTCCCTTTTTAATTTTTCCTTTTTGCCAAAAATATTGCTATGGATCAATTTCATGTGATTGTTTCGAAGCGATACATCTGTACTTTATTATTTCTATTAATATAGGTTACGTAAATTAGTCATGCTGTTATTCGTACAAATTAAGGCCTGACAATATAACGAAAAATAAAGCTCAAAAAACAAGTAAGCTACCGGTTAGAAAATTCAAAACAATTATATTTCGTAACTGTATAAGCTACAAATTGAATACTAACTTACTTTTGTAACATTTCTACTACGAACTTTTAAATGTATGGTATTTTTTTTATTTCTGTAAAAGTTCCTGTATTGTATATTCTACCTGTATAATTTTGCGACTCTATTAACGTTTTTTGCGTTCTGAGGATCACTAATCGTGAAGTTAGCTTCTAAGACCATTATACTGACACTGACACACTTCCTTACACCGGATGAAACTATAACTAGCATTACTATTTTCTCAAATGTTTATCATTATTAAATCCCAGACTGTAAGCGACGATGAGTTATTTGATTTATTTTATTCCATTCGATGTTGAAATAGGATACGTCAATACATAAAATTACAATATAATAACAGGATGCTACAATTATAAATAATAGAAGTTAATATAAAAACCCTAAACTTTGGGAACAAATTTCCCTGTTCCACATAAGTAAAATATATTAATAATAACAAAAGTCATAATTATTTAACTATACAATATAGGGTATAATATAATATTTTCAGTTCTAATAAAAAATTCAATACGTACTAGTAAATAATTAATGATTCGAGAATTAACTACCATAAAATAAAGAATAAAAACAAAACTTACACACGCACACTAGGAGGAAACACAACGACGGACAAGTCACTTCACGAAACAGAGCGACGAGGAATCTACAAACTCCAGAGACAACATGAAACAAACAAACAAAAGAGCAGAAAAGACCAACAGAGACTAAGCACGTTATGAAATAAGTCGTTATTATTAGCAACACATTGAACACTTATGCAGTTGCTTTTTTTTTAAAAAAAAAATATTATTACGGGAACGATCAAGAAACTCCTGAGTAAAACGCGCTTTTCAGTAGAATATTTTTGCATTGAATCCCAAAAATCTTGTAATTCTTATTTTTCATAACATCTGGAGGAAAACTATTGTATAAAACTTTCCCTGAATGGTGAATACTTCTCTGGTAGAGAGCAAAGATCTAAGACCTGAGCGATTCTAGTCTGATAATCGTGAGACTCGCCATTCGTTTGAAAAAGATTCATGTTCCGCTTAGCGAGCTTTAAAATTTCGTGAATAAACACGCTGGGAACAGTTAATATTCGAAGACATTTGAAAAACGGTTTACAACTGGATTAATTATCCGTTTCAGAAAATATTCGAATGGCACGATTTTGCAACATGCATATTTCAATGCTTCTGGTGAAATTTCCTCAATTTGCAATGCCATAACAAATGAGGAAATGAAAATTCGCAAAGTACACCATTTTCGTAACACATTTAAGATACCTTCCGAATACGCACACAAACACTTAAATTATATACATATATATATATAAATAATTATACTTTGTATATAAAAATAATCGAATGTTATATTAATGTTTTTAAAGTATACATAAAAGTATGTTCAAAGATTTCGAAAATGTACAATATTTATATATATATATATTTATTTAAAACATTTACAAAAATACTGAGTAACTATTTCCATAACTGAAAAATTTACAATCGCGGAAATGCATGCACAAGTATGAGTATATGAACTAAATATAAATCAATATTACTTCTATAAAAAACACGCAAGACATTTTTTAATAATGAAACGTTAACTAAATGTAATTTTTAGAATAATTAATTTGTTACTTAAATTAAACAAGATCAGACCACTAATGAATCAGTTTCACAGTTTTCTTAGGCTGATCGTATGAGAGATTTTCTTCTCTTCTTGAATCTACTCCCTCTGTTTAACAGTAAGACTTGTTATGCCGGTAGGATTGCTAAAGTAACTTGGACTAAATGCACACATGGAAACTCAATTTATTTCCCATATTTTCCTTCCCTGAGTCACTGTGTTGTCAGGGAACATTTCACCGAAATAATTGGAAAAGCTTCATACCCAATTATGGTTCTATTTATCCTGTCATATGCACATTAATAGTGCTGCCAATACACTTTGTTGTTTGTAGTGCCGAATATTATAAACGTCAAACTGGAAATATAAAAGTCCTGTCGTCAAAGAACACCTCGAGTATTTTACGTACATAATACATTCGAAATACCAAAGAAAACTTTAACACCGCAGAATTCTACAAATTGTATTTTCATGAAAGTGTAATGTTTGCATTTTCATTTCGTCGCACCTTCACGCTTCGTCGCCTAGAACACCAGAACTCGTTTCTAAACTACGCACGACGTCATTTTCCCCGTTCATTCGGCGAAACAAGAGGACTTGGGGGGGAAGTTTGTGGGATGGTGACGAGGGTGGGCGGGGGTAGGGGGGGTTGTCCTCTCTGAAATGCTCTTCGTGTAATGAGCTTCACGCGTGAATATGTTTTCCAGAGCTCAGTGTTCTGTAATTGGGCAACGTATAGTGAGTGCTCTGTGCTCGGTTCATTTCCTGGCCGTCCTCTCTGAACTCAGCTTCCAGAATCACCAGCTCAATTACTTAGCAATTCGCAAAGCCGATCTGCTTCGAATTCAACGAACCGTCTGTAAGGGAGACCACACTCCAAGTTGAAAACTCACTTGTGCCATAAATTAGCGGGGTTTTAGTATGGAACCTATATAAAGTAAACTGTTCTACTAGTATGAATAAGAACTACGTTCCTATAGGTCTACAAGCTGTGAGTAATGGGATTCTTACATTTCTAGAATCTGAATACGAGTGTTACAACACTTTCAGTCTTTTCAAGATGTCAAAGTAATCAATATTCTTTACATTTGAGCATCCTTCTTCAAAACTACTTGAAAGAATTTCTTTTTAATTTCTCCCAGCGTACACATCCCCCCTTTAAAATCCCTTCCTATGATATTACAGGGGAGTTGCCACAACGTGGATAACCCTCATGTAGCCTGTTACCCTAATAATAATAAAATGCAGGTGAACCTTCCCAAAGAGCTCTGGAGGAGGCTACCTTTGCTGATGCCTTCTCCTCTCTCTGGTGTTCGAACTAAGGTTCCCACATTCCGAGGCATTAGATCTGTTTTAAGAGCTATATGTTCCGGGGTCACAGACCTTGGGCATACCGTAAAAGTTACCCGCTATTCCTATTGGAATAGTCGGCCAGCTGCCTCCTAAACTGGTCAAGGCCTGGCAAGGAGAAATCTGCGACTCCACAGCAAACCCCTCAACCGCCATCGGAATGGCATGGGACAAGTACCAAATGCCTGACCCACCTGACACATGTTTTTCTAGGGTTTTCCCTGCAACAGTTTTAGACGAATTTCCGGGTAGGATCCTTAAACCATATCCTGGAGGCCCTAAATCCTTGACTACCTTTCCGTATCCCCCATTTCACTCCCTTTCCTATGCTATAAGAGGGGAGTTGCCATTATGTGGATTACCCTAAACATAGCCTGTCTACACCGTCTTATTCTTCGTTTAATCATGTAAGTAGAAAAAAAAATTCAGTACAGCGCTAAACATTGATTAATTTATTAACTTTACAAAATGTTGAAGTAATAATTTTTGGGAAGTCTTTCAATTAGACTTTGAGATATTTTGAATTGAGGATACATTTTAACACTGTCAGGTATATTTAATACATTTTGGGAGAGCCGTTAATGTGATTTATGATTTGTTGCTAGCACAAACGTAATAGAAATAATCATTAATATTCAAATAATATTTATAATGGTAATACTCGTATTTATATTGAACAATTCATACATTATTGCGTTCAGTGTATAGTTATAATTAACGAAACCATGTTGATTACCTTTCTATGGATTTAACTAATACGTTGTTAACCAAGGAACTAATTCAGGCGTATTAATATTCAGTTGCTTCTTATTTTATTAATACTACTACTTAAAACAAAATTTAATTTCACAAATTTATGTTTCAAACTAGTAATAAATAAAAGAAACGATTCATCTACGGAAGAAAATATCCAGGCACATATCAGGCTGAATTTTCTTCGTCACTTGTACCGCAAGAATCGCGAAACAAAGCGTTGTGTCAGCATTTCTGCAGCTACAAGGCCTCTTTTTCTTTTTCTTTTTTTTTTTTAGCTTTAAGACGCCAGGTAAACGTTGCACTCTCCCGTTTACTTCCCCCGGGAAACTGTGCTAGGGTGAGCTATACCTTATTTACGTTATACGTCGCCCGTAACACCTGGAAGCAATTCCCAGCATGTTTGCCCGTTCTGTCGGGAACACGCATAGTCACTTCCGGGTCTTGAGAACGCGTCTCGGCAGCATGCGGAATTTTTACGCCTTTTGTTCGCTGAATTTCGCCTCCCCTCTTTTTTTTTCCTTTTCCCCCCGTTGTCAGCCTCTTGACTTACAACAGACGAGAGCTTGCTGACTGGCAGACTGTGGAGAATAGGCCGCAAAACCTTTCGCAAATCTTAGACAAAAGACTCTGCCACGATTTCAACAACGGCGCCATTGTCATCGCGGTGAACGGGAAAAAATTCCTGCTGTTTGATAAACAAAACTTAAAACTCCATTACTTGTATATTTTATACAAGACTGGTACGTGAGTGACAGCCACAGTGAAAATATGATAAGTTTCGTTTTTAAAGAAATCAGTTTGCTCGGTTGACATTAAAATTTAATCAGCATATATTGTATATAAAAACAAAAATATATTTTTAATCACTAGAATAGCATTCTTATTTGTTCATTGCAAAGAATAAAATGATTTTACCATATATTTACGTTCCATTATTCATAAAATCCGAAACCAATATCATCAGAAATCCTCTGTTTGTTACACAGACTTTGTCAGCATTTCATACGAAAATGGTTGGCAGGCTCGCGGAGAAATTAAATATTTATCCCCCATCCTGAGACAAGTTTAATTTGTTTCATTTTTACAAGAAAACGTCCAAATCTGTTTTTACTTGACAATGTTAGAATATAAAAGTGTAAAAATGTAAGAAATATAAAAATTGCACAAATTTTTTAACATTTCAAACCCTAATTATACTGTTCCTTGTTTAAGATTTAGCTTTTTTTAAAAAAAAATTCAGTAAGTGTTTTCTCTTAAATTGTAAATTAAAGTGAGGCTATATTACATAGTCAAACAACCGTCTGAGAAAAGATTAAATAAATTTAAACGTTTACCATACTGGTTAAGATGTAGTTCAACTCCCAGGAGGGTGGGGGGGGGGGTGGAAGAGGGCGAAACAAATTTCCGTGTACAATTTTAGTTGCGTAGAACAATTTCTACAAACTTTGTTCACATGTTACTTACCATCCAGGAACAAACGCAGAGGGATTATGATCCATCTACCACCTCTAGGGGTGGGAGTGAAGAGCATTGCATTTAAAAACATCCTAAACGGCCATTATTTATTAGCGTCAAATAAATTGTTTTAAAAGTCGCTGAATTTGATAGTGTTAATCAAGAATTTTAAATAGTCGGATTTCAACTCCAAAAGGCAAGGGAGGGAAGCACTCGTACTGGTGGAAGGGATTTACTTAAAAAAATAATGCAGAACAGACCGAAATTGATGTCGATTCCTTGGTTATAGGAGTCGCTGAGTTTATAGGAGGCATTCACCATTGTTTGTAAATAAAATTTTATGATCATCGCCGTGTAGGTGGTTGACAAAAAAGACATCTTGAGTAGTTTTGACCCTCTTAAGCTACTGAGCTATATTTTGGTTTCTGGGTTGTCGAAGTTTTTTTTCCTTACTCCTTTGAGGTACTGGGAGTATTTTTTTTTACTTTATTAAGTTAGCGGGTATTTCTTCACTTTTAATTCGACGTGATTTTTAGACACTCGTATATTATGTAGTAGAAGAATTCCTGAGTAGTTAATGTATCGTCCGCCATCATCCTGGTGTATTTGAAATTATATGTCCAGGCTTTAAGTTAGGGGGGAGAACATTAATGGGTAAATTTTCCAAACAATGACGCTATTTATGCTGGGTAAATGAAATGTTTACGAAGAGGTTAGTTAGTGTCGAATCAATTCTTTCTCCGGGCTAATTTAAATAAACACTAGGGCAACGGCGGGCACTCAGCCGGGTTATATAAAAAATGTAGCAAGTGTTTATGTACCATGAATATATATATATATATCAAACTGTCAACCGCCACATTGAGAATAAATAGTGAGCGTTTTATGTCCTCTCAAGTTAATTTCTTGTTAAGTGGCATGATTTGGTAGGTATACAAAATACTGGATATCAAGATAGGCGATTAAATAGGCGTACAATAAAATTATAGAAGAAATGGCAACAAAAGTTTTTTATTGCAACAATTAGTAAAAAAAACGCGTTGAAGAAAAAATATAGCCCCAACTGTTGTCCTATTAATAGAAAATATTGTAGATTATTCTTTGAGCGAAAAGGTAATTTTGACGTAATAAGAACGTGATTATTCTAATATGCTAATGATAGAATGATGCCTGATTTCTGAAACGTGAAATTATTTATTTGTGGCATATTGTTCATAAAAGTTATTAAAATGGTCCTTCCATACGTTTCCGCTATAGATATAGTGGCC
This sequence comes from Zhengitettix transpicula, assembly GCA_037074705.1. Classification (NCBI taxonomy): domain Eukaryota; kingdom Metazoa; phylum Arthropoda; class Insecta; order Orthoptera; family Tetrigidae; genus Zhengitettix; species Zhengitettix transpicula. The sequence goes on from CM073590.1 coordinate 199,677,731, forward strand.
TAAAGCATCGCCTTCAAATGTGTGCTTCAACTTTCGCTGTGTTCCTACAGAGGTTTCCCGAAGTTTGAAACAAAACTTTATCCTGACACGTTTCTCTCTTAAATTTGCAATTGTCAGTTTCGCAAAGCACGCACTGCACACAACAATGTAAAAAGTTCATAAAAACTAAACGTGACCACGTAGCACAAAATCCGTCGTCACATTGGTTCACGCTGAGTGGATTAAGTGTCATCTGACGATGTTTCTTTGCACTAGACAGTATTTAGGAGGTTCACAGAAATAAGTGGCTCAGTATCGCTATGTATGGTTAATGCTATGTACCACAGTTGATGTATTCTAAAATCATTGATTTAAATTCAAATTTACAATTTCAATAGAACGCATTCTATTAATAGTTTTATAATGAGGATTAAACAGCCATCAATAGTTTTTACTAGATGTAAGTACATAAACGCCAAAGCAAGTTGTCATCAGAAAATTAATCGAAATCTCATTTTTATGTGACAGGAAAATAATTAATTACTAGTTATAGTAATTAGAAGCATTTTATTATAGATATTAGAACAGATCAAGGATAGTATTGAGTTAATTGGATAATTGCCTTTATTCCTAACAAAGCTAAATAGTCTCCATATTACATGGAACAAGGAAACGTGACACCAACCACGAGAGACCAACGACGGTGTGTACTCTAGACGTTTACCTTCCTGATTCGTCGTACACACAGATATCCATTACGTTTGCTAACATTCATTGTCCTTGATGCGGGATCCTTTGTCTAATCAGCACTGTACCTATTGTGACCTGAAACAGATTAACATTGTCATTCGATATTTTAAACATGAAGTTTACAATTGATCACATAAAATGATCATACAGAGGATAGTTCGGTAAATAACGATATTAATATCACAATTTATGCAAATAAAAATAAATTATTTCACGGAAAGTTTAAATTCATTGGCACTGTCTTATTTAATTTGTATTGCTTTTAACTCACCTGCTGCAAATGGGTTTTAGTGGTCAAGTTTCACCGATTGAGGATTGAAGTTAGAAATATTTTATTTCAGGACTATAGGTTTTTTTATAGTTCACAACTGTCTAATTCAAGAAACAACAAGACACACATGACGCACGAAATTTTCTGGAAGACACTTTCTTATTACCAGTCAGACGATCTCTATAATTATTTTCTTTCAAGTACAAACGATGTCGAAAGCTATAAAAGGAGAAATATTCGGCAAAAATGTCTAAGGAATGGATTAAATAGATAAATAAATTCTTTACATTAAGTTTAGGTAACGATATATTTATGAAAATAGGCAGATAATTACATAGTTTTTTGGTTTAGTCTAACAAAAGTGTGGTGATCAAAGGAAACAATTAACTCCCGTCCATTACTCGATGTGCTGCATTTCTGTTGATTAAATATTTATAATTACGATTTGTCACGAATTTAATCCAGACTATGACTCACACGATTTCCTGATCTCCGTGAAATAACAGAAAAATTCAGTCTTCATTTACTCTATATGCGAAATGTTTGGACTTTTCCCCTTCTGATCTAGCGTACGAGATTACGTTGATATGTCGTGCTAGTTTTTTTTTTAGTACAGGCGTGCCCTTTGTGTTCACTTGCTTTATTCCCTTCTCTTCTGTGAAAGCCTTGTACTCCAGCCACAATTTCCATACCAATGAGACACTACTAATGGAAAGTGAGAGTTTGTGATATAGTAATGCCTTTCAAAACGCGCTGAACCGTGAATACAGAATTCAGGAATTATTCTCGGCCTGATATAGACATAGAACAATTCTTGTAATAAGGGATTTTGTATTTACAATATTATACGGTGTAACTTATATGTAAAAATGTTCTACGAAAGTTAGTTTACAATTGATTTTTAGTATGTGAAAATATTTTAATTTTATTTAAAGCCGCAGCAGTTACAAATGGCCATTAGAAACTATACATCGTTAACATTAGACGTCAGGTTTTTTTTTAAAAAAAATGACTTTTTGAAATATCAGGGTAGAAAAATGTCTCCCGGACTAGGACTCGAACCCGGGACTTCTCGCTTACTGGGTGGAAACTCTACCAACTATATTTCCTATATTTGTGGGGATATTAAATATCGCTGAAGCTTCGTTTCATGAGGTTTCGTTCTTGATTAAATCTGTTGCATACAAGATGTGTTTGACGGTAAGGAAGGTGTTGCATTTGGAGCAGAGATGGAGGTGTAGGCTCTTTAGAATAGGTGAAGGAATTTATTGTTGCATTAAAATATACAAAGTAACGGTAAAATACAATTTATACATCTCAACACAACGCAATTTCGGGGTAATTAAACTGTTTATTGACTACTGTGGCTAAAATTTTTAATTAGTAAAAATATTTCAACAATTATTTCTACTAATAGTGTTAGTTGTGTATCAAATTTTAAGATGTAAAGTGAAAAAGATTAATCAGTGATAGCTGGAAGAATTAAATACATTTTATACTAAGGATAACGTTTTCTTAAAACTATTATTGCTTCCGTTTTTTAATCGTTGGGTCAATAATTAAATTCCAAAATGGTGTCCTCCTCGGAATGACTGAGGATATGACGTCCGAGTGTTCCATAGACTGTCCTCTGGCTATGTGCTAAAAGATCTTGTTTGCTGTTAAAGTTGGAAGTTAGGCAGTTCCCTGGAGCTGTTCCGTTACTGGCTGCTGCCAGATAGACCACTTCCAAGGAATGTCAACGCTCGAAATCCCTCAGGGGCTTTCACGCTCATTTAAGAGAAATTTTGTCAAACAACGGTAGCCAAGCTTAAACAATGTACTTACCCTCTTATTAAATACTTTAAATTTGCCCTTGGATATGAAAAGTTCTTTGCATGTAAACATGCAAAATATACTTTTCTCTGAATATAAAAAAATGTATGCAAATTAGGACACGTGTTCTACCTAAGCGTTATTAAATTTAGTCATGGAAGATTCGTTCGAAAAATGTAATGATTAAATGCGACATATTTTCGTAATGTTTTTATTAATTAATTATTGTTTTTGTGAGATTGTATATAATAATTTCCCTATGTTGTCTGTTGAATAATGCATTTGAATTCATAACGGGTACGTCCGTTATGAACTTCATGTAGGTCTCTAATTTCTTTATTTATGTTCAGGAGGAATATTGAAAAATAATTTAATTAAATAAATATTGTCAAACAGGACAGTTATTCGTTTCGTACTTAAAGAACTTTAACACTCATTAATATTATTTTGTTACAGTCATCTCGACTATTTGATGGTGAGTAGAGAGAAAATCAGGCCTCATTAAATCTCAAGTTAACCGTGAACTTTGCTACCCTTCTCGATGTTCATCATGAACTGTGAAACCTGGCAGTTACAAAGATAACCCGCAGTCGATATAAATCTGAGTAGATCGGCGCCGCTCATCGTCTCCAACATTGCCCCAGTGGTTCTCCCCCTTATAAATAAACGACGTGGCTTTCTTCATAACTCGATCTGGAATTATATGTGATGTTTCTTCATCGAAACCTCTCTGGTCGTACGTAAGCAGTTCCATGTTCGCCGAGTGATTATGTAATTTACCTCGCCGGATCATGAACCGCGACTTCTCGCATTGGTATAAGAAAATCACGCGACAGCCAAAAATGAGACGTGATGTGCACTACGAACTTATTTTCCAGCCAATCACAATTCTGTAGGTTTGACGTATGATTCTACACACTAGGTCGTCGACCTGATTATATTTACGACACTATTGCTTTATAGTCTCACCCACGATTGACGAAAATGCCGGAAAATTAAAGACTCGACATCTAACGAAACAAGGATAAAATTTTCCGAACTCTTTGAAACATTTATTAATAAATATAATTTTTTTCTAAAAATCCATAACCCTGAAAAATCTAGTTTCTATCACTCTAATAGAGTTATTTGTGTATTACTTACGCGAAGAGATCTTTTTTAATTGCGTATTAATCAGGAATTTTAATATCATGGAAAATAAATGCGTCGATTATGTTTTTTAATCTGATTTTAAACCAATTAAGTTTTGTCGTACTTATATGTCGACATATTTTGTTAAAGTTTCAGGTTGTTGGCGGATAATGAAGATATCCTTCAGAGAAAGTAATGAAAAGTTATTTTAAATTTATCACTATTAATGTTAAAATATAACTGCTACGTCCTTATTTTGTCCTAACTGACAAAAACTAACTAAAATTTAATTTTAACCTTTATTGGTTAAATATTATGTCTTTTAACAGCACAATTTCTCCTTATTAACGTATCAACATATTGATTTTGTACACTCAACGATACCTCGAACCTTTCTATATTAGTAAATTTTTAATTAAAAATTTTTTGCTCCATTTTGACGCTTTTATTATAGCAATATTTAAACATTAATTTAAGCAATGTATTATTAAAATTTTATTAGTATTCGTTATGTGGGCAGGCTACCACCATGTCTTCTGTCACAAAGTTCTTTTTTTCTGCAAACACTGCAAAGCAAAACTTTCTATTTGGAACGAAAATAATGGGAAAAAGCTTCAAAACCATCCATCCAAAAAATGAAAATTTAAATATGTATAATTTTCTGTTCGCCTTTTAAACAGAGATACTGAATCGAGAGAAAGAATGCGTCAATTATACGTCACGTTGCTGGCGCACAGGCAGTCCATAATTAAATTTGCATTTAAATATATATGTCAGCCGTAACACGCTACGAGAGTTTTTTTAAAAAATGGTATTAGCAACAGCGCGGTAACGAGTTGCATAATATCGGGTGCTTCCGTAAGCGTGTTTCACACATCGTCCTTTGCTCGTACTGCGAGGAACAACTGGAATGTCTAATTATTGTAACGAGTGTGGAATATGCACATGATAACAGCGTTCCTAAGCCCTTGTATTCAACGAAATCCAAGCAGTGATACGTCAAACCCCTGTAGAACATAAAACTACCTGCATTGCTCACAAAAAAATATGTTGATAGTCGTCATATTCAAAGTACAAGGCTGATAATGAAGAAGTTGGAATTTAATGTACAATAACTGGAAATTCTTAGTATAAATTTTCTTCAAATATATTTTTCAAACTAATATAAAATATATGAAATAATATACGTCTTTATATAACTATTAAAGAATCAGTAAAGTCAGCTTCGGTATCTTTTAATAGAAATGAAGTTCGTATCATAGCCATGTTGTATAAGAACACTGCTCATGGGCCAGTCGGTTCCGAACATTCACACGTAATATGTCAAACGCTCAATTTTTACGTGGGCTGTATATTAACTAGTATTTGACCCATTACCGTGACGTGGAACGAGCACAATTATTACTAAGAATGGTAAAAATGTGTTCTTTTCCATTTTTTCCTCTGTGAGTTATGGGTAATGAGTACATTTCGTAATATTGCAACATTAACGACGCAGTAATGTCTGTTTTAATGATCTAGATTCTTCCGCCGTTATTTATTACGGTACGAAACAAGTCATAATTGTGAAACACAAACATTAGCATATTCTTCGACTCGTGAGCCATTTAGATTCTAAAGTAACTTCACCATCAACTATTTTATATCGTAATTTATAAGTAATTTATGGCTTAAAATAAAAAAATGTAGGCGATTACACGTCACAAACTTTTATTACGAGTTTTCCGCAGAAAAAATTATTCGAAGGATTAAAATTATTCCACTGCAAAGTCTTTCTCTTCAACTAATTTTTTATTTAAAACTTTACATTAGTATACTTCAAAACAAATTTTTATGAACTTAACATATATTTACAAAACTTAAATGAAATGTTATAAAAATATTTGTTTTGAGTAGTTCTACATGAAACGAATGTTAGACTTCTGAGTCAAGTTTCTTAATAGACATTACGCAGAGACATTTTTAAATTGAATTGTCATTCTTAGTCTTACATGTCGGTACACACAAACATTAATACTTTTTGTGGTAAATATTGGTTACGTATTTCTCCTCAAATTCAGTTGTGTCAATGGTATTGCAATAAACAAAAACAACATATAAAAAAACTTGAAAACCCTGTGAGTTACATAATAGACAGGAGTCTTTTATAACTTTATTATATTTATTAAACTACCTGAAAATTTAAAATGTTGGCAGATAATACAATCAAATTCAGAAAATAAATACCTAAATTTTTTATTATCCACTCTCTCTATTTATAAAACTAATACAGAATTTTGATTTTTTACTGAAATAAATATTCAGTTTATGATATTATGTTACATACCAAATATTTTATGAAAATTGGAGGGTATAAAGAATATAACACGACAGAAAACTCGCGCAAACTACTCGCAAAAGTTTCATCGCATTCGGATGAATGGTTTAGGAGTTCATAGAGGACACACAGACACAGACACACACACACACACACACACACACACACACATATATATATATATATATATATATATATATATATATATATATATATATATATATATATATATAGATAGATAGATATATATAGATGTGACATCAAGAGTTGTAATGGATTCCGAGGAAATAAATTGTAATGTCAGTGTTACATTTTTCACTCTGATGTACGCGTTACCCATATCCGTCCGAAGAATAATTTCTATGATTTATCACCCTTTTTCATACTTTTTTTTCTGGAAAAGCTTCGTAGGATACAAACTCTGAGCATTTATGTGATCGTATCGTTGGCGGTGGTTAGAGCAGGTACTACTCGTAATAATTGGGCAGTAGCGCGGTTTCTCGCCCTCCGACCCATAGTCTGCTTGTAATTTGGGCTGCATCTGCGCCCTGTGCAAGGTGTTCCGTTGTACATGGCCCGCCTGTAATCGGATTACAAGGACGTGCTGTGTTGCAGGTAACGAAGCCGCTTATGGCATCAAGTGGTGGCGCTCTTCTTGTGCAGGGAACGCCACTGTTCTTCAGTCACATTACCTCCAGCCCGGCTTTGTGGCCACGTCCAGCAAAAGGGAAATCCTGCGCATTAAGATTTAAAACAAATACCTGCTCGTGCCAGAATTAATCCTCCTCGATAGTTGGGGCTACAGTTTCGAGACTAAATTAATAATCAGGAAGCAAATGGAAGCCGAGGTTTCCTGCGTTCTAGGCTTCAATGTCCGTGTAAGGGTGATAGGGCGGCTTTCTTGGCAATGCAGCTTTATGGTAGATTGAACCAGCTTAAAGAGTCGTTTACCTCCTTCAAACGAAAGCACTCAAAGCTAAATTCACAATAGTGTCGAAATATAGTTCCGCCTTTTCATTGTGAAAGAGACTGTAAAATAGACGAAAGTGATCTGAACATAACGAGAAATTAGTTTGAAAGAATTCTGAAATTGTTAATAAGAATGACAATTGAAGTAACAGTAATAATAAAGAAGATAGAGTAAGGAGATTAAACAAAACAACGAAGGTTGTAAGAGAGAAGAAATTTTTTTTGCAGTGTTCAAAATATTGCAATAATAAGGTATAAGTACATTTAAATAGTCGAGTATTAATTTAAATATGAATATTATACGAAAATGAAAGGTAAAATGATAAGAATATTAACAGGTTGCTTTCCCACAAGTCAGATTGGCAGTTCCCTTATTAAACGTCAAGAAGCAGGAAAGCGTAGCCCATAAATATTCAGATCTAGCAGTAATATCCTATATCCCTCTTATCAAATATGACAAATATTCATAATTCTGGTCAAAGAATAATAACATTACTTCCCAAATTTTTTGGCAGTCAATATCCTAATCAATAAAGTGAACTTAAAAATTTCTGATGTGGAGGCACAAAATAATTTTGGAATCAAAACAGATGGCATACCAAAACAATAAGCCTCGTAATTGCAGCAACGCACGTAAAATAGTATGAAATCAAATAAATATGAAAATTTAAAAACAGTGGAAAGAGCTAAAATCGGGCAAAAACAAAAAGATTAAAATCCAACCACAAATTGAATTCCAGGGAGAAACTAATCATCACAAAAATTAAAACCGTTAACACATACACACATTTAAGTATAAGAGCATCCCCGCCAATACAGGACTAATTTAAAATGCAACTGACTACAAACCACATTACCCAACACTGAAGAAAAAAAAACGAACAAGAATCATGTCCTGGGAGGAAAAGAACTCAACGAAGCATAAAATTCATTGTACTAAAGGAACATTAGAAAATTTATTAAATTAATAATTAGTTACCCGGACATTAAACATATATACTTCAATTAAAGATACACATGTAACTGAAAACAATATGTACGAAGTATAACCTAGCCGTAAATGCGTCTCAAAATAAATAACATTAGTTAAAATGGAAACAGAAAATAGTTCAGAAAATTCTGAATAGGAACGAGTATGTGATAAATAATTGTAGAATAACAATTTAAATTAACTTCTACAGTAGGAAAATTTGAGGAAATTAAAAAATGCGGAGCTGAAGGTGAAAAAAAGAAAATAGAATTATACATATATAACTATATATGCATTTATAAAAGTTGCTAAAGAAATACATTTTTGCTTCTAATAAACACCAACTTCCACAATTTTTTTTTCTTAAATAGCTTAATTATGCGAAAATTTTTAATTTTGTTGAAATTCCTCAAACATTATTCATCAATCCACTGAAGTTACAACTTCATAAGTCAATTGGTGGTAGCACTGCGCCCTCTTGCCAAATGGCTGACGTTGACGTATGCATTAGACAGAGTTCCATGATTTAATTCTTAAATGCAGAATGTGAAACGCTCATTCGCATTAATGAAAGCTGAAAAATGTGTACGGTGATGTCAGAACTGTTCGGCGATGGATTCGTCGCTGTAACGAAGCTGAAGGGCAAACGCCGTCAAAATGTCCGTGCGTTGATGACTTAGGAAGCAAGACCACGCTTTTTACTTTGTTAAAATGTGGGCAAAAAATGTGTAAAAGGACTATATTGAAAAGTAAAAATTTAATCATTAATGTTGTGGGTTTTTGGTGTGTAAATTTAATTTAATTGTCTTGACAAATAAGCTTATCCTCGTAAATAATGTGATTCCAGAAAAGTGTTAAAAGATACGTTTGATGTTAATCAATTTAAAAACCAATTCGCAATGGGAAATTCTGAATGTAAGTTAATAAAGTTAGATCTATTATCATCCCTACAGCATAAATATTGCATGAACGTGAAAAAAAATATATTTAAAACAATTATAAATTACAGAAGTACGGTTTTATATTATTGCATACATTCCCAATTCGTTAATTTTAAGTTTCTAACGTTAATTTACAAGCGAAGAGCCCTTTGGTTTGAAGAAGATGTTCCTCTTGAAAGAAATGCCAGAAGCTTGCACTCAAACTCGCGATAATTTCATAAAAATAATTTGGAGAAAGTTTGCGTTACGTGATTCAATAAGCTAGCGGACAGATCCCGTTGCTTCTATTAAATCCCCGTCGCTCATGTTCTAATAAACTGATCAAAGTTTGCTCAACACAAACACCGCCTGGAGGGCCAGGGCTGAAGATGTTGTTTGCATTCTTAATGTCAGTCTGATATTAATATGGCGGTAGCGGCAGGTCAATATTTGTGATTACTGCTCCCGCACAAGTCACAGGCGATGGGCGACGCAGGAAAACCGTTTCATTAGACAATCTCCCAGCCGTGAAAGGGTTCACGAATGCTATAGGAATTTAAATTAGATTCGAAAATATTTGTGAGACGCGAAACTCTACCCTGCACGAGAAAGAAACTTTGCGGGAAAAGAAGGATCGCATGAAGCTTAAAATAAGCTGCCGCGGAATGGGGATTACAAGATCCGAGGGATTTGAAACTTTTGACAAATAGCTGTACACGAATGCTGCTTTGGAGGTTTCACGAAATAAATTTTGTTTCGTAATAACGAACAGATTACGTATAAAAAAACGAAAATGCAAGGTACAAATGCAATTTCATATTGTGTCCTGTAATGTAACACTTTTTTAGTTTCATTAAAACAACATTCGTTTAATTCCTTGTATAATTTTAAACATACGAACACTTTTAAAATGTATCGGTCTGCGCATTTCTATATTTAATTTATCAATTAACCAGACTTTCGGTTAGTACATGAAATTCTAGTGTTTTAGCGATCGTTGGCATAAAAAACATTTCTAGAAATAGCAATTAGAATATTGGCGTGTTTTATTATTCACATATAATAGAAAGTAATGTAACACTTCCATTAATTTACCTCAAACAATCATGGCAGTAAAACGTGAAACTGTAATAGAAAAGAATGATTCATACTCATTTGAACGTGTTATCGTACTTAAATGTACGAACGAGCACTCAAACAATTACAAACTATAAAAAAATATTACTGAGAATACAATTCTAGTTGTTCTTTTCAATTTTTAGTTCAAATAACGTTCCGAAATTATTTATAAATTTTCAAATGCTCGTATTTAGATCTTTTATATTTTAATCTTCACGCAATATTTTTTCCGCAAAGGTTTTTTTTTCTGATGTGGGGAAGAGTTTGTTTTTTTCAGATCAATTTTAAATATCTGCAGCATTCGCCGATCAATGTTACACGTGCTGAGAAATAAGTTCTCGGACGGAACCTGTTTCGAGCCATTTTCATAGTGTAGCCTCCAGTAGAGTCCTACAGTATTTATAAACTGCCGGATTATTATTTCTCTCTTCCTTCCTTTGGCTGGGCTGCTTTTATCCTGTTCATCCCTACGACCTTCTTACTCTCCCTCCGAGCTATTCTCGTAGTAGCTTACGGTTTCGTGAATGTATTTGGAATATATTAACCAGGCAATTAAATTAAATATGTTATATAGAGTTTAAAATAAGGTGTTTGTTTATGAGTATATCCGATGTCGGTGTAAGCTATGACATTTGGTTGGGAAAGCAACTATCAACCAGTCACTGTTATTATAAGCTTAAAAACGCAGTATAAAGTAAACAACACATAATGATGAATATTTTTAATACATTTTTAAAAAGAAAATTCATCATTAGTTTTCAGAAAATAGTATCACTAAAATTATATAAATTCTAGAAACGTTGCCTTTGAAGTTCTGGCACTCTTATTGACTGTTCCTGTACAGAAAACTTATCTATTCATTGAAAAAACACTTAATTGGGGTTCGCTTGCATGTTTAACAAGCGATAAAACCGTGTTTCGGCGTAAGAGAAATAATATACCCCATGATTTATTAGAGCTACAGGCTACATTAACGTAATTCACATGATGGCAACTCCTCTTTAATAGCATAGTAAGGTATTTGAAAGGTAAGATGCGGAAGATTAAAGGAAGGTAACCAAGGGTTAACTAGGCTTCCCGGGCTATGGTTTAAGGATCCTACACGGCATCCGCCTAAATGTGATGCAGAACAAACCATAGAAAACCTGCATCAGGTAGGTTCGGCGGTTGGTCCTTGTCCCACGCGCTTATGATGGCGGGAGAGTGGTTTTCTGTGGGAACGCAGAATTATCTTCTCCGTGCCTCTACGAGTTAAGGAGGCAGCTGGCCGACTCTTCCAACGGCAACAAATCTTACCGTATTCCCGAGGTCTGTGACACCGGAACTCTCAAAACAGGCTGAGGTGCCTCGGCTTGTGGTAACCTTAGTTTAAAAACGGAGAAAGGAAAAGGCATCCCCAAAGGCAGCCCTTCCCGTCTATTATTCCTGATGATGATGATTGACCATATATATAATAGTGTTACAAAGATTTGATTAGAAGTCATACATAAATCAGCATAAGAGCCAGTTTGTTATAATTCAATTAAAGTAGTTGTTCAAAACATAAATTAATAGAACGGGAAAATTAGATAGGTAGTCAAGAATTAAAAATATTTAATTTTGTAATTTTTACAATTGATATAGATAATACATTCGTCTTTGAATGGATAGAAATGAATAGCATAGATTAAAATTGTATTACGATGAAGCCTTAAATTTTTTCTTTAATAATTTAATTTTCTTTTAAAATAGACTGATATATCATAGTTTTAATGCTTCAATCAATCAAAAAGCTTACATCATTCACCAAAATGAATGAGTAAATAATTAATCATTTAAACTTCCTTAAATTATGAATTGTGAGCTTTCGGTAATATTTGTATAGTAATCTGTACAGACAAAAACCAATATTACAGAAACATTTACAATTTAACAAGAATCCGGTATATATTTTTACATAACAAACCGTTACCTTTCTATTTTCAAAATGAACTAATATTTCGAAATTAAAATACGCCTATCAATCTGAAACCATATGTAAATTAAATATATAATTTAATTTAAAAACGCAATAAACATGAAACACGACGTTTCGTCCCTGATTAACAATTCAGTAATTAATTTTTTCTGATTAATAACCTCCTATTTTTATTAGTTAATTTTAAAAGTATACTAACTAAATAAAAACAATTGAACTTCAAATATATGTATCATGCAACTGGAATTCTTGGTACTGGTTAGAAAAAGCAAAAGCTCTGAGTACGCCACAAGCGCAAAATACAAGCTTTGAGTTTGTTCCGATATTTCATTAATACACAAACTTTCAAACCGATACGCACTTCATTTGACAATTGCATGAGCCAATAAAACAATTTTGGACAAGTGCTAAATTAAACGCTATGAATGTAGTGCATAACGAGATCATCTTAGTTTCGATTATGGCGGGATTTTGAAAAAACGAAATTTGAATGTCGGGGTAGAGCCCAAAACTAATTCTTAGTTCCTTTATATTTGATTTATAGATACAATAAATTAAATATAATTGTATTTTAATAGATTCTTAGCAAGAAATTCGAGAGTTAAAGACTACTATAAATAACAAAAAAAAATAGTGCAATAATAATTAGAGAGACAATTTAGTTGAAAGTCAAGACAAGAATGGAGAAAGACAGGAGAGAAATTTGAGAGCAGGACCACTAAAAGTATCAATGGTTTCGGAGAGCCGGAGGTGCGATCTATCGGACGAATTCGACCGGTGATATGACGACCAGAAGTAACTTCATTGAGGCGAAACAAAAGATGGGAACAAAACCCACCGTGTTCTGTGCCTCGGGAGGCCGGTTCATTCAATCACTCCGACGTGGTTTATTCGGAAATGTCAAATTATTATTTCGGAAGGCCTCTCCAGATATTTTCTTTCGAGTATGAGGAAACTACCTTCATATCTTATGGAACTAAAATAAAATGATAAATATTTCTTTGTTTTTGTCCTTGAAAATATTGAACATGAAAATTTACTCCCACGTAATGGAAAATTTTTTTAATTAGTTTCAGGAAAAAAATTAATCAAAGATTGAAGCCTTTCCCGGTGCAGTTGTTCAATATATTGTTCTCGGAGTTCAACCGGGTTTTGCATAATTATATTAGAACGCAACGTTTGCGTTCTAATATAATTATGCAAAACCCGGTTGAACTCCGAGAACAATATATTGAAAAAAATTAATATCACTCTAAGTGATACTAGGTTTGTATTAAAGACTATACAATCGTTGTTCAAAATCTTCGTTAAAGTATATTTGACGATAATAAAATTAAAGAAATGTTCATTGTCATAGTAATTTTATTATTACAATTTTTTTTAATAACATTCAGCTTATGTTCCACAGCTTTAATATGAATATGAAGTATTATATTATTTTGTCCCTGTAATCAGATATCTCATAAATGTTATTTAATACTTTGTATAATAATTTAATTACTTTTTAAAACTGCATTTCATTGACCTCCTTCACTGCTATCATATTTGATTAATGATCGTTTCCAGTGTGGCGATTGTTAGTTTGATAACTCTTTAAACTCCGTGTAAAGAGACCGAGAGAATTTTAGTTTTTGCTCGTGTTGAAAGATATTGAACTGATGGAATGGATAATTTAGAAATAAATGTTCGGCATAAACGTTTACTATTTAGAATGTCGGCTAATCTTTTTCTTCAGTAATATAAATGTGGAATAGTAGCCTTAATTGAAGAATTTTTGTCACCGTATATTCAAAAATTTGTTTTATTATATATTACTTTTTTATACTGTTAAGATTGTTGGTTTCTCCACGTGTGTAAATAGTAAGATTCTTGGAATAATATGAATAAATATACAGCCTCGAATCAGAATATTGTTTATTAACCAAAAACAAATATACTGACATATAAACCCTCTGATTAGGTTCTCTTCTGGTTTAACTTACAATTTAGAAATTAATAACATCAGAATTTATAAAATAATATAGATCAATGATTTAATATTTTAATTAATCTTATTTAATGTATTTCTATAGAAAATCGTTATTTACAATTTATAAATTAATTAAATAAGCATTTATAAAGTTCCTAAGAAAAATTACAAAATATTTTAAATACTTAAATGTAATGTATTTATATTTTCATGATTAAAATAAAAATAAAATTAATTGAAATATTTTGTAATTTTTTCTAAAAAATTTATAAAGACTTATGTAGTTAATTTCTAAATTGTGTATTCAACTTTAAGGGATCATAAAGGATGACGAAATGTCGGTATATTTAACTATTTATTAACTGTTTCTGCCTCAATGTCGTATATTTATTCATATTATTATTATTATAAATGTCAGATATTTTTATCTCCATAATAATAAATCTTCTAATGAACTCAAAGCTTTTGAGTTTTGTCAACTGAATTGTGCAGTTGTGTCGCTCTAGGCTCTTATGTTTTTTAGGTTTCTTAGTACCTGAAGAAAGAAACAAAGGTTTTCAAAAACGTTGTGTGTTATTTATATCATCATCTCGTATATGATATTTTGCTAATTTTACTGTTACTGGTTCTTGGAATAATATTAAACACAAATTATCTATCACTATGCTGCTAATATATTCTTCCAAAAACCAATTTAAGCGCTGTTTAGTAATTTATAATTTTCTATATAGCTTCCTTGACTTAATATTTCGGTTGCTATTAAAGACTATACACTCATTATTTTCTATTTTAATAACTTTATTAAATTTCTCGTTCCCTGTTATTGTAAACAGTATCTTTTAAAATCTGTTTCTGAATTTTATATAAGATTTCCTGTCGGTCATAACGTACAAAATACAATTGTAATTCACATTTTAATCGTCATTATTCATTACTGCTGTTATTTGAGGTTGCAATTTTCCCCTAAATTTGATACCAAGAGCCTCGCTTCTAAAAATAGAATATAATGATGGGTTTCTTTAACGATAGTTTACTTCTTTTCCCTGATAATTTAAAATAAAGTCAGGTTCACGTCGCTGAGAGGCCCCAAAACGATTGAACTAATTCTATGTATGAATAGAGAGCGAACGAGTCTGCTGACGCTGCACGTGAAAGGTCACGTTCAACCTCCGGCAATTTGGGACTATTTGGCAGGTATTATATTCGCGCTTCCTGTAACGGCACGAACACTGGTCTCAATAAAAGCAGACGCACTTTTGAGCAAGGGAAGCTATATCCATTTTGTGGAATAAGTACTGGAGCATTATATTACAGCACTCGATATTTATGTTATGAGCGCACGTTCTTAAATTTATTAATATACATTTATGAAAAATAATAACTTTTACTTGTATTAAAATTATCGTCTTACTTTATATTTTGAATAAAATACCTTAACATATTTTATATTTTGAATAAAATACCTCCAAGTCACACATTCATTATTAAATGTTGTAATCATTCTTAATTATGATAACATCTAAACCGTTAGTTTCATGGATAAAGTTTCATTGTGTCTGTGAGAAGAAATGAATGAATTCATAGGTAGTTGAAAATTCAATTACATTATATAATTAGTACGACTGTATTTTAAGATTAAATTTGTCAAATTCTGATTAAGTTCTTGATTCCGTTATAACTAAATAATGGGGGGATTAATCCTATTCGTTGTCTTTCCAGAAAAAGATTTAAATTTACACAAACCACTCCTATTTTCTGCCATAGACAGGAATCACAAGAAATATGTAAATTTTCTTCCATAATTACCTCGTGAAAAATTCTGTTTCTAAAAATAGTATCAGGCCCTGAAGAAAATTAATCTTTGTTAAGTACGAATATGAGACCCTAAAATTCTCATAATCTACTAATAAAGCTTCTTAGATCTGTTTTCAAAATTTCTACAAGGACAGGTTTGAGTGGTATTAACATATTCCGTACATAGAACCTATACTTTCGTGCTTGAAAAGATCGTTTAATAAGATATCTTGAATTCATAGTCCAAAATTAACATCAACGATAGAATAAAAATTTCTGATCCGTTTATTTTATTTCTGAACTGACATTAGTGACAAATACAAGGAATTTTATATAAACTAGAATTATTCACTCTAATGTAAGGGAAATAACAGACGAACCTAACAATTCTACTTATAGCACAACTATCGGCACTGGTACGTATCCCAGTCCTTCAGATCAGTTTCATAGTCTTGCTTGGCTTCGAAATTGAAAGCATTTCTTCAGCTCTTGATTTATCTAGAATATTAAATTATGCTCTCGTTTGCGATTATAAAGAATACAATTATACTTTTTAAGACTGTAATATATCTTTTTTTTTTAGGGCAACAGGCTACATGAGAGTAATCCACGTTGGGCAACTCCCCTTTAATAGCGTAGGAACGGATTTGAAAGGGGGGATGCGGAAGGGTAGAGGAAGGTAGCCAAGGGTTAACTAGGGCCCCCGGGCTATATTTTAAGGATCCTACCCGGCATTCGCCTAAAGAAATGCAGGGAAAATCCTAGAAATACCTGCATCAGGTAGGTTGGGCATTGGGTACTTGTCCCACGCCCTTCCAATAGCGGGAGAGGAGTTTGCTGTGGGGACGCAGCATTCCCTTCTCCGTGCCTCGACCAGTTTAGGAGGCAGCTGGCCGACTATTCCAATGGGAATAGCGAACAACTCTTACCGTATGCCCAAGGTCTGTGACCCTGGAACATAGACCTCTCAAAACAGGCCGAGGTGCCTCGGCTTGTGGGAACCTTAGTTCAAAAACGGAGAGGAAAAGGCATTTCCAAAGGTAGCCCCTTCGTATCTCTCCTACAAGGTCATGACGTAATATATCGTTTTGGAAACGACTTACATGAATTTCTTATTACGCGCTTTATCTGCGGAATAGAGACGTGAGAGATTTCTTTGATTCACGACATCTACGTTTAGGTTTTAGTCTTTGTTTAAATAAGCGCCGTAACTGACTTAATTAAATTTACGATGGCTTATAATAATAATTCATTTTATTTTTATGATAAAGAATTTTGAAAAGTATATATATATATATAAAGATATTTACATTTTCTTACATTCCAATAGGGTAAAGGCTTAGAGCTAGGAAGCGACCACGAGCTTTGCCTTGAGCTGATAGAAGTATATTAGTCGTACAAGTCTTAGCAGTTTTCCCGATGACTATTAAAATATTGTAAGAATATTTAAGAATAATTAAATGAAAACGGCGTTTTTCAAAATATAAAAGAATGTTAAGTGAAACAATTAACACAACATTTATTAACAATTTTAAAATACAATAATATTTGGGATCTCAGGGTCTTTATCTGGGTTTGATAAATGGGTGAATTTTATACAATCAATTACATTTAGCTTTTTATGTAAATTAATTCGTCTGAACATCGACGAAATTTGTTGCGGAAGAAAATAAGACTAAAGATTGAGTTTAAATTAAAGAACTAAATAACTAAAGAAGTAAATAATTAACGAAGTGAATAATTAAAGAACGATCTGACTTATCTTTTAAAAGTGGTTTACAATCAATTTTAAAGTTTTCTACTTACGGCCGCCCAGGTCTCATTTTTGGTTTTTCGTGCACACGATTTGGGGATATCGCTGATTCTATTATTCACAGACTTTAAATTTTAACACATGCTAATTGGCGTAGTTTCTCGAAGCTTTTCTGCAGCCTGGATTTGCAGATCTCGTGTAGTTTTAGTTGTATTCTGTCTATGGTTCTCCGGGTTGAATTTCCGCTCTGCAACCAATTACGACTTTAATTTCAATCTCTCCTTCCCTACTGAAGATTGTTTTAATATTTTAGAGAATGTTTGTCACTGCTATCAGACTGCTCTATTTGCGTCTGCTCGCCGTTCATTGCCTGACTGAAGATTGCTTTCGAACTGTTCTATGTCCGCTGCCCAACTGAACTTCCTCGTCTCGTAGATTTTGAGCGCGTAAAATTCTCAACAATGTTTCCTTTGCTTCGCCGCCTTGTTGCGGTGTCCGCTTTATCCACTAATAATGAGTCCTCTACTTTCCAATTATAACAATGTCTTAATTACTAATTACTACAATATATATATATATATATATAAAGATATTTACATTTTCTTACATTCCAATAGGGTAAAGGCTTAAAGCTAGGAAGCGACCACGAGCTTTGCCTTGAGCTGATAGAAATATATTAGTCGTACAAGTCTTAGCAGTTTTCCCGATGACTATTAAAATATTATAAGAATATATAAGAATTCTCGACATCCTATTTAGTATAAAGGGTGATTCGGCAATATTATTAGTACGGTTATCAGTTTCAATTGGCGTTCAAACGCTTACAGCTCCCAGTAGTACAGGATTCTCGAAGCCACAATATTGATATATTTCTATAGTCGACGCCACGAAAATGTAATATCAAGGCCATGTGCACTTTCGGCTATGTTGTTAAACATTATCCGATAATGCTGATAACTAGGTTAACTAATAATGAGGGATTGCACAATCTGGTAAAGCTGCTGGACGAGGGGTGTGGTGCAGGGATTTTAGCCAGCTGGCCTGGTTATTACATTTTCGTTGCGCCGACTATAATTCCATTATACCGCAATGCAGCTTGGATCATTGTATGAAATTTTTTAATGCAATCTATATGATAAATTTATAATATGTCAAGATTTGTTTCATTTTTCTTGTGAACTGTGTACCGGTATATGAAATCAGTGTTGAGATCTGATTCCAACAGCATCAGCCTCTCAAATAATCCTACGATCAAGGAACTTCCTGCTACCTGGTCGAGCTACTTCGAATCTATAAGCAAGACGGTAACTTCCAATTCAAATGCAGGAAGTTCTTGGCAAAACACTCTGTGAACTAAATTTAAGCTCACGTGCTGAGTTTGAGAGCCAAAATGTTCTAGACAGAGTTCCGCAAAGCGAAGGCGCCGTTATAGGTATATATTGAACGTTCGGCTATATATTTGTAAATTTTAATTGCTTTCAACGAGTTATTCTGTCCTTATTTAAATAATATATTTATCTTTGAATGAATAATCATATAAAAAATTTTAGTCATTCAAAAAATACTGTCTAGCGCACATCGCAAAACGCTATATATTTCTGTATTTTACATAATTCAGATACTGATTTTTAACTTTTATAAACCTCGTAGCATTTCATGATTTAATTTCTTACCTTGTAAATTAATTGCGAAATCATTTTTTAAGGGATGGATTTATAATATTTGTTGTACAACAAATTTTGTATATGTAAATGATATATAGGAAACAAATAACGATCTGAAATACAAAATTTGGAATTAAGTATAAAAATCTTGAAAACTAATCTTATGAGATTGATTTGAATTCTGCTTAGTCGAGATAAATTTTCGTAAACCTTCTGTATAATCAGTTGCCGTTTCTTGTGAAGTTGAACTAATATCAATTACAATAGTTGGAACTCTTCATAACAGATCTTGCTATAGATCTTAAGACGTTTTTATGTGTATAAAAGAACATATATATATTGGACTCATTGCCACACTAGTGTCGGAAAGCGTCGCGATTTGACTGTCTGTACTAGAAAAATCTGGCATACTGTTACGGCTTCAGAGACTGGAGAATTAAACTTATGCTTGTAAGTGATTAAATCCAGTATTTTTAGCTTCACGAACTTTGTGGCATTCAAAGTTACTGTCTGCTGACAGGAGTAGAAACGAAATAGGCAGACAGAGGGAACGGAAGAGCGAAGGAAAGAGAATGAGAAAGTGAGGGAGGGAGGGATGGAGGTAGTCTATATCAACTCTAATTAAATTGCTGTTCTTAGCGCGGACAGTTTTACTTTACTATTGAAGTACGTTTTCCTGCAGTTACTCAATCAACAAAAGTAAATTGCCGAGTGTTGTGCCCAATTTACGTTTCAATCAAGCTTTAATTAAAGCTGTTGGCCGTCATCCCTGGTAGCTACATGAGCTGAAGACAATTAGAAACGTTGGCAGCAATGTGTGATAAAGAGCACCGGATATATAAGTAATTATAAAGGAAGCTGCGATGTCTGGCTTATTGGTGTTTCGAGATGGGATTCGTATCGTCTGTTCGCCTTAATCCCAGCTCTCCGCTTCTTTGATTTAGTCTCCTCATCAGTGACTTTTCCAAGTAGGGGGAATGGTAAAGAACAAAGTTATTTTCTCTTGCGGTCCAGTGATTTCCCCAGAGAAGAAGTCACTGTGGATATGCCCCGACCAGCCAATACTGGTCACATACGTCCATACCTGTAGATATCCACGCAGGAGCACTTTTTCTACAAAGGTCCCTGCCCGGCGAATAAAATCAGAAATAGAGAAAATAAAATAATTCACTTCTATTTAACAAGTTGAATTAAACGAATATACTTCTATATTATAACAGTATTCTAGAGTATATATAGAAAAAATATTTTAATAAGTAAAATTAATTCGTGAAAGATTTTACATATGGTAATTAAGTAAATAATAAATGTTTCCGAATACATTACAGAAATGTCATAAGACTGAAATGAATTACAACAATAATTTACTCAATTATTTACACTGTGTAACTGACTATATAACGCTAAATTATAAATACATCGACAGAAATTCACAAAAAAATTGATCCCCATCACATTTTTTAAGGGCAACAGGCTACATGAGGATAATCCACTTTGGGCAACTCCCCTTTAATAGCATAGGAAGGGATTTGAAAGGGGGGAAGGGTAGAGGAAGTTATCCAAAGGTTACTAGGGCCCCCGGGCTATATTTTAAGGATCCTACCCGGCATTCGCCTAAAGAAATGCAGGGAAAACCCTAGAAAAACCTGCATCAGGTAGGTCGGGCATTGGGTACTTGTCCCACGCCCTTCCGATAGCGGGAGGAGTTTGCTGTGGGGACGCAGCATTCCCTTCTCCGTGCCTCGACCAGTTTAGGAGGCAGCTGGCCGACTACTCCAATGGTAATAGCGGACAACTCTTACCGTATGTCCAAGATCTGTGACCCCAGAACATGCACCTCTCAGAACAGGCCGAGGTGCCTCGGATTGTGGGAACCTTAGTTCAAAAACGGAGTGGAAAAGGCATCCCCAAAGGTAGCCGCTTCGTATCTCTCCTAAAAGGTTCGACCTGCGAGAGAATATCCCTCGCAGGCCTTTTCATCTAAAATCCCCATCACAAATCCATTAGAAACATTTAAACTGGATTTTCACTGTTTTTAAAATGAGAAAAATCCCTATATTTGCGATCTGAGGATTTTCTTCATTTAATAAAAATAGTTTCACAATAAGAAAGTCAAACACAGATAAAAAAGTGTTAAAATAAATACCAAAACAACGTTTCTTCAGGTGCATAAAATACGCAACTGCCTATAGCGACAACTGCACAAGTATTTTGGCTATCTTCAGTATTATTAATTTTCAATCAGACGTAAATTTGATCATAAAATAAATTTCTATTTGGAAGTTTTTTTCCTTTAAAAGACATAGTTTATTAAAATTAAAGTTTAAACTTGTCAATAAGTCTATATATTTCTTTTCACGGTTTCTATTTCTAATTTTAGTTAAATTTTATAGGAATATATTGTAGTATTCAATTAAAATAAACAATTTAAATTAAAACAAGCCCTCGCGTTGAGGTGCCAATTTGTAATATTTCAATTAAAATGATTTTAACGTGCCACATGTTGTAACAACAATTTGTAGTATTTAAAGATAAATGATAATCAAATTAAAAATTAAGTGATTGGATGTTTTAATTAAAAGATCAGAGTTTAAAGTACAAAATTATAGAACTTATATTACATATTAAAACTTGACAATATACCACGGCTAGATCTCAGGGCCGACCATCGGGCCTTCAATAAAGAATATTTAGGTCAAACAATTAAATTTACAAAGTGACTAAAGCATTAATTTAACAATCAGTAAAATATTAAAATATGAAATATGAACTCCGAAATGTGACGATAAAATATCATTTACTGTGGGGTTTACAGATAATAAGTTGTTCAGTTTACCTTAAAGTTTTGTTGTATCAAGAAATGGGCTCGTCCGCACATACAATATTATTATTAACACTTTATAAACAGGTCATAATACAGATAATTTACTAGGCAACACTTTCTGCTTACTGAGTTCTTTAAAACTGTTCTCTGTATCAATAACTTGTTACTATTATCAAAATTAGGTTATTTACCGGATACAATAACCTGGCTCCCAATAATTTCACAATAAATGAACAAGAAATGTATAACTCGTGAACATAGGCTAGACTCCGAAAATATTCTGCATCAGGGAAAATAACAGTCGGCGTAGATTCGTCGCAGTTGTTTGCTCAAAACTGGAAACTGGAGATCATTCTGAATATTAGAGCTGTTATACTATATACAGCCTTGCCACCCCAAACACACTTTCTGAAATTTTGTCCGAACTGTTATTCCTCTGCCACCTGTCCACACACTGCCGCTCTGCGCGTCTAGCAAAATGTTTTTCGATAATACCCATGAAAGCATATTCTTGTACACAACTCGTATGTTTACGCCGCCAACAATGCAATTCCAATATTTTTGTTTATTAATTAATTATATTTCCTTTTAATTACTACAATATATTAATTTTTAGAGCTTATAAGGGTGCAATATCTCCAAAGACTCCTTTGAATATCAAGTTTCATTTAGTCTGTATTCACAAAAAATTGACATCACAAATCCATTAGGTACACTTAAACTGGAGTTTAACTGTTTGTGAAAGGGCGATATCAGAGGATCTTCTTCATTTAATAAAAATAAATTCACAATAAGGAAGTCAAACACAGACAAAATTAGTGACATAAATACCAAACAACGTTTCTTCAGGTGCATAAAAACAGCCTAGAACGACAACTTCAGAAGTATTTTCGCTATCTTTCGTATTACTAATTTTCAATCAGACTGAAATTTTATCATAAAATTTATATTTGGAAATTTTGTTTTTTTTTCCTCTAAAAGCCATAATATTAAAATTTAAGTTGAAACTTGTCAATAAATCTAAATATTTCTTTTCACGTTATCTGTTTCTAATTTTACTTAACTTTTATAGGAGTATATATTAATTTTTAGAGCTTGTAAGGGTGCAATAACTCCAAAGACGAAACTCCTTTGAATATCAAGTTTCATTTAATCTGTTTATGTCGTACCTGTTACCTTTTGTATTCTACTCACTGCGTGCTGCCAAAAAGAATACGAATTTTAACCCTTAATAAAACTCGACTTCTGTGTGCGGTGAAAAAAAGGTTCTGACGTTCATTAACCTCTAATTGAATTAAGCAGAGCTGTGCTTGAACTAAAGGCAACTGTCATTAGTAAATTAGGGTAACTTAACAGAACAAGGAGGCAGAGAGAATAATTCATGGGATCCTAAGTGACAATAAACTGAACGAACATTACAAGAGGCCTTTCAGCGCGGCCGCTCTTCCAGAGATCAAAGCCCCACGCATCTCTCTGGCGTGACAGCACGCGTATCGCCCCGTTTCCCTTCCCCTTTCTGCAGTTTCCACAGACATCCTCCATCTCCGTCTGTTTGTAAACCAAGAAAAGCGGTAGTGCCAACATTTAGCAGAGCCAGAGTCAGCAATTTAAGCTGTAGGATACAGAAGGGACCAAATCACCAAGTTTGAATGGCAAGTTGCGTTTAATCTGTTTATGTAGTATCTGTCAGCTTCCAGATAAAGGCATTACGCTCTGTGTCTACATTAAGACCGAGGCAGTAAGTCTGGCCGTATCACCGAGTGCATGCCCCAGTGGATACTGGTGACATGATTATGTAAATGGTGGGAGTTACCGGCGCAGACAACCAACGCGTCTGTATGCCTTTGCTCAATACGCTCTACTGGAAACTAGTCACGGAACATTTTGAGACTTAGTCTGAACTTTTACCAAATACTATAGTTTGAAATAGTTGTCAGATAATTACAATGAGTTCAATTCACACACTTACGAGGTAGTACTCTGGTCACGAAAACTGAGGTTATGACTGAGGGAGAAACGACGCGCTGAACACGTGTCACTTCTAAATCTAAAATGTGTCACGTTAGGTGACAGTAGTTCCGGTAGGCCAATGTCATCAATGGTCTTACGAGACATAAAAACTATGAGGTTCTTACTCATTCTTCTTACTAGTTTAATCATCATTCCAGTCTTGCCTACAGAAATATGCATTAGTATTCTGTCGAGAACTTTATACAGAATCTTCAGTTAACCTCAGCCTTGGGTAAAAATGAATTCCGAGTGAATTGAAACGATGTACGAATCAAGCTCCTTGAATTACATTCAAACAGAAACTTTTATATTATAACTCTAATATCTACAGTAAAAATATGTAACCTGAATTCTATTCCCTAAAAGCGTTGACTTTTTGAATTTTAATTATTCTGAACTAATTACGTATTCCAAACGGCTAAAGTGTGAAAATTATTTTAATGTACAAACTTTTGTCTCTAACGAAGTGCATTATTATTTTACTGAAATATGGAATATTATTCTAAAATAAAGCTGAACCAGTCATTGTTTATTTAGTTCTAATTACTTGTAAACATAAATAATTGAAATGCGCAATATGTTTTGATTTTACAGACCTGCAGCCCTCTGTGATACGTGGAGCTACTGAAACTCTTTGAAACTACTCCCAACCTAGCCTTACTGAAACAAGATGGCGGCCTTCGTGGCGAAGCAGATGGTCGGCAACAAGCTGAACGCTGTTAAAGGTAGAGGTTTAATTTGTCTATATTTTTCTATCAGTGTCAAAAAATGAAATTTAGCAATAAAATCGATATAGTCAATCTGTGTATTATATTAAAATAAAGTATTACCCTAACAATGTAATCAACATGTAGAGCATAAGCAACAGCCTGATAAGTATTGAAAAGATCTTCGTGGTAGGCGCGCCAACATTTCTCAGGCAACTCTCCATCTGATAACCTCTTTCGCTTTGGGTTGGGTTTGCGTCCCCATCTCCAGCAAACTTTCTCCTCTAACTTATAATAGTCGTTAAGTCTTGTTCCCACAAATCACAGTAAAAATAGCTTTTACTAAATGAGAAAGTTTCTTCGCCTTTCAGACTAATAAAGTGCCATCTTTTAAAAGGTTTGGAAATGCGAAAAGTAATTAGGAAAGAACGAAAGGACGTTCTATGCACACTTTTACGACCAACTATATTTTGATTAAAAAAAAGTTACATACCCTGTATATAAAATACAATATTCTGTATTTTTCTCAATCTTCATAGAAAAGCCTGTATGCTCCGATATTTTAGTGTCCCATTGGCTTATTTTCATAAATAGAATTAGCGTATTCATACATCGAAAATTAAAATGTCCAAAACTATTATTACAAAAGTATTAATTCTCATTACAAATTAGTTTTCTAAATATTATGATTTTCTCAATTTTTATTAACGTCGTTTGGCGTCAAGCATATTGTTTGTATTTTTATGAATTACATTGTAGAAGTAATTAAGTGAGAGATTATTAGAGATATTTGCTCATAGAAGAAGACAATAGTTGGTTATATGGTTTTATAATGTAAAGTAATTCGTCCATTTCTTAATTTGGTCGTTTTTTTAAAGAGCATGTAAACTTATTACTACGAACACGTCATCTTCCGAAACTACTGAACTATTTCGAACGAATTTTAGTCAGAAAATTGTTTATTAACAAAACAATTCATTTTCAAAACCTTTCGTCCAATTATTTTATATGATTTATCATGAATTCTGTCAAAGGGACGAAACGTTGGAATATTTCATTTTTTGTTAATAAAAATTTTTCTGACTGAAGCCGTTTATTTATTTATGGTATTATAAAATACAGATATTTTTTTCATAAATATTGCGAAGGCGGACTGCATTTATTTGTATCAGTATTTAAATTCTTGTCATGACTTTATTGCGACATGTTTCTACCGTTGTATCGCGAGTATCATATTTTTATTAATAAATAATGTAGCCTTCCTCGGTGTAGAGAATGAATAAAGTCTTATCGGGTTTCTAACCGAATAAACAATTGTATTCGCGACGTATCGATGAGGTTCACTGTTATCACCTTTTAGCAATAGACGTTTTATTGTAACATGTTCTGCCTCTGTATTTATAAGTCAGAAACTTTCATTTGGAGTAATATCTTATAATTTGAATATAGACTTCCGGTTTGTGGTGAACGCAACGTTTCGAACGCTAGCTCTACCATCGTTGTCAGAAAAATATACGATAATTAATATATTCATGAGATACAGAGCGACCCCTGAACTCGATGATTCAATTAACTTCACGGCCAATTAAACAAGTAGTCATCAACTACACCACGCACATAAATTAATTAAAACTCACTAGTCCTTAAAAACCTAATATATGTTTAATAAGGATGATTTATTGCCATAATGTAATTAAAATTATGTCTAATCCAACGAAGATAAATTTTCGTTATTTCTCTAAAACCATGATTTTGGTATTATACATTATAATTTATTCGAATTAGACGGATTAGACTTATAGTATCGCATAAATTGTTAAAAAAAAATTATGGATGAATACAGAGTTTATATTTTTGATTTTCGGAACTCTCAGTCAGGACGCACATTGTGCATAATTCAGTAAGCAATGTCTCATATTTTGCAATTGTTGAAGAGGTAGCCTGCGAGAGAATTCTCTCGCAGGTGAACCTCGCCAGAGAGCTCTGGCGGAGGCTGCCTTTTGGGATGCCTTCACATCTCTCTGGATTTTTTTTACCTAAGGTTCCCACATGCCGAGGCACCTCGGCCAGTTTTGAGAGGTGTATGTTCCGGGGTCGCAGACCTTGGGCATACGGTAATAGTTGTCCGCTATTCCTATTAGAATAGTCGGCCAGCCGCCTCCTAAACCGGTCAAGGCGCGTAGAGGGGAAAGCTACGACCCCACAGTGAACCCCTCTGCCACCATTGGAAGGACGTGGGACAAGTACCAAATACCTGACCTACCTGATGCAGGTTTTTCTAGTGTAATCCCCGCATCACTCTTAGGCGAATTTCCGGGTACGATCCTTAAACCATAGCCCGGGGGCCCTAGTTAACCCTTGGATACCTTCCTCTACCCTTCCGCATCCCACCTTTCAAATCCCTTCCTATGCTATTAAAGGGGATTTGCCACCATGTGGATCCCCCTTGTAGCCTGTTACCCTAAAAGAAAATTTTTGCAATAAAATGTCCCGAGTTTACAATGGAACTGTTGAGTGAAATAAAAAATACTACTGTCACCATACGAGGTTAGCTATAATTCCGTTTGCTACTATATGGAACAATATTATTCAAAGAAAATTAAAAACTGAGATTTTGTAAACACCTGCCTTCAACATTGCAGTGCTTAACTTTGAAATTTTGTTTTATAACACAGCGCAGCCAATTCTTAATTCAGACTGCAGTCATCTTTATTCACACACATTAAACTGGACAGAAAAAAGATATATAAAAACATTTTGAAACACTACGTACATCGATAATGCGAGAAAATTATATATTTGCTGTAAATCTGTAACTTAAAAATCGTATTGAATATTTTCGTTTAAATTTCTATGCAATACTTGTGTATTTGACCTAAATATGAGTTTAAATTTGCCGTGGATTTGGGAATATAATTATCAAGACTGGCAGAAATCTTTTTATACTTATTTTTATTATCATTTCAAAGTTCTAAAACAAAGAAGAAAAGCGTTTTGGAACATATTTAAACACGACTAATCCGTTTAAATGACACTGGGCCGGGTTATTAGTTGAGAGCCCGGCTGTTTATTTTGTCCGCCTGTAATTATATTTGTATTCCTGTGATTTTCGATATTAATCCATCGAAAATTCGTTCCACATACACATGTTTGAAATATAGGTTTCCGGTGCACGACAAAGAGCTTGAATTAATGCTACTATTGTGTGGTCCGAGTATTTATTAGGACTGTGCGGTCGAACTATGGCACAAAACAGAGAATTTTGAAGCCACAAAGGTACTTAAAGCTTCAAACGAACTTTACAAGAGCCTCGACAAAGGCCGTGCTGAAACATTTTGAGTTTTTGTTTAAACCAATTACTGAACGTATTACGCAAAAAAAAAGTGTATCTTACATTTTGTTATCGATTTTAAATTTGTGGAAATTTTAGTTATAACAGATATTGATGTTAGTGCAATATTAACCTTTATTCATTAAGAAATAAAATATTATTCGATAATTAATTAATTTTAGAACCCCTCTTATCATTTTTAAAACACGTTCATAGCGAAATTTAAGGACTGTAATCCAACATTATCATTAAATATATTAAAACTGTGAATACATCGACACAGACCACACAGAATCATTGATTTTCCTGCTTAGAAGATCCTTTAACTCAGCTAAATATTTATTATACAAATTTTCTGCCCATCTTATGTCAACATTCAAATTTTAGATCGATTTTCTTTATCCAAGAAAAGTTCAGTATAGAATCTCAGAAAAAATGCTCTAAGTGTTAAAAACAGAGCCAAATATCTTATTGTCAATTATCATTTATAAAATGTATTATTTAATAGACAGTTTGAAATTGTGAGATAAATAACCTTTCCTAAATTACGCGACGATTTTATGATGTTGGGCAAACAAAAATATTAATTCTGATATTGTTGGGCCAGTATCGATTAACTCTTGAAATTGTACATAAATTAAATTTTTCTTAAAAGTGCGTCCAACATTTGATAATAAATTTTTTTTAAAAAGTTAGATTTTGTCGTGTTTGATCTTAAGAAAAACGTCCCACGAAGTTACCCTAGGAAAAATTCTATTTAAATGTTTAACTGTGAATCAATTTAAATCACAAAACAGTTTAAGACGTGTTAACAGCAAATTTTTTAACTGATTTGCCAATATTTATAAATCATTAAGGTAGGTAACAAATAATAAATAAAAAATAACTCATTTTCGAAGGGATTTCTGTGGTAGTGAAATTTTATTCCCTTCAATGAGTCGTGACAATTATCGAAAACTTTGCGATAATTGCACCAACTATTCATTAAGGGCGTCCTCGAAGATCCTTTAACTATCTCCGCAGCACAAATTGCGGAACATCTGGCTCAGTAAACTGCCACAATAAAATTTACTTTATTTCCTCGGAGAAGACATTTATATGCCTCTAAGATGGCGCCGCTCCGCCTTGCATGACGTCATTTCGGAGGCACTAATGGCATAATTTCATAAGGCGAAGGGGAGGGGGACGCCGAAACAATGAGTGTCACTCGGAGATGCTAATGGCAGCGCTCCTTAATTCTTGTTTTTAAGATGTCCGTTGCTTTAACGTCCATCCAATATTATGAAAGAGGTATAAAAGCGAACGTGATCAATAGGAAAGTAAAACACTGTTTAAACTGCAGCAGTGTCATCCCATCGATTAGAAATTTTGAAAAATTTTACATTTTTTTTAACAAAGTGTACCAAATATTTAAAATTGTTTTAACGATAAATTTCGATTTTACAAAATATGTCACAATTTTGAAAGAATGTATGGAATCCGGTGAACTCTCTTTTTCATCTTTCTTTGCATGTTTTATGTGGTCAAATACTTATTAATTTAAAATATATACTGCACTTATTTACACCATTTTTTTCATCCTTGATCCGCGTTCCACCTAAGCATCTAACTAGTTGGCAATTATATCGTTGTATTAATATTAAAATATGTAAAATTACTTACACTTTTAGTATTTTTAATATACAAATATTGATTTCCTGTCTGCAATAATGTGAACATACTTGTAGTAAACAGTACGAATTACAGTAGAGGTAAAATTTCGCTCATCACCTCCGCCAAAAATCTAAAAAGTCCCTGTTGTATGTATTTGATATCAGCCTCCTTGATTGATTAGTATCTTACGCACTCAAGTTAAGAGTGATCTTTGGTTATAATTCTCGTTTTTTCGCTGGAATTTAAATTTCTTTCCTTCGGTCCATGGAGGGAGTTCAATCTCTGGTGTTATCAATATTCATAGATTTACTGCTACTACACCGGGGCGTGAAGTTATTAATACTTATTTACCTTCATTTCAGTATACTCTGAAGGAGTCCAGTGAATAATTTAATGACCTCATAACCATAATTGCTAGGAACGTCAGTATTTATTTAAAGCAAATTTTTTAAAATATCAATGAAGTGGCGGGGTGACTGACAGCGTCAGTAACCAAAAGGGGCTGTTTAAGCTAAAAGGCAATCCGCAACGAGTGGAATAAATTAATCACTGCTTATATGTTTAAATGAATAACGAGCAATATAGTACGAAGTAAAATGCCAAATTAAGTAGAATTTAACTGATTTAACGCACGATTTTAGTTTTTAAAGTAAAAAGACTTAATTCAAGCTTAAAGATTAGGTACTCATACATATATATATATATATATATATATATATATATATATATAAGCCGTGTTTATTTCTTAATTTTAACATTTACTTATACGCTGTTATAGAACACGAACACCACAAAAACGTGTTAATCTAAAGTATATTTTTGAGCTCTGTTGAATTTATTTGTGAAAATTGTCCGCAGGCCATTTTTAGGTATGAAACAATTCAAATTGTAATTTTTGGAATGATGCGTCGAGCAGGTACTTTCCGCAGTTCCGCAGAGCGCCACAGCTGTGAGTGCTGCCCTCCTTTATTGCTGCCACGCCAGACACATGAAGACGGTAGTAACATTTAGAGCAAACCATAAGATCCGAGTATGTCAACCCAGCGCATTAAAAACATGCTTGAATCAGAGTTTTATGCATCACGTTCATTTTTTTATGACGAATATGAAAAAATATGTTATTTAATAGCCACAACGTCTCGTCACGTTTTTGTTAATTTCCTTTGCCGACTTTTGCAACTTTTATATTTATAAATATTAAAATTGCTTTTACCAAAAAGAAAATATTAAGAGAATTTATTTTCTACTTTTAATTAATGGTTTTTTCATTAGATTTTACCTTAACTTTAACGTGATCATGTTTACAATTCAGAACTTTTCTGCCTGATGTAAAAATTTGAAGATGCTCAAACAGTACTTTAAGCTGAGAATCTAGGTTCTCCGCTTCGACGATAAATATAACGCTATAAATCAAATAACAAATAAAAGAATGGAAATAAAAATTTAGTATTTTTATCCGGTAGCTTACTGCCTATCTGATGGTAAATTAATAAAATATAATTTTTAAATTTCTTATAATAATAAGTAAAATTAAAAATTATTGCTTACGAAGTGCTTATCGACTTATTAGAGTAAATAATTTGTGGATACATAATTATATTAATAATAATTATATTATTATCTACAGGAAGACAATTCAAACAAATATTTGTAGATGCAGGCATAGGTTGCCTAGAGATGAATTTGAAGGAGAATCATTACTTAAAAAAATTTTTCGAATTGCAATTCAGAGTTCAGGAATAGTTACGCATCAGGCTAATGTTACGTACGTAACAGTGACAACTGCCATAGTCATATCTCGTTGTTTCTACTGATGGAAGCGGTGACTTTGGCGAAATAATATTTTGCTTGCAGGAGACAGGGCAGCAACGCCCCCAGAAGTTGCTTACTTATCGTATATATTGTAGTGCTAGTGCACCAGTTTACTGTCGTTGCACGCACTTAGCGGCTTATCCCTGTTCTGCATGTGTACACACACAACAAGCACCATGGGAAGTGTAACACACTTTGACCCTCTGGTCTCCACTGCAAACTTACATATTCCTCGTAGAATACCAGAGTTTAACTAGTTTCAAAAAAATATGAAAAGCAAAACATTTGCACGTTACCCTAAGTTTTATATTTAAATTTGGAATAATAGATGAATCAATATATTAAACAAGTTAAATCGTTATATTTAATTGAAAATTAAAATAGAATATATACTGATGCGATGCAGAAAATAGTCTGCTTTGAGTGGCATTATTATTTTTCAAATGAGCCAATTTTACTTGAATCGCTTTATTTAAGATAAAAAATAATACCAATAATGGAAAAAATGTTTTTTAATAATGGTAACTTAAACTAGTAACAAAAATGATTAAATAGAGAAAAATACAAAAAACAATTCTCAGAGTTAGTTACTATTAAAATTATTCCAATAACTGTACTGAAAAATAAATTAAAGTATAGAAGTTAAATGGACTATATAAACTACACTAAAAGTTTAAGTACACTTCTTCATTCGTAAAATATTCATTCTTTAGCGTAAAAATCACTTTAATAAGGGATTTTGTATATATGTAGCTGTTTTTTGTGTTTTACTGCAAAATTAAAATATCTTTGTCCTTGAAACTTTGTCTAGCATCATTCTTTAAAAATACAACACGACAGCCAAATGTGAATATTTAATATTATTAAGTATTTAGTACCTTACATTTTTACCACATTGAATCACACTAGTCATTTTGAACACATGTCTAAATTTAATTGACCTAGCAACTAATACCAAAATAGTTTTCTTACTGTTAGTCGGAACTGTATCAAATTTTATCACAATATGGTGGAATAATATTGCGCAGGTTCATCATCTGATTTGGAGGGGATAAAATAAGTAACCAAGTGATAAGTTTTAAAACACAGGTAAATCAGGAATGGTAATATTTTGAAAAAAGAGCTATAGACCAATTTTTTTTTAAAAAAAAAAAGCGACGATACTAGTATTCAGCGCGTAATGATAGGCAACCCCGCCATATATAAACGTATTGCGGTTCAGACTATCTTGTGAGTTATGACTGTCGGAGGGTTTCTAAATCTCAAATTAAAAATAAAATCTCGTTTGAGCATCATTTTTCTTGTTTGTGCTTGATCAATTATAGTTTAGTTACTAAAATTCCTTTGATGTGCTATTAGAAATAGAAGTGGTTGATTACCGTTCAGAAATCAACGAGAGTAAACCTTTTATACAAATGCCGATTAGGAAGATGTATTCACTGTTGATAATTAAATCATAAAAATAGCAGCCTTTTAATCAGAAAAAAATTAATATTTAATTAAAAACCTAATAAATATTAAAGACGACGTTTCGTCCCTGACTGGGACCTGTTCAGGTATATAGAAGTAACATTCATTTATAAATTTTTATTTTTTTATTCAATTATTATTAATTATAAAAAATTATTTTGACTTTATTTTATAACAGCTATACACTTGAAAATGACCCAATCCGTAACGAAACGTCGTCTTTAATATTTATTATGTTTTAAAATGAATATTAAATTATTTTGTGGCTAGAAGGCATTGTTGATAATATTATTAATTTATATTTTCATATAGTTAAACTTGAAATGTGTGTTGCAAGTGTTTTTAAATATTTTAATGGTGACAGAAGACTAACAATTTGTATCAGGTAACACAAAACCATCATGGAGCTGATATTTCATCAGAGACAACGGTTGCAGATTCACAAATAATTTTACTCAGAATAATATTTGTATGTGGAAAGAAAAACAAACATCGCGGGAAGAACGTTTATCAAAAATATATATAATAATAATTTCAGGTCAATATATTTAATATTAATATAAAAATAATAATACGAACACAGAAACCTTTTTCAATTTACCTGAAAGTTATTTTAAATCTGACGTTCTTTCTGCGCGTCCCTCTCTCATGCTGGTATCGTAAAATAAACGAAATTGATCACTATTTTATGTGATGTATCGGTTCTATGGCAAAACATTTAATGTGTTTACTGATTTTATTTTTATTGTTTAAGTGTTAAATTGCATATTACCAATAATCGAAAATAGCAAATCAATTTTTGGATTTCCTTCGATCCTTCATGTTTTATATAAACATAATTTACTGAACACCTTAACAGATATGACAATTACTTGCAATATTTTGGACCTTTTTTAAAATGATTATACATGAATACAAATGTAATCTGACTGAAAATATGTGTGTGAACCATACATTATCTGGTAAAGTTAATTAACAGTAGAGATTTTCAAAATTTAATCCGTATCATAAATGCTGTAAAGGAGACGGTAACTTTCGAGGTGAATTGTGCCATATTGGAGGAAGGGGTGAGCTCGGAATGAGATGCTGGAGAACACAGGAATGCGCTGCATGCTCGAGACGCCGCGCCGGGAATGCCGGGTCGTGACTAGAGGGTTCTTATGCGCTACCGGAGAGCCACTTGCTTTTCAGCCTTGTGGTGCACCGTCTTCCATCTCATCTGTTGTTGAGGGATCAGGTGCCTGTTACCAAGTTCATACAGAGCTCTGTATAACAGCTACTAGAATTATTAATACGTACTCTACACGATTCAAGCGTGTCGTGTTCAATCACGTTTTATTCTAAATTTCTTTACGCTTACAAATAGTAAACAATGTCTGTATTATTGCCTGTTATATATAAATATAATTATAATATTCATGATAATTATTATACGAAAATTATTTAGGGAAAATTCATAAGAACGCAGGCATCCATAATTATTTCAGATGGATAGAGTTCTGGGTTCGATTTCCGGTCTGGTCTAGATTTTCCCATCCTGATTCTATAATTCAGTTTCATAGCCTAGGTCATATTAAAATGGAAGTATTTCTTATTATTTTGAATTCTAAAGTGTCTAACACTTATTTTCATCGGTATTTTGAGTTTTAATTATGTTTCTTTTCGTGATTAAGACGTTGAGTCCGCAAGGGATAAACAAAACAAATGTGTTTACAAACACAAAATTGCTTCCATACGCCCCATTTGAAAATATTTTGAAATCAATAATTGTCAAACAAAATTAAGTGACCAACGTCGATGCGTAGTGGAAAAACAATGTTCTCACCAGGTTGGAATCCCGAGAACTATTTTTTTTTGCCAGTGTCTGTCGCATGTGACCGAAGTTTTCATCTACTGTTAGCTTTTTTAACGATGTTTTAGCTTCAATAATAATAGATAAAAATAGAAGTGGTCACAGAAACTCAGAAAACGTACGTTATTTGTGGGCGTTATTTCTGTTGTGTATTTAAAAAGACGAAAAGAAAACTTATTTTCAGTCTACGATGTGAAATATGTATGGTAAAGTTACACATAATTACGAAAAATATCTTGAATATATATTATTTCTCCAGTCAGATATTTTTACAAGTTTCAATTTTCCAACAAATTTTTTATGATGATAATTTGATTGAAACGTATCTCATTGTTTCAGTCGTGTCAGCTATAAACTAATAAGTATTTATCTGAAGAAGGTAATTAAAAATAAATTTATTCCATGCTTCAATTTTGATTGATTTTACATAAAATAATGATTAGTTATATTTAGTAATAACCAGTCCATTGCCCGGTGTTTCATAAACGAATATTTTGTTCTAGAATATATCAATTTTGTAGGTATCTTTGTTCACAAAATATATAATCAATGTAAACTGAGTAATCCTATATAAAATATTAACACTCTTCAGCTAGTGTTTTCCTGTATATTGTTCCTGTATTACAGAGAATATATCATACAATTTAGTATTAAGCGCAAACGTAGTTGCCCACCACAATGAAACTTTTGTCAAGATATCCATTCAAGTTGAAAACAAATGGAAGACATATTCAACAGTAGTACAACCCCCACAACATACGAGATAAAAATTTTAATTTTACTTAAAATATGTAGAGTAAAGTTTGCGTTAATTGGGTTATAATAACCGGAGTAAGAGTCTCGTTAGTGTTTAATTTATATGGAAAAGTACGATCAATTATTGTAATAAATTTATAAGTACTTTTTCACATGCGTTGTATGTTTAATTATATTCTATGCATACGTTACTGATATTTTAATCCAGTTCAATAGTAAAGAATCAAAGAAACCGGTACAATGGTAAAAGAATGCATGTCACCCATCCTGACGTCGTCTGTTTCCCTATAATTGATCCTAATTGGGTGGCTCTAGCAAGCCAGTACACAGTAGTCCCCAATTACTCTCTCTTTAAATTATAAAAACATGCCCTAATGGTCAACGGATGCTGACGTGTTGTCGTTTCACTAAATCAATTGCGACCAGAACTGAGGTCATAGAGCGTCGCGCTTGCGCCGTTGTGGGACGGCAGCCACCTGGTCTCAGGATTAATTGAGTTGATTTACTTGCTGTTTATGCTGCGTGACATCTAACTGGGCTGATGAATAGAGTATTGATCGGTCACATAATGGCCATCATCTGCGTGCGAACACCACGGTTTCCGCTTACAATGAGAGATGAGCAGCTGCTTTTGTCTTGAAAGCCCTTCAGGCTGTACGAACATTCAACACCGGTGAAACACTGAAACAAGTAAGAAACTTTGTCTTTCCCGAAAAACGTTTTTCATCTTTTTCCTCGATTCGACACTTGTTAATCAACACGAACAAATTATCTAGTCATACTATAAAAATAAAAGTGTATAAGGAAGACTGTGAAATATTTTTTGCGTACTAAATAATATTTTTTATTTATTTAATATACGTAAAAAAATTTTTATAGGAACTTAATACGGCACCAAAAATGTCTGAATTCAAGTATTAATCAGTATTCCCTTTACGAAGTATATTCCGCCATATAATTTAAACTTAATAATACTTGTATGACTCTTCATAACGCAACGAATGTTATAATTAATGTATTATAATAGAACAGTGATGTAACTTGTTTCACTACGTAATTTAAATCGTAAAAATGTTAAAAACTCTCTCCCTGTATTGCAGAAAAAGACAAATATCAAAGTTTCTGTCAAACAATTTCATTATTATTCGTGACTATGTTTTCATATATATATATATATATATATATATATATATATATATATATATATATATACAGGAAATACCATTTGTATTGTCGCGCTAATTTATTTGTGTCTTGTTAAGCTTTCGGCTTAATAAGCCATTATCACCTCTGCGTAAGTCATTTGTTATGTTCTTAATAACACATCACAATACAAATTGTCAACTCACAACGGGACTAAAGCGCTTGATGTCAGCTGCCAAAAGATGATCTATTATTTGAATAAAGACCGATAATACGTACGGCGTAGCTTTCTGTAGAAACGTTTTGAGTTTTAGAAACGTCTACTCTATTTCAAACACGAGAATTGTTTATTAAATAACATATATCGGATCTAGACGTGTAGTTTCATTAGAATAAAATTTTAAAGAATTGTACATTTTAGTTTTCAGACTACGTTTATTACCAAGCAACTGATATTCGTTTGGAAAAGGCGGTTAGGATTAAAACATAGCGATAGTAATTGTAAACTAGCTTCACGTACTTCACATATAAATAAGGGGTACAAATAATTTTACTGAATTTTATTGAAATTTATTTAAATATTTTATCACAGTCCTTTAATTTGCATTGAACCAACGTTTCCATTTATGTTAATGAATTCGTGCCAGCCATCATTAATAGATTTAAATAAAGTGTACTTGTCCGTTAAATCACATTAATCTATATCCTTTGTGTCCGTATACTGTCCGTATAATTGTTTATTGAATTATGCAATCAACTCTTACTACTCTTAATTAACAGTATACGTGACAGTACACGGAAAGATTTATAAAAAGTAATAAATCACAATGTAAATTCTGTAAGTGATAGGATTATCTACTCAAATAATATCGAAATTTTCCTTTCATACGATACTAACATTTATATTAAAAAAAACATATTAAAGGCCAGTTAAATCATTTTCGTAATTGAATTGTCCCCAATGCATCATTATTTGTTTTGATGTTATATGTTTGTCGCTGTATCTTTAATTATAGATATATAACACACACATTAATATATATAGACCTATTTATAGTTAATAAATCTGCGCAATAGATAAAAATACTTAATTCAGCTCTGTGTGGTCGTTCATGATTTATTTGTACAAACACTGTGCGAAAGTAAAACCAGTTGAAAAATGGGACTCGTGCTAACATATAAAGGTGGAATAGTGCTGATATGATGGACGCTTAGGAAATGCGTGTTCACATTCAACAAAGCGATTAAAATACAATGGAAATGCCAAATATCTCTGTAAAATATAAAGCAAAAAAATTTCAAAGTTGAGTAGTTTGTTAAAAAAGCGAAGTGAAGGATTTGTATTTTAAACATAAGAAGGAAGCATGTGATGTGAACCTTTTTACTGGAAAAAACAATTAGTAACGGTATTAGTAATATAATAGGAATATATTTTATTTGGTATATATTAATTTCAAATGAGAAGTAGCAGCTTGATAAAATTTACAATACTGAACAAATAATTCAACAAAAGTCAAATTGTAAACAAAACTCCAAAAAACAAGTCCCAAATTTCCTGAAAAATTATGTAACCCATTACGAGTACAAAGAAAAACCATGATTGATTAAATATTGTGAATTATTAGTAAATAGCTAACTTAATTTTTTATAATATTGTATAATTTACTAAGCGTATTATTAAACACGTTGCTGCCGCCATTATGTTTTAGGCTAACTTTTTCGGTATCGTTAGAACGTTAAATGAAGAAATATTTTGACATTTATAAATTTGAAAATACATAACACTAAAAGTAAATGGCCAAGTCGTAACATGTATCTTACCAAATATCTTATAATACTACGGTATACAAGTTTTTCAGGGTGTACTTAAACGTGAATATGTCATTAATTAACGTTCATGTAAATATTTACTTCTTGTCTACAATTTTAAAGACGGAGATATAAATAATAATAAATGAACTAATCATTATTAAAACTAAAATTATGTGTCAGAAAAGTTAAAAATATGGAAGTTGAAAGTTATTATATTTCAAATTTTATATATTGATACGTTTTAATCAGATAAAAACATTTAAATTTTAATGTCTAAAATTTTACTTAAAATGTATTTATAAAATATCAATTTTTGCAGATATAACTGAAGAACTTCCATAAAATTTACAAACTATTTATATTGTACGCCTGACAATATCCTAAATTAAGCACAAAACGTAGTGTAATTAAATGTTTATTAATTACTTTATTCATTTTTTTTATTTAATATATGATTGTTGCAAAAAATAAAAATTCAGATACTTGTTATAATAAAATTATTTTATTAAATTTTATGTATATTTAAATATTTGTCGTTTTTTCATAATGTACGGTATTATATTTTCCAGAAATATATTGCACACTTTTCCTTAAAAAAAATAAGCGTTTCTCATTACATAAGCAGTAAAGCCGTATTAGAAACCGGCTTAAACGGATAAACCTACTGGGATAAGGCTACCATTATCTTTAACACTCCATATCAGGAACATTGCCAGTCCTGCTAATACAGAAACAGCTTTCACACGGGGAGGTAACCTGCGAAAATAGCGACAGCAGAATAATCTCCCCTCAACAGGGAAGCTCAGGACATTAAAACGAACAACTGGCTTGAGAGGGAAACCGAGCAGCTTGTTTCGTTCTCGAAGTTGGGAAAGCTTCGTAGACCCGAGGCAAATTTAGCGACCGGCTTTACGTCACGTAGTAGCTGCATGTAGAATAAATCAACTGGAAATTTCAACGAAAACATCTCCGAATCGTTAAGGAAATAGTAAATCAGTCTAGTTGAACTGTTAGTTGAACCTTATCTGTTCCGTTGACTAAATCTGGGAAAGAAATTTATCACACAGATATCAACAATAATTTACTATAGTCATTTTTTCACAAGTTCATTGATAAATAGACATTTCAATAAAATTTTTATACTCTTTTGAATTTTCAAAAGTTTATGTCTAATAGAATTTATTTTCATAAATACTTCATGGTTTGATATCCGAAATCGTATGGTAGCAGAATTTCAAGATAGTATATACTTATAGCAATATACATGTAGTGTTTACGTTTCATGTACAAAACATAATTAATAATAAGAAAGATAGCCAAATACAGACAAAATAAGTGATAATATAAATACCACACAACGTTTCTGAGATCCTTGTCGCTTTCTTCATGTGCTATGAAGAGACTAGAGTGACACAACTGCACTAGTCAGTTGTCAAAACTAAAAAGGGAAGAAAATAGACCGAAAATCGGAAAGCAGAAGGCTTTGCGTAATAATAAGAGATCGTAGCAATTGTTTTATTTTCATAGTTTTTGTATATTAATTGCTGTGATGTTTCATTTAATGTGAAGGATCTCTAATATGAGTCTGGAATTGTACCTGGTGTCAATATAAAAAATCTTAGCATTTTTCCAATAAAATGTATGTTTATAATTGATTATATGTTTGGATACTACAGATTGTTTATTAATGGTTAGTTTGATATTAGACAAATATTCCTTGATACAGGTGTTAAGGGAACGTTTTGTTTGCTCTATGTAGCAGGAATTACAATTAGAGCAAAAGATTTTGTAAACAACATCAATGTTTGCTGAAGGTGTCAAGTAAGTGTCAAAGTAAAAAAGAGTATTAGTAGATCTGTAAATAAT
This sequence comes from Zhengitettix transpicula, assembly GCA_037074705.1. Lineage (NCBI taxonomy): Eukaryota > Metazoa > Arthropoda > Insecta > Orthoptera > Tetrigidae > Zhengitettix > Zhengitettix transpicula. The sequence continues at coordinate 199,718,345 of CM073590.1, forward strand.
AGACATTTCATATTCTTTAAAATTTGGACGAATTTGTGATGTATAAATTTGTAATAAGGGAAGTACGAGAAAAAATTTGAATTGATGTGATTGGGTACCTTTGACAGTAGGATATTGTATTTTGTTCAGTCTAAAGTTTGTGTTTTTATTAATAAAATTTAAGGGGTACTCATTAGAGATTAAAATGTTTCGGACAATATTTATATTAGAGCCTTATTTTAAGCCTTCTGCTTTCCCATTGTCGTTTCTCCCTTTTCGTTACTTTAATCCTTCTTCTTTCCCGTTGTCGTTGAATTTTCTTCGTTTTTGAGATTTTTCCACTGACTAGTGCAGTTGTGTCACTCTTAGCTCTACTTAGGACCTGAATAAAGGGACAAGTATCTCAGAAACGTTGTTGTCTATATTAATGCTATCTATATTATTATTAATTTTCAATCAGACGTAGTTTTTCATTTCAAAACGTTATTAAGTTCGTAAAAATATCATTTTTACAGAAAAAACTACATAAGAAGTACATTACTTAAAACATCATTGATATAATTGAAACGTCTGTGTTCTTTTTAAAGACTTTTGAGTTCGTTAGCCGGTTGGTGCGGTGTGTCGTTCTAACGACTCTTGATGCACCTGATGAAATCAGCAAGGTTTGCAGCATCGCAGTGTGGTATTTTGTAACACTTACTTTTGTTTTGGCCACTTTTTAAATTAATTTTTTTGGTTATAAGTTGCCACTTCTTTACCGCTTGATGACGGCGTTCTTTTTTTTGTACTTGGATATCATTTATTAAAAATTTTCATTTGACAACACATCCTTAATTTATAAGCGTGCAACAAATTAATTCGTTTCTGATTCTCAAAATATTTCATCGATGATTTTAAAGAAAATTAGATAATGAAATATTTCGCAACATCAATGTAATAATAAATTTTTAATCATATTCTATAAGTGAAGCTTAATATTTTGTGTCTTTACTCCAATAGTCTGGATGTATCATGATTATTAAGTATTATTAGTAATAAAACCTTATGCATTATTGACGGATATTCAAATTCAAATAAAGCTAGTAATACTAGAGTTAAATTGTTCACTGCATTTTAACGTAAAAAAATCATAAAACAGGTGTTTATGGTAGGATTATGTATTAAAAATAAGAAAAAGAATATGTTCCACTCTGAATATTTTTTTAGCGTCGAAAACGTGCAATTTTGGTTACCATAACTTTAATATGTATGGAGGCAACATACGCGAAAGAGATGCACCATTGTATACTTCCCGCAATACAAGGAATAATAAAGCAATACAAGGAAAAATATTCAGCAAACTACACCTTTGAAAATTATTAAAAACAGTCTATAAGGATATAATACTGAATTTGAATGTTTTGAGCACAATATCGACCTGAAACTGGTGGATATTTAGTTGCCCAACTGTCTCGACGTATGACGTTTGCCATCATGATTTCAGTATTTCTAATCTGCATCGCTTTTGGTGGACATTTGGCTGTGGAAATTGAGGTAGTGTGTGTGTGCCAAGTTCATTTGGTCGTTGACGCTGTTTACGTTTGACAGTTGTGGGAAACGCACAGAGCTGCGGCTACAGGGACGATATTGAGCAATGAACCGACAAGTCCTGCGGCAGGACTACAGGGACGATGTATATTACAGCCCGGCGCCGTTTGTGTCATGACGTACACGAATTTATGCATATGGAGCATCAATACAAACAAAGACTGCGAACACCCATTGCCAGAGCAAATTAACTGCGAGTGGTCACTTGCAGCGCAGGTATATGGATAACCTATATATAAAACATAATATTCACTATGACGATTGACCTGTCGGAGTTTAGATTTCTCGAATATTTGCTCAATAGAGGAAATACGTCAGTCATATTAATGTAAAAATTAATATTAATGTAAAAATTAAATTACTATATATAATATATATATATATATATATATATATATACTTATATTGCTGATATGTTATCAGAGAGAATGTTATGAAATCCCAGGTATGCGTACTCTACATTTACTGAAAATTAACTACATGAAGAAGTAGTAATTATACCGCTAGATGAAGTGGTATTAATCGAAAAAAATCGAGTTGTTCGTAACTAACGATTCAAATAAGTTTGTAGTTGCTTCAAAATTCGCTCTCTTTAATTGAAACTATAGTGCCTCTGTTGTTCTTTGGAAAACAAAATATTCTACAAATTTGTTAGCACTACATACTTAAAGTCTGATTTTAATTTAGCTTGTATTAATGATTCAAGAATAAGGAAGGCTTAACTAAGTAAGCATCAGGCCTAAGGCTGTTAAGTTATTTATTTGTTTATTTTTGAATTTATACTACCAAACACTTATGATCAATTTACATAAAATGTCCCTTCTTCATTAGATCCCAGAATTACGCCATGAAGAAAAAGTGACTTGTAATTTGTAGGTGAGCCGTATTTAGGTCTACGGATCGGGAGTCGACAAGGATAGCTTAGTGGTTAGAGCGTCCGCCCGATAAACCGGAGGTCCATTTTTCGATTTTCATTGCGGTCTACATTTTTCTCATGTTTCAAATTTATCTTGCAGTATTTAATTAGTTATTTTCAATGTAATAAACTTATTATTTTTAATTCTGTTATAAGTTTTTAAAGTTTATACTAACATTTTAATAGATAATCTTCTCTTCTTTATTTACTCATTATTAATTACAATAAATACTAATACAAAGATTTGCTCTTATTATAACTGAATATTTAAAATTACACGATGAAAAGACAACGATGAAACTCCTGGAGGTTGATTTGCTTGTTTTTCTTATCTCTCAAATTTTATTCTCAAGTTACTACATTTATATTTTCTCTTTTGGTTGATATCTTTCAAAAGCATTTATGTTTGTCAACTCTGTGGTTGTGTCGCTCTCGGCTAGTGTGCTTTTATTTTTCGCAGCACTTGAAGAAAGGAACAAGGTTTCCAGAAACTTCTTTTGCCGGTATTTGGTTATTGTTCTTTATTTTATATGTTCTAAACAGACGTATTTATTTTTTCATTTTGAAAACATATGTCCCTTTAAAATTGAACCATCTGGAACTGTGTTTCTGTTTTGTACATTATTCTTATGTAATCGTCTTGTAATGTTTTAACTAGAATACTGTAATTTGTTTCAATTAATGATGTAGCGAGACGTTTGTGATTTTTATATAAAAAAGTTAATATTAAATACATTTTAACCGTAGAAATAGATGTTCATTGCAGTATATGAATCAGTAAATATTGTCGGAAGAAAGTTTTTGGGACTTCAATAATTTATTTAAGGGCACTAATCAATAATTTAGCTTCTTATATTCCTTATTCTAGTCTGATTTATTCAACAACCACACGTTATTGATGTAACAGAGTAATTAACCTCTGTGTTTCCCATCTTTAATAATTCTGAAATGTTAACTATGAACGGCGGGTGAATATTTTCACAGAAAAATAAAAGCTTGGAATTTTTATTAAGGCGTTTTAATCACTCAATTTGTTAGATTAAAAACTGCTGACTAAATATTAACCAACTTGATCAATCGTGCCTATTTGAACTTTAGCGTTCACTATTGGAAAGGGATGAGGAGAGTTTCTTACTAATGGGTTCGAGCGTCCGTTCGAAAACAGAGCGCAGTATTGACATGAGCTTGAGTTTCATTAGCAAGTAACAAGCAGCAGGGGTAAACCGCTTTGTGCGGAATCAATTGGCTTCCCTGCGTGCTGTGGGTGGCGACTTGGAGGTTCAATATCCCAGGAACGCCACGTCGTGCCGCAGAAATTGTCGTTCCGGAGCCCTTCGTAATGAGGGCCCGGCTCGTTCTCACGCCAATATCTCCCAGGATATTCTGTTTATTAACGTCATTTTCAGGAAATCCCGCGTTCTGTTGTTGGGCAAACATAACCCATCTGCCTGTCAGATGCACTGCACACGAGGCGAATTCTGCCGAGGCTCACTTCATTATTACACTCTGGAACTTTCTCTTTGTCTGGTAACTCATCAACAAAATTCCACCACTTCTACATATTAACGCGGGCGATCAAAAACTGTTTTACTGTTAATTAAACTCGCATAAAATTATTAATCATCTATTATATAAAAGTGGAATCATAAAAAATTTAATTAACAAAGTGAAGATTTTTCCGTTATGATGAATGTTCACCTCCAGAAGTTTGATCACAAAAAATATATTTCTAGTCATATGTGTGTTTTGTACAGTTTTTCTTTGTTATCAAATAAATATTACACAGTTAAAACTCTCAAACATTAAATTTGTAAAAAATATTTATAAGACTGATTATAATCATTGAGTTTAAACTGTCAAATTGACTTATACATCAACCTAGTACTATCAAGAAATTTTATGGTAAATATTCTTTACCCATATAATCTGCAAATATTTCGTTAAAACAACAAAAAACCAAATTTACATTAATTTGACGTTCAGAAAAATAAATAGACCAATAAAGTAATTTGAAAATAATACAATTTAATTATGGAATTACATCTCATGAATATCATATAGTACAACGTTTCGACCAATCATTCGTACATTATCAGACACTATATTGTTAAATTAAAGTATGTAATAAACTGAGTCTATGAAATACAGCAAAAACTTTTCATTACCTGGTTGAAGCCATATATTTGATAATTAAATCCATAAATTGAAATTATTAAAAGTACTTTCGAAAATAAAAAATTTTACAATAAACTATTAATAATAAAATGAAACTTACAATTTGATTTCAAATAGATGTAAAAATTCTGTGTTAAACGCACTCTTAATCAGTAATTTTTCGTTTTTAAATACTAGTTACATTAATTAAGTAATTCTACTCGTAATGTAAGGGAAATGAGAATGACAGTTGTTTTGTGCAGCATGCAGCATTTGGCCACATAGCTTGCTAGCTAGATCCTGATGGATCACTCATTAAAATAAGTACAGTTTGTGGCGTGAACGTTATAGTGTAAAACAACATAATACAGTAGAACTTTTATATATGAAGATATTTTTAGGTATACAGTATTGTTTACTTGTGCCTCAATCGTATAGAAATCCCTATTTTACAAAATTAATTGGTATATAAACTTTGCAAAAAAAATATTTCGCAAGTATGACTTCGTTACTAATAAATTTTAAGTTAATTCCGATTTTCAAGATTTTAATAAAAATGTTTTACCAATATACATATTTATTATCAAATTGGTTTTTATGTCATATTCTATTGTATAGACATTAATCTTTTGAAAACCTTCAATTCAATTCCAATAAAAATTGATACTACTATCAGATTTTATCAAAAAATGTTTTATTTCTTATATAATTTATAAACTAACACCCAACGAAAGTATTAATTACACCTTACCTTTTCTATAATTTGATATAATTTTTATGATCTTCAGATAATCGATATCCAACAATTTTTAAAGGAATTTGTTTTCAAAAAAATAAAATATTTCCACCATATTGTCTAGAATAGACCTTAATAAGGTTCAGTAATTGATTTTGATATTAAATATTAGACGTTAAACTTATGATTGATTACACCTTCCGTAACATTTGTGAAAAATAGGTCTTTAGAAAAATTAGATTTTCAATACTCCATTTGTGCAGACACTAGAAATACGTCAACCGCGTCTTATCTGTGATACCATATGGAAATCAGACAATGGAGAAGCCTAACAACATATTCGTGAGTTATAAGGATCTTTACTACTTCACAGCGTAACGTGTCATATGACCTAGTAACCGTGAAATATATAGCAGGAACTGTATCAGATATATAGTTGAATCGCAGATAATTGTTTTGGATTACTGTGAAATAATTCATGCACATGAGTCACGACTATACTGAAGTTTAGTAAAGTTCGATAACTGTTCATAGAGTAGGAGATTCTGCATCGAGAATGTCGTTTTTCCGTAAGCTCCATGCCCGTCTTTCTTAAAAGTAAATTAAAAACGTTTCTTATTGTGGCTGATTAAAGAAAGTGAGAAAGTAAAATATTATACTGCCAAACGTCTACATATCCCCGGTATAATAGTTGAGGGTTACGTAACCAAACGTCACTAATTTCCGTTCGCACTCTGCTACATTATCGCCTTCCACACAACGTCGTCATACTCAACGGTATTATATATTACTATTGTTCTTCCCGCGCTTCAGTTTCTCCCGGTAAGTTAGACAAGTAAGAAAAATTATTCTTGGCCACTTCATGAACGGTAAAGTACATCAAATGATTATGTCCGAGGTTGAAATTAAGTACAAAACTTGCAAACCGCAGCTATTTATTTCGAGTGCTGGTGAAATTATTGTTTGCAATTATTTATAAGATTATCGTAAGAATAAAGTAGTGATAAATAATAAACAATAAATAAATCACATCAACTAATTAAATTGAGCGTGAAACGTTGCTAATTCAATAAATTCGCCTTTTTATCTGACTTATAATTGGCTGATGTGTGTTTATTTATTAGTTTTCTCATTAGTCAGAACACACACACACACACATACACACACACACACACACACACACACACACACATATATATATATATATATATATATATATATATATATTATAAATAACCATTAAAATAAAACTATATAGTATTTAATTTTTTATTCAATAAACCGAGTCACTATATCATCTAGTATATGTTTAATATAACATGGCTATTTATATACACTTTTGATAATATGTCAAACTGATTTTGTAATATGCATATACAGCGAAATTTTAAGTGGAGTGGAATAAATCATCATTAAAACTGCCGTTGGTTCATAATTTCACTTCTAACACGTATTAATCATTAAGATAATTAAAGTATGAGTTAAAGGATGTAAAAATGTCGACTAGGCCAGGAATCGAACGCGGGACTTCTCGATTACCGGGCGGATGTTCTACGACTGTGGACTACAGCTCAGGTGCGAAATTCCTCCATCCATTAAACCTAATGCGGCTCACCTACAATTTACGGATCTCAGTTCTTCCATGGCGTTATTCTAGGACCTGACTTAAGAACGTACATTATGTAAATTGGTCAAAGTTGTTTTTTTTTCGGAATTTTTCAATTCAGGAATATAGAGACGCTTTCACAAGCATCAGCCCGTTCAGGCCATGGCTAAGTTGAATTAAAGTATGAGGATGGGAAAATGTCGAGCGGACCAGGAATAGTGTGAAGATCAACTCTGTAACTCATATTTAAACTCTTACATTATTTCAGTTCAAGAAATTTCACAAAAATGTAATATTTTTCTAAATCCCTGAAAAGTGAAAATCATGAACCAGCAAATAAGTAGCTGGAATAAATTTGTGGACAGCATCATGTAGTAAGCTATGCTGTATATTTGTATTATTTATAAGATATGCAGTGGTGGCAGAATTTTACGAGTATACTCATCGGATGTAGAATGAAACATCCAAGGTCCAGATTATCATTAAAATATTTTAGACGTTCAGGCTAACAATTGGAAAATATTTCAAATTATATTACAAATTGGCAGTCTTCTCAATTGTTAAATGTGCTTCTAGTGTTATTTGTGAACGTTTGTTAAAGGATAAGGACGATTTGGATATTTATTGGCGTTTGGACCAGTAACCAGTTATCTATTATAATACGGGGAAAAATGGTGTGAATTGAAAAGGTTATTATTATCCTTGTATGATCGTGATTGTAAAACGTTCAAAGAAATTACAAACGGGGGTTTTCATATATATTATATAGAAATAAAACATTAATTTCAGCGCTGCTCAAAAAGAAGGCAAGGCTTCATAAGAAATGCCGAGCATAAGAGAAATATAAATGACCTGGGTGCAGGGGTACGGAGCGCTAGTGCCTTTGGTCGTGAAGGGAGATTAGCTGCTTGGATTGAGCATGTCAAGAAAGAAGATGTACGATACGCCCAGTGCTCAAAGACACGGATGAGCCCCACAAAGGGGGTGCGTCAGAACGCCGTTGGACGGGAAATGAATAGGATGTCCGACGATAGGGAGGGCCTGATAACCGGCGACGTCTGCCCAACTTCTGCGCGATATCTCTCCAGCCAAGTGCAGGACAAAACCTTGCATTTCGGCCCATCCACAAAGCCCGCCACTCGGAGAAAAACCGTGGTGTGTCTCTGTTCTATAGCGTACCGCAAAAGCCAACTGTTTCAATCCGCACTACTGACTTCGCGATCCCTCTATTGTAACCAAAGTTCAAGCCCAAAGTTCAGATCACCATTCTGTTGGACAGCCAAATATGCAGGACAATAAAATTGAGGATCCAGTGTTTTTCATAACTTCATTCCTTCTTCTATCTAGTTATGAGAAATTTTATATCGTTGAGAATAATGACCAATATTTGTAATTTCCTAGTGCAAACAAGATTGTAACGATGATATTCTGCTTTATAAAACTGACAAACATATTAATTTGGTTTGAAAAACAGACAATAACAAATTAACCAACTTTTCTTATCAAGTGAACATTAACAGTCAAAATTAATTGATGTATTATAAATTTAACAAAGAGTTTAATTTATTGTTAATAATTTGGATGTTTAAAATTAAATTTAAATCTATTCCGATATTGTACTATCGTATCATATGACACACAACGTACATCATCAGTAAAAGTCTGTAACGCACAATGACGTGACGTGTAACTCGAAATTTAATGGTTTCGGTTTGAATCACTTCCAATGAATTATTTTTTTTTCTTTCAAAGAAATGTACAAACTGGCCACGAGACTTGAGTGAAATATGGATGTTTAATGTCATTGATTTTTAATCGGCAATACTTACTGCATAGCTCGTTAAAAATGATGATTGCATCGTAACTACGCAATTCCACTGCGACCTGCGTGTTGCGACCAAAAAAATATAAAACACGTAATTATGCTGGTTCTTAGAATTTATTAAATAAATGTAGTAATCTTTGTAATATGTTTCTCCTGAAGACCTGTAATCTATGCGTCTAAAAAATAATAAGTTTTTAAGTCAAACACTTAAATTATTTGTTTCGAAAGGGATAAAAAATAACAAAACAATTTATGTCTTCGAAAAATGTAATAGATGGGAGGAAACAAACAGAAATTGTAGACAGGCTCTATATATAGGGTAATCAACACAGTGGCCACTCTCTTGTAATAGCATAGGAAATAAGCTGAAAGGGATGATGCGGAAAGGTATAACAACGTAGCCAAGGGTTAACTACCGGCGTGTATTTTTCAGGATCCTCTCCAGAAATTCGCCGAAAAGCGATGTAGAGAAATTCCTAGAAAATACTCCATCAGGTAGGTCTTGCTCTTGGCACTTGTCGAACATCCTTCCGATGCGGGAGAAGGGGTTTTCTGTTTGTTGTATGGACGCAGCATGGCCTTCTCCTTGCCTAGATCAGTCTAGGAGGCTGGAGGCCGACTACTCCAGTAAGTTGTCCGTATCTATTGTCTTTTGTTTTATGGTTCTAACTTCGAGATTTTAACAGTATACGAACTTAGACACCTATCGAGTCGCTTATTTGTTCAATTTCCGTTATATAGGCATTTAAACTGAAATCAATTACTACGTTAAACGATTATTTTAAAATATAAAATAATTATAAAGATTATATGTTCGTTTAAGTAAGATGTAAAAGGTATTAAAGTAAGAAGTAAAGTAAATTAGTTATGAGTTATATAGATATGGAATACATTTCGTGCACTCGTTTCAGAAATTACCAAGTAATACGTATAAAAAATTAAGCTTTAATAATATTCATATATATATATATATATATCGCCGAAAAGCGATGTAGAGAAATTCCTAGAAAATACTCCATCAGGTAGGTCTTGCTCTTGGCAATATATATATATATATATATATATATATATATATATATATATGCGATATATATATATATATATATATATATGCGATTTTTAAAATAATTACGTTTTAATTAATTAGCATTCAGCTTTGATACATTGTTTTCGTCAGTTATATTATGGACTGTACGCGTATCGTGTTCGAGTGTAAATTTTCCTTTTCTGCGCTGAATTTGTACACGAGTGCAGTCGTAGTTAGAATTAATGACTGTATTAATTAAACGTTTTATGCTGGAATTTGCGTACACGCTCATTACTCAATGCATCCATAATCAATTAACGTTTTAATTTCTCATTAGATCAATTTTCCTAGTAATGTTTCTAATCAAGACAAGCCCCTAGTTTTGATCATCCCTTTAAAATGATTGTCAATCTTAAAAAGATCACTGTATTAAATGACTATCTCATACAGCAGCAGAAAAAGAAGCTACGAGCGAATACTTTTATGTTATTAAGCATATTTAATGTGTTACTTCACGCAGTGTTCCGAAACTAACCATGACGAAAGAATACTAATATTTCAGTTACTAAATTAATTTATTTCACGAGATATCGTAATATAAATATATAGTTCAAAGTGAGCAAGGTTTAAATTATAGTGTACAATTTATCGATTCGGCCAGTACTTGGGAATTTCCGAAAAGGTATCGCATGTTCTTATAATCGTGTTTAGATGAAAATCAGCTTTAATGGTGAACGTGATAACATCTGCCTATTCGCTGACGCTCGATGTTTTCGTCTTTCCAAGGAATGCTCTGAATATTATCCATTTTGCACACTAATAAGCTTATCGATAAAATGAGTACCAAGAACGTGATTAATTTTTCCGCGTACCACTTATAAACTTTTGTTAATTTATTACAGTGTGTGCGGGCTGCTTTAAAAATTAAATTATTTTTCCTAAAGATTAATTGGATATTGGAAATGGATCGTTGCTTGGCTTTACTTTGAATAAAAAAATTAACCTACGTATATATATATATATATATATACGTATATATATATACATATATATATATATACTATGTTTACATTAATCATTAACAAAACCTTTTTTACTTCCGTCATTGTTACATAATTTCATACAAATATAAATACGTTACATTCTTTTTTCCAACATTCTCTAACAATTTTTCCCTCTTAATAATTCATCATTTTATTTTTATTTGAAGTGTAACTGCCTTATAAAGTCATCTGTTTGACGATGTCTCTAAAACTTTATTATCATCATGTTTTTGGGATTTTCACTGCATAAACATAATTTTAGTAAGTTTTTCTTGTCAAGTTAATCAATTCATAACAATTTTAATTTATTTTAGCGGAATTATACACAATTTTAGGGAAAATAATTTTGAATGCAAATTTTCGTAATGTTTTATTTTTTTATTTAACCTCTTTAGTTCATTGCCTGCCTTTTCATACTCAGTAATCTGAAATATTACCATAATATTTGACTATTTTGCTTATTCTGTGAATGACAATCACCTGGCGTCTTTATTCCACGTATTATTTGTTAGTAATATTATTCACGTCATTATTACAATATATTGCGTAAATTGTATAAACAGCAACTTGTCCCAATCGAATAATTCCTCTTTACGAGTTGAATTGAAAACACTTCTCAACACATAACTTATTATGAATTATTTAAATAATTCTCCATACAAAATAAGACTGACTGTATTATATCAGTCGTTTTACCGTAAGGTACCATACCCGAGCGCAGGCTTTGTTAAAAACTCAGCTACCAAGTTCATTGAAAATTCTAGTTCATATGATATATTCCAATAGCCATTACTCATGAATTACGTGCACAATTCTGGCTCTATATCCAGTAAATCTCCTGATCTAGATTGGTGGGCCAGGTTTAGCTATAGAAAATTCCACTGTAATAGGTGAAAACCTTTCGCCCCTAAATCGTAGCGATTACAATCTGGAAATATGGCGAACCCTGGCTTTCCGCGTCAGACCGCCGATCCCCGCTGAAACGAACCTCGTCCTCCTATCTTACTCCTTCATCTACTAAACTCAGCAAATCCGCCAGCAGGTCCAAAATCCCACTTTTCGTTGTATGTCTCCAGTGTCTTACATTCACGCAGAAACCGAATCTGTACTATTAAAATAAATAAAAATACTAGCATTTCATTAGATGTTATGGCTAAATCAATCACTTCCTAAGTCAATATAATAATTACTACTAAAGACAAGAGTAATCTGCAATAGAACTGAGATGTTGAGTATTTCATTCTTCCTGGTACTGAGGCGAAAATTAAAGATTAAATCTATTTGGAAGGAATCAATTATTTAATATTTTTACTATTATTGTAATCAAAAAGTTTAAAAATTGTTCAGTTGTATAAGAGTAATTGCAGTACTTGAAGCATATTAAATATCGGTTTAAGAAGGATGGTTATCTAATAACAATATGTGTTCTGCCTTTGTATGGGTATGATATTTTACCTCAATTACATATTTCGATATTTTATCAATCAGCTGAGCTGCTACGAGTACATCCAGATACTAACATGATCAATAAATTAATTGGCATTCTAATTCCCAAATGGCACCCCGTTCTGTACCTCATTACGGAATTTGACGTAAAATAATCGGACAATCCTGAGGGATAATGAGAGAATGCCGCCTTCCGTTGAATTCTTTTAAAAATGGGGATAGTGCCGAAACGCCAGAAACCTTTAATTATTACGCTCCATTTTAATATTTTATGTATCGCACATACAATTACGTTGTGAAATGAGCTTTGGCAGCGTTCCAAAGAAAAATAAAGATATATCATCTCTCTGAGGAGCGACTTAAATGCAGCAATCAGCTCCGTCCAATATTTGAAGTGTCAGCTCACAACGATGCAGCTTGCTCGAACGAGAAAGCTGACTCAACTAAATTGCAGAGGCGTCTCCGACCAATACTTCCATCACCCTTCGTTCCCTAAAGGCACCCCCCTCCCCTTCTACAAACGACACGCAAGTGCTCTTGACCTTCACCACTGTCACACTGAGAATCCGTGCTTTATAATTTCGCATTTTGCTCTGCACAACGAGTTAGAAATGTTACTGAAAAATAAAAAAAAATAGTTTTCAATGGAGAAAACAGAGTTTTACAATTAAAAATATTTTACTTTTAGTTATTATAATTCTTTTGTATCAGTCATCAGTATGTCAGTGCACTTCTATTCCATAACGCATTTACGTTCATATTATTCGTCGTGTTTTATATTTAAGTAAATAGTTTCTTATGATATATATATATATATATATATAATATAAGCAGCCAACTTACAATCTTGTATTAACAACTCTTCAATAATTTATTTAGAATTACATTAAGGGGAAATACAAGATAGTTCATAGGATCATAGGATCTGATTCCCCGTCCTTCATATACGGATAAAGAGATTGAGCACTGTTATTAGCGTTAGGGTTAGCTTGTGTCTACAGCGTTGGTTAATTTGCCTGCTTAATAAAATTCTAATAATTAATTGTTTCATTTTGTATCCTTGTAGTGGATAGCCGTTTGATATTGCTAAAAATCTACATATCAACACAAAGTTTTATCAAAATCGGTCCAACCGTTCTCTAGTGAAAGGCAAACAAAATCTGTGTGACATTCAGGAAAAAAGCAATGGTTTCGGATCCTCCACCACGAAATGATATATAAGATTTCACGGACATATCAATTTTTTTAATTACATATACTGTGGTATACCATTGAAACAAATATAGTGGTAATAAATTATTTAATTTTATAATGTTTGTAAAAAGCATTTCATCGACAGAACTGTAATCAGCGTCACTGGTATAAATGTACGGTAATTATATGTCAATTTTACAAAGTATTTCTGAGAAAAATGTAATCAAAATTTATGATTAATTTTGCATTTTTGCATTTGCAATCACAACATCAGTTGTCTTATTTACATTGAGTGCATTTCATTAAATTAAATTTTAAAAAAATTAAATTAAATAAATTTAACGACTTATTCAAAGTCTATACTTTCCTATATTACGAAACCAGTTCATTTTTGTTTTCGTTTGATTCTTATTAAAAAATTTCGATGTTCTCGTTGCAAGCCCAAACTGTGAAGTATATGTATTAACAAATTAGAACTGCGAACGCACAAATTTGTTCTATAATATTTGCTTGGTGAATGCTGAGAGGCCTTATACACATAAGGAGGTGTTTGTTGCTATGTCGTGCGGGTTTGCACTGAACAAAGTCAATATTATTCATCGCAATATAGAGCCTATCTTGCGTCAGGACTTACCCTTTGCCGGGAAAATGCAATATTAACTATTAAATGCTGGAAAATCTCCGCAATTCGACGGTTACCTTAGTTCCGGCTCACATTCTTCATAAGATGTTTTTGAGGAGTCGCTAGTTAATTAAACGTACTTTTTGGCATGTATTGAAGGATTTTCTTTTCTGTTTCCTCATGTCCGTACTTGCAAAGAGAAATCACCCAATGTGTCATTAATTTAAATAATATGTTGTAACAACTAAAATTCTTTGAAGAAAAGAGAATAATATGGGTGAAAGTATTAAGAACCACTACGGCTAATTATCATGGCTTACAATATATTCTCTGGATTGATTGAAACGTCAAGTTATTCGACTCGTACAATATGTTTATGAGACCGTTACATCATTCATTATCTTACAAAAATCAATTCAGATGCAATAGTTTTAGCAGGGAGAAAAACGACGTCTATAATATGTTGGTTTCGTTAAGAAAGTCATGAATTAATTAAGATAATTTTCATTTTATATATAACACAACCCACATAAAAATAATAACAAATCGCAGAAAATTAATTTCTAAATAATTTGCAAATTTATCTTACATTTGGAACGTTTTAACTGAATAAATATTTCAATACAAAAAGGGAGCCAAAACTTTTTGCCTGCGTAGAACCCAGTGATGCAAACCAATATCGAATTGTATAAATCAAAATAAATCAAATTTAATTTGGATTTCTAGGGGCGACTTTGGACAGTTAATTCTATAATCCGCTGCCCGCAGCTATGTTTTTGTTCGGGTAATTAAAATAATTTATGATTATAGCCTCTAGGTAGCCGCCTTTATATTGATGAATTGTTTGGCTAAATACAAAACATTACACCAATTATCTGCATCAAGTTTTTTTTGCAATATTTCGCTACATTGTTTTGAGTCATGTTGCTTCCTTTTTTCATCATCATAATAGTACAGTAGATAAGCTCGGAAAGGACCCCGCTGTTGAAACGCATCTGACTCCATCTCCTACATAAATATTCAATTTTGTCACTTAGATCTAATTTTGTAGAGTTTTCAAATGACGAAGGCTTAATTTAATGGTGGCTGATCCTATTGGACCAGACGGTAAATATTTAGCTAATATTGGTTGATGAACTTTAAATAAGTACTAAATTGTATT
Source organism: Zhengitettix transpicula (assembly GCA_037074705.1). NCBI lineage: Eukaryota > Metazoa > Arthropoda > Insecta > Orthoptera > Tetrigidae > Zhengitettix > Zhengitettix transpicula. Next base: position 199,733,642 of record CM073590.1, read on the forward strand.
CAATACTGTTATAAATGTTTATTAATACCGAATGTACAATGTCGTCATGGATCCCAGCGATCATAGTGCACCGCCATGTAGTAAACCCTTTTACTTCAAGTATGCATAATCTGGGTCGTATCATAATTACGCTACAAGTATTCCGCCGTTTAAAGAGTTTCTGTATTTTCATGTAACATATCTATGCAATACTTTCTGTCCTCTAATCCAATTTGCATCATAATTCCAGCTCTCTACGAACTTATGCTGAATAGTACCTTCGGATTCGATTGAACAAACTAATCATTATTCACTTTAACATTGATGATTTTTAAATAATGTTATTTCGTCTGTTAATGCCAAAAGTAGGTAAATTCAGTGTATAGTATATGCCGACCCCATGAATCGTTTTTTGTAGAAATTTTACTATCTCTTTGAGTCGAACACTAATTATTTTCGCTCAAAATCTATCATCACATAATGTACTTCAAACAGTTACAACCAGTCAGTGATATTATTAATGATATTCTGTTATTAAATTAATATAAAATAGTATTATCCTGTAAAACCAATTACTTCATTTCACTTAAACTATAAAGCGTGCGTGGACACATTCTAATAGGTTTTTTTCTTTTTATAAATCCTTGCATTTGAAGTGATCGAATGTTCACTTCATAAATATAAGAATTAACAAAAAAATTAAAAATACTACAGTTAAAATATTCTGAAGTTACTAAAATTGGATTCCATACGCTGGAACGATGATTAATTCATTATACGAAAAAGTACAAATACTGTTAAATATACTGAAAAGAAATCAGCCAACCTATTGAAGGACTAAATATATGCGGAACAATACAACAAGTTTTAGAGAACTCAAAACAAAATAAGTAATAGAGTCAATTTTCAGAAATCTTGTTACATTAGGAGGAGAAAATAATCAACAAAAACGTCTTAAACATAAGATAATTTTTAATACTAGCAATTATTATTACGCAAAGAAAGAAAAGAACATTAAAAATTATATTAACATTCTTTACATTTCTATAAGACATAATTAATGTATTCTGGATACATATAAACAGGGTTAAGACTTATCTGGTCTCATATCTTACCAGCATCTCTCACTGTTTATATTCGGCTCAATATCAGTTAATTATTTCTCCAGTTTTACGTTGGTAACAGTTAAAGGACGAACGGTATTGGATTTCAAAACTAGAGTATTAAAGAAAACTAGGTATAAAATTAAACTAATGACTCATAAATCATTTTGTTTCTATAGGGTATTCATCTGTATAAAAACAGTTGAAAATTATTCACAAGAAATTAAGGAAATACAGCTTATGAGGTTAACCATATGGAGATAGTATCACGTATCAAAAATTGTAATATTACGGTCATTCTTTAAATAATACGTCACATGAGCCGTTCAGAAGTAAATACCTCGAAATTAAATATAATGTAGTAAAAAAGGTGTTGTGAGGTAATTTTTGTTTCCTATATAGAACTATAAGAAATCATAATTATTTACCAGATAATTATTTAGCAAGAGTTGACAAAACCCGATATGTTTTATTTAATTCTATTCACTAGGAAAGGCTTCTATCTTGAACATTTTTGTTGTAACGGTTCTAATAATAATAACACTATAATATTAATCCGAATTTTAATTAAAGATAACAATCTAACCAATCAATGAGCAATTCACAGGAGAATATTTAATGTTTAGTTCGAATTTTGTAGGCTTCACTGCAATACACTGCAATAATTTAATATGTGCTTGTAGATCGGAGTATATGATAAAGACGTTATTCGTGGTGAAAGTGAGAGTGCGAATGGATATAATAGTCGTTATTTTTATATTTTTGGGAGTAACAATTTTTCGGCTCATCACATATTTCAGTATGTAAAATCTTTTGTGGTATTGTCAGCAATTAGTTTCCAACTGTTCCGAATGTATAATACTTCTGCGACGGAGTAGAAACAGAAGCTCGTAACACTTTAAAGTTTTAGCTATCGTACGTCAGTTTTGATAAGAAATTCTTCCGGTTCACATCAAGAACCAATAATTAAAATTATAAGTTATGAAATTAAACAGGCTGATAGAACAACAGATACAAATAAGTAAATTTATTTTTATGTTATTTATTATTTATTTATGCTTATTATTATTATAAGTATGAAATGTTATGAAGATATATATTGTTTTATATTCAGGAGTTTTTACATGTTTTTGCCTGGTCTGATACTATTATTACATAAATAGAGTACATTCGCATTACCGGTTTCTCTACGTATCATCAGAAACAATTTTTTTAGAACTCATATTCAGGACACTTTCCTGACTTAGGATGTACACAATAAAAATAATATTTTTAATTACCAACAATTTTCAATTCTCTCTTACTATTGAGTCAAAAACATCTGAACAATAAATTGAATACGGTAAAACAGTTTGTAATTGACTGGAACTGTAAGGAGACGCGAGAAATTTCAGCGTCAATTCCGTCCTCAGGGCTGTTACTGCGTATAAAATTCGGTTGTTTGGACCGCTGATGATGGCACCCGTGTAATTAGTTGATGGATGTAGCGACATTGTAGTTAACTACTATTGATGGCCCAGATCTATTACCCATATTAATTTTGCGCGTTTATTGCCAGCTGTGAAAGTGGTGCTAGTAAATTAGCAACAAATATAATTATTGTCGTGTTTGTACCAGTAATTGCAGCACAAATTCTGAAAGTCATGTTCTGGCTTTTCCGTGACACATGGAATTAGCATGAAACAAGCTGTAAGTGGCGGCATGGAACTCCACCCTTCGCATCCGGGATTAAATATAAACGAAACGCATTTGAAAATCGAGCTACGGAGGAGTAGTTTCCGTAAATACACGTCCCTTTACAGTTTTGAATTGTTAACAACGATATGAAATATCAGAATAATTATAATAAATACTGCATGACGGAAGTTTTAAACTATTTGCATTTCAATAGAAATAAAAACACTTTTTCTGTATATAGTATAGCAATTTATCGTGGTTTAGAGTTTCATTTTATTACATGACGATATATTTCAGCGGAAATTAATATTACAGGATAAGAGTAAGTATACGTTTATTGATATACGTAATTTAGCAGAAAAGTCTATCAGTTGAACCGTCAAAACATTAGCATACAATTGAAGTAATTTAGAGCTACTCTTTCCATAAAAGAATTGTAAAATGATAAATTTACGGTTTTGTGTAAATCTGTTTACTTTGGCATATCTAATAAGTAAATAACGCGGGACGTACGTCATTACTGAGTAATTTTGTTGAGTTATAGTAATATTTTAATGTTTTAATCTTTTTTTCTCTGTTGGTGGAATCATGGTAACTTGATAACTTGATAAATAAACAACCTAAAAAAATTAGTCCATCACTTCCATTATATTGCCGTAGTAACTTTATCGTTGTAAATTAGTTTTTAAGTGGCAAAGAAAATTAGATTATAAGAGTCGTAAGGTGGTGTTGGAACCTAAGAAAACTGTGGTCGGTTTAGCTGAAGCTTCTCAGAGAAAGGAAGCCATACAGCAAGTTTATCATAGTCACCGGAACTACGTCAATGTACGCTCAAGCTGTCGCCAAGATACAGTTTGTAGGAATTAAGTTGAATTAAATTATTAATGTTACGAGAAAATATAACTCTCTTACTCGTTAGCCATTCACAGATACCTCAACAAAAACACTTCTGAGTTTCAAATAAATTCCTGAGATATTATGAACAGATAATGATTTGAAATTGTTTAACTTTTTAATGTTTTATATTCAATTTACATTTATATTTAATTTATATTATTAAATTTAATATTAAAATAATAAATATATACGTAGTTAACCGCCAATCATCAGAGAGGTCCCGGTATCGAGTACCAGCATTAGCAAGGATATTTCACCTCGTCATGGTTCATAGTCATCGAAGTCAGAGTTAAGGCTTCGGTGATCAAGTGGCATTACAAAAAATACGCAATATCATTTTAGATGACAGTCTGGTAGCCGTCCTGGACCGTTAAGTAAGCTGTACTGCCAAGGAGAATGAATAACGATATGAAATTAATAAATTCTTAATAGATAAAATGCACAATTAAAATGAAAAAAATTACGTCTGATGAAAAATAATGAATAAGAAAGATAGCTGATACAGACCAAAAGGGTAATATAAATACCACACAACGATTCTGGAATCCATGCCCTTTCGTCAGGTGCTAGGAAGAGCCTTGAGAAACACAACTGCACAGGTAAGTTGACATCACTCAAAAGCTTTTGATATATTTTTATATTTACTTTTTTTTGTCTGTATTGGGTATCTTTGTTGTTCATTATTCAAAATGCATAATTAATGGGTCCAGTAAAATTAACTAAAAATAAATAAACCTCTTCATATAATCACTTACTATATCACCTGCTCGTGATAAAAAAACCGGATCATTATATTGTTTTCCGATTTCTGTAGTCTTGCAAGAACTTGCTTGATGTGAGAGGAAGATACTTTTTTGTAGTTGGTTAGTCCGACTGAAACCCCACGACGACCGAGTTTCTTGGAAAAAAATAAATTTTGGTGGTTTTTGTCTACTAGTATCATCAAACTTTTACCGAAAAAGATCGTATTTTGATCTTTATCCACGACGACAAACATATTTTTAACCCTGATGAAATCGTTGGCCCTATTTACTGTCTTATTTAAATCATCTTACCTTTCCGTATTGATGCCATGTTCTCATAAATCCTGGTCTATAATTCAATAATTGTAGATCTATTCATTACCTTAGTTTCATTACCTTAGTTTGAAACTTTTCCAAATTCTTCAAAAATAATAAAAGGCAAAACAAATAAAATATATTCAGACGCCTTAAAGACCTAAACATACGAAAATTTACAATGGTCTCTATAATCATTGGATTAATTGTGATATTTAAAATTGTTTAAAATCAGGCGAAGTCGGGTTTATGACCATTTTGATGAATACCCTAGATTCAACGAACCTCAAAAAAATATTCAATTGCTTTTGTAGTTTCTTGTACAGATATGCGTATGAAATAATTAAGTGTCGTAGAATATCAAGACATATCTATGTTTCGTTGTCTGCATTATGTCAAAATTTACGAGACTGAGGCATCCATTGGTCCAAAACTATTTATGAATTAATTATTAAACGGTTCCAGGAAATAACAGCTACTTTAAATTTTAAAATATTTGGAAATATTTCCAGCTGACGAAATACTTGGGTTTTTCTCGACTCCCGTGTCTGCAGTAATGGAACGGAACTTCTTATCGCCGAGACGGTGGGTGGTGTTTGTTGGCGGCAAGCAGACGCACCGCGACGTCATCAGGGAGGTGACCGCAGATGGGTTTGCGGTTCGCTGATCTCGGGGCGATATGAGGTTCTCGTTAGCGGCAGGTCTGACCCAACAACCGTGACCGCCGCCCAATTGCGGGGACGTTATCTGCAGCCTCACTCAGAGACACGCGCAAACACAGATAAAGTTTGGAAGAAGTACATTGGCGAGATTTTTGTGTCATTCACTATTTCTCCATATAATTTTTCTCCAGTATCTTATACAAGCTTCATATCGTACATTGCAACCTTATTTTTTAATTAAAATATTCTGTTTCTTTATATCTCTTATAAACATCTTCAAAACAACAATTAAGTCTTTATGCTAACTAAGAGCAGCACAGATAATATTTTTTTTAGAGTTGAACTTAAATGTTTCCATTACAGATACAGATACTTATAATTAAATCTCTGTACTAAAATAAATACGAAATTTTAAATACAACACAAAATAATATTCCATTTCGATCCCTTTTCTACATACATTTTTAACTCTACACCTTCCATGGTTTTTTAAATATTAAATTCACCTAAGTATTTCAATTATAAATCACTCACACGCGTTACCAAATCTTTTTCTACTCGATGATCGGAGGCTTCATTGTATTAAGTCAATGTTAAGTCAGTACCACTGTATCTCTTTTTAATATAAACAATATATAATATTTATTGTGATTACCTTTCTAAAATTATACTAATTCAGTTCCAAATACAACCGTTGCGTAAAATATAGTTTATGATTGATTTCAGAATGTCACTTTTTTTTGTGATTCTTAATTCTCTGACAGGCTCTAATTTCCTTTATTAGTCGGCGACAAGCATAAAGAATTAAATTACAAATATTTAAAATATAATGTAGTTTGTGTCCAATAACTGACAGTTCATGAAAATATTTGAACCATCTACATGTTGTAAAGTTATGTAGTAAAATTATTGAAACTTTAAATTATAAACGATAACTCAGTGTGGCTACAAAAAAAACTTATTTGATTATAAAGTTGCAGAAAAAACAATTTATATATTTCGTCGCGTTCTGAACCGCAATGTTGTAATTTAAAACTTTTTTTATTCAGTAAAATTACTGTTACAGGTAATAAACTACATGTTATTTCATATAATTAAAACAGACGTGAAATAAAAAAATCTAAGTATTTACTTGAATGTGAAGAGATGTTGCCCATTTCAATTTACGAATTAATCATTTATTAAATATTAAACACTTGTTAAGAATTAATGGAAATAATTTTGACCCCAACTATAGGTCGCAATTAGTTCGTCAAATAGGTACAAATATGATAAACGAAATCAGTGCCCAATAAATAAAAATTCTTTCCGCTGTTAAAGAAGCAAATTCTGCACTTTTACGAGAAATAATATACAGTTTCTTTCTTGAAGAATAATAATTTCCGAAACAGAATATAAAGTGACTTCCGCTGAAGACGTTTACAGTGCTTCGTTAAAGTTATTGTAATTGATATTGCTTTTTATGTATATGTAGAAGTGCTTGCTGTTCCGGAACAATTGATTCTATTCTCCTTTAAATTGAAACGAATTTCATTGAAGAAGAAATAGTTTTTGAGTGACATTTGCCGCTTATTAAAGTACGAGGGTGCTCTGAAAAGTTTCCGACCTAACAATGATATATATTTTTTTAATTTTAATTTTTTTATTTTTTTTTATTTTTCAACATAGTCTCCTTGTAACTCCACACACTTCTCCCAGCGATGCTTCCATCTCTGTAACCCGTCCATAAAGTACTCGGCGTTTTTCTCTGAAAAATAATTGTCGTAAACTTTTCAGACCACCCTCGTATATGAAAATACGTTTACAAAATTTAAATATTTTGTTACTTTCACGCGACTTATCTGACTTAAAATACATGACCCAAAGCCTTTGGCAATTTATCTTTGAGACTATTTTCAGTTGTTTGAATTTTTAAAAACGTAGCGACTTTTGTAGAACACATAAAAGTAGCAATACTAAGAGAAACTTTGTCTACTTGTAATTATAAAGTAGAGCGGTACCTATTTTTCTTGAAATCAATATACGAATACCACAATAAGGATTCAGAAACGGAAAGAAATACTTATTTTGTCACAGACCTCAGCGATGATATACTGTGTAGAAGAAAGGTTAAATTTCATTAGCGATTTTAACGCTCGAATCTAAGCCTTCAAGAACACGAGCGAGTTTGTAATGCGGTACTTGCGTGTCCGTCAATAGCCCATTCGCTGAGCAGACGACCGTGTGGGAGTGGTATAATTATAGCCATTCCACACGAATTGCAGGTCATCAAACAGGACCCTTGTCGCCAGCACATTCTCTTTCGCGGACGCTGTTCTCCGGGCTCGGCTGGATGCCCCTGAATCAGTGCTTCAAACAATGGAATCTGTGGCTTCCGCTTAAACATTTCGCATTGCGCATTGTTGACTTTAAATACATCTCACTGCAACAGCAATACTGTTTCAGACTAAAGGATTCAGTAACATTTTCAAATTGATAACAATTCCTTCTTTCAGAATAATTTCAAAATTTCACTCTATAAAAGTATTGTTATAATTTTCAATAATATTAACCGCATAACGCTGTTTATAATATTACAATAATTAGCTCTACTTCAGCATTAGAGGTCATATTAAAAGTGCAAAATAATTAATTTAATTAGAAGATATGTACCATTCTTATTCCTAATGTCAGAATATGTCAACATATAATTTCCTTACATCGCATTCAGGTAACATGTAATTATTGAAGCCTTATAAAGTTAACGTCAAACGTTTCCTGAAAATATTTCGAAGCTAAGGCAGTACATTTTCTGTAATTGTCTTGTTTTTCTAACAGCAATTAGAAATTATTTTTGTTATATTCGAGTACATTCATTTGGTAAACGCATCCTTCTCCCGAACATATACAAACCCTTTCTTTAATAATGCAGGACACTGTATTTATTTTATCATTTAATTAACAATTTTTTTTAATATTACAAAATATGACATTTAGTAACGACGTATTTCAGTTTAAGAGGCGAAAACCTCAATTAAGCAAAAATAGACAGCTTATTGTTTCTTTGAGTGATTATTAAGTTTAGTGAAATGAATTGTTCGGTTAAAAGGGCAATTTTAGTACATATACTTTGACCATAGAGTATTTTTCTGTGAGTTTATGAGGGCGAATACTAGTAGACTCCAATTTATGACCGCAATGTCTACAAGGTAAACTTTTATTTTAACTAATATTAACGTTAAATTTGCAATATATAGGTGTTTTAGTGTTCTGTTGTTTATTCAAACTATTTTAAAGATTAAAATTAAAAACTATGATTTATAGTAATTAATTTGAATCAAAATATTAAGAAGAATTTATTGTTATGAATTATAGGTAGTGTAAATATACTGGTATTATGAAATCAATTTATCCTTCTGGAATATGAGTATTATGTTTCATTATAGTCACATGACGGTTCCTGAAAGAAGACGACATATTAATATTACTGTATCTGAATGTCAAAATCGCGCGATGTTATTAACTTGATATTATATTATGTATATTTATAGTGTGGAAAACGAGCCTAGAACTGAGATGATGAGAGTCAGAAGTTGAGGACGGGTTGAAGTTCCCTGTCAAGAAGGAAACTATAGTCGTATCTTATGTATAACTCACGTTCATTGTGGTTCACTGATATTTTAGAGAAGGTGTATCCAATATCAGAACAGGGCGAGAAGAGTGGAGAGCGGCAGGCGGAGTTGACAGGGATTGTAATGGAGTCGCGAGGGTGGTGGAGGGAGATAATTACACCAGAAACGACAATTGTCTCTCCGCCCGCGCTCCAAGCATTGCACTTGATACTGGATCCATCTGCGAGAATGAGGAATGTGTTTGTCCCTCTGTAATTATGAGAGGCTTCGTAAATGCTGCAGCAATTAAGGGGCGGTGTTTGCTTTAGAAAGCATTGTGAATTACGGCTTACATACATTTACATACCGTCTTGAGTTCCCTGCACTGAATTTATGCGCGGTTTAGGGAGAGTACTTTCTACACCATAACGCCGTCAGGCTGCGTTACGGTGCTGATCGAGGCTGTGCACGCTAGTACACACCATTTTGTACCATTAAGAAACTGCGTTACCTAAAATGTGTGCTTGATATAGATACGCAGAAAATTTGAGTAAAGCTACGCTCTCATTTTAAAACTGTCAGCGTAAAATATATAAAATACTCATTTCAATAAATCAAATTTTTTTAAAAAAAACTGAGTTGTATAAATTAATTTAAATGTTATAAAAATGTAGAACTTAACAGATGTAAGTCGCTAATGACCAAAAGGTTAATGCGACATTAAATTTTAATTAAAAAAATATATATATTTTTCTGTTTGATTTCTTTTCTGGATATTTTTCGAGTTGATGGAGTGGTCCATCATGACAGCCTCTGAATAATTACAATATCGACCTCGTCAACAATTAAATTCAACTATATTAACGAGAAACCATTTCATTTCGAATAATGGACCATTAATATAGAGTAAGTATTGTAATGGAATATGTTTTCTTTAAGTTACATCTATTTCTCTCTAAATAAGAAGGAAAAGAGAAGAAAGACAAGAAATGTTTCCCGTGTTTCATCTGATGAATTATTTACGAAACCTCTGTAAATGTGTTCCAAGAAGACTGAATGAGTTTCGAGATTTGTCTTCCGAATTCACAATGATACTTATGTGTTTTAAGTATAGCAGATGCCGAAAAGATAACTGGAGCACAGTGGTTTATGACAAATTAAAAATATCTTCGCCACAAATATTACCACTGCAACACCAAGATACAAATATACTATAATCGTTATTCTTCTATGCACTTTAGCATCATAAATAAATCGGGAATTATTATGCCTTTCAGTATACGTAGCTGGGTTATATTTAAATTTAAACAGATTTTTTAAAATGGAATCTTCGATTTAATTCATTAAAACAGTTAAAGAGCAGTGATAGCTAATTAATATTAGCATTGAAGTTTATCAGCACACAATACGTGTATTGCGGGTCAGTATCAACAGCCTGCTATAGAATTCGATGTGATTTGAATACATACATATAACAAATAGGCTTAAAATTTACACACTTAAATTTTAAACTATGTTAACACTATCGTTGACATTTCTTATTTCAGAGATGACATTTTATTGCAACTACATTTCCTCATGACCCAATGAAAGCAAGGTTTGTTTGAGATTATAAAATTTTCTATTTTATTTTACTATTTCAGACACGCAAACTATACATCGAGCCAAAATATAATTATTCACTTCTATCTGTCTAAGATTCATTTGTGTTTAAAAATAAATACTCTAGATATGTCCACAGAATATATTTACTTTCGCTCAATATATCTGATAAAAGTCATGAATATACATTGAGTAATAAGCAAAGGATATCTACTGGTGTCAGTGTTCAGTTATAAATAATCTTTCTAATTGTTCTAGTTTCCACAAACCATTGTCAATTCTTTACGTATTGGACATTATACAATTTACTTGATATACGCGGACATTTATGGGGTCAACTATATTTTTCTAACAAGCTACCATTTTCGCTGTATATCACTTTTAAAAAGCCATTCAAAATAATAACTCATTAGTTACGTGTATTCGGATGTATTTGAAATTTTAGTGTACATTTCAAAATGACAAAACGCGTTTATTGATTGCGCAGAATAAAAGAGCAAACCGATTTAAGCAAAAATATTCGTTAAAACTTCAGGCGTCTACTTAGCAAAAGCAAGCATTATCGCATTAAGTATTCATTAAATCAGCTTCCAGCTGCGGAGCATTTGCCGAATCCGATTGTAGCTCCCTTTTACCATACCACTGCCCCATTTCTGCTTTTTAGCACAGTAATCCGCGTTCACAATTCGTAATAGTAAAGAAGATAATTAAATGTGTGTAATATTGACTATTAATATATATGAGAAATAAATGTTCTGACGTGAAAATATTTATACATACACACACACACAAATATATATATATATATATATATATATATATATATATATATATTTAAATACTAATTCATTTATCCATTATAAATTCACATTTTACCAATTCCAACATTAATAGGTACAACATTCTAATTTTAAACACTTAAGATTTGTCTAGACGACAAATTATTTGAATTAATTATTATGAAAAATTCGTGAATGTTAAAGTAATGAGAAAATTATTGACATCGATGCTACTGTATATTGACGCAAAGTATTGCAGTTTTCAGGCTGTTAATTTAATTTAATTTATTTTATAAACAGAAAATATTTGATAAGGTTTTATAAATAGAAAATAATTGAATAGATTTCAAGTTTTAGTTAAATAAGTTATTTATCACGTATACATCCACGAGGGGGAATCAGGATTTCGTAGCCATGAGAAGTCGCTCACGCCCTCGCGGCCAAAAACAATATATAGCGGAGCGGAGGTGGTACTCACCTCACGTCCAGCCGCTTCAGCAGTCAGACAGAAAGGGCAGAGCCACTGCTGCGCCTCGGGCAGGGACAGATACACACGAGCATGCAGATGGCTTCGGGAGATTGAGGACCTGCACCGACCAGCATTACAATGAGGCTCAGTCCTCGAATCGAACATTGGCCATCGTTCTTCCGCCTGTTGTGTGATTTGCTTCCGGTACAAGTGGCCGAATATGCTATGAATTTGTCTCACTATGGTGTTATTTCAATTTATTTTCAATCACCACACAAACTAATGTCTAATTACGAATGTTCCTTTCATGGAGCTTAAGAATCACGGTTATAATATGAGCTGTTGTAGACAATTATATCACAGAAGTTGAGGATATATAGAATAGAACCTCTTACGCCTCGAGTAGAAATTTTTTCTAACTTTAACTCTCTTATATTCGTAAAATCCGTTGTATTTAATTAACGAATAAACATCAGAAATATCATTTTCCTCCATTTCTGTAAATTTCGAGCATACACGGCGATTATAAATAAGAATAAATGTACACAATTAAGATGTTCCAAAATTGTCTTAAATTTATTGTATATAGCCTAATTTTTTTTACTTTAGAGTGAATTTATTTAAATTTGGCTTCTTCTTCTTTATAGTGTAGGTTCTGTCCTTAACGAATTTTTTTTTAAAAAAAATTGAGGTTTATAACGGTCGCGTCGACATCGTGGTCAATGGCGACCCATATATTATTTACAATAAATTACATAGCCTTATTATTTAAATTCATATATAATCTTTACATTATTAGTAATTGGGTTTCTATATTTGTTCACTTAGGTTTGCTTTCTAGATTAATTTTATGAGTTCAAGGCAGCTGTAGTTGAAGTACAGAGGTCTTGGATGTGGCGTTTTGCGATTGTAGCTCTTCTGATGTCGTTTTATCTGCTCAAATAGAAGAGTCTGTGGAAAATAGTGGTTGACTGAATTCTTCACTTGTTGGGTAGATCTGGAAAATAGGAACGCATGAGTATAAACTGAGTGGAGGGGTCTTACTCTAGATAGCATCACTTGTTTTTTTCTGTTTATGGTTTTGGGGATTGTTATGTCTTTGCAGTGTACTAGTTTACTGTGAATTATTCCATTGTTCTTCTTTCTCTTTTTTTCGTTACACCTGTTTTCGTGTTTTCTTTACAGGAGTTCCATGTTTCCTTGCTGTAGCACGGAAATTCGTTTTCTCTGTTGTGTATGGTTTTGGATGCTACTTCTGCCCACTTGTCGACCCTGAGGTTTCCAGGTTTTGATTTCTATTCCTTATCTTCGTGATATTTTCCCTAATGAGGTTCAATGTTTTGTTCCTTTTTTTGGGATTTATGATATCTTTAATTGCCTCAGATGGTTCTTTAACGTCTTTGAACGAATATAATACGTTGGTTATTAAACGGTACAATCTATGTATAAATGGGATAAGAAAGCATTTTTCGATTGGTACAGACTGTTCAATCCGTATTTTACGACATTGTCTTAATAAATATGTCATCACGGATTTATCACAATTTTCCTATACAAAATCGGCAAAAGTAGATGCAGTCGTCAGTGTATTAAATTTCTAAGCATATAAGAAGCATTAAATAATTCTATACAAACTGTATAATAAATATTTAATTCAATTTGTCTATAAAAGTAGATGCCCAATGAACGGAGAGACACTGTAACTTTTGGGATGAGAAAGCAAATAACATAGATCCATGCAACAGTTAAACAAAAGTAGGCGAGTCAATGAGGCGAAAAATTTGTAAAATATATTTTAAGTTAACAGGAACTCTGAATATTTACTGGAATGCCGTGGAATTTAACGCAGATAGGATGTATAATTTCGGATACTAGAATCTGAAAACCGTATCCTTATATTTCAGAGCGATTTTGATTTATTTTTTGTGATGAAATAAGTAATGGTACCTCAACGAAATACGTATACATCCTAGAGAGAGGGATCATGGTACTGGGTTATGGACGATTTTCCATTGTGAACATTAATCCTCCAATAATGGTGAAAACATTCGCGGTCTCGCACCACGTTGGATTACGTTCCTGCATACAAAAGGATTTTGTCTGTGGTTTCAAAGCCTGTATCAGTGAAGCTCATGTATCACAACCCAAAAAACAGTCGGTAAAATATTCTAATATGTTCCATATCATTACATTAGTTGCATGGGGAAAATACTATAAATTTTAAGCTTAAAACATGTGATGTATTATGTTTGGTTCCACTTAAAATTACTTAAGAATGGAATTCTGGGAGAACTGGTCACAGATCAACCACTCACAATAACCATCGTGTATCTTTAGGATTGTCTTTGACGGCGGAAATTCAGTTAATTGTATTATCGTGGAGCATCGATTATCTCCATCACGATTTATACAACTCAACCCTCCAGTAAAACATATGTACCTTAAAATAATAAAATCCAAGCTTCTTTATAGATTTCTGGAGTTATTCAGATCATTATAATACTCAATAATAAAATACGTAAATATAAGGAAGTATTAATTAATGTAGACAATTTTTTTACTGATGAAAAACCAAAATAATTAAAATATATATTAGATTATCTCTTTAAATAAGATTCTTAAGTTCATAACATTTTATTTCATAGCATTTTAAAGGAAAATCCGTAGTTGTTTGAATTAAAAAAGTAGAATATTGAAAAGTTGAATTTGTTTTTAAGCAGTGTTCTAGAAGCCAAAAATAGTTCTACGAGATTTCTCACTGACTGTATAAATATCGCTAAATGTATTAAGTGAAATACTATTAATATGCAAATATCATTAAGTAGCTTTACATAATACTCCGATATGATAGGTCTGTTTCATGACGATGATACAGTTAGCAGCTAATATTGATATATGGATGTAATCCATCCAATCATGATTATTACTCAAGCATAATTTAATAAGTAATCACGCGTCGTAATTATTGCTTCATTCAATAAATTTAACTCAGTATCAATAGAAAATATGTTGGCTCTACAGAGTAAATATATTTCTCCACATAAACCCATAAAATGTTTCGCTCGGACTTTTGCAATCATTGCATCTCTCATTATATACTACAAATTAGGTGTACATTGCTAATTGTCCTTAATATTACGAAAATCAGCTTTTAATGCGTTAAATTATGCGCACTATGCTTTTTATCGGGAAAAATTGTATATGAGATGTGTTTGAATAATTATTTCCAAATTAAGAACTAATAGCAGTAAGAAAATTATAAAAACCAAATTCAAATTACTCCATGTAACAATTTAATGTCAAGAACTTTTATATTATAGTTATCATAATAATGAAAAATTTCAAATTGTCATTTTATTTTGAGGACTGACCGACGAAGAATATCGCAATGGAAGCCTAAACTAGAAAGACGGGGCAGATTGGCGGCGGAGCTAAATAAATTCATGGTGCTGAATAAAGCCATTTAGAACATGACTTAAGTAAATCAAATGGACTCTTTACTGACCAAAGGTCGCGAGAAGGGTTTCGTGCTATGACCAACCGTGCTTAAAGCGACCCGTCCTCAGAGCGACCAGAGACTCATAGCAGGCAAATATTTAAATAAACTTTGAATATAAAGTACAACATTTTTCGGACGATTTGTGGTCACATAGTTTATTTAAATGATTGTCTCTTTTCTGGCTGTTAATTTATCGGAATTAACTGAATTTATTAAGTAGTGTGCATTATGGTAAAATGTAACTGTTATAATTTATAAAATTCACATACTTGATTACTGTGCTTCAAAACTAGGAACAAGGAAAACTGTAAGTCCTGTCTACCTGATCATTCAGCGCACGGGAAGGGGAATAGGGTAATTAAGTGTCCTCTACTTGAACGCTCTGCTCACGAAATTACGTGGGTCGCTCATCGCACGGTTGCTCTAAGCACGTCGTCGTGGGAACAGCACTCATAACCTTCAATATCCGCCCAATTCGTTTCATTTATCAACGCATATATAGCATACCAGTTTTCGATAAATCATTCCTATTTAATGTTGTACTGGTACTGTAGTTAGAAATTTATTAATTGAAAGATTATAAATAGAAAACTGGTTAACTAAAAAGTTCTACTGTGACTGAAAAATAAATTCAAGATTTATTTCTTTCTTCATTATAAATAATAATATAATCTCGGACTCACTTTAAGTTGGTATGACCATAATTATTCTCATTTTCTCAATAAACTATTAAAAATATTTTAATATGCTATAATTCATCTGGTTCAAGATTTAAGATAAGTTAATGGTGTCATACTGATAGTATAGAATTTTTAAGTTAAATTAATACATTTCAAAATGGAGTACTAATTTAACTTTCAGATTCTATGCTGTCTGTATGTGGCATTAATTTGTCTTAAAAGTATTTTAAACATAGGTCAGCATCCATTAAAGCCGTGTGTCGTTATTAATATTGTTACAGGAGTTTGAACAGTTTTGTATTGACTTTATATTCTTTCGTGCGAGATGCGGAGTACACCATCTTCTGACTCAGCGAAGGGGTTTGTTACTTGCAGATCTCGAGAGAAGAACAAATAGACCAAGTGATATTTTATTTATGTAAGCTCACGACTGAACAGATGTTCCTAAAGTAGAAGTTTTCTGAACTAGCGATCTCCGAGTGCTGGATTGCGGTAGGGACTCTTCGCAGCTTTCTAATGTCTGAGTTACGCTTTGATCCTTTCCCCCGCAGTTTCGATAGGGAGATCCGATGCATTTTACAAGAATTTCAAGTGGTACGGCTTCCGTACGTGAATCTCCTCGTCGTGAATTTATGACGCGTGAACCCCATGCATATACAATTTTGAAACTCAATAAATAAAGGTTTTGTATCCCCAAATAATAGCATCAAACGGTGGACATCCTACTTTTACATTTCACTTCGCTCCAAAGTATGACGCTTTTAAACGTGTCTTACAGAACGTAATACATAAATTAGGGTTTTCGCATTAATTAAAATATTTTATCCAATAACAATAATTATTATTAGTCATTTGGATACATTAACGGTAGTATTGATCGTCAACTTGATAAAATATCGTAAATTTGTAATTAAATAAATCAGAAACCAAATAAAAGAGAAGAATAAGTGCAAAATAAATACGACGCAACGTTTCTGCAAACCTTGTTGCTTTCTTCAGGTGAATCAAGAAACGCAGGTGCCGTCAGAACGACACAAGCGCATAAACAAGGTTGCGGGATTTTTATTTTGAGTTCGTCACACTATAGTTCTTCTTCTGGTCGAAAGATTCAGTTGTTATGTTAACAATATGATAAAAATAGTTTCATTATTGGGCTAAGGAAGCCTGCGAGAGAATTCTCTTGCAAGTGAACCTCCCCAGAGAGCTCTTGCGGAGGCTACCTTTGGGGATGCCTTCACATCTCTCTGGTATTTTGAGCTAAGGTTCCCACATGCCGAGGCACCTCGGCCTGTTTTGAGAGGTGTATGTTCCGGGGTCGCAGATCTTGGACACACGGTAAGAGTTTTCCGCTATTCCTATTGGAATAGTCGGCCAGCTGCCTCCTAATCCGGTCAAGGCACGGAGAGGGGAAAGCTGCGACCCCACAGCGAACCCCTCTCCCGCCATCGGAAGGGCGTGGGACAAGTACCAAATTCCCGACCTACCTTATGCAGTTTTTTCTAGGGTTTTCCCTGCATCCCTTTAAGGTAAACTTCCGGGTAGGATCCTTAAACCATAGCCGGGGGCCCTAGTTAACCCATGGCTACTTTCCTCTACCATTTCGTATCCTCCTTTTCAAATCCCTTCCTATGCTATTAAAGGGTAGTTGCCACCATGTGGATTATCCTCATGTAGCCTGTTACCCTAAAGAAAAGTTTCATTATTGAACACATGCAAACCATTTAAAGAAACTAAGTAAACATCCAATTAAATAATAAAAATAGCAGCCTATTCATCAGAAAAAAATTTAACGTTTGAAATTTTTGTCAACTTCAATTTTCTTATAATAAATTATTATTGAATGTAACATCTGTACACCTGATAATGTCTGAATCAGAGACAAAATCGTACTTCGTATTTATTTTGTTTGAAATTGAATCATTCATATTTTTCTACTATTTCTATTATTTAATTTAAGTAAGAAGTCAGATTGCTATAATTGTTAAAAATTCAGTTTTGTTCTTAATTATTTGTTTGCTCAATCACAGAATCGTCGTTATTTTCCTGTTTTACAAGATGTGGGTCTTTTTATTGGTTATCTCATGAATTGAGAATTTATTAAAACATTCGCTTCCTTCTGCGTTGGTACTCATAACTCCTGACATAATTGTCATATTATGTGAATCTTTTACAATGATTACCGTGCGCTCCATATTGAATTCAGCCGTGGGCAATTAGAAAATCGTGATAATTAAATATTGCTGGTTAGTTTAATGTCATAATTATTACTATAGCTAATTTAGAAGTTATTCATTCTATTATTTTTTTCGCTTGCAGATTTTAATAAGGACTATTTGTTAAACGTGTGCTGATTTCAATTTTACAACTTGTGCTAAAATATCTATATCACTTGCTTTATAAAATGTTTCCTCTTTTGATTTTTAATTCCTCAAATACGTTTTGTAATTTCTTATTGGAGACGTCTAACTTTTAAACTTATTTGTATATACGATAATACAATAATAAATAAATAAATATAATATAATAAATAGTAAGAAACATAAACTTCTTGCTAAATATTAGTATTCTATTGTGATTTAAAATCCCCTTTATGGAAAATTATAAAATTAATTTGTTCTAGTTTAATTAATTTTACATTCATCTATACATCTATACCTATACAACCCCAATCAACCCAGTGTTAAGTTTCACACTGTCTTACGATCTATAATGATGAAGGTACAAGGAGTCCTTTATTTACATCCTCAATTTATGTAGAACCTCTTCAGAAAATGCACCATTTTCTCAACAAAGTTTCACATCTTTGAAGTTATTTCATCTTTTTTGAAAAGGTATGATTTCATAGATATTTTCAGATTCGTATTGACATGTTGTTATCGTCCACCAAAATCCTTTAGTCTGTAGACTTTTAAGCCGTGTTTTCTGGATAGTGCTTTTGGTGACACGTGAATTCATCAAGAATGACTTTGGGGCGCAATATTTGGCAAGTGGCAGCAGAAGTTTCTTTAAGCCTCTTTCTTCATCTCACTAATGGAAGCCGACGCGACCGCCCTACGCTTTTTCTGTGTTAACTAAAAGGCCTCTATAGCGCCAGATTGAATCTGAGACGGTGCTCCGACAAGATGGCCGCCTCAAAAACTTCAAGAGAAGCGATGACTTGAGGAAAACCCTGAAGAAACACTAGTGATATAATTAAATATTCTGAATGGTTGAAACGGAAAGCATTACATACTACCGTAGAATTAAAATTGTTAACATTTGAAGGTATATTCAAAAATACTTTTTACTATTCTGTTTAACTGCGCGAACAATTCAAGCCTGCCGTAATATGCCTAAATAATTTAATTAATCCATTAGTATGACGCATTAAGTATTTTGGTTTTATAACCTTATAAATTAATGCGTGCCTGAGGACAGAATTATTCATACCACATATTCACATGGTATAATTGCGTTTCTATCAAAAATTCTGTTGTGAATTTTCAAAAAACCGTGGAAGAAAATGTTTTATAATCTAATGATTGCCAGTGAACGTTTTTATATTGTTGTCGAGAAAATTTTGATAAGTTTAGTCTTTCAAGGATGAACGACACCATTCCGTCAAGAATTCGTTCCAATTTCTAAAAGCTATGAATCAACTTAAGATATATCCGAATCATAGACTATACGCCAACCCCGGAATGATTTAGTTATTTGAAATATATTAAAAATAGATGGCATCCTCTTTATGAAATGTTAATATTGATCAATTTACTTTTAAACTCAACATTTTTTAACTTCAACTTTTCTTCATAAGGTTAACGGGATCCCAATGCGTAGTTCTTGGAGAAATTGTCATAAGCTATTTAGAGAAGTCTTGTGTCTCTTTAATGGAGGTTCTACCTATATGTTATCCCATTAATCATCATAAAAGCCACGGTGTATAATTTGGTTGATAGAGCATCTTTTCACCTTCACAATTTATAAAATCTTGTTGATATATTGGTCATGAATAACTATCCTAAATTGTCCATAGATTTTAACATCAAGTGGAGATTAAATATAAACACATATTTTCTAATACAACGGATCTTGAACCGAAATACAATCCGAATTACTTCATTGTCTTCCTATTTTATCAATTTTTAAATTATGACTTCAAAACTTTTCCAAATCTGAAATATAAACATAATTTATAGGGCCACTAACGCTCTGTCTGATCTTATTAAGAACTACAAATACCCCATCAAAACCCAAGATAGACATAACGTTATATATGAGATCCCTATTAATGATTATCAATCAACTTACCACTGTGAACAAAAAGTAAGGTGAATTTATTTATAAAATATAAATTCTTTACTTATTCTTCAAAATCAATTGCATCTCCTGCAAAGTAATCCCCGTCCGATAAAACGCACTTTTTCCAACGCTTTTTCCAGTCCTCGAAACAGTCGGAATAGTCTTTTTCCGGTATAGTCTTCAGGACGTTCTTCGATTCGGTTTTTATCTTTTCAATCGTGTCAAAACGGCGTCCCCGCATTGGCCTTTTGAGTTTGCTGAATAGGTTGAAGTCGCACGGAGCCAAATCAGGCGAATACGGTGGTTACGAAACGATATGAGTTGAGTTTTTCGCAAAAATGTCGCGAAGAACCAATGCAGTATGACATGGTGCATTATCGTGATGAAGGAACCAAGAGTTGTTCGCCCATAATTCCGGCCGTTTCACACGAATAGCTTCACGCAAACGACGCATAACGCTCAAATAATATTCTTTGTTGACAGTTTGGGCAGAAGGAATTCATAGTGCACCACACCACGATAATCAAAGAAAACTGTCAACATGACATTGATTTTCGATCAACTTTGCCGTGGTATTTTCGGTCTTGCTTCACCTTTTGCACGATATTCGCTGGATTGGTCGGAGGTTTCAGGGTCGTATGCGTTAATCCAAGTCTCGTCTCGCATTTAAAGTGGTCCTGATAGTCAGACAGCAAAGTTGCACACACATCAACACGACGCTTTTTTTTCCCAAACAATTGAGTGATTTTGGCACCAATCGAGACTTGACGGGTTTGAGACAAAAAACCTTCTTCAAAATGGTTTGGGCTCAGTCAAATGATATTCCAACACTGTCAGCGAGATCTCTAATTGTCCATCGACGATTTTCAAGTACCAAATCTTTGATTTTTGGACGTGGCCATCGTCGGTAGACGTTGATGGTCGTCCAGAGCGCATTTCGTCTTCAACGCGTTCTCGGCCCTCTTCGAACTCGTTTTACCAATTATAAACGTTTTTTTGTGCCATAGTTTGATTACCAAAGGCCTTCCACAACATTTTCAACGTGTCCGCACAAGAATATTCGTTCAGGAAACAAAATTTGATGCAAGTTCTTTGCTCAACAAAATCACCCATTGCAAAAATCGAAAAATGCACTTTTGGTTGTTTACAAAAACACGTGTAACATGGAGATAATTAAACCTTTTAACAAACAGACGCTTGTCAAATATTATAGGCAGTCCTACTAACCTATGAAAAAAAATTTATCTGCCTTCCTAATACCCGGGATTTTTAAATGACAATTTCACCTTACTTTTTGATCACAGTGGTATATAGGGCAAAGAGAGCTTTGAAAACAGGTATTAAAGGGCACATTATATACTACGCACGATAAACTACTTGTAATAACCAAACATTGGAGGGATACTATTCACACGTTTAATTTTAAAAACACCAAGATAGTAGATGATTAAAGTAGTTATCATACCAGTATCATTTCTGAAATGATTCATATAAAATCAAACAAGTTCAGTATCAATTCACGAAATTATACCAAGGATCTTAGTACCATCTATCATAATTTACTTTCCAGTTAACATCTTTGTCTAGGTAAGTTGGGGCGGGCGTCCAGTAAACAACTAGTCATATAGCACATTTGAGGAGGTACACGAAATTGTGGAGGCAACTTTGAGTATGTTAATAATCTAATTGTTTGAGTAAAATGTTGTCTGACTTCGGCCATCAATTTATCTGAATTATATTTGCCTACCAAAAATTATCAAATTTCGTGTATTAATATTTTAGAAGTTTATTTTTTTCATGTCGCATAGGATTTTTCGACGGTATCAGGAAGAATTAATACACTTATTTCAAAATACAATTGACTGTAAAACTGAAAATACATTTTCAGTTCACTTCGTTACTAATATGCAAATAAAATCCTATTATAGGGAAGTACTTTAATGACGTACAGCGTAATATTTTATTATATATATATATATATATATATTATTATTATTGGAAAAGATCATCAATTAAAAATGATAAATAATATATTAAACATATAATACACAAAGCTTTTCCATTATGTTTAATTTTTTCCATTCACTCTCTTTCGTCTATTTGAATACTTTATCAGTTTTTATCATTGATAAAACAATTTATTTCTTGTCATATTTTTCTCATATGAAAATTACCGATTTTACAATTTTTTTCATTTGTATTGTGTTTTTGCATTTGTATATTATTATATTTATATTTATTATTTATTCTATTTTTGGCTACGATGTTTATGCAGTTGTATACCTTTCACTGATTCGTTTTCACAACTTAACCTATTTAATCAGTACGTGTAAATCTTCATTCCTTTTTTTCAGATTTTTTCAGATTTCTCTATGATTTATTTCGTCAATAATAATCTTCCAAAATCAGAATATTCCTTTATTTATTACTTTCGATCCAACTCGTTGTTTAAATTCTGTTTTATTCACAAACCTGCAAAAGATTTGGTTTATCCTGTTTTTACTATTCTAGTTCCCTCTACTGTCTTAATATTTAACTCATACATTAATTGTCCCCGTAGCCTTCCCAATAAAAATAATTTCTTTTCTCCGCAATCGAAAAGTCACTAATAGTCTGATTTATTTGAATTCATATAATTGAAATTTAAAATTATTGCAGTTATATTAAGAATGGTTTGATTTTTAAACAACGATATTTAAGGGAAATTATAAATAATAACGTATTGTATTTCTTATAATTAAGGTCTTTCTGCAATTACATAATGTTCTTGTTTTTTTTTCTGTATTTATAAAGATAATCACATTGAACTAAAGAAAATTTGAAGCCTTAATAAGGTTTTCTTAAAATAGAGTTAAAGACCATAAGTTACTTTCTTGATGGATATTATATCGTTCGAATATTTAATACAATATTCTTAAGATTGGATTTATTTAAACCTTTACGTATCTGAAAAGTCTCGGGATAACTCTATTAACATAAGAGTAAATTAATGTAAGCTCTACAGATATTTTCGTCCCATATACCAACTAATTTTACGTGAAATTTGCAATTGTTTCTGGCATAAATTGTGCAAAATTACATATCAGTCTGAATCTAGTGGTTGGCGTTTACTGATACGAAACAACTATATCTGACCTAACATCAGCTAAGTATAGCGCCGTACACGCAAATACAAACACGCAATGCGAGGTCATTGGCCACTCTTGATTATCACCAAGCTTCGCATTTATGTGACTAGATCATTATGCGCTTCGTTTATGTATCAGATTGACAACAGATTAATGTTGTTTCTAGTGCTTAAGTAAACCATCGTTTCTGGATTAATCTTTTTTCCCATGAGGTATTCTCGTTACTCATCGCTCTGGCTGTATGAAAACACATGAATGTTGATTAAGGCTGTGATGCGTATTGGGAAACCACAAACGAAGCTAATTGTATCAATTAAATTGCGAACTGCCTGTCAGAGTGTAAACTTGATACCATGATGCAATTAGGTCTGTGAGCATTTCAATACAGGTCTCGATAACTTCCAAACAAAGAGCTTTTGAATGTCCACATTTTTTAACCCTATTTTTTGTAAAAGTATTATTGGTATCACCTTCATATCTCTCCACAATGAAGTTTACAGTTACAGTTTGCGAGCCTGTCAGTCTCGTGTTCAGCGAACTGCCTTCAAAATCAGTTACCAAGTTTTAATCGTGTTGATTTTACTGGCGGGAACTTTAATGCCAAATGTGTACCAGGCATATTTACAGAAACGTAAAACACCGACGAAACAAGCGGCTCCTGTGCAGCAACTGAATATTCAGTTACCTTATTAGTTACAATAAACATTGGAATAATTTTAGAGCTTAATTTGAAGTTTTAGCTCCGCATATACGCCTCAGTCCTTTAATTTGGATGAATAATTCCCTCCCTTTTGAATACTTACAAGCAACTCCAAAATTATTATAAAACTTATCAACTCCATTCCACGTAGTTTATATTATATTATTATTGTGAGATCAGTGCTTAAGTTTACACTCACCAGAAAAATCTAGCAGCCAACACTGTATTAACTCTACACTGAGCGTCAAATTCCGTGCAGGTGCTACCCCCTCGCGTTATATATTTATTGTGTATGTGTTTATTCCGCGCTACAACCCCTTTCTAAATCTGCACCACACGCCGAATTAAATAAGTTTGTTAACCTGAAGGTTAATAATTAGTCTTTAAAACGTAATTTTAATTGTAGGCAGACTGATGCTATTATAAAAAAAATTCCTTTGATGAAAGCCTAAACGTACAGTAAAATCGTATATATAATTTCCAAAGACATGGAAATCATCTTCTTCTTCTAATAAATAGAATAGAGTGTTTGTATCTATGTTTGTTTATTTGTATGTATGTTCCTGATACAAATCTACGACGTGGAGAAAATTTCACAAAATTTCATACACGTGTTCCTTGCGACCAGGGTGGGACACGTCTACATCTCCAGGAGAAATATTCAAACATTTTAAAGCGGACGATATTAAAGTCGGATAAATATTTTTAAAGGTCAAAGAGAGTGTTTTACCGATAGTTTTTGTCTGTGTAAAATTTCAACCTGTTTCACAATGGGAAAGGAACACCCTTAGAGGTGAGAATTACAAGAAAATAACGCGAATACAACCGAGATTGGTGTGAAATCCATGGTTATGGATGTCGCTGAGTCGGTGGTGGAAATTTTTAAACATGTCAAACGGACGATATTTAAGTTAAATAACTATTTGTTGGGGTCAATGACATTGATAGTATCTCTTTTGGGAAGGAAGCAGCCTTAGGGATGGGATGCAGGGACTTTCAATAAAAAAGGAAGCTAAAACAACCGAGATGCGAGACCATTACAGGGTTATGGATGTCGCTGAGTTTAATTATGACAACCAAGGCAACGAGCGGAGGTAGGCGGGGACAGAAATTTTCAAACAATGTAAACAGCCGACTTTTGCGTTTCTGTTTAACCCAGAGTAGCTGTGTTACAAATTTTCGAACATTTTAAAACGACCGATGTATGCTTCGAATTATACTTTTTCACGGTCATTGAGTTCAACCCCTTTCAGAATGTAGATTTGAACACATTTAGGGATAGGGGCATACGTGCGTTACATAAAAATAACTCAAAAGCAACCCAGATTGGAGTCAAGTCGGAGGTAACAAATATATGCCAACCCAACTAGTCAATGAATAAAATAAAAGATAGTTCAATACTACTCCTCATTCTTAAATATCCTCAACAAAAACTACAATGGTTGAAAATCGAAGGTTTAAATTTCATTGGGTTTCTAAAGTAATCATTTACCATCCTCATAACTTAGATAACATGGCGGTAAACTTTGCGTTTTTGAATAATACGTCACTTTTCATCATATAAGTCTTCCACGTTTACGTGATTTTTCCTCAAGTATAAGGTACCATCTGTTGGAAAACAAGTATAAATGATTATTCGGTAACATAGTCTCTCTATCTTATGTAAGAAACACTTACCTATCAACTTAATTTAATTTATTTATTATATATTGCTCAAATTCCGTTGCAATTACTTATTTTCTAAATATGTACAACTTTTTCTAACATCTTATCGTTGCGATTATTTTTTTACGTTTTTCACATATCCTTATTTTTATAAGTTACAAAGAGCCATATTTATAAATTTTTCTGCTTTTTATTTATTATTTTACTATGTAAAATTTCGCAATTTGCGGGTTCTATATTTCTCATTTATTTTAGTAGTTTTTTATACTTTAGTATTTATTATATTATCTATGTATCCTTTACCGCATTTATTATATTATCAATGTATCCTTTACCGCATCTATAGAAATGATCAAGATTTTTACTTCTCAACAATAATGTGACGCGTAACTGACCATTTAAAGTTTCAGTTTCTCAGATATGTATCTTTAAATTTTTATTCCATTTAATTCCATGTTCCCAGCGTGTTTATGAATGCGTATCCTGAATTATACAAATTTTGTGAAGGGCCTTATCAAGTAGCACTTATGGAATTAACGTTGACCGCATTGAAATGGTAATGAGTTGATCGGGTATGAATATGGAATGGCGTGCTCAGCCATGGCCGTGGAATTCCGTGCTCCTCTGGGAACATTCCGGCTGCGTGTTGCATGCCACCAGTGTCTTTACTTAGCATGCCACGCAGCAATTTCCACAAAACCCTTAGTAATAACCGTGTTTTCAGACAGCACTATTTTATTTATTGGCTACAAAACTTTTGCATTCAACAATGAGGCACGAGGCGGGGGGCTATACCCAGAGGATGTCAGTCTTGTTTCGGAATAATTTGTCAAAAATTGTGAGAGAAACGTATAGTGTATTAATTTTAGAATTAAGAGTGGTTTCAGTATAAAATTATAGAGAAACATACAAAAATTCCTTCTTATTAATTTAAAAATTGTACTAATTTCATCCAAAATTGTCTTGTTCTTCGCATAGTTCCAGGCAATCATCACCAAAATTTATTAAAATGTTACAAGTTTGTATCCCGATTATTAATTCTGAAACATATTTAATATACATCACATACATTGAGAAATTATTCTATACATTTGTGATCCCTATTAAGCCAATCCGGAACTGAAGAATATATTTCGAAGAGCAATTATTATAGTGGTTGTTTACGGTATTAAATGATTTGATACTAACATAACGTTATTACTTACTGCGATTGAGTATAAAATAGGATAAAGGAAAAATTAACATTCTTTTGTACCTGCGGAAAAGTATAAATTATGAAATTTACTGCGGTTGATGTTGCTTATTCCTATTCTCTTTCATTTTAAACTCATACGTACCACTCATATAATATCCGTCTTCAAGTGTTATTGAGACGGCTAACTAACCTGTGAGAGCTGTTCTCTCGCAGGCATAATCTTTCTGGATCCCCTTTGGGGATGCCGTTTCCTCCATTTATGAACTAAGGTTCCCACAAGCCGAGGCACCTCAGTCTGTTTTGAGCAGTGTATGTTCCGGGGTCGCAGATCTTGGGCATTTGGTAAGAGTTGTTATCGGTTCCCTTTGGAACAGTCGGCCATCTGCCTCCTAAACTTGTCGAGGCACGCAGAAGGAAATGATGCTGTCACACAGAAAATCCCTCTCCCGCCATCGGAATGCTCGACCTAAGTGATGAAGTTTACCTGGGTTTGTTCTGCATCACTAATAGGCGAATGCCGGGTAGAATCCTTAAATAATACCCGGTGGCCCTAGTTATCCCTTGACTACATTCCTCCGCCATTCTGCTATGCTATTTAATGGGGACTTGTCGCCTCATGTAGCCGGGTACTCAAAAAAACGGTGATATTCATACAAAAATAATGCAGTTATCCGTAGTGCAAAATTGGAATGTGTTTTCACCCTCCTGTAAACCTTCACTCTTGACTTGAAATTTTGAAAATTAAAGCTTATGTAATTTCTTATGCACGTCTTCAACTTGAATAACAGAGATCCCGGGTTCGAAATGTTTGATTTTTTTGCCAAGGAAACCCTGGTTTAATGTTGAGTTGCCACCCTAAACTAAATTCAAGAACAAGGCTCTTAATGGGCCAGAGAACCAAGGAATTATTATAATAATGTACTTAGTAAAAAAAGGAAAATAAAAAGTTTCATTGCATTTGTTCACCCATCATTGACACTTTAGCGTTTTATTTACATTGGAATGCAAAAACTGACATTTTTGATATTTTATATAGCATGAGTCTCATTAAAAATTAAATTAAATAATTACAGAAGTTTATTACAGGCACACGAAGAGCCAATTTATGTAAAAAAGTAATATTATAAAAATGTTACTTTATGTATAAATTAAATAACAAAACTAGCAGTCTATTAGTCATTAAAAATGTAATTGTTCAATTTGAAAGATCATACATATGGCACACGACGTTTTGATCTCTTCAGGTGTATAAATGTCATGTTCAATTATATATCTAGATATTGATTGTCAAAATTCATAAATTAAATTTCGGTAATCTGGATGATACAAACAATAATGTAAAATGACTTCTTTTCTTAAACTGCCCGGTTATGCCGCTCTAAGCTCTTCTTCACACCTGATGAAAGAAACAAGGTTTCAAGGTTTCGGTAAACGTATTTATATTATCACTATTTTTGTCTGTATTGTCTATCTTTCTTATTAATTAAATATAGCATCTATACATATGAAGAGTTCCGAATCAGTGACGAATCGTCAAGTTTTATTTGTATTATGTTTCAAATTCAATAATTTATTTATTTTTAATAATAGGCTGTTGTTTTTATTATTTAATTGGTGATATAGTAGTTAAAAGCAGAGGAATTTTTAAATCTCGTTTTAATGTTTGTATAAGCTGCGAAACAAAGAAAATAAATTTATCTTTTCCGTCTACAGTGGAAAGAAAGCAGCTACGTTACTTGTGTCTGTACTTTCTCAAGCACAACACGATCATAAATTCCACAGTCAATCCCTGTACGGGCTTAATAAAGAATTCAGTAATCCTTAAGATGTGGAGCACTTTCCTCTCCTGGATACTTTCTTCCACGGTACTGAGTGTAGTGGACAGTTTCCAGAATCCATAAGCATTGAGGTAAAGAAACTTCCTTCAGGTAGATTATATTTCGTTGTATATCTATGCTGCTCATGATATTATTTGTGTAATACATTTGATGTTTGATGACAATTCATTTAAAAACAATTTGATATTAACACATCTTCACATTTAACAATCAATATTTTTGGGTTAAGGTCGAATGAATAATTTAAATTATATTACGATGCTTACTTTTCTACTGGTGCAGTTTCAGTTCGGTATAAATTCGCCGTAAGCGATGATTTAATATTTAATCGCCGCTCTTATTGTGGCCGCAATTTATTTTTATCTTAAATTCAGATGTTACAGACTGACAATTTCCATTAGTTTTTTTTAAAATTTGTTCATAAGGATGGATCAACCAATTCTGTATAAGAATTTGTAATCAACCTTTGCCCATCGTTACTTTTGAATATCTTTATCGCAACTTATTTTTCTGTTTTACTCTTAATATTTTACGGCATAAACCTAGTTATAATTTTCCGTGTTACGAATTTAAATTAGTTATGAATATTAATACAGCAGAATTTAAATAGCTCTCATTAATTTCTGGTCACTTTTCTAAGTCTTGTAATACGATTTAAAATATCCGATGCATTTCCCTGAAGGATACTTTCTTAAAAAAAATGGCTTTTAAAAAATTATGTTTAATTATTTTCAGAGAGTATATACAGTTATAGAAATATATCTGCGCGTTTTATATCGTTTCAAAATATATAGTTCAAATTATTTCAGTTACGAAAGTTTATAACAACTCAATAAATATTTTTATGCGTAAAATTTGCGTACGTTAAATGTATTCACATTTATTTAAATAAATTGGTATAATTAATATGGCGTATAAAAGTGAAATAATTAATTAATCTTGAATTTTACTCATTTTTCATTAATACAAGCATCCTGTCTTTGCATATTTCTCTTAAACGACGAACACGATACGAATAATCGCATTCCTAGTACAACTAACGTTCAGAACATCAATCTTGACAACGAAACTGCTACAATGAAATTTCCTCTCGTTAGCGAGCAGAAATTCATCATCTCTCTGCAGAGAATCTAGCAGATATTAATTTCAAGTGTAACAATGGCGTCACTATGTAACAGTTAACTATACAAATGCAGCTAAATTGAATTTACAGATATTACACAGGAACGAGGAAGTTAAACAGATGTCATCGGATGCTGGGACTATTCAGGGGCAATGCAATTGCTTCGCGTTTATGAAGCCTTCCTCCTCTAACATTCTGCAAAATTGGGCTTTCTGTAGTGGATTTACATTCACACGCACTTAATTCAACGTTCTCGCCAATTGTATTTCTCACCCAGAAGTTATTCACTCGCTTACATACAGCTACTTAGCCTATAGACAATTCACAAAACTTACTGAAACTTTCACATTTCTATTTATAATTTTCTGAATTTGGATTCTGCGTGTAAATTCACGTTGCGGGTTGATACATAAAGGTAACTCTTGTAGTTCCACGGAAATCTACATTATCCACACTGACTATAATATTAGAAGACATTTCACCTGTATGTTTCGTACGAAAGGTTGGCCAGCGTTTTATTTTTTCACAGAATTATTTTTATTATAAAGAAATTTTAATTAGTCTTATTTTTTATTTGCTTTTATTTGATTCTCTGCTCACATAAACCAAGATCGAAAAGTTAATTCAACTATAAAATTTATTTTAAAAACCAATATCTTTTAACAATAAGAAATATATATTGCTAATCTCCTCAACAACAATTTTAGACTGTTTATAATTTAGCATTTAGTCAGGCAATTATTATGAAATTTCTCTTTCAGAAATTGTATTTGTATGACGCACTTAACCGTCACCGTTACCAATTTAACAATCTTTCACGGAAAAAGTAATGTTTATTAATTTATCTTTTCTTTAAAAACCACCCGTTAATATCATATTATAATTTCTCCTTTCTATTTAGCTCTTTATGCTGTTGTAAATCATCCTTTTACTTAATTTTTTGTTTTTCCAATAATATAAAATAAATTTATTTTGCTAAGATAATAATTTCGGGCGAATGTTTTTGAAAATTACATTACTTAATTTACTTACATTCATTTGAAATATATGGTCTTTCTATTTTTTTTAAGTATTATGTTGTCTTTAAGGATAAAATAACAGTAAATTTCAGAATATCGAGTGAGAATAAAATTTTCTAGAAATGTGTTTTGTTGTTTTATTAAAAAATATATGTAACTTTGTCTTCAGTTTTCAGAGACAAACACTTCAGCCTTATTTAGATTATAGTGTCTGAAATAAATTTACAACCGGAAAATGACAGCCTTTTTAATATTTATATTTTCTAGTTTACACCTATTATTGATTAAAGTTTACAGTTTAAAGGTAAATAACTGAGTTTTATAAACTTAATATACCCTTAAAACACATTTTCTTGATTTAAACTAATCTACTTATTGAAGACAATAGCATGTTTATTAGTTTTGTCTGATGTAACATGTTTCCAATTAGCAAATATAGTTTACTGAGCACGAATTATTAACTACATTCTTCAAAACAAAAATATTTCATAATTTTGATTGCACTTTGTTTGTGACCAACGGGAAGTCATTCTCGTAACGGGGGTTAAATATGTTATTCAACTGAATGAAATTAAAGCATCCCTTTCAAATTTTTAATTATTCGTATAAGACTTATTATTTTATTTTTTACTTAATTTAATGTTATTTTTTAACCCTGTTTTATTGGCCAAAAATTAGACAACTGTACTAAATTTTCCACAGGAATGTATTCACATTAAGTCGTTCAAGCAGCTCTCGGCTAAACCCCAGAATCATCTTCTTAAATAAATTAAATTGTTTAGCTGGAAGCCAAAAATTGAAATACCCAATATATAGTCAAAATAATTTAATCTCACGTACAACATCAATTCTACTATTTTATATTCATTAAAATTTTTATTCAACATTAAAATTCACATGATATTATGTAAAATTGTTTTATTATAAGCCGCCACTTGTTACTATGATTTTGTTCCATGTATCACTAAGACCAAAACAGTCTTATTATAGCGGAACTCATGGTATCCGACTGACTTCAAGCGAATTCGTAATTTCTGAATGATTGGTAACGACCATCCTTGTATTAGTTATATAAAAAATACATCCAAAATTGAATTTGATACCAAACCGGTAAATCCATGTTTGGACATGGCATGTAATACGTGTGAGGCTTGTTTTAATTTTCATAGACCCCCCTATCCCGGTATATATCGAAAAAGGTGGCGATGTTACGGAGATACATTTAGTTCATATCAAAAATGCTTACGAACTTATTTTGACGTAGGAATAAATTTAATCTTCAGAGGTGGTTAAATATGGATTTACCTGTTTAGCATCAAATTTGATAGAATTTTCCTGCGTAATAGGACCAGGATGGCCGCTACCACATCATTCAACAAATTTAAATTAGTTTTTAATCTGTTAGATACCCAAAATTCCAGCATTTTAAAACTGTTTTTAACTTGGCTATCCACGTAACAAAATTATAACATCATAATTTTGTATCTGAAGAAAATTTTACAATGCAGCCATGTGAGTTTTAGTATTTAATTAAAGTTTAAATTATTTAAATCCTTATGAGATTTAATAATTTTATCTATACTTTGGGTATCTTGATTTAAGTTTTACACCCATAAAAAAAAATTGAACACGAAAATGGATTTTGCATTTAGCTTAACGCTTTTTCTTTTACTGTATTTTTATAAATACTTATAAAAATTTATTGTGTTTAATTTTTAACTGATTAGAATTTTAGTAAGTCAACGTAAACCATGAAAGGCATTTCGTAATTAAAATGCACTATTGCTGAAATCCATATTGGTTCATGGTACTTTTGAACAGTGTCTAATAAGTGGTCACTCTGTTTAAAAGTTCCGCGTTGAACAGTTATTTAGGGAAACGTGCATGCAAATATCGTGGTATGGTTAAACAAATTCCGACTAGAGGTCCTTAAGATGAGAAATATTTGAATAACGTTCGGAACTTGAAGGAAGCGTGTTAATGGTGGGTGCGAAGAGGTGGCACAACTTAGGGCTATAAATTTTCTATTCGAAAAATAAATCAAACTTTAAGATCAAAGAATGAGGGTCCATGAAGAGCACAAAAATCATCTTCATCATAGCTAACTGCCATCTTGATCTAAGTCAAAACTGTACTTGAATTGTCCAGATATAAAAGGGAACATAACATATCACTGGAGCTGCTTTGAAGTTGAGTGGAGTTGCATAGTAGAACATAACACCCTCCACATTTTAAGTCTTTACAGTGTTCATGTATCTTTTTAGAGGACTGCCACTCGTGGTTATAAGACAGAAATAACCCTAGTGGCTCTTCAGGCCGGGGTTTGCTCGCGAGATATCCTGCTCATTAATCTGGGGTGTTTTTGCAGAGGCGTTCGTGTCTAATGAGAGTAAATCAGCTGAGAGCGACTTGGGTTAGCCCCCATGGACGCTGATAAACAACCTCTTTCCACCGTAGAGAAATGGCGCTGGCGGCGCTGCATTACGCCAGCTCATTTAGGCGAGCAAGTCTGCCAACCACTCTCCGAAACCTACAAGTCACACGGATAAATCATGTCCGCACCTAAAACATAGCACTGCGCTAAGTGTGATTTTCATACTACTCTTACCTATATAGTATTATTCGTATGATAGAGACGGCAGTGAAAATTTAATTTCCGCATAATTTTATTTTAATTTTCTATATAATAAAAAAGGATGTATGTTTGTATGTATGTATGTATTTACGTTAATTTCTATACAGATTTAAGCGTTTATACAGACTTCAACAAAAAGTGGTACACTTTCTTAAAAACACGATAAACGGTATGTGGGGGTTATAAACCCCAACCATAAAGGTGTAAAGAATTATAATAAAAAAATTGATCATTTTGTGTTAAACTACTGCGCGCCAAGAGATCATGAAGTCACGCGAGAGAGGGAGGCATTACTAACCGACGAACAAAGGAAATAGTTCCTTTTTTCGTAATGAAATAAAACAGAAATATTTTCATATTTTATCCAGCAATACTTCTTCGAATGATACAACAGCATCTACGTTTCATGCACTCTACTTCCAAACCCTCCACAAAAAACAGAATGTTAAATCTTATAGACTTTACGAATTGAGTTAGTATCATGAATACGTTTTTTAATATGTTCTGGCTATTTTAATGTGGAAAATGAACTTCCATAATATGTTTGGATGGAATTATACATAACACGAAGGATGTAAAAATCAAAATACTGATATATATATATATATATATATATATATATATATGGTAATGATTATCAAAAGGGTCGTTTACCTGGGCTTGATAAGTAAAGAACAATAATAGAATTTACGTTACAGTCATATAATTTATAAATTAAGAAATTATTAAACAAAACCAGAAAGATATGAACGAAATCTGACGAATACTTTTACTATCGTTTACAAACTTAATTAACTTCGTTTATACTTTAGAAAATGTTCGGATGGTACCAGACTTAGTTTCCTCGGCTCGGGCACACAATTTACACTAAAAATGCCACGAATCACTGACTCTACACTTGATTGTCAAACACACTGTCGTAGTTATTGTATTTTCCTCCGGATCTGCTGCACCTCCGGATCATCAGCCAGACATATTGTTACACATTGTCTTTATGTGAAAAATTTTGATCTCAATACGCGTAGGAATCTTAATGTGGCGCTAAATATTTTATTATTCTTTGCAGTTTTTACAAAGTATCTCGCTGTCCAAACTTTATACTTGGATTTAAAAACTTGTAACTTTCTCGGTTGAATTCTATACTTAGGCCACGCTTCTAGTTCTCTCCAATTTTGCCTTCCGCTCCCTACTACAATATCAGTCAGACTGTTTCAGAAAACCTTCGCGGCCGAACAAAGCTCGCCAACACATTGTTGTCTTTGAATAAATGTTACCGCTAACAATCCAATTATTAAAATCATTACTGGCCTCTAATTAGTATTAATATATATATATATATATAGCCGCCGTTTATCAGTTATTTTCAGTCCCTTTTCAGTATGTATAGATTCCTTCGCAACTTGTGAGATGACGTCATTGAGCCGTGTTTTCACAGGGCTAAAGTATTCTGTACTCCGTAACCTCGGCACCATCAACCGCATTTTATTTCATATTCTTATCTGATACAATGAATACAACGTAATTATACCATAGTCTTTTTGAGTGTCTAAAAAATTGCTCAGCCGTAAAAGTTTATAATGCAGTGAGTGATGCGCGGCACTTACGGTGTACAAACAATACTGATGTAGATATGCATCGTTACGCAGTCGTAAAACGTTTCCATGCGAAACGACCGATGAGCAGATGCGAGAGGCTCCTTTGAAGAAGTTCTACTGTCTCAGCAGAAGTAATAGCGTCACCTGTGTCTAAACGCCCTAATTTTACCATTTTCGTAGAATCCATTATTTATGATTTTGTAATATATGGTACCTGTTAAAACTCAGAGATAAATTTAAGGGATTGACAATAACCATTAGTTTGCAGCTGAGGTACGGAAATTATCAGACTGAATGGGATCAGGTCGGAGGAAAATCCAGCACTGTCTCTTCTCCATCGTCGAGAGGAATAATTCTAGGATAGGAAAATGGGAAAATCGATGAGGTGGGGTTCTTGGTATCTATAATACCGTCCAGAGACATTAACAAGAATCAGAATGCGGTATGAAGTAAATTCTATAGTTTAATATAGAAATTTAGAAAGCGCCAAGTGTCTTTAAAATCCAAAGACGGCAGTAGCATAACTAACTCTCAAAGTGTGTGCAGAGAGTGTTAGAAACATCCTCTTCCGTGGGAAATACCGCTTGATAGAAGGCGAGGAACCAATCACAAGGTCCAGATCAGTCCACGTGATCTGCAGTGGGGTCCCTCAAAACCGGTTACCACAGAGTTTCTACAGAGTTTGCATCGCAACATAAAACTAGACGAAAATTATTTACGTATTATCTTCACCCTATACGCGCTCATATGGCCTGGACCAAAGGGAAGAAAAAATTCTCACGAGTGTGCGGTATAGAACAAAATAATAAAGCAAATTGATAAATCTATATGACAATCCTATGCATTTTGTTACTGTTTTCAACGTAACTATTGATTTAGTTACTAAGCCGAAAGTTCCTTACAACCAAATACGACGCTTCTGCGAACGATTTTATATGTTTCTCTCTATTAAAACTAAATTTAGTTACAAGAGTCTTTATAATTATTGTATAATATTATCCAGATGCATTCACCTCTACAAACGTTTACGTTTGCCGTTAAACATTTTCCCGATGATGCAAGTATAAAATCATTATAATGCTAAAATAATAATCTTATTTAACCATTTTAGCTTGATTAAGAGAATATTGCGGAACGTATAATGAAGAAATAGTTATATTATTAATGCATATTATAATAATAATTTTTATTGATTTTCGCGTACGATTTTATTTATACAATGGGCACCGTTAGTGTTCCGCCTCTGGTACAACTGTGGCTAATGACGAATTTGAATCTTCAAGCTTATAGTCGGTCGTAGATCACAAGAACCAATGGACTAGGGCATTACGAAGCGACGTATGGCACATATTTCTTCATCGCTTAAAATTCGCCGCAGGGAAATGAATTCTGTGGAGACGGGTGGAGGTCATTGTACTTGCCTATAAATCACCGAACTTTATTGATGACTTATTCGCATTCCATACATTTCAGCCTGTGAACTAAGGAAGTGGAAAGATTATTTACCATGGCATTTTCAAGGGGTTAGGATTAAATGCTATTGAATTTACTACTCTTGGTGAATTATATATCAGTGTCAGTATGGTAATGGCTTCCATAAATATTGTTTGCTCAATCCTGGGATTTATGCAGTGGGTTGGGTACGTAATGTTCAGAAATTGGGACACCCTGTCCTAATAAAAAAAATTTTAAGGAAGTTTATGTATATGGAAACAGAATATTATTGTTGACGAATGTAATCATAAATTCATTTTATATTCAATCAGTACATTTACCTTACCAACCGAATTATTAGAAGGTAAATTTTGTAATAATTTTTAACTTGCTTTATTGACACTATAAGCAATACCTTTTGTCCATCAAGTATTTAATAACGGACCGAAAATACTTATTTTTAAAGAAAGTAATTTTTGTCAATTAAACGATTTGAAGACTCACAATTGCATGTAAACGCCCAAGTTCAGGATACGGAAGAATCCGAATATACTGATAATTTACATCCAAAATGTGGGTAATAAACCAACGAATTGTGGAACGGTAGCAATATTTCATGAGTTAAATAAATGAATTAGTTAATTTTCCAGATGTAAATAGTTCATTTTCAGTTATTATTAACCGCAGTTTGACACGAGTACAAATAAGTATAATTAAT
The DNA here is from genome assembly GCA_037074705.1 of Zhengitettix transpicula. Taxonomy (NCBI): domain Eukaryota; kingdom Metazoa; phylum Arthropoda; class Insecta; order Orthoptera; family Tetrigidae; genus Zhengitettix; species Zhengitettix transpicula. The sequence goes on from CM073590.1 coordinate 199,770,968, forward strand.
ATATATAATATATAAAATCCTTCCATGAATTCGTAACTATTGGCCCAGACATTTTATAGTAAAATAAGATGTATTCTTTCATGAACAATATTTTTCTTTTGATCACTCACAATTTCACACTGTCCCTGACCACCGTGAAAACGTAGTGGTGTTCTTGTTGGAATACAATCAACGTAAATGTAGTTCTTATACTGTTAATGTTATCTACTATGAAATCAATATTAAAACCTTAAACTGCATTATTTTAGTTTATGTTTGAAATTAATATATTAAAATAATTCTTTATCATTAATTGCCATCTTCTAATATATAAAAATCGATGTATGTGTTTGTGTCAGTACGTTCCGTATACAATCGCAAAGGTATTGAGAAATTTCTACTTTTTTTTGGGTGTTGACAGGCTATGTATAGGGTAATCCACATAGTGGAAACTCCCCTCTTATAGCATAGTAAAGGCATTTGAAAGGGGGCATGCGGAAGGGTAGAGGAAGGTAGCCGAGGGTTAACTAGAGCGCCCGGGCTATGGTTTAAGGATCCTACCCGGCAACTAAAAGTTATTATATATCTCTTACAATCTTTCAAAACCCGCTGCGGGTTACCGTAAAAATAGTTTTTAGGATTGCTGAGATTTATAAAGTCACTATCGATTTAATATAGGTATATTTTCATCCCCTAATAGCACACTACATGAGGGAAACCAACGTGGTGGCAACTCCCCTTTAATAGCATAGGAAGGGATTTGAAAGGGGGGATGCGGAAGGGTAGAAGAAGGTAGCCACGGCTTAACTAGAGCCCCCGGGATATAGTTTAAGGATCCTACCCACCATTCTCCTAAAAGTGATACAGGGCAAACCTTAGAAACCCTGCATCCGGTAGGTGGGGAATTGGGTACTTGTCCCACGCTCTTTCGAAGGTGGGAGAGGGGTTTTCTGTGGGAACGCAGTATTACCTTCTCCGTGCCTCGATCAGTTTAGGAGGCAGCGGGCCGACTATTCAAATAGGAATAGCGGACAACTCTTACCGTATTCCCAATGTCAGCGACCCCGGAACATTCACTTCTCAAAATAGGACAAGGTACCTCGACTTGCTAATAGCATGTAAGAGGAGTAACCCTGAAGATGCAAACATATAGCGAAAACGACTGATACTGGCGTGTGATTTACTAGTCTTTCACCGTGCCATTTAATTTCATCCCAAATCAATCATATTAGTGCCAAATCCAAATAGTTTTGTTTCTATTAAGTTTCCAAACCCGATATTCGGCGAGGTGAGAAAAGGTTAATTATGAAGTATTCAAGGGCTAAAAGGTAAATGTCGAATCAATTTACTTCCCGGTTTAATATAAATAATTTTCCGGCAAATGCTATTTTCTATAAGTAATGAATTCTTATCAATGTTATTACAGTATCGGCGCACATTGCGATATATCTAAACCTGATAATTTTCCTAACATAGAACTAATAACCTATAAGCGATTTTTAATACTTTATAATGGCATTTGAAATAGATGGATCAATCATCATTTAAACAGACTCACTTATTCTTACCGTTTTTCTCCTAAAAAATTTCAACACGACTAACATGGCATCATATTTCTTCTATTAGACCGGAGATATAGAACAGTATATGTGTAGGGGTGCATCTTACTAGTGATATAATTGCTTTGATAGCGACAGATATTAATTAGCATGGATGTTTTTTGTTCCTACTGATACACTCAATTTATTCGGTTTCCAGTGTTTCAGAATATATCACGACAAAACATTCTTATTGGGCCATCTACATGATATTTCCTCCACCCAATTAAAAAAGCAGGTCGTAAGAACTAATACGTCATAAAACAGTGACTCAACTGAATGTGTGATTTTCTTTATTACGGACTCTCTTCTTTAAGAATATCTGGCTTCGAGAAATAAAATTTAGTGCATGTCGTATTCTTTATGGTCCATGAAATTACATGGAGCGGGAAGGGCGTGGCGACGATGAGGAAAAGGACATTTACTGTGGACATAAAATGTCGCGTGACTTAAAAACCAAGGAAGGGACAAGTCTCTGCCGCAGTGGACACCGGGATTAGCTTGGAGAACCTGATTTACGTTTACTATCGAATTGTAAAAAACGGTCTACACATACAACATTGCCGAATTGCAAAGTGCACTACTTAGAAGGATTGAATCTTTAGTTAACGTTTTTAACTTTGTGTTCACCGGTAATAAATTATTGGGCTGTTTATGAACGACTCTTGCTCTGAAAGTCCTTGAAATGTTAAAATAAAAAAAATACGTCTGATTAAAAAATTAATAATAAGAAAGATAGCCAATTTCAGACAAAATAAGTAATAATATAAATAACACAAAAAGTTTCTTAACACGTTTTTTTTTTGGGTGTAGACAGACTATGTATCGGGTAATCCACATAGTGGCAACTCCCCTCTTATAGCATACGAAAGGGATTTGAAAGGGGGAAGCGGAAGGGTGGATGAAGGTAGCTAAGAGTTAACTAGGGCCCACGGGCTATAGTTTAACGATCCTACCCGGAATTCGCCTAAAAGTAATGCAGGACAAACCCTATAATAATCTGCATCAGGTAGGTCGGGCATTTGGTACTTGTCCCACGCCCTTCCGATGGCGGATGACGGGTTTGCTGTGGGGTCGCAGCTTACCCCTCGCCATGCCTTGACCAGTTTAGGAGGCAGCTGGCCGACTATTCCAATAGGAATAGCGGACAACTCTTACCGTATGCCCAAGGTCTGCGACCACGGAACATACACCTCTCAAAACAGACCGAGGTGCCTCGGCATGTGGGAACCTTAGTTGACTGCCACGGCAATCTTTAGAATCCTTTCGTGGAAGCCAACTACGAGTTAATTGGCACGCAGACACGCTTCGACATATCGCTTCGCTAAATCTGAATCATGAATACGCGTCCATATACGTCAATACAAAAGCTGGTGGACTTATTTTTTTCGGATGAGTTTCTTGCAATACTGGTGGAACAAACTAATATATATGCTGCTCAAGAAATAGAAAAACGCAAAGAAATAAAAACATCTAATAGGTTATGAAAGTTGCAAGCCTGTAAAGAGAAGTCAGCCCTTTGTGTGGAAGATTGTTTAACAAGTTCCACAAACAATAAAATATTATTTTATTTCTTGAATTTTAATTAATTTTTATAATTGTATTTATTTTCGTTTTTTACTAAATTTTCTGTTATGCAAGACAGCATTGATTTATTGTTCTTTTCCCAGAAGCCATCTATCAAAATTAGCACTAATGTATTCCGAGTTTAATCGTAGCTGCACAAAAATGACAAGTAAACAAGTACGAGGTAACTCGTAGTTGGCGTCCTAGAAAATAACGCAGTCTACGAGTTATCTCGTAGTCGGCAGTCAACGTGTTAATGTGGCTCCATCTTATAATTAATCCTTTAAATATTATTTTATAGTTTATGCTATATAATGGAGTCATCGAAACCAGAAAAGGTGGGGCAAAAGGGAAGATGTTCTAATAAACTCTTCCAGATTCTGATATGTTAACTGTTGAATTATTTGATGAAAATTTGATATATGGTAGGGGAAACAATTAGGCAAAAGTTTTCCTTCTCACTTGAGTTTGTAATGCTTCCATTATGTAGGTTCATCAAATTAGAAACCCATACAAGAACTGTGCACAGCACGTGAGAAATATTCTCTGTCAGGCAGATCTTTTCTGGAGAGACGAAGAGGGCGACGTTTAGGGATGCCTTTTTCTCTGTCCGATTTTGAACTAAGTTTCCCAAGCCGAAACACCTCGGTCTGTTTTGAGATTTGTTCTTTGTTCCCATTGGAACAGTCAGCCAATTGCCTCTTAAACTGGTCGAGGCACGGAGAAGGGATTGCTGCGTCCCCACATAAAACCCCTCCCGCCATCGGAATGGCGTGGGACAAGTACCTCTTGCCCGACCTACCTGAGGCAGGTTTTCTAGGGTTTGTCCTGCATCACTTTTAGGCGAATGCCGGGTAGGATCCTCAAACTACAGCCCGGGCTCTAGTTTGACTTGGCTACCTTCCTCTACCCTTCAGTATCCCCCCCTTTCAAATCCCTATACTATACTATACTATTAATGGGGAGTTGCCACCATGTAGCCTATTGTTTAAAAAAATCACATAGAGTTGGATGATAAAGAGTTGGTGAAAGCTACATACGTGTATATCATCTTCTATCTCTTGCTTTGAATCAAGGTTGTCAGTTTCTTGAGAAGTTTACGCTCCGCGGTTTCAAACGTTGCTATTACGATCAGATTTGTATCTGTTCCAATTGGGACATTCAGTCTGCTGCCTTTAAATCTGTTTGAAGCATGGAGTCTGTAATACGGCGTCCCTGCTGGAAACCGCATCTGCAGTCATCAGAAGGTAGTGAGAAAATTGCGGATTAATACCAACTTATATAATATAGATATTTCGCTCCTGAAACTAGTCTGGTGTCCCCATATAACCATAGCCTAGATTGCCCTCTCTTCAGAATCCCACATTTCTATCCCTTAATTTGTTATTAAAAAGAAAAGTTTACTGGTGACCCTCAGGTAGCCTGTTTATTCTTTTAAAAATGTCGTATTGAGTAATGATAGTAATTGAAAGTGATTGCAAAATTATTTGTTAACGTTCAAACAAACTTTTAAAAATTGTAACGGTAAACGTTTAACTTTTATCAGACTTCCATTTGGCACACTTCAGTAGATCCTGCCTGTCCATAAGGTTATCATATCCTTATATATATATCCGTTAAAAAAGATATCCAAAACATAAAAATTTCAAAATTTTTGAATTTAAAACCAATTTTGGAGTTATCGCTTTCAAAAATTCTTTTCGTGTTAAAATATCTTGCGGTGAAGTTCAAAATCAAGACGATTATTTAGTGCAGGTGTCACAGACACTGTATGGTATAAGTGGAAAATAGTCGTTATTTGGATTTAATATGAAGTATGGAGTCGTTTCTGATATTTATGACTTCCGTATTATAATAAAAGAGAAACAAACATTTATTATTCCGGAAGGATAAGAATAAAAGCTTTCAACGAAGCTCTAACGTATGGGCCATGAAATTTTTGAAGTAAAGGTCAGGATGGAAAAATATATACAACGGATGCAGAAATCTCGCAGTATTCTCGGGGGTGGCTCAGTGGTTAGAGCGCTCGTGTACTAAGCGGAAGACACGGTTTTCGATATCCCGGTCCGGACGAGATGCTTATATCCTGACCTTTACTAATTACCAACACTGGAATTAACTACTCAATTAAATTTCCAAGATTTAAATTTCACGTGACTCATTCCCTATGCAAATGTTGATTTCAGATTTCTAAATAATTTAAATGTGAAATAAGATTAAAAATATAGTTACTTTAAGTTATAAAGTTTTCATGAAAAAGTAGTCTAACGAAATCACTATTTAATGATAATTGTGTTAACATGATCGAACAAACACAACAGTGTGATTGAATTTTGTGACTTCTGATTTTAGTTTAAAATTACTCACTTAAAAATCGATATTTTAAGTTCTGTTATGATATTTGCCGTGACTCGTGTACTCGTAAAGTTTTATTTATCCGCGTCACTACGAAAGTATCTTCCGCTGAATACTGGTTGCCAACTGTTGTAAAGTCAACATGTCTAAGCCGCTTGTGCTTTATGTTGTTTTCGAGGAAGTGAATTCTGCTTTCACCCCAGAGATTACCGCCCCCTTCCCATCCTGAGTTTGCCCTTAGCAGCCGCGCCCTTGTGTTATTTCTTTGTATTTCTCAACATCAATCAGCGTATAAGTTTAACCAAGTGGAGAATAAGGACTGATTGGAATTACCCCATTCGTCCGTCTTTTTCTTCTCTCTTCGACGTGGAGTCGTTACGGCCTTTAATCTTGAGTCATTTGAGTTTGTACAAACTTTCAAACAATAAGTTTTTCTTAAGTAACATAAAGACCTTTCGAAGAAGAAAATTTTATTATTGCGCAATTTATAGCTTTACGTGAAGTTGATATAAATAGAATATGTAAACGTAACGAAAAAGAATTATACAGTCAATAAAAGTGGGATATTTTGAAAGGGCAACAACACAGGACTGTTGAATGTGATTGGACGAGTTATTATTTTGGTGTAAATTGCAACTCGGAACTCAAATGTAATTGCCGTGTCCTCTAATTAAATAAAGCATGCTTTTACCTACGTAATTGTACTTTAATATGGAATGGAAGGAAAAATATAGTGCTGCTAGTTATGTTGCCAAAATTAAATGTCATGCGTGCAGTTATATTTATTTTAAAAAATATTGCACGCAAAATAGTTATTATGCATGTAACATAATTTTTCTCAACCCAGTCATATTATTAAAAAGCAACAACAAAAAATTGAGTTACGATTTAAAATATTCAAGTCTAAATGGATCGCCTTCGAGCAACTCATTGGATTTATTAACGGAAAATTGTTTGGTTAAGTTGATATTACATTCGGCTAACTTTTATCTGTCATTCTCTGGTTGATGTCAGACATGACAAAGTATTAAACTAGGAGGATCCTAAACGTGCTACATCATTTCTCAAAATTATCTCTTTGCTGAATTAGCAACGTCTAAATGCAAAATGTTTTATATTACCTTATTTTTACCACTATAATTCCAGTTTCTAGCTTATATTTTTCTCACGGATCTATCATGTCGATAAAAACTTCTTGCTATTACATGCATTTAAAAATTTGTGTGTTAATTTCTACGTCTAAACCTGTTCTCTGATATTGTGTTGGTCGATTTTCTTCCTGTCCACCTTACCAAAGTACTGTTGTATTTTCAATCTAAGCACTCTTCCTAATAACTTCAAAAGAACGATTTTAATTATAGAAATTAAAATATATTACACTCCCCGAGTTCTAGGTCCCTCTCACTCCATTTCCTGCTAAGACTCTTCTGGAGTCACTACGATCTCAACAATACTAAAATCAATAGCTGGACTCAGTCTCAGTCTAATAGTCCAGTCCGAGCTAACAGACGTGTCAACATTTTGCGTCGCAGACAGCCGACAATTCTTCTTCTTTGTTCGTCAAAGAACAATAATTATTTGTATAACGGGTGGAGAACTAAGTGTTGAAAGAGGACCACTCATACAAAATAAGGAAAAAATTCTGAGTGTAGTAAGCGTTTTCAAAATAGTTTCCAATGCGTTTATATTCCTGTAAATTTAACCAAAAAAATTTGAAAAATGAAACAAATAGGAATTAATTGAAAACGCTGTTAAAGGGGGTATTTGATCGATACATCGAAACATGTCGTTGTTTATGAATATTGTATTTAATAAGTTATTTCACACTGACATCATACTTTATACATTCTATATATTGACTACTTCTAATAGTATGTCATCTGGTTCTCACTGCGTAATAAATACACAATTTTTTTTAAAGAAAACCTTACTACAGTATAATAATAACTTTTAACGGCCACCCACCAACTGTAAATCAATTAAAAAAAATTATTCAAACCCTCTAAGAATTAACAATTTTAGGAGCCACTTTGTCATTACTTCTGTGAAGTTTTTTTAAAATAGCATCAGTGTGTTTACCATTAAAACTAGACTTTAAAGACTATAGGGCGCGAAGATTTGTTGGCGGCCCAGTTAAGTGTCCTGCGCAGCTACTATCCCCTCCCAGTGCGCTGCTTTTCAGCGTCAGTAATCATCTAGAGCTTGACCGCATCAGTTGGCGGTCGTGTATGTATGTGTTTATTCCGTGCTGCACTTATCCACTCCCCCCCCCCCCCTTCTCAATCTACGCCACCCGCCTTCACTTGTGAAGCGTACTATAACCATTGATTTATTAAGAAAATCTTAAACTACATACTTATCGAATAGAATTTATTCAAAGTTGCCTTCTCGATTTTTCTAGACTCTACTTCACACCTGACGAAAGGTACAAGGATCCCAGAAACGTTGTGTGGTATTTATATTACCACTTTTTTGTCTGAATTGGCTATCTTTATTATTCATTATTTTCAATCTGACGTAATTATTTTCATTTTAAATGTTTAAATTATTGTATTTCATTAAAAAAATATTTTAGAACTGTATTAATAATGTACTTGTGTCTCACAGAGACAGCAGTACCATTAATAAACGGATAATAACTTCGTCTTGAAAGAGGACCACTCATACAAAATAAGGAAAATATTCTGAGAGTAGGAAGCGTTTTCAAAATAGTTTCAAATGCGTTTATATTCCTACAAAATTAACCAAAAAAATGGAAAAATGAAACAAATAGGAATTAATTGAAAACGCTGTTAAAGGAGGTATTTGATCGATACATCGAAACATGTCGTTGTTTATGAATATTGTATGTAATAAGTTATTTCACACTGGCATCATACTTTATACATTCTATATATTGACTACTTCTAAGAGTATGTCGCAGGGAATAGACTAGGAAGAATTAAAATTAATATTTTCGGCTGGGACATGCTTTAGAGATTACGGACACGTACAATACATCGAGAATTTAATTGTAAAAGAATCCACTTCATGCCGATTCATTTAAGTCCATATAAACCACAATAAAGGTTAACCAATTCATCTCCCCTCCATACTCCTGTTTTTAAGACAATCTATACAATCAAACGCAATTGAAATAAAAAGTATAATTTTCTTATAGTACTTTTGAAAAATCGCTATATGTAATTATTTGAACCCAAGTGAGACTATTTGCGCTTAAATTATTCTTCAGACTTTTACGACAAAGAACTTAATACACGAAATTAATGAGCCATGAGATTTAGAGTCCTAGAAGGACATCATATTTTTCAGAGTGAGGGAACGATTATGATTTAGTGAGAGAGGAGTAGTGATTGGGGAGGTGCGACGCCGAATTTGATATCCACGTTTAACCTAGTGTCATCTGAAAGGTTACAATTATTTTAGAGGGTCGGTCGTCGGTCTTTGTGCTTGCCTGCTGGACCTTACGGCAGCCACTCGCCGGTGTCGGTTTTAATGAGTTTCACGAAGGAGAGATGGAGAGAGACGCGTCCGTTTCAATTATCGACGTCTCGTTGTCGGCGTTGAGTGACGGCCGTCCAGGGGTTTTCATCCCGGAGGCTTCAATTATGCACGCGTGCGGACTTGAAGAGGCGATTGTTTTGGCCTGGTGCTTTGACAGGTGGTGATTGATAGCTGCACCCGAAAAGACAGCTCTGCTCTCACCTGATTTACACGGCGCGCGGAAAATGCCCTGGATCAGAACCGCAATTGTTGTGATTTCGAAAATTTAACAATAGTAGGTCAAGTTACAGTCTAACTTATCTAATAAAAACTGAGGCAAACGCGGAAAAGGTGAAGAAAGAGAGAGAAAAGGATCGAATGATTAAAATGAAATTGGTTTGACCGGACCGCGTATTTTAGTCTGAGGATGAGTACATATTTAACAAGAATAAACTTATATTTTACTGAGAAAAAATGTATTAAACTCATTTAATTTTTAAAGAAATAATAGTAATAATAAAAAATACAGACAAAAGAAGTGATAATAAAATTACAACAAAACTTTTCCGGAAGCTTTGTTTCTTTCTTCAGGTGCAGAAAATTCGCAAGAACCTAGGACGACACAACTGCACTGCAGTGTAGTGTCGCTCTAGGCTCTTTCGCTTGTACCTGAAGAAAGGATCAAGGCTTCCAGAAACGTTGTATGGTATTTATATTATCACTTATTTTGTCTGTATTTGGCTATTTTTCTTATTATTAATTTTCAAACAGACGTTAAGTTCACATTTTAAATAATAGTAATGCTTTAAGATTTTAAGATCTAGTTAGTAAAGTATATTACGTTTATAATTTGCAGGTGGTAAAAGAAAATAGTAATGATTTTTATAAGTTCGAAATTTATTTATAACTGTTTCGTTTACTGTTTAAAGAGACAATTGAGACAAAGAAATGAATTCTTCCAGAAAATACCCCCCAAAAAAATTGATAGAGTTTCTATTTTTAAAATTGTGAAAAACATTACACAATTTTTTTTCGATTCATTACTTATCTATTAAAATATGTTTTACTCTTGACGCTATATTAAATTAAGGCAATATCTATATGAATATTTTTCAAGAAAGCAGTTGGGCTCCGATGACGAAAACTTTTTTGTTGCTATACAGAGCAATAGAAATTTAGCAATATAAAACGACCATTCGCCATGTTGAGATGAAAATTCTGACGTTCCATAGCAAGGATTGTTTTTGTTTCATAGAAAAACAAAAGGCTTGAATTGTTATCTACTGTTTGTAAAAGTTAAAATTTAAATTAGGGTTATGGTAAACTAATTCAGTTTCAATATCTTCGACTATTTCGGGCGAATTTTTTTTTAAAAATTAATTAAAGTCCCAACTTTAAGGAAATAAATTATTTAATCAACTGACAAGAACTGTATACATATGACGGTGGTATGTAACATTCACATTTTTATAATGTTTTTAATTCTACTCATCATAATCATCCACTCTACTTAGTCTCTAATAATATGTTGCACAACTCATAATTCCACTCGCCCTATCTCTCTCTCTCTCTCTCTCTCTCTCTCTCTCTCTCTCTCTCTCTCTCTCTCTCTCTCTCTCTCTCTCTCTCTCTCTCTCTCTCTCTTTTCTCTTTCTCTTTCTCTCTCGCAACATACACAGATATATGTTGCCAATTATACCAAGTTAAATAACAAATATTTTTAAAATTAAAAAAAAACGCTGTGACAATGGAATATAAACAGCGCATCAAAGAAGAAAAGTGAATAAAACTCTATAATATATTATAATTCATCAGTAAATATTTTTAAATACTAATCCTAACGATAAGACTACAATCCTTTCGCCCTAGTATAATGAACTCGTATACTGGTAGTACAAATATAATATGCTATGTTTTTAATTTTTTTAAAAAAAATTATAAGTAAATTACGCTATTTTTATTCGAAATTTTCAAAAATATAAAAATAACGTCTGTATTAGTTGTAAATTAAGAAATAGATAATTAATTAACCATATTATGTTATAAAATAAATACGACACAACGTTTCTACAAACCTTGTTTCTTTCGTCTGGTGTAATAAAAAGGACGAAGCACAAACCAAGGTCAACATCTTTTGAGTAACGTTGAGTGTTTGAATTATTGAAGCATATTAAAGTGGATAATTAAAAAGCGAGCTACTCTAATTTAGACTGGGATTTTTCTTCTCCCAGATTTAAACCTGGGATTTTAAAACATAGTTCCCATAAGCCGTGACAACTATTCCGGATTTGAGGGGTGTAAGTTCCGGGGTCGCAGCGTTGAGCATTCGGGAGCATACGGTAAGAGTTGTTCCTGAACGTATTAGAACCAGTCGGCCAGCTGCCCTCAAAACCCGGTCGAGGCATGGAGTTCGGAATGGTGCACACCCAACAGCCAACAGCTACCGTTTTCGTAATGTCGTGGGACAAGTACCAAATGCCAGATCTACCTGATGCAGAATTCTCTAGGGTTTTCCATGCTAATGTCGGGTAGTATCCTCTAAAACGGCCCGGGTGCCCTAGTGATGCATGGATACCTTGCACTACCTTCCGCATCCCCCTTTTACAAACCTTTCGTTGCTATTAAAAAGGAGATCCGTCAAAGCCGAAATGTAGTCTGTCACTCTTACAAATAATTAAGTGGATAATTTTTAATTTTGGGCACTAACCTACCCTGCAGTAGTAGCTTTAAACTTCGGTACACTTACACGATTCTAACGGACTTGTACTGATGGAGTGATAAATGGTCGTGACTCGACATTGTTAGAACACTGCGTAATTATAACTGAAGACTCTCTCCTTAATTGCGTTTTAAATGAAAATATTCGCTGCAGAAGAAGTGCCGAGATGTAACTCAGGAGGGGGCTGCCAGTAATTAGCGTTAACTGAGCGGATTAAGAAAAGGGAACGAAGAGTAAACCCAGATTAATCTTTATCCAGGCACATCTGGTATTGCATGTCTAACAAAAATAAATTTTATAAAAAAAATGTACAAAACCTTCAATTTCACATTAAGTTTAAAATTTCTCTATATATAAAAATGAATGTCTGTCTGTTTGTGTGTCCCCTGTACACTCCTAAACCATTCAACCGATTGCGGTGAAACTTTAGTGACTTGTTTTACGCACGCAAAGATTTCTGTCGGCGTTTCAAAGCGTTAGTCAGTTAGGGGTGAACAGGGATGTAATTTAGAACCATGCTAAAAGGGCCGATATTAGTGTAGATAAATTATTTTTTGGGGTTGATGTGATTAATAGTTTCTGTTCATATGCTTTTAGTGTATAATTTCACCCCCGTAAAGCACCAATAAGGGAGGGCGTTACATAAAAATAACGCGAAACAACCGAGATTGGTGTAAAATCCAGGGTTATAGAAGTCAATGAGTTTAATTCTGAGATTCACTATGTCAGTTAAGTTGTATTCAAGCCTCTACATGTCGGGGTGGGGAATGTGAAATGCCGTTACATCAAGTAATGAGTAAACAACGGAGACTGCGGTTATGGAAATCATTGAGTTTAATTTTGACAATTTACCAAATTGGATAAGATTCAACCCTCAGAAGTGGGGTTGGAAGAGGGTGAAACAAATTTCTGTTTACAATCTTAAACGGGTAGAGAAATTCCTACCAAACTTTATACACATGTTACTTACGATCCAGGAACTAACACTGAGGTGTTAAGACACGCCTACCACCTCTAGGGGTGGGCTGGAAGGGATGGAATTTATAAAAGTTCCTAAACGGCCATTATAATCGTCAAATAAAACGTTCCTGTCGATTAATTTGATAGTGTCATTCTAAAATTTTTAAGTGTTTAATTTCAACTCCAAAAGACAAGAGAGGGAAGCACAGCTATGGTGCGGGTGTTGGTGGAAGGGATTTATATAAAAAAATTATGCAAAAGGATCGATATTAGTATCGATTTTGGATTTACAGGAGACATTGAGTTTAAATCTTGCTTTAATCATGGTGGTTGATGAAATTTTATGTCCCCTTCGTGGAAGTGGATACGGCGGAGAAAAGGTATCCCAGAGTAGTTGTGACCCTCTTCAGTTGTCGGGTAAATTTTGAATTTTCTTCGGGTATGAGCTATATTTGCGTCTCTATTTAGTTAATGGTTGTATTTCTTTACGCGTTTAAGGTACAAGGTGTAGTTTTAGACGTTATTAAGAGGATTTTTTACTGTTTTAATTCGCCGAGATTTTTATACACTTTTATTTCATATATTAGGCGAGTTAACGAATAACTTCGGTCATCGTCGTGGTTTATTTGGAGTTAGGTGCCGATGGGTTAGGTCGGGGAGGGTAATGCAAATGTTCCAAACACTGACGCTATTGAAGCTGGTTAAATAAAATGTTAACCAAGAGGTTAGTGTCGAATAAATTCCTACTCCGGGTTAATTTAAATAAACTTCGCGAGCAACGCCGGGCACTCAGTAATAATCATAAAAGAGAAAATGTAAATAGTCAAGCAAGACATTTGTGTTTCCCATAACATGTTCCAAAAAGGTTGTACAAGAAAAATTGTTTTCAAAATTATCCAGTAGGCCTACAAAAAAATTGCACTTTAAATTGGGTTGACTATAGTTTTACAAATCGCAAATTAAATAAAATTCCTTCATTTATATATCCATGATTATAAGAACTAAACTACGAAAATATAATCATTATATATGACACAAAATAAACTGCGTCCTCAAAACAGTGAAGCTGTTTTCTTAATTTAACTCTTAAAAACCTTGAAAAATGATCTTGAAAATATTATTATTGCAGTTGAGACGAGATTTTTAAGTGTTTCATGAAGGAAGCCTTCGGAATAGGACGTGTTCTCTGTATCAATATGACGAAATCAGTGTCGTAAAAAAATTCAACATGGCGCCCATTTGTACAAACTATAGTCGCACCTTTAAATTTTATGTTGTTAGCCATTGTGGGAAATATGAGGACACATAGTGTAATTTTCTAAATAGATATTATTCATCAGGGCGGAATAAAAAAGTTTGAAGGAATCTATTAAAGAATGAAAAATATTTTTCCAGCTAATTCACTTCTTCATAAGTGAACTCGTGTAGTGTAATTTCGCAAACAACTGAATTTGTTTATTATTTCACTATGAAACAGACCGTGACTAACAAGCCCCTTGGCCCGGAGCTTTCAATGAACAACGTTCGTGTGACAGGGTTGGTAAACGTGCTAGCCAACCATAAAATTTCCCACGGGGCTCCCCAATTTACGCGAGCATACATTCCTACGACATGAAGCCCTCTCATTCCCAGAATGTTGAGAAGGAAGTGTCAGCAGTGTAAACACAATTATCCAAATTCGTGCATACATAATCATAGGGTGGCTGGAGATTACGTTCAAGGGGAAGTTATTTCGTTAAAGTCCTCTTAGTTCCATGGTAATTTTTTGGAATTTTTCTCGTGTGGAAATGAATTTTCTACGTGAGAAAAATTCAGGTAAGATTCATCACTTTTGTTTTTCATTCGATGTTAAAGAATGCCCTTTACTCTTAACACCAATGCGAAATTAAACGCAACGTTGTTTCAAATGCGGGATAAAGTCTTTGGCCTCGACAAATATGTCTGCTTGCAAATTAACCACATTCCAATCTGGATATTTGCTCAAACAGACCAGTTAGCTCAGGTTTCGGAGGCGCACGAAGAGGCAATTTGGGCAACGATTTTCACATTTTTCCACTCGATTTAATTTCCTTTTGCGCACGCAAGATTATCATTTGTGACCAATCGGGCGTAAAAATAGCTTTTACGACAAAGTAATTTTTAAAACGTTAACTACCTCTCCGCCATTATCAGGGCTCTAGATTGAACCCACCCGAGAGTGGCTTCATCCAGTCGTAAGAAAATGACACTGAAATAAAATTGCGTGAAGCAACTACTTTCGTGGCGATTTGAAATCAGATTGCTACCAATCAATGCTAATCTCCCTTTCGCCACTTCTTACATACAGAAGTTATGTAATCGAAAATCATTGATTGTCAGAATTATTTTACTGTAGCGTATGAAGATATTGTTTGAAACTTGGAGAAAGTTTCACTAATTAATTTACGTAATTGAATACAATCACTTATTAGTTTAAAATATTTCTGTTAATTAAAATATAATTTTATTTTACCTGGCATAGTTCATTTGAAACATTCTCCGCATTAAAACGATTTACGTTCGTTTCCTAAATTTGAAAAAAATTATTTCAATATTTGCAAACTTTTCTCCTTTTTTGCTCGAATTATTATTGTTGTATAATAGACGCGCAAGAAATTTCGTATCAACATAAAACTCACATCCGATATCATTAGACTAAACGACAGACGTTCCAAAATCTTGAAATGTTAGTTTTAACGAGGGAAATATTATATTGCTTGTTTATAGGAGTATAGCAAAGTCTTTCGACAATCCGCCATCTAGATATAAAATCTTGATAGTATTTGATTTTCTTTACAGAAAACGCTGGAATCGTTATAAGTTTTTTGGAACATTAAACTGCCATCCACCAAAATGATACTAAATGGTGAACATTCGAAACATGACTCAACTGCTTGATTCACAAATTCGTTCGTTTTTTTTAAAAAAAAAGAAGCATCTAAAATGTTTTCCCTCAACTGAAAAATTTAAAGAAAACAAAATGAATTTTTGAATATATTTTGGATCGTTAATTAAATGAAATTGTTTTACTAATATCTTACAGTCACTGGTGTTTCCTGGTTTTATTAATTTGTAATTAAGTAATTCATCAAACATGAAATGTATATTCTGTTTAATAAATTATCTATAAAAATCTCTGAAGACCTATATATTTTATTACAGACTTCATATTTCATAATAAAGGATACCCCTGTTATGTAAATCTCTGTTCATTACAACACGGTTTTAATACATTTTGTCATCAATTCAGGTTTGTTCATCAATAATTATTTCAGTCAGTCGCAATTTTCTAAGGTAATATTGAAGTACATCCTCAAACAAGAATTGCTGTTTTATTATAAACGTCAGTTTCCTACACAGGGTCGCGCTAATTGCAATTAGTTTGCATTTAACAGCAAGCAGCACGGAGCAACCGTTGCACTGTCTCAATGTTGTGCTTCCACCTCGAGGTCAACTTCCTTGAATCGCTAACAAGGCACTAGAATTGTGACCTAGAGCTCAGAGTCACGAGAGGGCCTCTGCATATTTCGCTTAAGTGTACTCACCTAGTGCTCTAATCGCAGGATCCTTGCTACGAATCCTTACAATATTAATCGAACTTTGTGTATTGCCTGTCCCTTCGTCGTGGCCCATTGGTACCAAATTTTTTGGAAATTGAGACGTATGATAATTGTCTTGGTAGTCATAGCCCACCCACGAGTTCAAATATACTTGATTTTTTATGTATTATTTTGTAACGCGTGTATTTTGGTTTTAATTTGCTTTGTCTTCGGAAGTGTTGTCTGCTGTAGTTTGGAGAATTCGAAATCGTGCATTGGCGGACGGATGCCAGGAGTTGTTTTCTGTGAAATGTTGGACGAGGTGTGGAGGAGATAAATATTTCCATCCAAATAATTTTTGTGTCCTGTCTCGATTGTTGGCCTCAACATGACTGAATTTTTGGCCATTGTTGACTACAGAACTGCAGATTCGTGTTATAACTCTTCTAACAATGGAAGAATCAGTGAAACAATGGCATTTCGACCACGTTTTCTAATAATGGAAAACGTATAAGAATGGGAGACTGTAATGGAGGAAAATTGAGTATGAAAACTGAATGAGTTAAAGTGTATTCACGATGTTTATGAGAAAGATATAGGAAGCTTCTTAAAGTACGACGGCAGAGATTGGCAATATGGCGCACGTTTGAATTTAACGGACCTGCACCGCTCGTAATAAAATGAAGCAGTCTGGTCGATGCGCTACTGAGGGACAGTTGTTGGTGATGAGCTCCGCTGATAGTGCAGTTGCATAATGCAAAAAAGTCACGAAGCACAAAAGCTGTGAGGAGCGAGAATTATGTGCCACGTCTTCCAGTACACAAGTGGGCAGCATGAGTACGTCGCAATAAAATCCCGGTGGCCGACGCTTAGCCAGTGGTCAACCCCTGAGTCGACTCCATGCAGTGATCCCGACAAGATCTCGCTGCAGTTAACCCGTTCTGCCAGCTGCGAGATTCGGAGGCGTCAGTAACTTGGTTACGAGAACTACAGCAGACGAACAGAACACAGAAATAGCAGTACGTATTTTAAAATGGGCAGCTAATCTCTTCTACGTAATCCACAGGTGCCTTAGATAAGAGTTCTTCATGTCTAACTGTAATAAACTTATAAAAATTTCTTAAATGTTGAATAATATTTTTTGATTTAACGTAAAAACCCAGCCCAACAATAATAAAATTCTTTACAATTTCATAAAGTTAAATTTTAATTTATTTATCGCAAACTTTAAATAAATTTTATTAAATTTTAACACTGTGGATTATTTACGTTAAATTTATTATGATAGATTATTGCTTTTATGTGAATTTTATTGTTCCTACGAATAAAACAGCCAAAACGCGGCACTATAAATTAAGAAAACATATTTGAGTCTATTTTTTTGTACATTTGAATACTCCATTTTTTAACTTACCTTCCTCTCAAAAAATAAGTAAATTCAGGGTCTGGATCGCATTGTGGGTCTTTTGGTGAAATCAAAAATTATGATTGTCAAGCCGGGAAACTATATCACGGTAATTGTTAAAGTTACTTATATAGAGTTGTCAAAAAATATATTACCACATATATGGGACTGAATTTTGTTTTAATAATATAATAACACACACTGTTTACACTAACCCAAATGAAGCTACTGCATTCCTTCGACCTGTATTCTTTGGTTCTTGTAGCGCTTGCATTTTTCGCATACTTCCGTCGAGCCGACAGTCCTTGTTTATTTTTAACACCCCGGGAAAGCAAAGGGGCCGAGGTCAGTGATCAGCGGGGTGTTTGCCACAAAGAGGACAAAGTGGTTGGACCGTTACAGGTAAAAGGCATGTGTTGCTACAGAGTCCTGCAAGGAGGAAGATAGCCCCGGAATAAGAAAACGAGATAAAAAGGGAAGTTCGCAGTGTATTTGACACAGTTTCGGTGTGTAAGGAAAAGGATATGAAAAGGAGACTTCGCCGTGTAATTTGGATAGTTTGGGTGCGGAACGAAAAGGAGAGGATTGAGTGAGAAAGTTTTTGGTTGAGGAGAGAAAGAGGCGGTTGGATGATTAAAGTATATAAATTCCCAAGTTTGGAATATGGGGCTTGGATTTGGCCGTGCGGACACGACAGGAGCAACCGCAGGATCCACGAACACCGCTGAGGAACAGGGACCAGGATAATCGGCGACGGTTGGAACCTGGAGATGTTTAACACACCAGTATAATTGACCAACGCTGGGATATGTGGACGTGGTGAGAGGAATTTAATCATTGTGTTTCCAAAGAATGTTGTTTTAAAAATTCTCTGATATAAGGTCCTGTAAATATCCTAAGATGATGAATATATATTTGTTTTTATTTTTATATATACCTTTTTAACTAAATTTTTTTGGTTCAGTCAGGAATAAAAATTGTAAATTGATGATTCAGTGAATTATATAAATGATTTTGTTTACTCTTCCATAAGTATAGACCTATATAAATCCTATAATGTAATTTATATATATGAAAGATAAAGTAAAGATCAATTCGTTATATTCTCAATGCATATGCGTAGTCTTTTCACCATACAGGCCATGGCTCGTTCACACATTTTCGTAAGTATAGAGCGAATACCTGTTGTCATGCGTTCTTTAAGATTATTAATGGTAGTACCACCATACACCGTCCTTTTACCATTCCACATAGCCAAAAATCGAATGCAATTAAATCTTGTGACCGTGCTGGCCAAATCAAATGTCAACCTCTTCCAATCCAGCGTCTACCAAATGTTTCATCCAGGTAATGCCGAACCACTAACGAATAATTTAGTGGTGCACCATCTTGCTGTATGTAACCTGATGTTAAGATACAGAGGGGATGATTATCAACAACAAATTCAGCAACAATCTCCCTCTACAGCTTGATCATTAAATAAATGTGGGCCAAGTACTACAAACTTCGAAATACCGTTCCATACGCTAACTTTCGGAGAGGATCGAGTGTTATGTCTTACTTCATGGGGATTGACTGTTCTCCAAATTGAATTATTCTTATTCACGTTGCCGCTGACATGAAACGTAGCTTTATCTGACATAAAAAACGCAACATTGGGGGTATATGTGCGTCATTTCCAACACTTCTACGGCTCGTACACGACAAATTGTAACAGCGTCAGAAAGGGCCTGTAGAAAATTTGAATGTTGTGTGGCTTCATTCCCAGATCGAGGTTGAGAGTTCTTAAGACACTTGTACACGCGATTCAGGTTTCCAAATTCTCATCTCGTACGAGACTTTCTTGACTCCTAATCATTGTGCTTTGAACATTTATGAAGTTATCTTCCGTTCGAATACTTCTTGGAGGCCCACTGTTTCCTTTCACAGCCATTGGCCAAAGACTTGCTACGCACAAATTTATCGTCATATAGTTAAACGGCTTGGAAGATCCTTATTAACCCATTGCTGTAATTTGTTTCTCACTATTAAGTGTCACTTAAACACTTCGATCCGATCAGTTACCTTCTTTCTCTCTTCCAAAATATGTCTGGTGGCCATATATATAATCTGAAACGCTCATATGGGTGGTATCGGGGAGAGAGCTCTGGCGGGACTACTTTTTGGGATGTCTTCACATCTCTCTAATTTTTTTTGAACTAAGGTTCCCACATGCCGAGGCACCTCGGCCTGTTTTGGGAGGTGTATGGTCACAGACCTTGGTCATACGGTAAGAGTTGTTAGCTGTTCCCATTGGAAATGTTGGCCAGCTGCCTCCTAAACTGGTCAAGATACGGAGAGGGGAAATCTGCGACCTCACAGCTAACCCCTCTACCGCCATCGGAAGGGCGTGGAACAAGTACCAAATGCCCGACTTACTTGATGCAGGTTTTTCTAGGGGTTTCCCTGCATCACTCTTAGGCGAATTGCCGGATAGGATCCTTAAACCATTGCCCGGGGGCCCTAGTTAGCCCTTAACTACCTTCCTCTACCCTTCCGCATCCCCCCTTTCAGATCCCTTCCTATGCTATTAAAGGGGAGTTGCCACAATGGGGGTTACCCTCATGTAGCCTGTTACCCTAAAAAAATATGGGTGGTAACATCTTTTTGGACATCATTTTCTTCATAGAAACCTTAAAAAAGTTTGCCCATATGGAATGACAAAGTGGGCTGTGGTCACAGGTGACGCGCAGAAATGGAAGGTAACAATCACAAAACAGTAGACGATCAGGGTCCAGACTGACGTCTTCCTAATAGGACGTTGGTCACCGAAATCACGGAGACACAACTGAAAGCAAAACCGGTAACTGATTTTTTAGTGCTGTTTTTCTCCTTTACGTTCAGAATGACAATTCAATCCATTCAAATATACACACGGTTCCCTCAGTCAAAATTATGAAAATTAGTTAATCTCAAAACGGCATTTGAAAATCCAATCTCTATTAAATTTAGGCAATATTTCAAGCACATTAATTCACAAACGGCATCCAATAAACGTATACGTCAGTCACATAAAGTTCTTCATGGCTGACCAAACAACAATTACTTTTTATTCTCACCACATTCAAGGTAAGCCAAAGATACCAAGACGAAGAAAATATATCTATCATGAAGATGCATGTACTAATACAACACACTCAATACAAATAAAATTGAAAATACCAATGCAGCGTCGAGACTATTAACGATCTGATATCTGCTCTGGTTCATTTGAAAATTTTGGGGTAGAACAGATTTTTGTGTGAATACGGGAACGCAGGTATTGTTAATTTTTTATTTATGGTTCATTTTATTTATATTTAATGAAATATTCTACGACTTTACGGAAGATTTTTTTTTAAGTTCTAATAAATATTTCGGCCGTAAGCATATTACATATTCGAGATTTCATTCTATAAGATAATATTCACATTTGTTAAGTTTCCTTTTACAGTCCATATTGCTATATTGTCTACCACATGAAGGTTGAAAGAATATAAATACAAGTTATGAAAATTCGTCTGTTGATTTAGCGCATCTCTTTGCGTATCCTGGTTTCGGCTGCCGAGCCAAGACAACGTGAAGGAGGGATCCACTAATCTCATGTTTGCTTGCCTTCGTGCAACAAACAAAACAATGGCTCGCGGCGCCGGAGATACTGCATGCTTGATGAGAGACGCTGTTTCATTTGCATACATGAGGCCATCCTCTGGAATTCCATAGATAGCAGCACTAATCTGTTGTAGAGCAGCACCGCAGATCAAAGACCGACTCTAATCAACGAACTGACGTGGTCCGGCAGCACTCATTCAGAAACTCCCTCGGACCGAATCGAATTATTTCTCCGTTCTGAGTGACGCGCCTTCTATTCGGAATAATATCTTATTAGGTAAAAAGACGGTTTAACTTATTTTCATATCGATATAGCATAAAACAAATTTTCATAATTACCAGAATCAATTTTTTTCGAAAAACTTTATTTCTTGTGGATTTCTCGAGCTTAAATGCGGGAATAAAATAAGTACGTCCGCCTGCAGCCTGTTTCCTAAACCACTTATACATATTTTTATTTGCCTCAAACCCTTTCAAATCCCTTCCTATGCTATTAAAGGGGAGTTGCCCAATGTGGATCACCCTCATTTAGCCTGTTGCCCTAAAAAAAAAATGTTCCCCGCGAAAAAGAGAGCCTGCGAGAGGATTCTCTCGCAGGCAACCTGCGAGGGATTTTCTTTCGCAAGCAGAACCTTGTAGGAGAGATACGATGGGGCTACCTTTGGGTATGCCTTTTCCTCTCCTTTTTTGAACTAAGGTTCCCACAAGCAGATTCACCTCGGCCTGTTTTGAGGGGTGTATGTTCCGGGGTCGCAGACCTTGGGCATACAGTAAGAGTTGTTCGCTATTCCTATTGGAATAGTCGGCCAGCTGCCTCCTAAGCTGGTCGAGGCAAGGAGAAGGGAATGCTGCGTCCCCATAGCAAACTCCTCTCCCGCTATCGGAAGAGCCCGACCTACCTGATGCAGGTTTTTCTAGGCGAATGCCAGGTAGGATCCTTAAAATATAGCCCGGGGGCCCTAGTTAACCCTTGGCTGCCTTCCTCTACCCTTCCTCATCCCCCCTTTCAAATCCCTTCCTATGCTATTAAAGGGGAGTTTCCCAAAGTGGATTACCCTCAAGTAGCCTGTTGCCCTAAAAAAAAAATGTTCCCTTAAATGCCCGACCTACCTGATGCAATTTTTTCTAGGGTTTTCCCTGCATCACTTTTAGGCGAATTGCCGGGTAGGATCCTTAAACGTTAGCCCAAGGGCCCTAGTTAACCCTTGGCTGCCTTCCTCTACCCTTCTGCATACCCCCTTTCAGATCCCTTCCTATGATATTAAAGGGGAGTTGCCACCATGTGGATTACCCTCATGTAGCCTGTTACCCTAAAAAAAATTCTGGAATAGAACCTTGTAGGAGAGACAGGAAAGGGCTACCTTTGGCGATGCTTTTTCCACTCTCCGTTTTTGAACTAAGGGTCCCACAAGCCGAGGCACCTCGGCCTGTTTTGAGAGGTGTATGTTCCGGGGTCACAGACATTGGGCATAAAGTAAGAGTTGTTTGCTGTTGCTATTGGAACAGTCGGCCAGCTGCCTCCTAAAATGGTCGAGGTACGTAGAAAGGAATGCTGCGTCCCCACAACAAACTCCTCTCCCGCTATCGGAAGAGCTTGGGTCAAGTACCCAATGCCCGGCCTACCTAATGCAGGTTTTATTACGTTTTTCCCTGCATCACTTTTAGGCGAATTGCCGGGTAGGATCCTTAAATCATAGCCTGCGGGCCCTAGTTAAGCCTTCGCTACCTTCCTCTTCCTTTCCGCATCCCCCCTTTCACTCCCTTTACTATGCTATACGAGAGGAGTTGCCATTATGTGGATTACTATATACATAGCCTGTCTACACCTTGAAAAAAATCGGGAATGCGTGAATATCATTGCTTTCACCAGGAATCGGCAATTTTTATTAAATAACATACGCGTCGTCGATGACCACGATGTCGACGCTACCATTATAAACCTCAATAAAATAATACAGATAACATTTTTGAAATTTTAAAACTTGGAGTGTTTGTGTTATTCCGGGAATTTTATGATGGAGTTTTTAAAGGTCAATACATAAACTGGGCACAGTAGCCCGGAGTAACCATTGTTTACAGAGTTCTTACCTCTTTGTATCGTTTCATTCAATAAATTCAACATTCATAAATTAAATAAATGTGATGGAATTTTTTGTAATAAACAAAAGGTTGGAATAGAATAATGCTAAATAAATATGTTGCACATTAAATTGAAGATTGTAGCAAATGGCAATGAAACATAATCATTGTCTGGACGGAAGTATAATAGATTATTGATGAAAAAATCCGAAAATGAGGGAAATAGACTGTAGGGAAATATTGGCTCAGGCAGTAGGAATCATTGAAAACCAATAAATTTATATTTAATTATTGAAATTCAGGAATATAAGAAATAAAAACTGCCACATTACAATATTAATTTACTCACAGTTTTGAATTTGTAAGACCTTTATCCTAGAAAATAGAAAACCATCTCGTCTCCGTCAAATAAAAAAAAATGCCCTCAGACACAGTTCCGCCAACTTCGATCTTTGCTATGCACTGGAGATATTAAAATCCGTATCCTCTGATTCTTCTTCCGCTGAGCGAACTCTCCTTTCAGAACGTCTTCTACTCTAAACAAAGGCCTGGTCTCAATACAATCCTACTTGTTGAAAATGTGTATCGGACTACGTGCTTTTTGTAGCATCTCAATAGTTTCAACCTTTTCCCCTTCTTTAAAAAAAATTCCAAGAAAGAAAGGTTATTGGTTCTGATACTGGTGTTTGTTGACATGCTACGGTTAGATTTATAACTTCATTGGTCAGTCATCAATCATGAGGAACGGGATTTCATGTTGACGTTAAGAGGATACACCCTTACAATATGAATTTAATTCCTCATGAACCCCATCCTTCACTGTCAGGTAAGCCGATTTGTCTCAACAAATGATAAGTTATCACGCTATTGACGCGTTAAATAGTTTTTATTTGATGAAAATCAAAAGTAAAAACTTTCGCACTAAAATGGAATATTTAATTACAAATCTCAGAAATTTGTAACAATTTCTTATCATACTGTCCTAGTTACCTATCCTGCATAAATTAATCCCTATCAATTACACCAGAACGTTGCGCCATGAAAACCTCCAATATGAGTTGTCAGTTTCAAAGCCTCCGTTGTTTGTAGTACATCTAATTTTTTTTAAAAATATTATATTTATCAGCAATCAGATTACATTTTAATCTATAAGCTAATGTGCTAGCTTTTACATGTTATTTACATATTATATCACTGTGAACAAAAAGTAAGGTTAATTTTTTTAAAAAATTAAAATTATTTATTTATTCTTTCAAATTAATTTTATCCCCTTCAAAGTAATCCCCGTCCGGTAAAACGCACTTTTTCCAAAGCTTTTTCCAGTCCTCGAAACAGTCGGAATAGTCTTTTTCCGGTATAACCTTCAAGACCTTCTTCGATTCGGTTTTTATCTCCTCAGTCGTGTCAAAACGGCGTCCCCGCATTGGCATTTTGAGTTTGCTGAATAGCCAGAAGACGCACGGAGCCAAATCAGGCGAATACGGTGGTTGCGGAACGATATGAGTCGAGTTTTTGGCAAAAAATTCGCGAAGAACCAATGCAGGATGACATGGTGCATTATCGTGATGAAGGAACCAAGAGTTGTTCGCCCATAATTCCGGCCGATTCAGACGAATAGCTTCACGCAAACGACGCATAACGCTCAAATAATATTCTTTGTTGACAGTTTAGCCCGGCGGAAGGAATTCATAGATCACCACACCACGATAATCAAAGAAAACTGTCAACATGACCTTGATTTTCGATCGACTTTGCCGTGGTCTTTTCGGTCTTGCTTCACCTTTTGCACGATATTCGCTGGATTGGTCGGAGGTTTCAGGGTCGTATGCGTAAATCCAAGTCTCGTCTCCAGTAATGATGCATTTAAAGTGGTCCTGATAATCAGACAGCAAAGTTTCACACACATCAACGCGACGCTTTTTTTTCCAAAAAATTGAGCGATTTTGGCAGCAATCGAGACTTAACGCGTTTGAGACACAAAACATTCTTCAAAATGGTTTGGGCTGAGCCAAATGATATTCCAACACTATCAGCGAGATTATTATATTATTATCTTAATAAATTACATGATGAGATCCCCTCCAGCGAAGAGAACTTCTAAATCTTGTCTAGAGATAAGATGGCCATTTTCTTTTCAGTCTTCTTGTTACATAATTTTCTAGTAGAGGTTGTAATAATGGATTTGAATGCGATTTAAGCTTTTCTTGGTGACTAACACTCTTTTGATGGTCAGTTTCCATAACTGTTGTTATTTTAAAGTCATTGTGTATTTGTTCATTTGTTATGTACCCAGGGGGCGTTAACGATGGCTCTTAATATTTTAGACTGGCGTCTTTGGATTATTGCAGTATTTGACTTACTGGAACATCACATAATTCTATCCCGTAGGTCCATATTGGTATAATTATGGTTTTATATAGTAGTAGTTTATATTCTACGAAGAGGTGTGATTTGCGTCCTAGTAACCAGTACATTTCTTTTTGTTTAATATTCATTTGTTTTCTTTTCTTGGTCATGTGGATTTTCCAATTGAGTTTGCTATCGAGATGTAAACCCAACTATTTTGCCGAGGGAGATTTAGGTATCTCTGTGTTGTTAAAATGCTTACTTAATTTTTCATTATATATTTTTAAAGTGACAATTCATTATTAAAATTCTGTTTTTCTTACAGTCAGAATTTATGAGATATCAAAATTCCTATAAAATTAAATTAGGATTGGTGCGAATAACTTTAAATGACCGAAAGAATTTAGAATAAAATTCAATATCATTGTGATAAATAATTTAGTTTTAAATTTTCAACACACGTTAACCAGTAAAATGTATATTAGAAACATTAAGCTATTATAAGTACGTGCAACCAAATATTTATTTCATATACTTTTTCTGTTACTAGTTTCTGTAAATTTTAATTTTCAATTTATTTTGCAGGTACGTTTTCACGAGTACATCTGTGCGAGCCATCGGTGAGTTACAACTAAACTCATCTCATATTAATGTTAACTTTCCGTACACAATCATATATGAAAACTACAAGAAAAGAAGAAAAAAGCTCAGAATAAATCCTTCTCTTCTATAAAACGCGAGTATCAGATAATTTTTACTCCATTTGACACAAAATCTTAGTTAAAAACGTTGATTTTAATAACGTATAGGATCTCCGTTTCCGTCCTCTCGATTTTGTACTGTAAAAATATTTCTCAGTTTTATTTAATTTCTTACTTGCATTATAATTTATTATTTATATTGTAACTACGAAATTAAATTAGAGGGTGTGACTGTCGACGAACCTGACAAGAAATCGTGAAAAGGAAGGGGAATTTTCTTTATTACGCGAAACATTTTAATATTTTAATCTAAATAAAATAAATTTTTAACTTCATTTGACTATTCAATGCACTCATAATCATTAATTACAAACGGAAAAAATCGTGAGGAGTTAATTTAACAGAAAATGTGATTATATGGGGTTTATTCGATTTGATAAACAGTTTCCAAATTAACTGCTTTTTAGAACAACAATGGAAATTTTTTAGTCTCACTACTACGAAATAGCTTAGGTAATGCGTTCCTTTCGGGATCTGACATTTTTGCAGAAAATACGACCAAAATCTTAAATGTGTCTATGACAAGTATTTACGTTACCCAACACGTTGTAAATCTTAATTTTGTAAGAAAAAATTGTGTTCTACGATGTTCCCAATTAAACGTTCAACCTCCCACATAAAATAAAACTTATTAGTGGAATAATATAAATATAACTGTCGAACCTGCATGTACTTTGGACCACGGCCGAAAATTCTTTCTTCTCTGTGAAGAAGAATATGAATGTGTAATTCACATAGTGGCCACTCCCCTCTTATAGTATAGGAAAGGGACTGAAAGGAGGGATGCGGAAAGGTAGAGGAAGGTAGCCAAGGGTTAACTAGGGCCCCCGTGCTATAGTTTAAGGATGCTACCCGGCAATTCGTCTAAAATAAATGCAAACCTGGGTCAGGTAGGTCGGGCATTTGGTTCTTTTCCCATGCGAGAGAGGGGTTTGCTGTGGGGACGCAGAATTCCCTTCTCCGTGCCTCAATCAGTTTAGAAGGCAGCTGGTCGACTATTCCAATAGGAATAGCGGACAACTCTTATCGTACGCCCAAGGTCTGCGACCCCGAAAAATACACGTCTCAAAACAGGCCGAGGTGCCTCAAAAAACCATAGAGAGGAGAAGGCTTCACGAAAGGTATCCTCCTCCAGAGCTAGAGAATGCTCACACAATCTTGGCCATTAATGGAAGCGTCAGAAAATGCAGCTTTGAGTATTTTATAAAAAATGTAAAATTACGTAAGCTGTTTTAAAACGTACATTTAGGCAGGATTTTATGGAATTACGGAATAAATTCTGAAACTAAGAATAGAAGGCATGAATATTCGTCTATTTCAAATTTCTATCAATATTTACCATTTCGGATCAAATAATTGTTTTCAAATTTAATTTGGGTGTCCGATCATATACATTTATTGTGAAAAAGTTTTTGATGTGCGCGATGTGCTGCCTCGCAATTTTATTTATGTTAGGGTAAAATTCACGCAAACCAATATATGAATTCAAATTTTAATTACTGCATTTCTTAATGGTCTCTAAATAGTTTTATTTCTTTTTTTCTACATTTTGCAACACACGTTCCTGAGGTTATGATTATCAGCAAAACTTGTATCTGTGACGCTCAGAAATGGAGTCGAGCTACACGAATCTCATATTAGAAAAAAATTCAGAACTGTACAGGACAGACCTTCTCCAGATTACAGGATCGAGAAAATGTAATGCGATAGGCTAAAAAACAAGATACCGCTATATATTCATCATGTATAGGACTGTAGTAATTAAGCGTTTTACGCATGCAGAATTGTTAAAACTCGGATTCTGCTATTGTGACATGCTAATACATTCTTCATTACTGGCTGCTGTTTGAAAAACGTACAATTGAATTTCAAAACGCTACTAATTACGATTACCATTACAAAACCCCTGCTCGTATGTAAACTAGTTTTCTCGGAAGTCATGTCATTATTTAATGAAATATCAGAATATAAATTTCAGAATGCAAAAGAGAACGTCTAACGGTGATAATAATTCTGTTGTGTTTTTTTGGTGCTGTTTTTCACGTTGCGTGGTGATCATTTCTTCCCTGTACGTACACGATTTATTTTATATTATCTAACACCCCTCCCAATTGATTTTCGCCCATGGCTTTTACGTTCCTTTTACGTACGAAATCATTTAACAATGTGAAATGAGGAAATTCCCGACTTATAAATATCTAATAAACTATATTATTTATTGAATATAATTATGATTTAATATATATGTGGGGAACGCGCAGTGAGCACATTCCCCATTCACGAATAATAGCTCCCAGAGGTCTAAGATCTCGAGTGTCTCGAACCACTGTCTCCCGCATAATACCGCCTCCATTTCGTTAATTAACTGTAATTCTTCCGACGCTAGTTGCAGCATGTAGTTAATTGGGACGCCGCGAAGACTGCGCCACCTAATGAGTGAGCGCACAATGGCTCCGCTCCCTTGGGGAAGCGTCCGCCTTCCTGCAATATCGCTCAAATGGAGCCTGATTAATTAGGGAATACAGTACGCAATCAAAGACGGCAGCAGTTCCCATGACTTCGCCACAGACCGAAGCCGACTCCTGCCTCAGCCGCGACCAGTACGGACGAAGGTGTGATTCCAAAGAAAGAAATCTTTCTTTTAGATGCAATCCTTTCTCTGACATTACTATTACAATGGCGTTAGATTTATTAAACTAATCAATTTTTCGCTATAAATACTAAAATTAATATCAGAATGTCTATAGGAGTGTTTTTTTATATAGAATTATTTTGTATTGGTTTAGTGACCTATTTTTCTCAGGATTGTGGAGGATACTGAAACAGAACATAGTTTTTTAAACCTTTCAATTATTACATAAAATGACATAAGGTTATGCAAATGCATTTATTTTTTGCTCAAGTAAGCCTCGGATATGTTATTCTTGTCTTATTGAAACCTAAAAATAACGAAGTGTGTCCCTTCAGCTTCTCCCGTAGATTACATCCTCCGCTGGTTTGCTGACTTGCTGATTTTTTGTCACGGCGAAGGTGGAGGTTTTTTCAGCTTCACTGCTGTAATCACTCTGATTCTCCATTTGGACCGACTTTTCTCACAGGTCTCATCAAGTCAGAACTGTTACTGACACGTCCTACATTAGAGCTCTGCTATCACATGCTGTAAATTCATATTTCATCCCACTCGAGACCAAAAACTGTAATTAATCTCGGTTGTTTGCCGGAGACTGGTGTAACCACCTTACAAATGTTGTACCCTCCACGATCACGAAAACAAGACCCTTGACACTTGTGTCAACAATGTTCATCTGGAATTTAGATTAATATTTTCGACCCTGTACAGACGAAACATATTATAGCTCATTAGGCTTTCTTGTGTCTGTCCCCTTACAAATGGAAAAAAATATAGAATCTATGCAGTTTCTGGGCAATGAATTATATCAAGTGTAGTCACTACTGAAATCTGAAATGCCTTGCTGTTACATTTCAAATTTAATGTCCCACGCCCACAAAAATGTATACCCCCAATTAATGTAAACATTAGAAAATTAATATGAGGTTTGGAAACTTACTATAAATTAACATACCAAGGGAGAAAGTGGAAAGTGAAAGTAACAAAATAATTTAGTTGGGAAATTTTGAGTAGGAAAAACATATATACAAGATAAATCAATAAAATAATATCTGTTTTATCAATAAAAATATAATACCATAAGCTTTCAATTGTCATTAAATCCCTTGATTTTTTTTAAGTAGATACATATTTTCGTTTCGGAAAACTATATATCACTGATATTCACTTACCATTTCAGTTCACATATTACTTTGATATACCACAGCAACAATACCATTATACATGTAATATTCAAGAGATTTCTTAAATATTTCTATTTTCTACTGATTATCGTTTCTTTATGATGACATAGACTTAACCACATGAGACCTATGAAAGCCAAATTCTTCACTATTTTCTTGAGTAAATTTAATTTAATATCGAAAATAACGTTTAGTTGCTTAGTATTGCTTGATTCTTTTTGTTTTTGAATTATTACGAAGAACGTAATCCCGACTTCCTTATGTCACCGCTGAGAGCCACTGGCTGGCGATGGGAAGAGTGCATTGGACACACTCCTGCCGTCACTTTTGCAATTCCATCAAGGATCGTGGCAACACTTGGCGAAAATACCCGCAACAATCTTGCTTTACAAGCCTCACTCCCTAAAGTACAAGCTCATTCATTGCCTTAAGAGCTTCCTCCATTACCAAGGCGTGAATTATTCACCACTGTCTGCTGGCCCCAGGCTCTTGCATTTTCAGCGAGTAGCCAGAGGAGAATAGGGAAGCATCCTTCCGATGCAACCACTTCCTTATTCAAGAAAATGTTTCTCATCAAGTGGAAGGTAGGCTCATAGGTAACTTATGGGAAGTTAGCGATGGCGAAACTTAACGGGTTGATGAATATGAAGTAGCAAAGAATAATATTAGGTGAATCGATTCAAGCATCCATCAAGAATCATGAGAGGGCCTACTTGAAATTGCAGTGATTCACGTGATCTGAGTTTCTAGTACAAGAGTGATGTACATAAGTAATGCCACCAATATTTTTCTCTTTGTCAATATATTTAAATGCAATGTATACAGATTATAACTACAATATTAATGATTAAATTTTCACTTTCCAATATAGTATCCGTCCTTTTTCACAGTTTTTGCCCACCTTTTAACAATGGCATGTATTTCACTGAGGCGGAGTCACTACAGTAACCGGCCTGCAGTTTCACTTTTCATCAGCCAACGGTGTTTGCTTTTAAGCTTCTTTACAGAGGTCAAATAATGCTGACTACCTCTGTTGCACCACCGTACACATTTCTCAGCCTTTTATGAATGCGAATGGGCGTTTTACTTTCCAAATTTAAGTATTAAATCACAGAACGTTGTCTAATGCGTAAAGTAAGCCATTTTACAAGAGGGTACAGTTCTACCACCAGTTGACTTACGAAGTTGTTACCGCAGTAGATTGGAGAAGAATGTTTGAGGAATTCAAATTCAAAATTTTTCACACAACTAACTTATTTAAGAAGAAAAAAATAGCATTACTTAATTAACCACCCTTGTAAAATATATGTGCCTTAAATTGCATAGAAGACAAAACGGTAAACGTTTCAGCAGCTATAAATAATAAACTTCAATCCTATAAATCTAACATAAGAAGACACCAATCCCGGCTTAAGTATTGACTGAAAATTAAAATGGGACTAAACTACGTCAGATAAAAGTATAGCGACAGTACAGCAGAGCGACAAAGGCACCGAAAAAACTAAACATTTGGGTTATTTTCTGAAATGCCTCAGAAAACTATATGCCTAAGAATAAAGTTGAAATTATTTATTTCTCAAGCCTGGTAGCATATTTCATTATCCAGATCAAATATCATTTCTCATTAAACAGGATTTAAGGTGCTTAGGTCCTGATTTAACAGCCATTCATATACGGTTTCAATGTGGAATAAATCAGCGTTGGTCAGAAAGCAATGGTGGACGACGGGCGCTCACATTTTGGACATATAGTGTACTTAATAAACATTTTGAATGATAAAAAATGATTATGACATCGGGCATAATATATACCATTATATTTATTGTTTTTCTGTTTCACTCATCATCCCCGATATTTAGTACTTTCATAATTATTAATTTTTGAAAATGTGCTTGTATTTTGGTAAGTAAGAAGAACCATTGTAAAAAAGTTTTATAATGAAAATTAAGAAGTTTACTATGATTTCATTCTCGCATTTGATTTAACTAAACAATTGGTAGACATTAATTATTACTACCTGAACCTTTTAATTTTGGGAAAAAATTCTTTTTCTATATTTTTTTGTAATTAAGGGTTATCACGATGTTCCAACACGTTAGCATTGCAACTATTTTAAATACTGAGACATATATTATTAAATTTAGTCATCCTTCATTACTAAAAACTTATTCCGCATGCCCCCCTTTCAAATCCCTTCCTATTATATTAAAGGGGATTTGCCACCATGTGGATTACCCTCATGTAGCCTGTTACCTAAAAAAAATAGTTATAAACTGGAAATTATGCTGTTTTTTATTCAATAGTTAACTTAATACATGTTGCACGGTCAGAGAGACTGAGACAAATCGTAAATTATATTTTATAATCAAAGTTTTCGTACAAAACATAAGATTTATGCAACGTCAAAATAGAAAAATTGTTTTATCATTTTAAAAATGCAACGTGACACAAAAATTACAAATTCTATTTTCCGAAATCTCTTTGTTTTTATCATAATGGCTGATAATGAAGAGCTTACAAATTTATGAATTCATTTTATTTTAATCGGGACAAAACGTATCCACTGACCTTGAATATTTGGCATGTTTGGCAGCATTGGACAAAAATGTATTTTTCGAATATACTCGTGGATATAGACGTTTTTCTCTGCATATATGCATCACCGATCGAGGCGAGAATCTAAATTTGAATTCCATTCGTAGAGAGAGGAATTCTGAAAATACCAGCTTCTCCTTCCATTTATTTAATGCATTCTCCAGACAAATATATTAAAAACTAAGCCCCAGGTTTTACTGGAATCCCCTTAAATTCCAATAACTCTCTTAGTCAGGTATTAAAATTCTTTACCGCCACGTAGTTTTGTTTGCTCTGTATTTATTTTCATTTCATCAGCCAAAAAGTGTGGTTCTTGTCGGTTCAGTTATTCGCTATGGAACGACAGATACATTTGGAATTTTTTACGGGAGTAAAAGAATTTAATATAACGGCGTGGCTTGCTAATGTTGGGAAACCTCAATCTAATTTAAAGGCAATCGTTAATAGATGAGTGCTTTACTCTGATGTTAATTATTCCGGTAGGTGAAATTTATTGGATTGTATAAGAGCTGGTAATTGGTTGTTGCTTCAGTTAAAAATACAGACTAGTAATCAATACAGGTTTCTTTTCACCCGGAACTGACTCAGTGCGAATTTCTTTGAATTAAATAATATTTTTACAAATCCTCATGAGTGAAACGTGTTTACTTGAAATGCTAATTTAAAAAAGCATCATCTCTGTATTCGGATATACTTTGTATCTTTCCTGATAGTTAACTTCTATTGTAACACTTGTATATTTGTAATTCATAAATCCAAGGTATTTTAATTTATTTTCCTAGCCTTACATTTTTCACAGACGCACGTATTGAAGAATTAACTAAATTATAAATACAGTTCAGTAAATTATTAAAAATATTCATATTATTTTCAATTAAATTCATTATAGTTCTATCCACATCCCTTTCATATGCTTCATAATTATTATGACATCATTAACTTAAACACTTTAAGAATACACACCTTATGCGTATTTTAATGCTTGGTTTTATGAGATATACGCGTTATACAATTTCTTTGCGAATTTATTATGTTCAGTTAATATCTGAAACGTTTAACCTATCGGTAAAATTTATCAATCAATTTCTAAATTACATGATAAAACGTGATTATAAAATATCGTTTCTATTTCATACGTGAAAATTGAGAAACGTATTATAAATAATCTTTGTTATAAATTAGATACATTAGTCAACAGACTTTATGGTTAAAAATTATTTCCGAAGTATAACCAGTATATATCTACAGTCTCGTAATTTTCTAAAATTAAAAATTTGCACTTATCAAAGAGAGGTGACTAAATTATTTTCGTTATCTGTACAAGCATTACATAGCTGTTATTGCAGAGATATATTTTTAGTTTCCATACAAGGAATTAATTATGGAGCCAACGGAAACGCATTTGGTATAAGTAAAGTAGCTGTGTTTGTTAAATTCTCTTCATAATTCTATTTAAAGAATATTTTCTCGTCTTCGGGTTGTAAATTCAATATAAGTAGTACTTTGAGGCATATTACAAACAATTATATGTAATCTATAATTTAGTAATTATTGCGAGTGTTGAAAGTCTTACAAATTCCAATCCCTTTATACTTACTTCTGCAGTCCCAATGAATTCTGCCGGCTTTCGCGTTGGATAATTGAAAATCAATAGACGACGAACGATGTAAGGTACACGAGAAATCTATCTCGTTATTTGGGAAACAGGGACAACGGTGATAGAAGCTGGTGGCGTAATAGAAGCAGGAGCGTGTTCATTTACCAAAGCATTTAATACCCGGCTCTCGAGATTTAATTTCCCATTAAAGCGTGTCGTGGACAGCGGCACTTGAGAGCTTTCGCTTTCCGCGGGGACCTGCCATGGCTATATCTATAGCTATAGGCCTGTACCAAACGTTTTTTACGCCCTTCACGTCAAATTCAAGTGGTGGCAATTCCGGGTACGGTATCTCATAGCGGGGAAAGGCTATATCGTTTCCAATATAATTATCCTGTACGCTCACAAGAGCAAATCTTATCTAAATTAACATCATTTTATACCCGTTAAAATTAATTCAAAACTCATTATAAACGAAAATTAATTAGTGAATAACAGACAAAAATAATAATCTGAGTTCGTCACTTGGTTATCTGCGGTTTGTCGTTATCACGGCTCTTGCGTTTATTGAATCACATGACGAAAGCAACAAGGATACCAGACTCTTTGTATCGTATTTATTATAACTTATTTTTGTCTGTTATTTGGCTACAATTAAGTATACTTTTAACACAGACCTTCTACATTTCAATTTCAGTAAATGAATGTTAACATAATAAATACAAGTGAATACCGTTCCCTAATTGTAATACTTATTTCATAAACACCATGAATTACCAAAATAAAATAACGTCGCCTATACAACATGTAAATTTTAAACTCTTAAATAACATATCGTCATATACACGTGATATAACGCATCAAAACGTATCAGGTGATAACCTGAAATCTCTTCCGCAGTTGGCAAACTTTTTTTTGGGACTGATAAGCTACATGAGGGTAATACACGTGGTGGAAACTCCCCTTTAATGGCACAGGAAGTGATTCGAATGGGGGATGAGGAACGGTAGAGCAATGTAGCTTACTGTCAACTACGGCCGCCTGGTTGCAGTTTAAGGATCCTATCCGACATTCGCATAAAAGTGATGCAGGACAAACCCTAGAAAACCTGCATCGTAGTTTTATCGAAGACGCGAGTGAGAGAAAAAAGTGTTACAAATAAGTAAAAAAATTTATATTAATTCGAATAATAACTATTAATTAACGGTAAACTGTTTTGGGATTCATAAAATCGGTCAATTATTCCACACAATCAACAGGAAATAAGCCTACCTTATGTGAGTACAGAAAAAAATAAATACGAGGAGAAAATCTTATCACCGGTTTCGTTTATTATTAAGAAAGTCTAATTAATGAGTTAACTTAATATTTTTATTTTGATGATATATTGAGCACTAACATTGTTCGAGACAAAACTTGAAAGTTGATTCAGCAAAAAAAAATATCTAATATAATTTGAACAAAGGTAAAGACAAAGAAGTGCGAAAGTTGTGATTAACAGAAGAGAAGAAAAATTCATCTCTAACAGTAAAACAAAAAAAAAATGTCCATGGTGTTACAACTTAAACATAAATCCACATTTGGAAATCTAAAATAAAATTAAATATTATCTTTGAAGAGTTGTCTATTAATTATTTTATACTAATAAACTTAATATTAATTGAAAATTAATTTGATAAATTAAATAACAACCTTTATAATATTGAATTAAAATATTTTATTCAACCCGACAACGTTTGATCAGGCTGTTAGTATAACAATATATTGTTCCATTTTAAGTAGTATATTGTTTTACATCTTTATTATTCCTTACAACACTTAAGATAGAATAATATTTTTGTTTTCAAAATTATATAATATTTTTGAAGAAAAATAAATGTTATACTAATTTCTGATTTGAAATATCATATTTTATTTTTTACATCATATTTGACATCAAATTCGGTTCCTTATGGATATAACAGAAACAACAATAACGTCATTGTGTTGAATAAAATATTTTAAATGTATGTTATTATGGTAAAATTATATTTCATGTATCATTTATAATTTTTTTACATGTTAACTTCAACAATATCATAAATAACTTTTTGTGTTCTATATACATATATATAAACTTATGACTCCTTCTCATTAATGTATTACTTGATGAGGTCTAAAAATGAGGACAAAAGTTGGTATTTATTTTTGTATCCTTAATTTCATTACAGATGTAAATCTTTAATTTAATGTTAAATATCCAATTTTTCTAACTTTACTGGCTACTTTATTCATTTTGATTGCACGTAATGTCAAATAAATATCCATTGTACTATCATCACTTTTTGACGACACGACGATTGACCTGGGTTAGATTTATAATGTTTTTGCGTGTCACTTTTATACAAAACATTATGTATTTTGTGATAAAATACGCTTTAGTTACTTGGTTATGATATTGTATAGCACGGATGATTCCCCGAGAGTGAACTGAGGCTACGACCCCGCCTATTATTTATCACCATTAATTGCAAGTTCGACTGACAACCGAATGAGGAAATTCCCCAGACCCTCGCTTTCGAAGAAAAGGGCTGGACCATTTAGAGTAAAGGAATGCGAAAATTGAAGTAGCGTCTCGTAGCCTCCAATCCATTACAGGACCGGCCGAACGGGGACGAGGACTCTTCTCATTAAATGGAAGACTATTGGAGTGGAGAGGCGTTCCTTGCAAGCAGATGGCCGGACCCGTCGCGATTTTTACATTATCGCCCGGCGACAGACCGCTTGCTCGTTTCCAATTCTCGGGCCATGATGAAGCCATATTGGATTTGCCGCACGCGGAGGTTGGGCGTGGGGGTGGGAGAATGTCTAAATAGACAGAAAATTGCAACCAGGAGATTTGCGGTTGGCAAGGGATTATGTGGCGCCGCGACTATAACAAATTTCGACCCATAAACGATATAGAAGTTGATATTAATATACCAATTTTAAACGTAGTATCTGTCCGTTATTAATAAAAAATCATGTATTCAACAATTCATGTAACAACTTATACAAATAACAACAACATATTACACTTAAGTATATGATTGTTGTTCCTAAGGACAATGTGTAGTCCAGCTACTCCGCATCAGTAATTAAAACTTTGGTAAGGTATTATAATTGGTATGATAAGGCACCTCGTTCAATCTTTTAATATTTTGCAATGAACACAAATTCCAATTGTGTAGGTATCATCTGAGATCGACAAGGTTATTATCGCTGACGAAAATGATATCTCTGGCGAAAGGCATTGTTAATTAATAATATTGGATAACTTAACAACTGGAATTATTTTTGTTGAGGAATTGTTCGCTAGACGGTGTACGCGATACATTGAATGTTAATACGTTTTTCTTTATAACTAATAATAATTTATGCAATAGGGATTGAGTTCTGTGGTTTTATTTTGCGCTTGGAAAATCTGGACACACAAATCTTTGTACATTTGCTACACTTACAAGTGCGAGAACACTATTCCCTCAGACAAAATAATTCTACAGGTTAGTAGAGCCACGTCGCAGGGCTACAGTGCAGATCATCAGGGACGACACTGATTTCCCATGGATCTTCGAAGGTAACTAAGACTCAAATTGTTCAGTTTTAGCAAACAGTGTGTGAAAAACTAAACTGATTATTAATTATTAAAAACGCATTAACAATTTAAAACATTATGATAATCCTTACCATACATTATTCAGAAAGAATGCCAGTATTAAACACTGTTTAAACATTTATTTTTGTGAGCACGATATTGTCAATTGGCGCCCAACGTGGGGCTCCACTTGAAAATATCTTCATACTTTTATATTTTTTTGAAGATATTTTCACTGTATACTCATTTTATACATAGTTTTACCAACTTATTCTTTTCTTTGTTTGTCTATGACAGGTTATGAATCGTTATTTTTTATTATTAGATTTGACGCCTATAATTTCTAATATATCTTGAACTGGTTTCTTTGAAGACTTTTAACTATGTTATCATAAATATCAAGTAGGAGAAATAATTAAAAAATGTATTTCAGTTCAAATTTGACATTTTACTATATTGTGTGCGTGCGGACTTCTCGAATAATATAATAATCTCACTAATTTAACAGTTACAGTAGTTTTGTGACCTACAACCGATCATTTTTAGATGACTAACTGGATAATAGTTTCACGGAATTAATTTTCTGTAGATGTATGCTTCGTAATCTTAGCCGTTACCTTTTCCATTATTAATTTATTAATATATGTTTTAAATTTTCTGAATACTTCTTACAATGTAATATTCTATTAACTTAATATCATCGTACATTGAAACATTTTTGTGATAACTACATACGATTATTCGCTCTGTAAGGTTTTACGACATAATGCAGCACTCGTTAAACACGGTCTCTTATTTTCTATTAAATTATTTACGTATGATCGCTGTGACGCAATAATGGAGTAAAATAATAAATTTAACTTTTGTTATTGAACAATTATACATGAGCGAATCTATTAAAATATGATTTTTATTTACGGAAAGTATTTGTGTAAACAACCACGTTCGTGTGAAACATAACGTAAAACATTGGTACATTGATCTGTGATTCCGTCTAGCAAATATTTCGTCCCTCCTGTCACCATATATCCACAAAAACAAACCAACGAGGCGTATCAGTTGTTTTACTACCGGCTGTGACTATAGCTTCACATGGACGAAAAAAATATCTTGTTACATGTTACATTTTGCAGACATTGTGCATGTTACGCTCTATATTATAACTCCAAGTTAAGGTCAGAAATAAATCAGAATTTCCCGGGATCAACGGATATTCTCCTCGAATATCACTTTCAGAAAAATATACTATATTAAATTATAATTTTGTAAACTGAACAGCAAAATATTGTTACAAAATTTAACTGATCAATTTTCATTAAAAATTAAGTTGTTTTTTGGACTGTGGGCTAGATAGATAGACTTATTCACCATTAGCCCTCTAATGAGGAAACAGGACTCGTCACAAATGTACAGTAGATAAATTACATATAAACAGAATTAATATTAATAGGTTACACACACATACACAAAAAAATTCATATATTTTCACATTTGTCTAGTCACCACAAACATACACACAATCTTTAAGAAATAGGCAGACGACACTTATCACTTCCTGGTAATCATGTCGCAAGGAACGGAGGGATGTCGTCATGGATATTTACTAAAACAGAAAGCAGAGGCAGGAAAACAGAGCCAAAAGGGGAAAACTGGACAAACTTATTACATATTTATAGTATAATCGGCATTTTGTAGGCAAGACCGTTCAACGAATGTGAGACTGATTCAAAAATTCGTGTACGGAGTAATAAGTTCCATTTACAAAAAAAGTTTTACACTCCTTGACGAATGAGTTGTAGTTGTTGAGGTTCTTTATATGTTCAGGAAGACTTTTAAATAGTGCGATACCGGAATAATGAACGCTAGACTCGTAGAGACTGAGGCTACGTTTAGTACCAGCTTTGGCCAAAGAATCGCTCCCTTACTCAAAGCATTTTCGTAGATATCCATAGACAGACGAATACTCTCCATATAGGCAACTCCAAAATCGTCAGATTTGTAGTGTCGCAGACATCACAAAATTTCCATGTTTGCTCCTGATAAACGAATACTACTAGGGCCGCAGGTTAAAATTTTGCATTTATATTGCCTCACGAATTTTCTGAGATCAGCAAAAAAATGTTGCTTGGTAAGTAGCCGTGCTTCCATTCCATCATCGCATTTACGCTCCTTTATTTTAGGTCTCTAACGGACTGGCCGGTTTCTCCTATATACGATCAGCCACAATCGCTTTGCATGTTTCTTTTACCAGTAACATCCCCGTTTGTCCATTAATTCTAACTGGTATTTTGGATGTGCTTTGCAACCAACGCTTAATTCGTGTATCAGTAGAAAGGATGAAATACCTGCCACAGAGCGACACATAGTTGCCTATATGAGCGAAACGATAGAGAGGCTTAAAATTTCTTGCATTTACCGTGCGAAACTTTGCAAACGTGCTGATACAAGCGTGACCAAATGGTCCAAAAATTTATTACAAATTTTAATGCTTTAGAATAATAATACAAAATTACAAAACTTTATTAATTCACTTTGTGAGTACGTTGATTAACTAAATAAAACAAAAATTTTATAAGAATTTCAAGAGTATATTAGTGGGTTTCTTAAAATTGTCTTAGCTTATGTTTCACTGTGAAAAAGATTTCTCAGTTTAGTAACAGTACAAGGAACGTTTTATGAAAGGACTGAAATATTGCGTTTACGAGTTTGGCCAGCAGCAGAAAAGAGTACTGTTGATACTTCTGCATGCAGAGTGGCTCGTAAGCCACTCAATAGTGAAAGCCGATTTTACAGCTATATGGCGTGGCCTTCTCGAGGAGTAAAAAGAAAAAAAATTATTCCAGGGATTCCATCCGTTTCTCCCCTCACCCCTTCCCGGCACGTAGCTATTCGTTCCCTCAGGACCAGCAGCCGATAACATGGGATGTCTTTATTCCTCGCCAAATGTTCGTTTTATATTGCATAATACCAGTTTGAGCTTCCGAATGTGCCCGTTGAAAACCCGTATTTCTGCCAATAGACTCACGCCGAATAAATTTGTGACGCAATAACACCCTGTGAACCTTTATACTTCTTCCCGTGGAGTAAATGTCGAGATCAACAATGCGAGGAAACGGGATGAAAGGTTCAGAAGCTCGTGAAATTGGGATGAATTCAGTTATCTTAAGATGACCGCTTCAACATCCAACATAAAAAGGAAGTGAAGTTCATTAAACTTCTACTGCGTACAAAGATATTGTAGTACTAAAACTGCACGGTGTATAAAAAGGATTTTACAACCTAACAAGCTTCTAGAGGATTACGGAGCAAATAACAGAAATTGTTAAGGTGTCATTTTATAAGAAAACACATAGTTTCCACTAAGCATTTATTATGGGTCGATGTGACTTCGTTCATCATACGTCATAATAAATGTATATAAGCTTGAAAAGTCCTTTTTGACACACCGTGTACTGTAGGGCGGTCATATTGTACAATTTTTTCTATTCTAGGAATTGTATCTAAAGAAAAAATCATTTCTGACCTCCAGTGGTGAATAAGTCTGTCTCGCATTACAGAAGTCCAGGGTTCGAATCCCGACGAGGGCATGGATGTTTGTGTGCGGTAGACAAATTCTCGTCAAATCATTCCCCCGGTAAGGAAAAATTAGTTCCCATAATTAGTCGCTAATAACCTGAGCTGTTGATGTGACTTTAAATGAATCAGTTTAAAAAAAATCATTGGACATTCTCTAACACGAAATTTTATTATCTTGCCACAATTAATAATGCTATTGTTGACTATTTAAATTATAGATAATTTGGTTTCTTGTGTAATATACATATTTTATTTTATGTATCGATAGTAAGAAATGCTATTCCTGCTGAGTTATTTACTGCTTTATCGTAATCAGCATATTTTAAACATTGCAAATACAAAATACAGAAGAATGTTGCCAATGGAAGCTCAGCACTTTAAAGGAACGGAAAATAAAATAAATGAACAGGATGGAAAAATTTTGACCGGACGGTGAATCGAACCCAGGACCTACCTGCACCTGGTAAGCGGTGCTCATTCATCTGAGCTTCTCGGGCCAACTCGCCGACATGTGCGAGTTATTTATTTATTTTTTTGGCTGTAGACAGGCTATGTATAGGGTAATCCACGTTGGGCAACTCCCCTTTAATAGCATATGAAGGGATTTGAAAGGGGGGATGCGAAAGGGTAGAAGAAGGTAGCCAAGGGTTACTAGGGCCCCCGGGCTATATTGTAAGGATCCTACCCGGCATTCGCTTAAAGAAATGCAGGGAAAACCCTAGAAAAACCTGCATCAGGTAGGTCAGGAATTTGGTACTTGTTCCACGCCCTTCGGATAGCGGGAGAGGAGTTTGCTGTGGGGACGCAGCATTCCCTTCTCCCTGCTTCGACCAGTTTAGGAGGCAGCTGGCCGCCTCATTAGTGTGCGAGTTATCCCAATCCATCGTATGTAACTGAAAAGACACATCAACAATTTACTAAATCACATTATTCACGGCCTGGTTTTAAAACTTCAATGAAGAATGAATATTGTGAATAAATGTATCATAGATACAATGATTTTAAAGAAGAACAGAAGATTCTTTTCAATCGAGAGGCTATAAAATTGAATCGAAGGATCTCAGATTGACCGGGAATCTAAACAAGGAGTCGTCGTTTTTCCATCCTGATACTTTAACAATCTTTCCTAGACACCACTGAAATTTATAAGTAAGACAGTTTAAACGGACAATAAATCAATTGAAGAAAGGTTTATGAAATTTAAAGTACAAATTATTTTTTTATAATTATCTGCCTACAATTATACCACTATAATTACACAATTATTGTTCCCGCATTATTAATATAATTATACATGATTGTCTATGATACCATTTAATTACAGGTCAACAATATTTCTGGTTTTAATATGGTACAAATTTCACTTATTAACCAAATTATAATATCTTGAAATATTTTTTTACGTTGAATGAAATGTAAGTGGCTAGTGAAATTATAAGTACGTTGAGTGAGAAATAGAAAGAAGGATTTATGCTGTTTGTTCCCTAGTTTCACGCCTTCCGTTTACTCCTTCTAGTTGTGGACGAGATTATGTACACTACAAATTTAATAACCATATAAATCTTTATACATTTGAAGATATATTACAGATTTTTATATAGGTAATATTCGCGATTACTTTCCACGATGCCTTTTTTTTTATTTCTAACAACACTAAAGACTACAGAAAAACGAACCTCATAATTTCATAGTTTCACAACGTCAAACATTATCATAATTTCTACGTTTCGAAAAATCTCTTTCTAACCCCAACCGTATATATATATATTGTAAT
Source organism: Zhengitettix transpicula (assembly GCA_037074705.1). Lineage (NCBI taxonomy): Eukaryota > Metazoa > Arthropoda > Insecta > Orthoptera > Tetrigidae > Zhengitettix > Zhengitettix transpicula. The sequence goes on from CM073590.1 coordinate 199,814,374, forward strand.
AACCAGTATAGTAGGACAGGAATTCTGTTCTTATTTTTATCAGATTTGTTTACCAACTCAGACTGGGGATCCTTGAGTGATTTGTACATATAAAAGATAATGATAAAATGATGGATAAGTGGCTCTCAGAGAAGGGGAGAACTATAATTGGGCATTTTTGCTGCTCTTAGGGCTAAATGGTTGTGACCGACGGAACCCTGAAAGGCATGACAACAGATGGACGAGGAAATTATATTAAAAGGAGATGCTTATTTTAATTGATTGAGTGGCTCTCGGAGCGGGAGAAAGCCAACAGATGGTGTTGTTTCACATAATTACATGACACGCATACAAATTTCAGCCACCCTAAAAGGAAAGAAACAATTTTCTGCGAAACCTTACTGTCTTGTTAATAGTATATTCTGTATTCTTATGAGAAAAAATTCAGAATTTTAAGAAATGGTTACTTTTCCATTTTATTGCAATAAAAATGTTATAATAAATCTACTCAGATATATAGCTGAAGGTAAAACGACTAAGTATCCTACACATAACGCCACAACAAACGGATTTTGTTTCAGTTCAGAACGAGTTTGAGGAAGTCCGCAAGGCATTTGTCAACAAGAGCATCCAGCCATCACAAAAGCGTATAATCATTACACTAAAAAGAGATTAAACAGGCTACGCGCAATTTATCATGAAATAATGATTGAAGAAAGAGATCTAGCGATATATTTGAAAAAAATTGTTTATGTTGAACATTAAAAAAATACATTTATTAAAATTGTATATAAAATATACAAAAATAAATTATTGCCAATAATTGTCGGAATAAATTTATCTATGAAATTATTTAGTAATCACTTTAAAAAGTATTTTATCATATTTTTTTAAAGAAAGTTTCATTCCTTTATTATGGTGCTCTTCAGGTGTTAAATATTCGTATAATTATATTGGACTTCTTTAAATATACATGGCTGAAAATGGGGGTTGTTGAAGTCACTTTCCAAATTGTCACGTAATGATGAACTCAACGACTGGAATTTCGTTACTTTAAAATTAAATAAAAAGAGCCATATAGGATTAATATAATTTTAACACAATTACATAGGTATATATATTTAAAGTAATTGTTAAATACTGGCCTTAAATCATTTTTCCATATAATAATTTTTGCTATTCTGACAGATTTCTGTTCATAAATCACATAGGTGAAGTTCGGTAAAATTTATAACGTACCTCAACATAAAGAAGCACGGAAAGGAAATCCTTCACGGTGTTCCCGAATACTAACCGATGTAGCCGTTTTCATCATTTACACCGAACTAACTGTAATGACATCCAGTGTAACTGGAATATTTTTATATAACAGTATACCTAGAATTAAAACTAGTCTTTAAAGATAAGCCTTTAATTTTCTTCTTTCAAAGTTTAAACATGATACTTATCCAATATTGTCTTCTAGATTTTTACTATTGTTTGTACACTTTACTCACGCTAGATGCTTTGCTTTGATACATTTACACAAAATCACCTGGATTTCTTTTTTTCTACCTTGTGACAGGGTGTTGATTATCCAGAAGTTGACTGGCCACTGGGTTACCGTGAAGTATAATGATGTAATTCAGTAAATATAATTTGATAATCATTAAAGTTATAATACAATTAATATTTTCGTGTAGTGTTGTGTCAATATCCTCAGAATACACGAAATCTGATTATAAATAGTAACGTTCGGAGGGAAGATCACGGCCAGAAAAATAGACAGGGAAGATTTATGCAGTTTTGTCATTTAAGACCCCAGCAGGTGACTAGAGTCATTTCCGCTATTGGTAATGAATTTAATTAAGGCTCGATATTGGTTGTATATGGCTACGAACGTTGCCATTCTAAGGTCAGGAAGTCGTTTGCTCGCTTTGCCAGTCCCATATTTGGCAAAGAAGTAGACTTCCTTACCTAACTAATTTCCTGACTGTAACTATATATACACTATACTACTATTATGTTCGTTATACTTTAATTTTATGAAAACAGACAACTTTCAAGAATTATGTACTGTAGTAATTGGTAATTAAGACATTGTTCTAATTGGAAAGTTGGATTGTAGAGGACCCATTATTAGTGGATATAGAGCGGACGCCGCAACAAGGCGGCAAGGCAAAGGAAGTATTGTTGTCGATCGGCTGAGAATTTTACGCGCTCAAAAATTTACGAGACGAGGAGTTCAGTCGGGCATAGAACAGCGAGGTGTAAAGACCAGAAAATTCATGTTATAAAAAGTTTTGCAGTCGGGAAGGAGAGAGTGAAACTAATGTTGTAATCGGTGGCCGAGCATAAATTCAACCTGCTGGCCATAGACAAACCAATGAAGTACATTTCCAACTAAAGTCACGAGATCTGAAAATCAAGGTTGCAGCAAAGCATTGAGAATCTACCAATTTGTGTTAGACCAACTAACAAAACTTCGCCAATTAGAATTTGTTGACATTTAGAGTCTGTGAGTACTAGAATCAGTGATATCCCCAAACTTTGTGCACGAAAAACCTAAAATGAGACCTGGGCGGCCGTAAGTAGAAAAACTTTAAAATCATATTGTAAACCGTTTTTAAAAGATTAAAGTCAGATCGTTCTTTAATTTTAATTATTTAATTATCGATAAAATGAGATCGTAAATTCCTGATGAAATTTAAAACTGTTTAAATTCAATCTGTAGTATTATTTTTTCCACAACAAATTTCGTCTATGTTTCAGACGCATTAACTTCCATAAAAGGTAAATGTAATTTTGATTGTATAAATTCACCCATTTATCAAACCCAGTTTAAGACCCTGAGATCCCAAATATTATTGTGTATTTAAAATTGTTAATAAATTTGTTTAATTGTTTTCCCTTAATAATCTTTTTATTATAAAGCACCCACTTTATTGGTAATTATTACAATACTTTTGAGCTATTAAGCGTGAATAAGTTTCGTTCATATGTGGCCTTAAATGGCGTTCCAAGCATCGTGCATATAAATTGTGCTTTATACGTTAGCGGTCTTCTCTAATGAAACGAATGTGAGGTCCCTGCACGCTTCTTAGTTTATATAGCACTCCTGACAAGCTGCAGAAAAGCTGAGGAGAAGTTTCCCGAGAGGGAAAGTGCAACCCCTTCTGCAGAACATTAGAGCTATCTCCAACGCCTTCTCCTCCAGCACGCGAAATATGAGCCACATTGCGTGGCATTGTTAGGTGTCGAGAGGGGGTTCCCCATATCAATCCTTGTCTCCTCCTACCTGTGTTGCACAAAGCGTCGCCTCGACCCAAAAAGTAACAAGAAAACTCTTCGCTCGTGGGTCAGAATCGCGGAGACATACATTCAACAAATGTGTGTTTCAGAACAGTAAAACTTTCCAACTCACAAGGAATATCGATAGTATAATTATACTTAATGTGGTGAAATTCAAGGCTACTGAAATTATTTCTTTCCTCTCTCAAAACCTACTACAATTAATATTTATGTGTTAACGCTTTTCCCGGTACGCTTCCATTTCTCAACTCAGGCTATCACAACTGTCCACACTGATATACTTTTCACTGTGCATTACATTACTGACATATTTCTTTGTCAACTTGTTCTAAATTTCACAACTCTAAGTCGTACAAATATTGTGTTCCAGCGTAATTCCCATCATCTTAACAATTTTTTTTCAGGACAACATATATTTTTCCTACATTATCTCCTCCGCCGTTAAACAATACAAACCACATCTGTTTTATGTAAATGTGGTCACTGTCGTAAAAGTCTCATTATCCTAAGCGAAAACATTACTTTTGAAAATAAAAAATTTAAAACTTCCCATTGAAAATAATGCATAAGGAAGATAGCCAATTCAGACACAAAGGGCAATATAAATACCACACAACGTTTCTGGGATCCTTGTACCTTTAATACTCCATTAATATCCTTTCATACTTGATTAAAAACCACGAGGACCCATTTGACACCTACAGCAAACATTGTGTTTTTTAAAAAATCTCTTGCTCTAATTGTAATTCCTGCTACTTAGGGCAAACAAAACGTTCCCTTAATACACGTATCAAGGAAAATATAACTAATATCAAACTTTCCCTTGTTAAACAATCTGTAGTATCTAAACATACCATCAATTCTAAACATACATTTGAATGGCAAAATGCTAAGATTTTAGACATTGACATCTGGTACAATTCCAGACTCATTTCAGAGATTCTTCACATTAAATCAAACATCACTGCTATTAATTTACAAACAGACACTATATAATTGCTATGATCCCTTATTATTACGCTAAACCTTCTGTTTTCCCATTGTCGTTGCCCCCTTATTGTTACGCGAACCTTTCGGCTCTCCCATTGTCGTTGCGTTTTCGTCGCTTTTGAGTTTTGACAACTGACAAATGCAGTTGTGTTTCTCTAGGCTCTTCTTAGCACCTGACGAAAGGAACAAGGATTCCAGAAACGTTGTGTGGTATTTATATACCCTTTGTATCTGAATTGGCTAAATTTCTTATTCAACATTACTTTTGTATAACATTGCTTCCGTATAACAATAATATTAACAATTTTTTTTTCGCGAAACCTTATAAAATATGCAGACTCTGCTTACCGTTTAAAGGGATAACGTTATTATGTTTGTTGAAAAATTTTCAACTTATAAACTTATTTCTTGAATAACGGTGAACGGATTATATTTTAAGTAACAGTTCTCGAGTTACTTCACGGGCCGTCATTACATGAATACGCAATCGATCCGGTGGCGGAGATACCCGTCGAAAATTTTTCCTACAACTGCCCTGGTTGTAACGTGAAGAGTGTAACCTTCATTCGTGTGAATTTCGTCAGTACCAATTCTTTATATAATAAAATCTAAATATTTATATTTAAAGTTCTTGAAAATTTATAGACTGTTCTACATTTATTTATAATTAGGATAAAAAATCTAGAAAACAGGTACTCAATCTATTAAGGCACATTGTTTCAGTTTCCCTATTTACAAAAATTTTAGGTTTGGTCTATTAAACAAAGTAATATTTTAAATACATGTTTTTTTTTAGCTGATTTGGCAAAAGTTCACGAGTGATCGATTTATTTACTATAATTTTGTAAAATTGGCCGTGTTACATTATATATATATATATATATATATATATATATATATATAATACTGCCGTGAGCATTTGAAAGTTATTTAAGCATAAGGTGCTTCGTTATACTGAGCAGCAGTGGTTGGCTAATTGAGTTCAATTTACCTCGACGGCGGTTTTCCAGTATTTTGTGATGCAAGTGTACTGCAGCCTCATCATTTATACCGCTGTTCAGGAAGACAAAATTATATAGAATTAAACTAGCATACTGCCTCGTTTTACCATTAATTCAGACATATTTTCACGTTATTTAGTAAGTTAGTGTTCACTTTTTTTCTATGTCATAACTCGGTTCTAAAGTTCATCTCTCACAATTTTTTCAACGTTAAGGTGCTTTAGATTCGTTGAAATTGTTATAAACTCAGGTCGATGGCGAATAATTATCTGCTTAAGTAAGTCCATGGACCGTATCTATCAGCAACTTGAAAATAAATAATAATAATAATAACACGGATAGTAGAAAAATTATTTCAATTATCAATAAAGAATCATGTACAGTCAAACTTAATGAATCTAGAAGAGATATTACGTGAGTCAGAGAGTTAGTATGTGATTCAGAAAATTATTTTCTCGTATCACATTACTGGACTTGGAAAATAATCTTCACATTAATATAACTCAATATTTTTCAAATAAATAAAATTTCATAAAAGACCTCTGATAGCATTTATAACAAATGTTTATAAATTTAGGCAGGTTATTCTCTTGAGTTTTTTGTTGTTCATAAAATAGAAATGATGTTTCTAAGATTTCACCGAATATTCTTATTTTCTGAAACATTACACTATGTCTCTTCAACAGCTTGTCTGAATAACTTTATTGTGCTTTTCAGAAAAAAAACTAATATATTTATAGATCCTTAATTTATCTTCGCGTTTCAAGTATTCTTTTAGTAAAATAATTTCATGTTATTATTTAGTTTGAAATATGGATTGTAATAAATTAAGAATTTTTTTTTATTATTCAACTAAACTGCGCAAAATTAGTTTTAACTCTAAATTTACAATTTTTTAAATTGATGCAGATATATTTAGACACCGTAGTCACAAACATTTCTCCACTTGCTGGTACTTGATTTGCACATAAATCGGTTGTACTAATACAATAACCTTCATCACATTGCATCGCAATTGTTGCTTTATTCAGGGAGTTATGTGTTGCGTGTGCTCTGGTTGAGGAAACTGTGTATTGATAGGGTAATGAGTTGTAAATGGAGCTCCGCATTTCTAACTCGAATAGATAAGCTAAAATAGAAGTCATGATGAATTTCTCTACTTAATAGTAATTAAATTTCAGAACGAATATTACGTCATAAAGTTAAAGATAATTAAATAAACCAATGATATAATTTGAGCAGTCTCCATTTCTAAAAAATATATAAATTAATTAAACGCTCATTATTACTGATTGCAATATCAGTAGCGGCCGAAAGCTGAAATCCCTTCGTAATGATGCTCATTATGAACTGGGGAAAAAGTTGCTTCAAAGGATTTCGATAAAATTATTTATCTTATCAACAAACAAATACAATTTCCATGTTTTAAAGGAGCAAATTAGAATGTAGTATATCAATCTTAACGCCTATGTAGATACATTTGAATATAAAACAACCATTAAAATATATTTTATAAATATTTTATGTAATTAATTAAATTACGTCATATTTGTGTCGTAATTAATTAAGAAAATAAAATACTTTTTAAATGTCTGTCATGTGTTGCTTTATCATATAACTGACTATTTTATAATTAATTTTATGAAACGTAAAATTCTGAATGCAATATGTATTGTCTACTTGAGCAATTAAATCTTGTAAGGAATCAATTGGATAAGAATTAATGTTAATAATCCATTGTGATGAATCAATTAAATTAAATAATGACTATGAGTTTATTTTCAATGAAAAAAAAATTAATATCTAACCGAAATACATTAGTTCTTTTTTTAGATGTTATTGTTTAATTTGTGTCGCTTATTAGTCAACAGTAGAGGTTTCATGTTATTCTGTAGATTGGTATTCTTCTAACAATTATGCCATTCTTCTACCACGTATGCAGTAATTGGCAGGAAAATTAATTCATTTCCTTAATATTGTGAAGAAAAACTCTGTATTTTTTTTATATCCGAACTTAAAAAAGGATTACTTAATCACATTCGAAATGACAGAAATTTTTTTAAAACCCAATAATAGTATAATAAATAATATAAAATTGCCAAGGACTCAGTTGATAAGTAATTGCTTGTTAATAGGAATATTGACAAAAAAATTAATGAACTACGTTTCTTCCACAACCCATGGACGTCATCAAGACGTCACTAGTGCATTTATTTGACTAAAATATAATTATAAATTAATGAAAACAGCTAATTTTTTCAGAAATAATTTAATAAGATAAAAACGTATAAATCAACAGTGCGTTTTGGCCTAAATCTAGGACTTCATAAGGTGTTCATTGGATTTGATGTGTTATAAATAATTTACAATGTCCATTGTAACCGTTAAAACTTTCATTGCAGATGGAGCCTGAATTGGAAATTCTGCAGGAAATTTATTTATAGAAAAGTCAAGCAGATATTAATAGAATAATTTGGAAATGTATTAAAATTATTTATATCACTCCAACTCTGATGATGTAATACATTGAGGACGATACGTTGTATTAATTATAATTTTTTATGACTATATTATTTCTGACAAATTTGGTTCTTTTCTTTCGTTTATAAAGACTAGTACATTTAATATGTATGAATTTAATATTTTATGTGGGCAGTTACATGGTGGCAGTTATAGTGATGAAAAAGACTTATTAACAAATCAATTGAAGACATACCAAGAAATAAATCCTAAAATTGTGACTTCCTGGATTTATTAACTTGTGTATAATTTTATATTAATAGCTAACTTAATATTTCACACACAGTATGCTTTTATATTAAATACTGTTCTATTCCGAGGGAAATTATCTTCCATATTTTCTGACAGATTAAGGCAGTCAGACTCTTATGCGACTTAAATGACTATGAGGTTATTTTATAACATATACTTGCATTGTCCATTACCAAAGGTTTTGTTTTGGTAATTTTCAATAATTTATAGAATACTAGCGGAGAGTCCGTCGTTGCCCATGATTTATTTAAATTAACTCGAAGAAGCAATTGTTTCGACACTAACCTCTTGGTAAACATTTTATTTAACCACCTTCAAAAGCGTCAGTATTTTGAACATTTAACCTTTCATCACCTAACTCCAAATAAACCACGACGTTGAATGACATTATTCGAAAAATGTCCTACTACATAAAATTACGACGAATCAAAGCAATCAAATCTACTCGCTAACTTAATAAAGGCTAAAACTACTCACGGTACCTAAAATAAGTAAACAAATGCCAATATTAACTAAACAGAGACCAAAATTTTGCTTGTACCCTAAGAAAATAAAAGATACTGCCGGTAACATTTCTCAACGGTGGCCACCTCTACGAAGAGGAACATAAAATTTCATCAATTATCAAGATTAATGCGAAATTTAAACTCAGAGACTCCAATAACTTCGGAATCAACACTAATATAAGTCTATTTTGCATTATTTCTTCAACCACCACCCGTAACGTAGTAGGGCTTCCCTTCCTTGCCTTATAAAGTTGAAATTAGACACTCAAAAATCCTATAATGACATCAAATTAATCGAACACGAAAACGTTTTATTCGACGGTAATAATGGACATTTAAGAATGATTTTAAATTCCATCCCCTCCACCCCATCCCTAGAGGCGGTAGGTGTATCTTAAGCCCTCAGTCCTTTTGCCTGGATCGTACGTAACAATTGTATAAAGTTTGATATTAATTGGTCTACGAATTTATGATTGTAAACGGAAATTTGTTTCACCCCTTACACCCCCATTCCTACGGTTTTAACTTCTTCTTAACCAGTATGGTAAATATCAGAATTAAAGTCATTGACTTCTATTACCCTGGATTTGACACCAATCCGGATTGTTTCCCGTTATTTTTCTGTAACGCCCATCGACCCCCTCCCTTATTGGTGCTTTAAGGGAATATATTTAAACACTAAAAACATCTGGATAGAAAGTATTAATCACATCAACCCCAAAGAGTTATTAATTGACGTTAATTTCGGACGTTTTAGAATGTTTTTAAAGATCACGCCCATTCACCCCTTTGGAGTTTCCTAACGCTTCGAAAACCTGACAGAAACCTTAGCGGGTGTGCGTAAAACAAATCACAAAAGTTTCATCGCGATCGGATGATTGGTTTAGTGCATAGGAGACATACAAACATACATTTATATATATATAAAGACAAGTGTCCGAAGAATAGTAACTCATCAGGACGTTCCAGATGCAACTATGTAACTCAATCTACACAAATGAGTAGTAGAGGTGGTTTTTCCTATTTATTGATTTCAGCGTGTATTCAAGTACTAATTTGACAGAAAAATGGTACGTGAAGTAAAAGTGATATAGCAGTTCCTACATCACTGTAACCGCAGCGAAATAAGAAATGCCTTTGGGACAACGTGATACGGCACGCAGACGCCGGTGAAGTAGCCCCGACGTTCACCTTTTCTTCTTCACAATGCCGTCGTGTCTGACCGTAAACGTCGAGGGAGTTTCTTGCTGGAGAGCAAATATGGCCGCTTTCAAGCAGCGGCGGCCTGAGACGCCATTATGGCCTCCAGGGAGAACAGAGCTCGGTACTCAAACGCACGACCTTTTCCCCAGAAGAGAAGCTCCGTGCCATGTTCGCCATGATAGCACTCTCAGAGGCGCGCAGCAATATCTTCCTCCACTATGACTCTCCAGACACACAATCTATATAACATAATTGAAATACGTGCACCTGTCAATACGCAGGTGAAAGCAAAAGAGAGAAACATAGTATGTATTTTAATAAATATTCTTTAAATGTACATCGAGACAATTTTTGATGCATCCAGACCAAAAATTGACGTAGCTCCAGAAATTGGAATCCATCACCAATTACACGCATAGTTATAAAAACTTTAAGAAAATAATTGAGCAATTTTTATATGTATAAAAAATGTATCTTGACTCGTCGCAAAATTTTGTTCTAGTAGCTACATTTTATCCCTACTATTATAGATCTTCAAATTATATTTGAAGCGGCAAGGAAATGTTTACTATTTTTTTAGAGTAGAAGGCTATATGAGGGTAATCCACGTGGTGGCAACACCCATTTTATAGCATACGAATGGATTTGAATGAAGGGATGCGGAATTATGGACGAAGGCATTCAAGGATAAACTAGGGTTCCCGGGCTGTATTTTTAAAGATATAAACCCACTATCGGCTGAAAGTGATGCAGGACAAACACTAAAAATTCAGTACCAGTTATGCCGGGCATTTGATACTTGCCCCACGCCATTCCGATGGCGGGAGAGGGGTTTTCTATTGGGAAGCAGCATTCCCTTCTCCGTGCCTCGGACAGTTTATCAGGCAGTTGGCCGACTGTTCCAATGGGAACAACGAGATCTGCGATTCCAGAACATATACTTCTCAAATCAGGCCGAAGAGTCTCTGTTTATGGAAACCTTAATTGAAAAGAAAAAGCTATCCCCAAAGGTAGCCCTCTCCGTCTGCCTGCGAGAGCTAAGAACTGCAACCTCGTGCTTTATTTTAGGGTAACAGGCTACATGAGGGTAATCCACATGGTGGCAACTCGCTTTTAATAGCATAGGAAGGGATTTGAAAGGGGGGATGCGGCAGGGTAGAGGAAGGTAGCCATGGGTTAACTAGGGCCCGCGGGCTATATTTTAAGGATCCTACCCGGCATTCGCCTAAAGAAATGCAGGGAAGACCCTAAAAAAATCTGCATCAGGTAGGTCGGGCATTGGGTACTTGTCCCACGCCCTTCCGATAGCGGGAGAGGAGTTTTCTGTGGGGACGCAGCATTCCCTTCTCCGTGCTTCGACCAGTTTAGGAGGCAGCTGGCTGACTAATCCAATGGGAATAGCGGACAACGCTTACCGTATGCCCAAGGTCTGTGACCCCGGAACATACACCTCTCAGAACAGGCCGAGGTGCCTCGGCTTGTGGGAACCTTAGTTCAAAAACGGAGAGGAAAAGGCATACCCAAAGGTAGCTCCTTCCTATCTCTCCTAAAAGGTTATGCGTGCGAGAGTATATCGTGCTTTTTTTTAATGAATCGCATGCTAATAAAATAATAATTCTGGAATTTAGCATAGAGAAACATGAACTGAACTTTTCAGTTTCATAATACAAATATTTAAGTAACTATAGTGGAAATTCTTTTACAATAATCTTTGCAGAAAAATTCGACCACCATCTGTTAAATGAACAGCTTTTTCTTAAAGCCGTTGAATGGAATTAGTAAGTCATAAAATTCTTATTTAGGTGCATTTTGTGTCATACTCTTAAGTTTAGGTATTCAATTTCCTATCAACCATCAGAAAAGGTCAGGTTAACTGAACAAATCTTATCATTATTTCCAAATCCTCACCACATCTTTGCTATACAAATTAGTGATAAAAGTGAATATATTAGAAGCTGTGCATTTATTTATCCATGTAAATAAATCATTGGTACAAACAATTGAATCAACGTTATTGTTTCCCATGAAGAAGGAAGTAATAATTTGGTAAAATATTTTATTACAGTTGTTATCAGATGACATTATTTTCCATCTGATATCTCATGTCTGAAATTTTAACGTTAAAGTTAATTAAACCATCAAAATTCTTTCGGAAATCCATATACTGCGTCATAGGGGAATTCCAGTAGAGTGAAGAATGCATGTACTACAAAATTTGATTTGTTTTAGAAAGAGAATTTTCCTTCGCGTATCTGCTTAACCTCTCTTCACAGAATAAAGTTTTTGTTACGATTAACAACGTAATTTAAAGTCTGGACAATTTCTTAGAGATCTGTTGACGTTGTGATGACAAGCTTAATGTCTCCCGCACACGTTTGCTGCGATTTTATTTCTCACTTGCACGAATTCTAACAATGTTTAAATTACGTCAAAATTAAAAAGTTTTGATGGAAGAAAAAAACGGAAAATAAGATATTCCTCCAAGCCAGTGTACACCGAACAAAAGGAGATAGGCATCGCACCATGCAAATTCTATCATTCGGAGGCAGCAGTGGCAGCTGATTGGGTGAAGATAGCACCGCCGCAAGCGGTTTCGTATTATTAGGATTCCAGGAAGTGGTGAAACGGAGAAAAAGAATGGGAAACTTCGATTGGTGGAAAATAGCTCGTCAGGCAGTAACGATGAATGAGGGGGAGCCCTTTGGCCCGGTCCGTTACGTGACGCGAATTCCAGGGACTCTGCAGACTCTGCCCTGAAATTGCCGCAGTTCATAGATCGAACCAAGGTACAATCTATGCATTACCTATGGTGGCAGTTATAAATTTAATAAAAAAAGCGCAAAACTGGATTAACTCCAAGTATATATGGCACGTATCTAAACTGGAAAACAAATTACGGTGAGCAGTACACCAATCGGTCAATTTTGAAGAGAGTGTGCCGGGTAGTATACCTGTTAGGAGTATTTTCAAATACTTCCGTATTTTTTAGAAATAATTTTTATCAGAATTTTTTTGAATAAGGTATATTTTTATGCAGTGTACATGTTGTAGAACGAGCGACACCGAAGAATTACGTTAAACCGCAGGATGGACGAAATAGTGTCGAAGGATTTTGTCCAGACCAATATACGCGACATACTTCACGTTATCATAGTTAATCATTTGATATTTATCACCAAGTAGTATGTTCAAATATAGTGAGACATTTTATTTTAAGTAATAAAGGAATTAATATACTACATTGTATACAGAAATTTCCAAATAATTTAATTAAAGAAATTTATGAATAAATTTGGTTGTAATTTTTTTTGAGTAAACGGCTACATCAGGATAATTCACGTGGTGGTAACTCCCCTTTAATAGCATAGGAATGGGATGCGGATAGGTAGAGGAAGTTAGCCAAGTGTTAACTTGGGCCCCCGGGCTATAGCTTAAGGATCCTACAAGGAATTCGCCTAAAAGTGATGCAGGATAAACCCTGCAAAACCTGCCCCAGGTAGTTCGGGCGTTTGGTACTTGTCCCAGCCCTTTCGATGGAGGAAGAGAGGTTTGCTGTGGGGACGCAGCATTACCTTCTCCGTGCCTCGACCATTTTAGGAGGCAGTTGGCCGACTATTCCAATGGGAACAGACAACAACTCTTACCGTTTGCCCAAGGTCTGTGACCCCGGAACATACACCTTCCAAAACAGGCCCAGGTGCCTCGGCATGTGGGAACCTTAGTTCAAAAAACCAGAGAGATGTGAAGGCATCCCCAAAGGTAGGCTCCGCCAGAACTCTCTCAATGAACATTTTTTTGGGGGTAACAGGCTACATGAGGGTAATCCACATGGTGGCAACTCCCCTTTAATAGCTTAGGAAGGGATTTTAAATGGGGGATGCGGAGGGTAGAGGAAGGTAGCCAAGGGTTATCTAGGGCCCCCGGGCGATAGTTTATGGATCCTACCAGGCATTCGCCTAGGAATAATACAGGGAAAACCCTAGAAAAATCTGCATCAGGTAGGTCAGGCATTAGGTACTTGTCCCACGCCCTTCGGATAGCGGGACAAAAGTTTGTTGTTGGGTCGCATCATTCCATTCACCGTATCTCGACCAGTTTATGAGGCAGCTGGCCGACTGTTCCAATGGGAACAGTGAACTACTCTTACCGTATGCCCAAGGTCTGTGACCCCGGAACATACACCTCTCAAAACAGGCCGAGGTGCCTCTGTTTGTGGGCACCTTAGTTCAAAAACGGAGAGAGGAAAAGGCATCCCCAAAGGTAGCCCGTTCCTGTCTCTCCTACAAGGTTCTGCCTGCGAGAGAACATCCCTCGCAGGTTCTGCCTGCGAGACAATAGCCTTCGCAGACTTTCTGATCTACTTTTATTTTTTAGGGCAACAGGCTACATGAGGGTAATCCACGTTGGGCAACTCCCCTTTAATAGCTTAGGAAGGGATTTAAAAGGGGTTATGCGGAAGGGTAGAGGAAGGTAGCCAAGGATTAACTTATTTTTTTCCAGGGTTATGTATTAGGTATGTATGTATGTATGCTAACTGCTGCGATTGGGATTGTTCCCGGTGACAGTCTAAATCAAACTTATAAACAAAAGTCTTCTTGAAAGAAGCAGAAAAAATAATAATAATAAAGTAAGTATCAGTAATTTGTTCTGAAAATTTATTCACTACCTCCTCACTCCACTTCATTAATGAAAAATATAGACATAAACTTATTTATTGAAAAAATACAATTCACGCCACTAATTTGTTTATATTATTCTAAAACCTTCTTATTGAAAGATTCTTCTAAAAAACTATTGCAATTAAATTGTTCCAATCTCCTATATATCTGTTGAGGAATGATAATTTCTCTACGTCTGTCTATTTGTGATCTCTTTTTTTTTACAAAAAATTGTTTTCACCTCTGCTACCTCTGGTTTGTCGATCTTATCCGGTATGTCTTTTCCTTGCTTTGTTACCCGTATATGTAGGTACGTAAACGAACCAGGGCTCAGCGAGTGAGGCATAAAAAATTGATCTTGATTTTAAAATTTGATGACAATACTGGATTTAATATCTGGTCCTTGTTGGTCGGGCCTTCCATTATCTGGTTTTAAAAGAATATATCGATATTACGAAGTCACAAAATCTGGGGTTAAGACTGAATATATCGTTCGGTAAAACTAAACTGAGTAGTCCATGTCTTAGATGGTCGCTGTCCTATACTCTGAACTTTTATTGGATTTCTGATCGTAATCTGCAAACGTGTGCCAGAAACTATATTTTGTACATTGTTTATCTAGATACAGCTGGTGAATAAACATTGCTCCATGTTCTGAATTTTGTCGATATCGTAAATTGTAAACAACACCCGAGAATACAAACAATTTACGTACTCAAGTAAATATACACGTATTTCTGCGTTGAAATTAGTTGCATTTTAACAGAACGAAACAAAATTAAAAGAAACTTTACCCGTTTTTACAATAAGTTCCAAAATTTGGCCTAATCAGAATTTTGTGGTTTTGCCTTGCTCAAATTGAGTGTTCCAAATATGATGATCGTTAGGGTAATGAGTTTTAATTCACGTTTCCTACATCCCACAAAACAAATAGAGGGCCGCTGGGAATTAAATTAAACTAACGATCAAATTGAGCTCGTTGTTTTGCGCGCGGTTTCTAATGAACTGTAAACTATCGCTATGGCGTAGCACGTGCCGCAGAAATTATCACCGTGAAACATATAATTACCTTGGCTCCTCCCGCTCTGATCCACGCGAAATAAAATCGCTTTTGATCAAACAAGCGTGGCTAATTAGCAGAGCTAAATAATGCACACTGCGGTGACCGCAGGGCTGCCAACGAGATACAATGAGAGTAACACTGAAATTGTCTACGTGGTAGGGCGTCCAAATTCTCAGACGGAATGCTCGTATTCCACCACGCTTGTTAATCCCCACCCCCCACCGCAAGAGTAGTACCTGTAACTAAATTAAGGCCATAATTTACCGCTTCAATCGTAAATTATATATGCATGTAAATACTGAACTTATTAATCGATATTGGTTCACTGTCGTAATCGCATTTGTTGTTGACTGACAACTTGAAGAAACAATTGCTTGACATAAAAACTTATTTAATATTATAACAATGAATTGTGTTGGGACGGATGTAGTGTTCAAAGGTTTCCGTTGTTTCTGTTCGACATGGTTGATAAGATATCCTGACTATCCTAGGAATCTTGCATCGTGTAGTATAATGAAAACATTTGTAGCTTTATGTTTGGCACTGTTTTAAATAGCTATAATAGTGGTTGCTACAATTAAAGAACGTTTTGTGTATCACGTATAACAGTTTCCAGCAAAATGTTTTTCTATTAATTAAATTTATAATATTTTGTTAATAAGAATAATGCGTGAAATTGAACTAGGAAATTATTTTAAAATAATGCATTACTTTGAGGACCGGTGGGCAAACAGCTGTCATTATGCGACTTAGTAATTTTGCAGTCAAGAACTGGTTTTTTAGCAATAAGCCTGATAAACGTCATTGAAAACATTAGATGATGCAACAACAATTTCAGGTTATCAAATTTTTTTTAGGGCAACAGGCTATATGAGGGTAATCCACGTTGGGCAACTCCCCTTTAATAGCATATGAAGGGATTTGAAAGGGGGGATGCGGAAGGGTAGAGGAAGGTAGCCAAGGGTTACTAGGGGCCCCGGGCTATATTTTAAGGGTCCTACCGGGATTCGCCTAAAGAAATGCAGGGAAAACCCTAGAAAAACCTGCATCAGGTAGGTTGGGCATTTGGTACTTGTCCCACGCTCTTCCGATAGCGGGAGAGGAGTTTTCTGTGGGGACGCAGCATTCCCTTCTCCGTGCCTCGACCAGTTTAGGAGGCAGCTGGCCGACTATTCCAATGGGAATAGCGGACAACTCTTACCGTATGCCCAAGGTCTGTGACCCCGGAAGATACACCTCTCAAAAGAGGCCGAGGTGCCTCGGCTAGTGGAAACCTTAGTTCAAAAAGGAGAGGAAAAGGCATACCCAAAGGTAGCCTCTTCGTATCTCTCCTAAAAGGTTCTGCCTGCGAGAGAACATCCCTCGCAGGTTACCTGCGAGAGAATCACCTCGTAGTCTCTTTCCCCAGTCCAGAGGAAGGTAAATTTTTTTTTTTTTTTTTTTTTTTGGTTTTAGATAGGCTATGTAAAGGGTAATCCACATAGTGGCAACTCCCCTCTTATAGCATAGGAAAGGGATTTGGGATGGGGGATGCGGTAGGGTGTAGGAAGGTAGCCAAGGTTTACTAGGGCCCCCGGGCTATATTTTAATGAGCACAGATCTATTTATTTTATCTGTAGGTAATTTCAACTTCTGTTGGAGGGGATTCAAAATTTAAGCATATAACGCGATCTTTTCCAAAACACGATAAATCGAGAGGCGTAAGAGAGCTCAGAAATTGTATTAGGGTCTCATCTACTTCGTAGCATACTGAAAGTGGAGAGACAGAGAGGAACGATAATATATCAGATTGGAGATAAAACACACGCGATAAAATAAAAACGTTTTAGAAAAACGGGAAAAACAGCAGAGTTTTCAACTTAGTTATTTATATTTTTTAAGATAAAATATAGTTACAGTTATGGATAGTGAACAGAGACATTTATGGAGGCTGTGAGTTGATTGCAGAACCAAAAAGTATATTGTTGGTTGAGTTGTAGCTCCTAAGAAGAAAGTAGCCACGAAAAATGTTTGTTTACTTAGCTGAAGAGATAAGTTACTGCAATAATTAAGTACACCAAGCTAAAAATCGCTACCACCAATGCTCGAAACCCAGTTTCCCAGAAATAATGAATAATTAAATGCATATTATTTTATATTACGACGTTATTTCAGTCTGCTACTGACAAAACAGCCACTTTAACTTAACGAATACGGTTAGAAATACATTATAAAGTCCTTGGATAATCTGAGTCGTTAATTTAATGTAAATAAATTAAATAATACTGTTTAATAAACAATTTTCCAGTATTTATATAATTCATAGCATTTCTTTAAACAACTAAGATTAATATCTATTCCGTATTATGAAATATTAAAATTAACAATTAAATTTATGACATCTTTGAATTAATTATTCATTTACTACTTAAAATTTTCAATTCACTCGCGAAAAAATAAAATTTAAATAAATAATAACCTAAACACACTGTCAGTTATTACTAGATTTTATTCAATTAATTTTATTTATTTTCTGGCAATTATAAGTTAACAAGTTGTCTAAGAACGACAGCCTATGACTAATTTTGGTCATTGTTTATATGAAACGACTCGTCGCAGTGAACATAAATTAATATTAATTTGTACGATTTTTACCGTGATTATAAAGTAATACTAGTATGATCATTTGATATAGCTCATATTAAAATAGGTGTTTCCTAACAAATTGTCACGTAAAATGTTAAAAATAAACAGTAGATTTTTATGTATCCTACTATGTCTATGATTAAAAGTAACCGCTTAATGTTCGCTTAATACGTATTATATTAAGGATAGCGTGATAAATTAAGTTATTAAGGGGAAGCATTAATGGCTAAAAATAGTTCTTTTATTATAAAACATTAAAACTGGATTGTCTCTATAATATTAGTATACAAGATTTTGTCGGTTATTTTTCTGCTAAATTTGGTTTTACTTAGATCTAACATAAATAAATATATTTATCTAAGTTGGAGATGATGCCGAAACGCATTGTGTAACCTGTTTTGTTTTTATTCTCATTTCACTTTTAAACCCACTAGCTTAACGTAGCGTCCATCAAAATGTTTACCAACTAACTTTTGCCGCTAATGACATTAGAAACTTTCTCCTCCTTTAAGTTGTTCTCAGCCAGGTAGCTTAGATGATGTAGTCTCTAAGTAACTTCAACTATCCTGCAGGTAAAAATTAACTAACTACTTTATTAAATAAATACCGTGCTTTTATGGGATCGTGGCCCATCAGGAATCCGTATAAATCATCGTTTTATTATATTGATACGTGTATTAAATGAAAGTGGCTTTAAAATATGATAATCATTAAGTTTATATTGTAGCGAAGAAATGTACATTTTTATGAAAAAGTATATATATCGATTTTCTAGGAGTAATTAATTATTCCAGGTATGTATTAAAATTACACACTCAATATTCTGGAACTAACTTTTACTCGTATCATAGGTTATTCATGTTCGTCGTCATGTTGATAAGAAAATACAATTTCCCTACAGAAAAAGTATGCCTGTATTATTTCTTTTAGGTTTTTCAAAAGAAAATATTTACGGTGAGCTTTGATGAAATATTATCCGCAATAATTGTGCCGAATATCACTTCTGTTGTTACTGAAAATGTTTCCCCATTGTAAAAAAAATATGCTTTTGAGTTTATATTGTCCTTTGTGCAATATTTTAACATTGTCTCACGTAGCGCAATCATTATTATACTTTAAAAGACTCGATAAATCTGTATTCATTTTGTCTGATGGCTACAGATTGCTTTTTTGATGATGCAGGCGTATTTTAACATTCATGGACGTTTCTACAATACAACTTCATTACAATTTTATAATTCTATTTATTATCTACGTTTTTACAATATTCTATGTCATTTCTATTTTTCATACTGTTTATATAATTGTTAACCTTATTATCTGGTTTTCAAAGAAATTTAAATTAATTTATGCCTAGTCTTACAAATATTCTTTTGATTTTATTGGACAATCCTTTTTATGTAAGTTAAACTTTTGTATTTGTACATTTTTATTACATCATTATTAATAACTATCTTATTGTAGTTTTATTTTTCCGTTGATTTACATCAGAATCATTTAATTAAAAGTAATTTAACAGTGTTCTTGTGAATATTATTTACATCTATATTATCATTATTTACATTTTATACATTTGTATTATTTACAACAGAGTTTATTTTTTTGCTATATTATAATTTATTATTTAATTGTGTCTAAGCACTGTTTTTCCAGAGCTTCATTCATATCTAATAATAATATATCCCAAGTAATTTATTAATTTCAGCGAAATTTAATATTTTTATTTGAATTAACACTATGAAATTATAGCTATTTTGTATATTGAAAAATTTAACATTTTTATTGTTCCTATATCCTTATAAATTGGTCCATCTTTCAATCAATTTATTGTGACAACTTTCTAGACAATCTGATTTGCGAGTTATTTTTTGTTTAATCTGAGTGGAATTATTTTAATGAAGTTATTCACAATGCGTGTTTTTAAGAGCTGAATATTCGCGTTCAATATTGATGAAATGGTCGATGCTAAAGTATAGGCAACCATGCTTGTTTTTTTTTTCGTTGGGAACTACAGACAATAATAGCGATATATAGGAAATATTTGTAAATATAAAAACGAAAACAAACCTTTCGAAGTCCTTCGAAATAAAGGTTAATACGTACAAAAGTTTACATAAACCGTTATCACTAATGATTCGTGAAAAAGAGAAAAAATACAAATGTACATTTTTACTCGCTGTATAGACTGTAACCAAGCTTCAAACAAATGTGAAGAATGCGTCACATGTTTATATTTACAGTTAAACCTCCGTTAGTCGCACCTCGTAAAGGAACTCGGTTAGTCATGCCTTGTCCAGGGGACCTAAAATCAACTATTCCTTTGTTGATCATATTTCTGAATGAATTATTTTGAATCTTTGCACAGACATTTAACATACACTTTTTTGACACATTTATACATAATTTTTACATCCAATTATAGTCCGGTATAATTGAAAGTATCAGTTTTATTGAAAATATTTGTTAAAAAAATCAAATATCAAAAACAGTTTAATATTCTAATATCACAATATCCTTCAGAATTACAATCGTAAAATATTGAGACTCTAATTATGTAAACCAAACATGAGTTATACGGCAGATTGATAAATTGTTCCAGAGTACCTGAAATATAATTTTTTTTAAATTTAGTTAGTTAGATTTAGATAATTTTTTATTGATTTTTTAAGTATTCGAATTTTGTGAAAATTCTGATGAAATACTCATAAATAAAATTTGTTAATTATACATAATATAATAATCTTAATAATTACATTTTTGGTCAAATAAATACATTAATCAGAGTTTGTTTCAATGTTTTTTAAATAATTGACTAGGCGTTCTTGGCAAACTATTTTTTTTGTTTATACGCATTTTTTTCTAGATCGTCAATTTGAAGTATGCAACTCATCAGAACTAGTTCTAAAATGTCCTCATTTTCAGATTCATCTCATGATTCTACAATATCTTCGTCTGGTACAACATTTGTGTCATAATTATCTTCTTCGAAAATAAGACGACGATTTTCATCTCTATCTTAAGCATTTTCAAATTGTATATATTTTTACTCAGTTTCCACAGTTCAACAGAAAAACGGAAAGTTGTAATAAAAATCACACATATATTATCCACTTATGACAATAAAAATTTAAGTATAAAAAGATAAATATTTTATAGGAAAACTGAATAATTGCCAAAGAATTTTACGAGAAGGAACTATATTATCACTTTGTACTACTGCGGCAAGGGCGAAGAAAATACTGACGTGAATGGTCCCAGTAGGTCTCTGGACTGTTGATACGTTACGTCCTTCTTGAAACGTCATTTTCCGAGAAACTACAGTTTATTTTGGTGTGTGGCCGTGGCAGAATATTGTAATAAATTTCATCCTTGTATCTGACCTGGCTCCGGAGATAACAAAGAAATGAAATTGCGTTGGTCCCCTGGACCTAGCGCGACATGACGGAGGGTTAATTAAAATACATATGTATATACATACATATAATTTAACGAACATTCAGGGTATTTACGAAAATAATAACTATATTATTATATGTATCATTTTATTAACTGTAGAATAATTAAAAAGACTTTTTCTGTAAACCAATAACCATTACTTTGTCACAAATATAATTCAAAAGCTTTTACTTTATCAAGTGTTACTACAAAATATTCATTATAAGTCACCGGAGAATGAATATTTTAGGTTTGTCTCCAATTTCTTCTTTCCCACTATTTCCTCTTTCTACTTTTGTTATCACTTAACTGAATTGTTTCCTTCAACTTCAATCTCATTCTTCTCTTCATTTCTTTCTCTGGTCCTTCTACAGCTGTAATAATAATTCAAGCTCCTTCCATCACGTGTCCGAACCATTTTGCTATTCATTTAATAATTTATTTTAACAATGTCAATTCCTGACCTATTCTTCTCAGTACCTCTTCATTCTTCACTCTATCTACTTTCTTATCTTCTCCCTAATGCCTTTAACCTATCTGTTTTTTACTTTACCATTGTCCACGTTTTGCATCCATACTAAACAACACTTAACTAATCTTTATGTCAAGGCTATATCCTGTTTTCTGTTACAAATAATTTATATTTCTTACTGAAAGCTTCTTTTTATGTTGTTATCATACACCTCTTATCTCGTTTGAGCTCTTCCAATCTCTAGTCAACCATGTACCTAACTAAGTATGTAAACTACTTTGTCAATTCTTCCTTTCTAATTTGTATTTACTTTCATTAACTCAATTTTTCAGAATTTAGTTCAATTTCGATTTATAACCGTTTTTGCATTTTCTCAAACAATTTAATTTTAAATTTGTGACTTCGTAATGGTGATTGATTTGTATAAAATGAATTATGAAATTTATAATTTACTGCAGTTAATAACTGTTAATATTTAAGTTACTATATTTATTAATATAAATATGTACAATTTCTGTTTTATTTAAGTTTTAATTATTGATTATGACTATTTAATTTGAAATTAAAATTTGAAAACTAGGATCTCCAGAATCATGGAAAATAAGGTGTATATTACATGGTTTAGAGAATAGTTCGTACCAGGAGTTGGTTGTATATGACATGTATTTCACATATGTATTGAAAATATTACCTTAAAAACTTTAAAATATGAGTATTAAAGATTATGTATTTGAAGATTAAAAATGACTTTTAAATCAGAAGCCGTCTTAAGCTGGGTTTATTTTTGGTACAGTAAAGTTTTGGGGAAAATAGACACAATTTTCAACACATTCGCTGCATATGGCGGTCACTGCTAATTTACTGCTAATTTCTAAATATTATAAAACAATATCATTCAATCAGTGCCCATTGGAAAGATTTACATTTTTTGTTGTTCGTTCATGAATTAAACAGAGGATGTTGAATAGCCTCTCCGCTTTGGTAGTCAAATTGTGAACTCATTTGTGATATAATTTCGGGTGTTGGGAGGGGCAGGCAGTTTATAATAGTTAGTGCGAGGATTTATCGGTAAGCTACTGGCTGTGCTCCACCTTGCAGCGCGGCGCCGCAATCCTGAAAAATTGGCCGCCTCCCTCGCGCGATTAATCAGCCGCTTCATAAAAGATTTAACTTGATTCGGGGAATAATTATGTCTGTGTTTTAAATATTATGCCTTATTCTGTGCTTGCTCAATGTTTCAGTAGGTGTCTCAATTAATTACCTAATTGTTCCATATATAGGGCACATATAAAGCGGTATATATAATAATATTATTTATTTTCTTAAACTTTCAATGTTATCTCATTTTTAAATTAATAACCTTTTATATTTACTGTCAATTGGTGTTTTCTAAATATTTTTTTATAACTGAGTAAGAAATAATGTAATATACGAAAAGTAGATGAAGAAGTAATCAAAAATTATTTAGGTCGTATTCATTTTGATTTATAAACACGATCAGGATGGAAGAATCTCAGTCAGATCGGGAATCGATTATAGACCCTTCACATTGTACGACACCCCATTAGCTGCGAGCCTTATTAATCCGCACAGGCTGTCCTACAATGTACTTAATCACATACTTAATGGTCTTCTTCTGTTCTTGAATTAAATCTGTGGTGGGCTTATTTTTTATATTTTGGTTCAAAGGTCAAATTAACTAATGATATAAGGTTTGTTGGGCGCCACCTGCAAGAAATTATTCACTCGCAGGAAAGAAAATACAATATTTAATTAATACAAAAAACAAGAATTTATTTGATCAGAATTTATATAATCGCCCACACATTGTTAAACACGAAAGCTCTCCAGCCTTGCCAGGGATGCATGTCCCCCCCCCCTTTTCTCAGGATTAACCGTGGTTATGTTTGTGGCAAACCGACTCGATACCTGGAAGCATGGAATGCGACTTACCAGGTCTGCAGCTCGCACAGGCTCGATTCCCGTTGGCGAATCTCTCTCTGCAGCAGCAGCAGACGACCGGGGCGCCACGTGTACACCAAAATTGTCCAGGATCAACTCTCTCTGATGGTCCAGAGTGATCTCCACGTGTTCCTAGACTGCCCTCACCGACGGTCCAGATCGATCTCTCACGTGTTTGCCGACTTCTCTCTCTCCGTCCTCAAAAATCCCTATCTCCTGGTTGGTCCTTGTCTACACGTGACCCACTTAGGGCCATACCTTCCCGGTCGTCTACCCCTTTCTTGGCCGACCATGGTCTTGTTTGCGGGACTTGCGGATTTTCCAAATCCACCCCGCCATTCGAATGAAAAAAATTATTCTGTTTTTGAATAATTTAATTTTTTCCCCATTAAAATTCGCCCAGCGTTTCTCAGACTATCTCAACTTGCACGATTTCTAAAAGTCCTCAAAATAGGTTATAGTCTACTCACATGCCGGTGACGCATTTCTTAAGTTGGTAAATGTAAAATGTCGCACTGGGAAGAATATTACTAATACACTGGATGCCGCAACAATTCGAACTCAAATCGACAATAATCGCCGTCGAAACTACACGTGTGTGCGTGCGCACGTCTTGATTGAAAATCAGTTTCTTCACGGCCAAAGCATTTGCTTTGTTTATTGGTTAAAACTGCCTTATAAAAATTCTTAAAAGTCGTTCTTTTATTGTATAGTCTATTCGAATAATTCCGCGTGCTTCCTAGAAAAATGTTGACCGTTATCTTCCCGGCCAATTTCACCATGTTTATCTTCTTCGGTGTCGATTCATTGACACATACCTGCTGTACCAACTTTTTTTCGTTTCTTGTCCATGGAGTGTTGTGGGGGATTCATGTTATATTAACAGTTATGGCTTAGAAATTCTTAAAGATTTATACGAAATGGCGACCACCTTAGATCGATTTTCTCTCCAAATCACTCATTTAAACATTCTTACAGTTCCTATTGACTATGTCAATAGGTCAGTTATTAAACACTTTTGGAAGCGATTCACGTCTCTCCAAATTTTTATTTTTTTATTTGTAGAGACGCTATGTATAGGGTAATCCACATAGTGGCAACTCCCCTCTTAGAGCATAGGAAAGGGATTTGAAAGGGGGGATGCGGAAGGGTAGAGGAAGGTAGCCAAAATCTAACTAGGTCCCCCAGGCTATGGTTTAAGGATCCTACCCGGCAATTCGACTAAATGTCATGCAGGTAAAACCCAAGAAAAATCTGCAGTTCGGGCATTTGGTACTTGTCCCACGCCCTACTGATGGCGGGAGAGGGGTTTGCTGTGGGGTCGCAGCTTTGCCTTCGCCGTGCCTTGACCATTTTAGGAGGCAGCTGGCCGACTATTCCAATAGACCGTATGCCCAAGGTCTGCGACCCCGGAACATACACCTCTCAAAACAGGCCGAGGTGTCTCGGCATGTGGGAACCTTAGATCAAAACCAAGAGAGATGTGAAGGCATTTCCAAAGGTAGCCACCGTCAGTTTTTTTTAGGGAAACAGGCTACATGAGGGTAATCCACGTTGGGCAACTCCCCTTTAATAGCATAGGACGGGATTTGAAAGGGGGGATGCAGAACGGTTGAGGAAGGTAGCCAAGAGTTAACTAGGGCCCCCGGGCTATATTTTAAGGATCCTACCCGGCATTCGCCTAAAGAAATGCAGGACAAACCCGTGTTCTTCTCTTTGAGTTGTGACCTTCATGGTCGTTTAATACAAACGTATTGCTTGATTCACTGCGCAAACAAGAAAAGTTGGGTGACGTTGTAAAGGGATTTTAAAAGAAAAGTTATGAAATTTTATGAGACACGCGTAATTAAAAAGTCGACCTTTTCATCGGTAGCCTATTTTTTCTAGGGTTTTCCTTGCATTTCTTTAGGCGAATGCCGGGTAGGATCCTTAAACCATAGCCCGGGGGCCCTAGTTAACCCTTGGCCACCTTCCTCTACCCTTCCGCATCCCCCCTTTCAAATCCCTTCCTATGCTATTAAAGGGGAGTTGTCCAACGTGGATTACCCTCATGTAGCCTGTTGCCCTTAAAAAAAAAAGATTCCCTACATACACGGATCAGTATTGCATTCAACCATCTGTCACCGCCTAGCGCGGAATTCACAGTTTGGGGCACTTTTACCACATATATTCGACGTACAGGATTAGAAGGATGTAATAAAATATGGGACAAAGGCATTCCGAATAAAGTTTTGGAGAGACGCAGATCAAACATGCTTTCAAAAGTAGAGCGTGGGATTATGATGAAGCAGAGAATAAACTTCCGAAGGAGTTTTGTCAGCACGAGAGTGGACGCCAACCTATAAAGGACGGGCTCGTCAGATGGAAAGATCTTAAACAGCTGACGGTTGCATTGTCATGTAAACCTGTAACAATCATTTCGAATTCAGAGAATATATTTAATAGAATCATTTCGCCGGTAATGGTCCATCATGAAACCCGTTCGTATTTGTATGTAAATATTAAATTTTATTGAATACATGTGCCGCCTTATTGTGTATTATTAATATATATTGTATTCATTTGTTACGATATAAACAGACAATCATGGAGGATTCAAGGATGTCACATCAGCTAATTTCCCTGGTTCGATAAATCTTCTCTCCGTAAGCTCTCAAATTTTGCTGATAATTGCTTAAAGTTTAGTTTAGTTCCCGCAGATACTAGCAAATATTGTGCTGATGTTGGCCGTGCCAATAGCATTCTCGTAGGCGAAACTTAATAGCACATGCCAACATACTGTACATGTGGGCGAGAATTTAACACCGACAGCGATTTTAGACGACAGATTAAAGTTTTGTCCCAGAAATATCTGGCAACGAATTCTGGTTTAGGGTGATGGATTGTTGAAAATCAGGTTTTTAGTTTGCGTCTTTGTAATTGGAGAATGCCATCGAAAAAATCATTACTCCCAATCTGCGAGGATTCAGAGATGCTGCTTATCCCAAACTCTTTATCCGTAAGTGAAAAATCTATAACAATTCTTTACGGCTGTTGTTACGAACATAACCTAAAACCGTTAGCTCAATCCTTTGGAAGCGAAGAGAGAATGAGGCACCGACAGAAAATACTCACAAGGAAAATATGAATTGACTTATTTTTATTAAAAAAAACTACTGAAGACCCTTATCGAAATTATGGAGAGAAGTTTCAAATTATGTATAGTGTTAGACTTAGTTAAAGCCCGCACTATAAAATAAATGTTCCTATTATTTAATTATATTACAATAATCAGTTAAATATATTACATATGATACGATTGTAGTTTTTTATTAAATATATAAAATGTATAAACAAAAGTGATGTACATTTAACGTAATATTTTAATATATTTATAATATTACTATTGGTTTCAGTTTGTCTCTCGAAGCTTTAGGCAACTCCTCTTGGGTAAACGGACGGGAAATTTTTAAAACACGCGAAAACTGACAATATTTGCATGTAATAAATATTTTTGTTACGTCAGTGTTGCTCCAAATGTTGTTTATCTTGAATTTAAACACCTTCCGTCAAGGCCTTGAGCATCCTTAGGAGTGATGGTGAAGGAGCGTTTCAGAAAACTAACGCATTAACAGTCGATGTTGGTGTCTCTTCCGAGGTTATGTAAGTCGCTGAGCTTAATTCTGATTCAACGAGCCGTTAAAGTTGTATTTCAGCCCCTAGGAGCGAGGGTGGATGGGGTAGAAGAAATGTTCATGTGAACATGATGATTACGATCAAGGCATCAAACACTGGGTAAAGTATTCTTATCAACTGTATAAAAGTGGGTAGAAATTAAAAAAATTCTAACTCCTCAATAGTTGGCATCGAACAAATAATTATCGGGTGCGTTTAATTTTATAGTGTCATTTTCGAAGTTGTCAATGCCTAATTTCAACTCATAATGGCAATGGCGAGAAGAGCCTGTAGGAATAAGGTGGAAGGGCTTTACACAAAAAAATGTCAATAAATGTGTCTGTTCCGGGGTGTAGAAATCGCATACTTTAATGATGGCATTAACAGTCCTTGTATACATGTAGTTCAGCCGCTAGATGCAGGGTAATTGGAGGAAGGCGATTGAAAAACCATTACTTAATTATAGTATGAAAACAGCAGATATTATTGCAAACTTCTGGGTTATGGAAGTCAGAGAGTTTAATTCTGACATTCAACATACTGCCCCTAGGTTCAGGTGTAGACAATGGTGGTAAAACATGCCATTTACAATCTTAAACGTGTGGATCAATTTCCAGCAAACTTTGTATACATGATAGTTACGATCGAGAAACAAACACTAGGTGGGTAAAATACGCGTGACACTTGTAAGAGTAGGTGGTAACGGGTACCGGGCCTAATTACGGCTGTCCTAAAATACCGCTAGTATTTTTTGTCTCACTCAAGGTACCACTAGTATTTTCGCCTCTCTTAATGTACCGAAGTATTTAACGTACCGAGTTTCAAAAGTTAGTGTGTTTGTATAAGTTACTAGGTAATGTCTTGAAACAATGAAGGTAAAGTTAGTGATCATACAAGTTATGATAAAATAAACATTCTATCGGAATAGGTACGGCGGATAAATGTTCACTTTTTTTTCTTTTTTTTAGGGTAATAGCCTACATGAGGGTAATCCACATGGTAGCAACTATCCTTTAATAGCATAGGAAGAGATTTGAAAGGTGGGATGCGGAAGGGTAGAGGAAGGTAGCCAAGGGTTACTAGGGCCCCCGGGCTATATTTTAAGGATCCTACACGGCAGTAGCCTAAAAGTAATGCAGGGAAAACCCTAGAAAAACCTGCATCAGGTAGGTCGGGCATTGGGTACTTGTCCCACGCCCTTCCGACAGCCGGAGAGGAGTTTTCTGTGGAGACGCAGCATTCCCTTCTCCGTGCCTCGACCAGTTTAGGAGGCAGCTGGCCGACTATAGCGGACAACTCTTACCGTATGCCCAAGGTCTGTGACCCCGGAACATACACCTCTCAGAACCGGCCGAGGTGCCTCGGCTTGTGGGAACCTTAGTTCAAAAACGTAGAGGAAAAGGCATCCCAAAAGGTAGCCCCTTCGTAACTCTCCTATAAAGTTCTGCCTGCGAAAGAACATCCCTCTCAACTAGTTAAATGCGTCCAAAGTATTTAAACGGAATACCAGTGCCATTGTCATGGGGAATTTGAAAGGTCGGTGAGATGGCTTGTTTAACGTGGCGCAAACTTAAATTTTTAACGTGAAATAATTGTAGGTAATTAATTTTGCAGCAGTATATTTAACACACTTTAGGACAAAACGTATTAAACTCACATCTGAGATGAAATTGTCACAATTCATTTCAAATATTTCGACAATTAAATTTGCGGATGGCAGAACTGCAGAATATTGCATTAGGGAATTCAGGTAATCGCACTTCTCGAATATATACTGAGTTAATTATTGGAAATTAACAGAAAATTGTTTTACACGCTGCCTGTGTCAATTCTATTTTCACCTATAACGTTGCAAAAATTAAGATTGATTTTACTTGTTCCTTTATAATTACTTGTTAAACAGTCTGAAATTTGTAAAATTGTTTAATTAATGGACGCTACAAATTAACTGGTTAAATGGATTACAAATTTTCAGACATTAATTGCGTCTGTTCATTATTCAATTACAAACTGTAATTGCAAAATTTCAGGTTAGGAAAGTTGACGGCATAGTACAATGTGCCTTCAACAAACAATAGGCTTGTACTGTAACAGTATAATACTGAAATTAATATCGTGTTATAATCCAATTTATAAGTTGTAATTCATTTATCATAATTCAGTATTCTTCAAATAAAGAATTAGACGTAATACGTTCTAATCGCAAAACACATAAAGTTTTAAAATTAATTTCCATAACGAAACGTATTAATTGTAATATTCACATGCACTAGGGAATTCGCGCAGCAGCAGAACTGAATTGAATTATATTCCAATAAATCTTCAACAGTAAATATAATATTATTTATATATTGTACGAGTTTATATGTTGCTGACTAACAGACACAATTTGTTGCTATTATATGTGTGTAAATATTAATACATTTTAACTTGAACATTAATGAACGTCGCATTGCATGATATATTTTCTTCGCATTCTCCGTGGCATAATGTAGCAATAATTAACTCTTAAGTGCATAATACGCCACATTTGGACTTCGTTTCTCACTGAACAGTAAAAGTAGTGTTCATCAAGACAACCTTTTAATGAGTTTATTAAAGGAATATCCTGGTTTTTATATTATATGATGATATTTAGCTATTTATGGTTATTATTAATAATTTCCTTTATTTGACTATTTATCTAGTTGTAATATATATAACAAATACGTATTATAGTTTATAATTTAAGAATAATTCACGAGAATCATATACAAACCTTTCAAACGGCTATCTAACACATTCAAGTGTTTAATTTATATTATTATAGCACAGAAAGTACTGCTTATACAAGTAGTTAAACGTGTTTCTTTATTTATACGCAGTAATCGAGACGAAAGATGTAGAAGGAAGTAAGGAAACGGAAATAATATGAATAAATATTCAGGGAATGAGAGAGGAAGAAATGATCGAACAGCACAAAGATAAATAGGATAAATAAATCAATCAGAAACTAAAATATCACAACAAGGTCTCACTGGGACCCCATATATCTTGCTTTTTAAAATTAAACTTGCGTTGTCCAACTTGGTTTGTGAGCGATAAATGGTAACTTTAGTTTGTAAAGAACAAAGGCTGATAAATCCGTCAACAACAGCGAATCCTCATTTTCCACATTTTGTCGAAAAGACGATTTATGCCGATTTCAAAAATGCCAGAGGCGTCGAAAAATTATTAACGTAACGAACTTTTGAAGCAAAGAATTTCAGATAAATCATTAGAGAGTAGGGTGCGTAGACTGGTGTTTCTAGGAAGAACGTATAATAATTTGAAATAATTTGTGAAAAAAATATTTTTGTGGCAATTTTTAAACGGGTGATTTTTCAGTATTTTAAAAATTTGGAAATGTTTATGATTTATTTATTACAAAAATAAATATTTAAATTACAAACAAAATTAGGTGATACAATAATATCACACAAAGTTTCTGCGGTCCTTTTTGCTTCTGTCAGATGATTCCAAAACGCAAGATGACAAACTCAAAATCAGTTCTCGCGTTTTTTAATCGCCTGACGAAAGCATCAAGGAATGCAGAAACGTAGTGTGGTAGTTATTTTATCACTTACTTTTGTTTGTAATTTAGCTACTTATGGATATTATTAATTTCCTTTATTTTACTATTTATCTAATTGTAATATATATAACACATACGTATTATATTTTATAATTTAAGAATAATTCACGAAAATCATTTACAAACCTTTCAAACGGCTATCTATTAGATCTTCTCAATCTTTGTTTGTTCTGTTTTGTAAGAAACCAAAATAAAGCAGTAAGACACACAAAAATATTTCTCTGATTTTCCAAGCAACGTGACTTCAGAGTTTAAAACTGTGCGATTATAGCAGCTAACATGAATCGTAAATTATTCTAGAGACCTTCTGGCGTGTCTTGAGAAAGCAGCTCCAATCTTTGTTCGGAAGATGTGTGTGAATTCTTTGTGTAGTTCGAAGAGATGGAAGGCCTGCTGGAGGCTGAGTTGGCCCGCTGCCAAAGTTTCTGGCTCCAGCCGATCAATGCGCCCTCCACTACGACCGCCAGTGACCCGAATTCCTCACGTGGCGATATGCCCCATGTCTATGCCCCAATTTCTGCTGTAATCCCTCGTCAAAATTAGTTTCTCACAAAATGAGTTCAATGCAACCGATAGATAATACGGAAAATACAGAATTATTGACAATAATTCATGATTTCAACCTAGAAGCATCTATTGGGACAAATTAACTTTGGAAATGAGTACATAACCCGTTTTAAACCACCTGATCTTTCCAAATTAATAATAAAACAACGATAAGTAACTCAATAACTTTATTTAAAAATTGCATAACGCATGTTATGAAACTGAGATTCCGTACCATCGGATTTATAGAGCATTTTGTTTTGTTTTACCTAAATGAAACTTTTCAAAAAATAAATTATTACCTTACTGAAAACGTTACATTAAAATAAATTACGGACTTATCAGATTTCACAATTTTAAGTATAACAAAATAAGCGACATATTTAAGTTCTTTATCAGTTCTCTTCTTACACCTTTATGGAATGATATTGCTGAAAAGTAGGCATCACTTTTTCCTTAGAATTTCTATTTCGTATTGGAAGATGTTTCTATGAACACGGTCTTAAGTCTGTAGATAGGTTCATTTTCACACAGGTAGACTGCTTTTATTCACAATACTAGCGTTGCCCGGGTTGTCATACCCCTTATTTTACTCCAATCTCGGTTTCTTTTGCGTCATTTTTATGCAACGCACGTCAACCCCTATCCCAAAATGTACTCACCTCCCATTCCGAAAATGGGTTGAAATTATACACAAAAAACATCGGCAAAAATCCTATCGTTCTAATTAACCCTGAAAAATATTTTTTCAACGCAAATATCGGACGTGTTTGAAGGTTTTAAAATTTACACCCCCGTCCACCCCACCCCTGGGAGTTAAATGGCAAGTAAAATGTCATAATTAAAGTCAGGGACATCCATAACCCTGGATTTGACTCCAATCTCGGTTGTATTCACGTTGTTTTCTTGTAACGCCCCTCCATCCCCACCCCTAAGGGTGCTACTTTCACGTGCTGTTAAAATTATACACAGACATCATTTTTATAAACACTATCAATCTCTTTGACCTCTAAAAATATTTATCTGACTTAAATATCGGCCGTTTTAGTATGTTTGAATTTTTCCACTCCCGTCCACATCCCTCCTTGGGGTGGTAAACGTGTCTCATCCAGAAATGTGTACCAAATTTGGTGAAATATGCTCCACGATGTGTAGATTTGTATGAAGAAAACACATACATACAAACAAACAATCATACAAACACTGTATTATTTATTAGAATATTTCGCAAAGCATATAGTTTAACTAACTAGATCGTTTTTGTCCTTAAAATATATTACATCATTTCTTATATGTATATACTTTATTTTTATTTTTAAATTTTTAAGAAATGCAATATATTAGCATTAATTTGAAATATTGGAGTGATATTTCGAGTTGAAAGTAAGCAAAGATTTATTTAAACAGCAATATAGGATTGCTAACTAATGTTAACTGTTTAAATAAGAGAGTTACTAAATTTATAATATATATGTTTGTTGTTTTTGCATTATAAAAATGGTCCAAAAATATTCAATCTTAACTACTGGGTTATTGTGTTCCCAATGTTAGAATATGATTCGTGACGCTGACATCCGAAATGAAAATTTCACATACACGTGAACTACAAACAGAAAAAATTGGCCAAGGGCAACGAGAAAGTCTCTGAATGTGAATGGGAAAACATTAGAAAAAAATATCAGCTAGGTTGTATCAGATCCGCAGTCGCAGTGGGATACAGGAAACACATTGCGCGTGATTCAGAGGGAATATGAATTTCCGTCGAAAGTCTCTTTACCTCTTAGGCTCCTTTCATAGTTTAAATATTCGAAATATTTCCTCCTGGTTGACAATCATTACTTCCTACTAAAAAAAATCTGTGTCCGAGTGATCTGAAGTAGGTACTGTGGTACTGGACACATTCTCTGAAGTGATGTTCCTTAGTTTATGGTAACGAACAGAGACATGTTTTACAGTTCGGAACGTCTATCTACCACTCGGTCCTCTACTACAGAATCCTCGCTCTCTTTGTCAACTAACTTTTGCTCCTTACAGAGATTGGTACATTTAATTTCAGGCGATAGTAGCGGACGACTTTGTTCCCGAGTCTATTCACATTTCCGGACCCTTTGCGGCGAACGCCTTACCCGAGCAACCGTCTGTAACAATTACAACCTAGTAAGCTTCGTAACTCCCGATGAGCACCGATTTGAATTCAGTGGATTGTATCTACAATGGTATAGCGGGCTCTCTCAAAATAAATCGCTCCCTACAAACGTACAGCCGACCTAAGCCTCTGCGAACGCCGTTGCTGAGAATAAATTTAGCTCGGATTGCTCCATGCGTTACGCGACAACGGCGACAACTGCGCTCACAATTCATTCTTTATCGGATAATGCCTTCTTTCCTTAACATAAAGATACCAAGTAGTGTATCATTCCACTACAAACGTATACTGAAGAAGTCTCTACGCGAAAATCAGAGAAAAATATCAGCTCTGTATTTTGTCTAAAGTAGACCAATGTATCTATATATGGTATGGAATCTGAAATAAGGCAAAGAAACCTTCATTTATTCCTAAACAAGACATCGGTTTGAAATAAAACATATGTTGGAAAATTTACATATGGCAGTTACTTTTTTTTTTTTTTTTAGGGCAACAGGCTACGTGAGGGTAATCCACTATGGGCAACTCCCCTTTAATAGCATAGGAAGGGATTAGAAAGGGGGGATGCGGAAGGGTAGAGGAAGGTAGCCAAGGGTTAACTAGGGCCCCCGGGAGTTACATGTAATAAAATAAATTATAAATGACAGTTTTCAACGACACTGCGAGTGGTTACGAATACAAAAATTACGATAAATTATCCTGTGGAAAAGTCAAGTTCTTTTGTATTGTTTCTTCCATTTATCTCCACCAAAATACAACTATTTCTGTATAAGTAACTGTTTATTATATTTTAATTTTTTAAATTTTATACTTCGGCGTAATATAATTGATGCTTTCGTAACGTCAATATCTGGAAATAAGAATTCAATATTACAGATGAATATATCCATCTTTGTACCTAAGAAACTGTAGTAAGTAAGATTTGCTGCTGGAAACTCGAGTGAAAATTGAAGATTAATATAGGTTTTTTTTCTTTTTTGAAAATAATTTGGTTAATAATTTTTAAATCCCGTCTATATTTGCAACAAAAAAATCTATGTTTATCTATTTAAAAGACATTAATTTCACTAAATATTTTTTTTCTTTATGTTGATCTTCTCTTTATAAAAAATTAATACGGCAATTTCAAAAATATTTTTTAATCACAGTTATATGAACTTTGCTGTAAGTAGCTTTACGTATATTAATGTAACGAGTTGTAAATGTATGGTCGCTGAAGACCTTGAAGTTAAGGTGACCCTAAACAAAACATAAATAATAAACGTTGCATTATATTTTATCATTTTTAAACAGTTCAATGTTTGTTTTTTGAAGTTTGTAATTGTGATATTTTATTCTTTTCTCGTAATACTATATATGACGTATCCTGTCCTCGACCGAGGACTAATACAATGAATAAAAAATATAAAATATGTATATAAAATACCTTACTGAATAATTTAATTTATGTTTGAGAAATAAAAAACATAAATATTACGAGGACTTGTTCTTGTTTGGTTTATTTGTGACTATATTTTTAACCAGGTCCAGATTCTATAATCAATATATTAGAACCATTTATTTGTTTTAGTCGTTCTCTGAATTGTTTCTCCTATTTTCACTTTCCAAATGTTGAAAATGTCCGAATATAAATTCCAAATACATAAATGTCGCCTCAAGTGTCACAATGCAGAAACATTTCTCGTGGACAATACTAGTATTACGACCACATATGTGTGTGTATGTGTGTGCTTCTAGTATATGGGCGGGGGGGTCAATCATGCGGCACTCGAAGCTCGCGTCCACTAGTTAACACACGTGGCCTCCTGATTTATAGCAGAATCCCATCAAGCCGTGCCGATGCCACCGCGATATGGCGTCCATTCCTCCCCACCAACAGCATCACATTTCCTCCCTCCCTCCCTTGCCTCTCACAACGCCGATCCATTTATTTGTCCCCGTTCTGCGTCCTCCCCACAGTGGGCTACACGTGTCAGTTGTTTACTAGGAATGGCCCAGTTGCATTCGTCTTCCTATTCATCGATTCCGTTCTCGCTCTTTCTCCTCTCTTTTCCAATTACCTCAGATATATTTATTTCTCAGCCTCCGGGGCCCGCGACAAGAGCAATAAGCAGCCCGTTACAACGGTTTCCGCCTTAAGGGTCCTTATCGCTTTATTAAATTCTATCGACGTCGTTCTATTACATGGTAATCTCGCAGCGTACCTCTAAGCTTCCACTTATCTGACGCCAATTTCTAGCCAGATCTGCCGCCGCAAAACTTATCGGAATTGCATCTTCCATCTTACACCCCTTTCACTTTAGCCTCGAATTGCGTCGTTTCTCCGTGCTTAACGCTACATTACGACCCCTACGATATCAACTCCGAATGCGCGGTTGCGTTTCGAGATTCCGCGATTGTTTGAAAACCGAGTAGTATATCCATCCAAGTGGGAAATCAATCACTACTGTCTTCTTCCAAAATTCAACTCCACTGTCCTAATGGAGCTCACAGTTGTTTCATATCATAAATGTTTACATTCTGTTATTATATATTTTTTTTTATAAACTGAGAAAAACTTTTGCCAATATAGACAGAATTATAAAAACAAAATTTTGTCTTCAGGTTTTGAATACTTCAGGGCTTGAGAGCAACTGTATTTTTTTCTGAAACGTTGTTTATAATTTCTCAATTCCGTCTATATTGACCACAAAAAAATTATGTTTATCTATCTAAAAGAGACATTAATATCACTATCTAACTTATTTATTTATTTATGTTAATCTTCGCTTTATAAAAATTAAATAAGGAAATTTCCAAAATCTTCGTGGCAACAAATATTTATGGTGAAAACATAGAACTTATTTCAGACCTGTATATTATTATGTTATTGTCAGAAAATTGTATGAGAAGCACACAGTTTATTTTCACATTTGAAATATAAAATATACATAATAAATAAAGTCTTCTCGGGCT
This sequence comes from Zhengitettix transpicula, assembly GCA_037074705.1. NCBI lineage: Eukaryota > Metazoa > Arthropoda > Insecta > Orthoptera > Tetrigidae > Zhengitettix > Zhengitettix transpicula. Next base: position 199,851,245 of record CM073590.1, read on the forward strand.
TCTAACCGAGTAAAGAATTGTATTCACGACGTTTCTATGCCATCGTCTTCTATTGCTAGAAGCCTGAGAAGACGTTCTTTATTCTCTACACCGAGAAAGACTACATTCAAAATATACATATACATATATTTCAAATCTGTAGTTTACATGTACATAAACGAAACGACGTTCTTAAATATTTTGAAAAAATATCTGACATTTATAATTATATGAGTCAAATCTGTAGTTTACATGTACATAAACGAAACGACGTTCTTAAATATACTGAAAAAATATCTGACATTTATAATTATATGACTCAGGAAATTATGTTCATTTACAAAAAATACACCACGTTTCGCCCTCTATTAGGACCTATTCAGGTTTAATCTACAATTTAGAAACTAATAACGTAAAAATTTTTTTGAGAACGATTAAAAGTTATTTTTAATTTTACTTTCAATTTTGTATATAAATCATGCAAGAAATTAGAGGCAAGCTTCTGCTCCCTTTACCTTTGATACCGAAATGAAACTCATAGGTAACAATGAAGTGTGGCAAAAAACAATGTATTGTGGCCTGTATATCTTTAAGTTGCATTACTATATTATGTTACAAAAATGACTAAAATAATTTAACAATGTATTGTATTTTTTTTTCAATTATTGGTATCGAATTTTAAATTTGAAGCTGTTTAAGTGGAACCGATGTGTCTCAATCAACGATCTAGGATAGTATCTCAATTCTTCACCTAAATTTATTATTTTTTTCTCAATTTAAATATGTGATTATAACGGTTCATGTGTTTGGTCGCGACTGAACTGAACTGACCATTTATTTTAAAATTATTTTTGTGTTAATTAACGAGGGCTTTTAGCGATCTCTTTGTTTGATCTATATAACAGGCATTGCAATTGTTGCAAATAATTATGTTAACTCATGTTTTTCCAAAATTTGTATTCTGTTTTTAATATTCTTAACTGAATTTACATTTTTAAATTATTTCAATATGAAACCAACGCCATAATTATCAAATAGATTTATTATTTAAACACAATGGTCCATTATTTAAACATAATTCTGAAAGAACAATGATTTAATCGCTTTTTCCTTAAGTTTAAGTATTATCTGACATTTTAATAAATTAATAACATTATGTGAGTCGAATAAGTCAGATACACTTTCATAAAAATAATTGATTGAATATTAAATTTACTGATATAACATTAAGAAATTAATAAAATTCACAAAATTTCTTCCCTAATGTTTGGAATATTTTCAGGTATTTTAAGAATTAATAATAATTAAATATGAAAATTTTATTTCTTTTCTAAATTTCGTCATTTTATATTGAATTTAAATATGATGTGAATTATTTAGTCCATTTTACATATGTTTGATATCTTTTTTCCATAATCTCCATAATTTGTCGCAATCAGTAAAATTTATAAATAAACAAAAATTCCGTCATATTTTCTTTATAAACTACATATTTAATTTTGGACACATTTAAAAATTACTATTAGGATGACTCATTGCAGGGCAAAGTGCTTGAATATTCGCCCATTATAGTGAACGGCGATTATATAAATAAAATATACAACCGACACCCAACGTTTTAGCCTTTTCATAAATTTATTTTACCAGTAAAAATATTTATGTATTAAACTGTTTTTACTGTATCTATACACTTCTATTTTCTGTCTTATTTTTGTAGGTTTTTTTTGTTAAATGTTCACACTTACTCAAAGGGGGCGCTAACATAGTTTCAGAAATATTCAAAGCATGCTACGAGCCGTTGAAGACTTGTGACAAGGTCAGCCCTAAAGTTTCCTGATCACTTAGACGCTTCGGTGCCCTTGTCGTAAACTCTGCGTCTTATCGTCGATGTTCGCCCGCACGTCACCGCTCAAATGGAAAGCCCTGGGCTTAAATTCCCGACAAAAACCATAAAGTGTAGACCATAATTCTTAACAAGATAATTTGCAACATTAATATGTTTCTCTAATGATCGTTTTTAAATTACGACGATGTTAAGGAATTCTACGTATTCAAGAAATGTAACGAAAAAATCCTTAGTAAATGTTCACAGGTTGCGACAGTCAATGACTTATGTGTATTGCATGAAACAGAATCTTAAATGCTTTCATTTACAGATATCAATAATGCAGTTTAAAATTTCGTTGGTACCATTTTTTTACCTCATAAATATAGAATAAACTATAATAGACAAGCTATTTTAATATTTAATCTCAGAACGTATCAATTATTATCATCTAAAATGAAAATAAAAATTGCAGGTCAATAAAATCTGGCAGCAGTGATGCGGTATCCTGGAAATTCTAATATTATAGTCTCATTATATCAGTTAAATACAAAGTGTAAAATATTTTGTATTTGGAAATCCTTTTATTCTAATGCTCCAAATAATAAAACAGGACAGTAATAGATATAATCAAAAATAATTAATTTTCTATTAAGTCTATAATCTCTACGGCAGCTATCAGAATCCATAGTGCATATTCATGTTTATTATCATCAATGCAAAAGCATAAATTAAACCCATAAATAACAATTAATTATGTATTATACGTATAATAAGTAAGTGACACTGAAAAGGTGCTAATTTTCCTGTAAATATAAAATTAAAATTTAGCTAAATCTTTATAATATATTCTGATGTTTTATGATGTAGCAATCTGTTTGATTCCCAAATTATTTTCTAGCGGAGGAAAACAATTATCCAACCATCTGGACGATCACGAAAAATGCTCCTCGTCGATTATTTCGAAATATTGCACCTTCCGGGCGCTCCTCTCGCGCAATATTAAAGTAATCAATCACTATAATTCTTCACGAAAATGGGACTACATGTTCCCTGAAATTCTGTTATTAAACTGGGAAACGAATTAGTCTCTTGTTATAAACTTCATTATAATTCCATACAGGGGCTCGTGACACTTTGACGAGAAAAGTGATTCAATCAAAAAAGCGCCATTCGACCTTTTTTCATTATACCTGTCTCTACATTTTCCATGTTACAAATTAACACCTTCAGCGCACTGAATTGGTTAGCATTATTCAAGAATAGCGTAAAGTAATTATAATCCTGAAAATAACGGGAATCCAATAGTTCCTGCGCGTGGTTACTGTACACGTACGTGAATATATTCTGGATTTTTTTTTGCCCTGTGCATTGATTGCTACATTACTATTTACACACGCATCGCTTTATTTATATTTTATACGTTTGAAACAATACAAGTCGAATGGAGAGTAAGATTAAGAGACGCATTACTTGCTTTCTTAAATGTTGTGCTTATATCATATTTTTAAGTTCAGCATAAATAATTAATTTTGCATCTGTTTGTGTGCCTAGATATGAAGATGAACTGCGTAATATATATATATATATATATATATATATATATATTGTAATAATTAAAATAGAGGTTTTTAATTAAATTAAAGAATTAATTAAATGAAATAATCAACAAGAATTTAAAACAAAACTATTTATTTATTTTGTGGCAATAACTCAAAAACAATTACAATTTAAAATATTAATTTCTCAGGGCCTTGACTGGGTTTGATAATGGACACAGCAAATTGATTTTAAAATCTTATTAACTAACAGTTCACATTTATCTAAACAATACGTCGATAGAAATAAATTAAAAAGAAAAGAAATTAAAAGAGAACGAAATCTGACTCTATCCTTTAATTACGTTTAAAATTAATCGTTAGTTTTGGTTTTGTTACTTACGTAGTGTCCAGCTGGTACTTTCATTCCTTTTGGTTTCGGAAGTACACTTTTGCAAAATTTTACACTGATTCTAAGATTCACAGATTTTACACTATTGAAGTCAATATTGATAGGCTGCCAGGAACTCGGATGATCCTCTTTTTTGTCAGCTATCTGATGTCTGCTTGCCTTATACGAACCCTATGATTCGTAGATTTGTTAGTCTTTTACCGCTTTGGACTTAAACTGACTTCCTTTCCTGGCTGCTACAGACGTAAAACTGCACTCCTTTCCTAGCTGCTGATAGACGTAACATCTGCTAACTTAGCGATATTTACGGAGTAAACTTCCGTGATTGTTTTTACTTTGTCTTAAATTCACAACTTTATTTAATAATACATTAACGATGGCTAGTCTCTTCTCTAGTATTATTCGTTCCGTCCTCTGAAATGTCCCGCCACCAACTAACTCTTAGTACACTCCAGTTTTAGCGCGTATACGCCATTTTTGACTTTCCGACAAAGCAACAGAGCTCGGCTTCATTGTCGCTTTGGAAGCTCCTGCCGCTACAGTTAAATTTTATTAAAACCAATTAATGGCCTAATTAATTGGCATTCCAATACATATATATATATATATATATATCTTCTGCTACTTGCCAAGCACAAATGCAATAATTTATAGGAGTTCTATGAGAAAACATACGGGTTGAAAAGTATAATAAAAGAAGGAAGGAAGTATTTTAGTTTTTCAAGAGAAATATTTGTTTTCTGAAACAAATTTGCAACATCTGCTGATTCTTACCACTCCATAAATTTGCGGAAATATTTTTCAAAGTTTTCTACCACAGAATAGAGAGAACTAATTAATTATTTGAGTAATAATAGTCTCGTATCAAATCGTTTTGGTCAAATGTAAACGCCAACACTTAAGTTCTGATTAACATAGAAAATAGTGGTCGTGAATGAAGTAATGCATGTTCCGTTCTAACGGTATGTTTGGAAGAGCAAGTAAGTGTACCAAATGGGGAGACTGTAGTCGTGTATCGATTTCTTTTATGGCAGACTGACCCGTGTCCCTCGGAGTGGCATGTGGGCCGAGCCTGATGACGTCTAAATTACAGGACATTCTCGATGCTAGGCCGTACAGTCTCTGCCGGAAAATGTGGAGTGCGATTTCCGTGATTCCTCATTACACAAACGGATGCGTCGTCCGATATAACGCTATTATATGCACTATCACCCGAAGCAGTAAAAGGAATAAAATAGTTCAGTGACGACTTTCAGTACCATAGACCAATTTCTAACACTGTTCCTTCTACTACGACTCACGGAATCAGAGTAGACATTGATTAAATAAATTTCCGTCCAGTGAAGTTTTTTTATTAGTTACTAACGAGAAAAATTATTAATGTGTCTCAAATGAGCTAAAGTTTAAAAATAATAGATGTAATTAATACTTTCAAGTTTTATGTAACGAAATATTAGAGGCATTCAGTGTAATTTAAAATTCTTATTTCTCATATGCAGAGAAAACTCAAATATTCAGAATCATTGGAAAAAAAGTTATCGGTTTTCACACGGGTGCTAACATCGATTAAAACGCGTTTTAATCCCTGTTGACACCCGTGTGAAAACCGAGAACTTTTTATCCAACAACTACACCGGAAAAGTCTTCATATTTGTTCAGCATCATCATTGTGTTTATGTTCATATGTGATCTTAAAATTATGGACAAGACTGAAATCAAATGTTCCTGTTTACTACTAAGATATTTAATTTATTTTACAAACAAAAATTAATTTTTATATATTATTCCACTAAAAATTCAGATAACTTTTTTCAAAGGTTAGTTAAAATGAAATAATTATTTTATGCATATTACGTAAAAATAGTGTTTTTGAATACTCAATATTGATTTTATTTCTTCTATAAATATTAAGTCCCATTCGAAGTTTATTTTAAACAGTTTTAAACTAACTTCTTAATAAAATATAATTTATCGATAAAAATTTTATTTTCAGACTCTATTCAAATTGATTAATTAAATGTATAAGTAATAAATATAATTACACATTAGATAAATAAGTAGCCGTGTAACGGACTATAATTAGTGTTGAATATATACAACACAACGTTTCTACTATCGTTGTTGCTTTCATCAGGTGATTCTCCGTCAGAACGACACATGGCACAAACCTGACGACGAACGCAACAAAAAGCAGAGACAAAACCAAACATAACGATAATTGAAAATTAAAGAAAATCTTAGAATTTGGATGTGGTCGCCATGTATTAAACCAAAATTTTATCTAAAATTGTTCTTATTAAATCAAATAACCCTATAATTAACGTTCAATTTGATTTTTCCTCACTTTCCTATGGTATAAGAGGGAAGTGGCCAGACCGTCTAATACCCTATCAACAGACACCCAATACTATGGAACTCAACAATGACTATGATCGACCTGGCAACAAATATCTTGTATGGGCTATAATTATCAATCGAAGAAAACAAAATCTATAATATTCTCGAAAACCAAATTGTATCATATCTCGAAATTGAAAAAAGAAAACTCAACAATTAAATTTGTCGATTACGTGAATATTTTAGGCGTCATATTTGATATAACCTTTTCATACAACAAGCACATACAAAAGCTTGTTAATGAATGCAAGAAACGTCTGAATATCAACAGGATCTGTTATTGTTACGCTAAACCTTATTTTCCTTTCCATTTCCTTTGCGGTTAACTTCATTTTCGCTTTTCTTTCTTAGTTCATCTGGTTTTGTGATGCGTATCGTTCTTACGACTCTTGCGTTTCTTTAATTACCTGACGAAAGCAAAAAGATTTGCAGAAACGTTGTGTGGTATTTATTTAGAACTTATTCTTGGTTGTTATTTGGCTACTTATTTATCTATTTATCATATTTTAATTCAAAAATAATTATATATTTAAAACAAATTTATTTTTGTACATAAATTTGTTTAAATAAAACAGTATTACTCCCAATAAATAAACGTTTCAAATCAATGTCATCATTGCTATTTTATTGTTTTGTTTTAATATTTAAAATCTATTTAGTACAGTATGTGTATACTTATTGTCTCGCATATTTCACTGGAACTAATTAGTTACCAAGGTTTTGCTTACAATCAATTCTCTGTGCCGGGCACGAGCCCGGGACCTCATATTCCACAGCTGAGACGATACATGCGTCCGGCATTAATTAATTTCCGGCCAGGTAATTTGGTAGATTAGAGCATGGAGTCATGGACGCCTATTTATGATGAGATGCTTCCTTTGGCTACATGTACCATCGATAGCCCGTTACAATAGCCTCATCTCTAGATATTTAGGCATTTTGAATGGAACTTTTACAGACAACAGAAGCGTGAGAGTTTATAAAAAGGTAAAAAAAATTTTCGTACCTATGAATGTGCCTTTCTATCTTTTATAAATATGTTGGAAATAAATGGCTGTGTTGCCTGGAAGTAAAATCACAGAACGAAACGAAATCAATTAAATAATTTAATTCAAAGAAATAAGCGTAATCGTAACAATTTTACTTACGATATTAAACATGTATTCTATACGTAATTACCGTGCTTCTTTATAAATATAGTGAATTAAAAATATCGTAATAATGTATATAAAATGAGTGGTCAATGACGTGTCTTATGAAATATATAAAAGATTCACAGCCTTGAATTTTTTAGTAATGTTTACTACACTTTTTCTTCGAGGGTAGTCTGTAAGGCTGAGGATTTCTTAAGGACTTAAGTTTATATTCGAAATTGAGATTTTGTATTTTATTCCCATGCATTTAATTTACACAGTTTATAATTCATTAGCTGGAAGTGATATTCATGAAATTTAACATTTACGCATATTTACTGGCACTGAAGTTCAGTACTAAGCAAATTAGGAGCTATTAAGAAATTGAGCCCAAGATATTTCGAGAACTTTAATGTTGCTAATGAAATATTTCATAAATCAGTTAAATAAGGGTTCTTTTTCACAGCAGTAAATTATTTATGAGAATTAAACAAAACTTATTCTGTGCTTTTTGTTGATTCTAAAGAAAATTTCCCAATTTTCCGCGATGTGACTTCGAGTTCAATACTCGTTAGGTTCCTCGAATCATCTGACGAATGCAACAAGGATTGCAAACAGTTTGTGTAGTATTTAATCACTTATTTTTGTGTTCCATTTGGCTATTTATTTATACCGGAAGAAACAGAAAAAAATACTAAATTTGCTCATATAACATGGGAAAATATTGTCTTCGGCATTCATTTTTCTCTCCAATTTATTGTAATTTCTTTAATTAAGTTCTCCCTCTTGCATATATCTCGCATATATACATCCACTTTTCCAAATTCTTTTCTGTGTCATTCCATTCGTACATTTAATACAATATTCACTGTCATATTTGTACATAATATTCACTAAATTTACGAAAAACATAAATTACTCAATCACCTGTTAACTGATATTTTTTAGAAAATATAGAAATTAAAATTTGAATTTAAGTATTATTATATTTCAAACATTTGTATTACAGTATAGGAAACAAAATGTTAAGGATATATCACGAAATAAAGCTTTTAGAAAAACCGATATAATTTAAAATTATTGCTTGTAAAATTCGAATTGTATCACTACGTAATTGAATATTGTATGCACGAAAAATTATTTTACATTACAGAGCAAATTATACATGAAATAATCCTTTAACAATAATTCAAAATTTTGTTAATGATTGACTTATATGATTTAAAATCGTCGGGATTTTTAACGCTCATTGAAGATGAGATTTTGAATTATAAATTTTATTTTGTTACATGTTAATTCTCTTTTGGATATATAATTTTGTGAACCTTATATTTAAATTAATCAATAAATCAATCATAATCTAATTTTATACTTCTGTTTCAGGTGAGTTTGTAATTAAATCCCGGAACATTTTGGTGAGTAAGAAGACTAATTTAAATGCGTCACATTAAATACTTTTTTAATAAAATGATATTATGAGACTACTGTGAATTAGTAAAAGAAATTAATCTTTGTAACAAATTAGGAAATAAAGACTGGAAAAGTACTTAATAATAAATATATTTGGGGAGTCAAGAATCACAAACCAAACAAAACCGAATTTATAAATCTGAGGTTAAATATAATTGGCTACAGGTCAACGTAGATGTTCATATAGAGAATTTTGTTTGTTTGTGTTGTTAATAGTGCTGAACGAGTATTATTCCTCACGTAAATGGAATTTAAACGATTATTCCGCTGTTTTATTTCGCTGGCGTGTCATAAATGCGTCTTTTATTCGTACATTGCGTTAAACATCTATTAGTTGAAATTAATGTCGAAATGTAAATACTATTGGTATGAGTTACGTTCAATGATATCGATGTTCATCAATACAAACAGATCTTTCGCATATGTTAGCTGTGACAATATTTCCAGAGGAAACAACACTCCGATAACTGGATTACAACCTGGGAGCTGTGTACACTGTTTATTTAGCTTCCTACAGAATGCCAATTCCATGCAGATAATTACATTCGCCACCAGCGCGTGTGCTCACAATAACAAATAAATGTTGTTGATGAGTAATGACAAATAAATTTGATTTAAACTAATTTAGGGAACATTCGGATTCGTTAAACGGCTGTAATCGACGGACTGCATCCGAACACAACAAAGATTCTGTATACAGCGGGTACACGAAAGGGGAATGTCTGACATTCGTTTGCGTAATAATTTAAATAGGCGTATTGACTTAAAAGTTTTACTTGTTTATACGATTTAGATATTTCACTTTGATAATTGAAATTGATCATAGACAACCGATTTCTTTTGAAAGGCTTAGAGAAAATCCGAAACATCAACTCAAATGCAATCCTTCAAAAGTACGCTTAACATCAAAGAGCTCGGAGCTTAAAGTTTCAGTTCGCAGACGTTACAAGGAAAGTTGACCCAATATCCTTCGGCTCGCGGCCAATGGAAACTTGAACTCTACTTTTCTGTTTGGGGTTTTGTCAGGAAACAAGGAGTTATAGGAAGGAGATGTGAGGACGTACAAGACGTTCTTCCAGCGTGTTACTATTAGGTTAATTAAATGTTTACGGTCAAGAAACAGTCTAAAAGACAGAGACAAAAGTACTAAATAAAAATATATTGTCACTGTAATAATTAATGCTAAGTTATGCATTAAAGAAAAATATATCAAACCGGATTAATTAATCCGAAGTAATGTAAGAAATATATTCGCAAACTAATTAATATTGTTCCTTTTCGTCTGAAGTAAAGTAAACTACCAATTGAATATACGTACAATTTTCTCCGTATTCAACATATCGCAGAAAATACTAGCGTGTAAATGTATTAGCCTTCTACAATCGCAAGTTAGTCTACAATATGCAGCTCTAATTTTACGAATTTCAGAGAGTGGTTTGCGCTTTCAGACACAAGCCTCCGTCGTTGAAATGAAAACAACACAACTATCGCTTCCACTTCTCCAGACCACATTTTCGCTTATGAAGCAATAAGTATTCATGGAGCGTTCTTCAGGAGTAATTATAAAAATGTTACAGTTTTATCTCGACTTCAAATTATGAGAACTCGGAACGATGTGGCGTAAATTGTGGACAGGATTTTAAATTAAATCACGTTTGTGCTAGCTCAGCTTTAATTTAATATGAATTTCACATTCTGCATGAAAAGTGTTATATAATTAAATTCAGAAGAAGAGAGAAACTTTTAATTCCTTTAATGTTTCCGGTGTATAAATTATTTTACATGCACTAAGGTCGATTTTTAAGATTTATTCTGTAAGCCGAAAAGCACCTATTTAAAAGTGAATCTAATTATAAGCAACTTAGCTTCATACATTTATACATTTACGCTAAATTTTAAGTGTAATATATGCTTTTTCAAGTGAAACGTGGTAACATATAACTAGTTTTATTAATATGAGGTCTTCATCGTATCTTGAAAAATTATACACAACAGCAATGGTTTTTAAGGAATGTTCTATTACTCCCGCCTGTCGATAATTTCTACGTGTGAAAGAAGCCCACAAAGGCTTCTTTGTGAGATGAACGCGGAAGCTTGTTAAAATGAAAATGGTCGGTGAACCTATAGAAATAGCATTCTCTTTTCTCTCATTTTAAAAAGAATTCTTCTTAAAGTCAGTTGCTTGTACGGGACGGTGGGAAGATGAAGCCTCGTAAATTAACCAGATGCCGTACTATCGGAGTTATGGTTCCTTATTGGCCACATACTTGGGGAGTAAAAAGTGAAGAGTACGATCAAAGTAGAGAACTGAGCAGAAGAACTTTAACAAAGAGCGCGCTTCTTCAAATATCGGCAAAGCTCTCTTCCTAGTCAGACCTCGTCGGATAATTAAGTGGTGTGGGAAGTATTCCGTTGCCGGAGACATGGAGCGGCTTTGAAGGGGACTTCGCGAAAAAAGTATTTATTCCATGGAAAAGAATATTGTCATTTCTTTAATCCATTTATCTCTCTGGTATGCTGCAAATGTCTTCATTATAAATTATTCCTCCATAAGTACATATTAATTTTTATTTACTATTACTCAACTCTATTATCGATATATGGAAAAACATACTCAGATGGTAAACAATGTTTAGCTTTGAAAATTTAAATTTTTCTTTATAAAATCTCCAAATTCATTGCTATGTAATTAAGATTCATTTAGCAACTTTATATAGACATGGAGCGTATCAAATAAATATTTGTCACTATCTGAGTGCTCGTCGTTAACCGGATATTTATTTAAATTATTTAGGAGAAGGAATTGATTTGACACTAACCTCTTGGTAAACATTTCTCCAACATTCATCAGAATCAGTAGTGGTAGTGTTTGGAGCAATTACCTATTTACGTTTCTATCCCCGACCTATTCGCTCGGCATCTAACCTTAAAGAAACCCAGGATGATGACTGAATGAACAGTAACAAATCGGGAATTCTTTTTCACATCAAATATGAGTGTCCAAAATTCACGCCTAATTTTTTTGAATTTATTTTATTGTCAGATCAGCCAACGTAGTGACCACATTCACTAAACAATTACTTCAACATTTTTGGATTTCTTTTTCATTGAGATACCGTCGGCTAAAGAGGGTTCGCAGCGCCTAGAGTCCAATATGATTTACAGAACATGGTATTAAAGATTATATAAGGAAAACTAGTAGAACTATATTAGATTATATCGATTATATCATTATCCACCATGTTTAATGCGAGAATTAAACTCAACGACTCCTATAACCCCGGAATCGACACCATTCACGGTCTTTTTTGAATTATTTTTATGTAAAATCCTTCGACCATCAATCGTACGGATGCTTCCCTCCGTTTCCTTTCGGTTTTGAAGTTAGACACTTTTCTAGAATAACACTATCAAATGCAAATGCAAATGAAAACGTTTGATTCAACGCTGTTAATGGTAGTTTATGAATGTTATTAAATACCACCCCCTCCACCCTAGAAGTGGTAGGTGTGTCTTAAGCCCTCGGTAATTGTTCCTAGATCGTAAGTAACATGTGAACAAAGTTTGTTAAAAATTTCTCTACGCCTTAAAAAGATTGTTCGCAGAAATTTGTTTCATCCTTTTCTACCCACACTTGTAGGAGAGGAAAAATATATTAACCACTATGGTAAATGTCAGAATTAAAGTCAGTGACTACCATAACCCCAGATTCGACACCAATCTCGGTTGTGTGCGCAGAAATTTGTTTCTTCCCTTCCGCTCCCACTTCTAGAGAATGAACTACATCTTAACTAATATGGTAAATTTCAAATTTAAACTCATTGACTTCCATAACCATGGATTTGACACCACTCTAGGTTGTTTAGAGTTATTTTAATGTAGCGACCCTCCACCCTCTTCCTTAGTTTTTCTGCCTTCCCATGCGGTAAGGGGTTGAAATTATAAAAACATCTGGATAGAATCTATTATTCTCATAGACCTCGAGAACTAATTATCCGACATAAATATCAGCCGTTTTAGCGTGTTTTTAAATTTCACACCCGTTCATCCCTTGTGAGTTGCCTAACGCTTTGAAAGGTCGACAGAAACCTTCACGGCCATGCGCACAACTCACTAAAGTATCATCGCAATCTTATGATTGGTTTAGGGATCGCACAGCGGACACACAGACAGGCATTCGTTTATATATAGATTTGTAAACCCGAATAAAAATGAATTGAAATTACATTATAAATCCTGTATCATCTTGAAGAGCTAATGGACATGGGTGGATATTCCATCTTTTGTTTTATACAGAAAAAATATTTTCATCAATGGTTTTCAGTCGGTTGGTGTAATTAATATTCGAGGTATATAACATATTATTTGTCAAGTTTTGTTGAAAGTAAACTGGATATAATTCAGTTCTTTCACACGATTACAAATGTTTACTGAAATAGTGCATAACCAAAAATATTATTATTCATTTCTTATCAATTTTACAAGAACTACGAGTCATATTTGTAATCTATACAAGACGGAAACTTACATCGTGCACATCTGAATTTTAAATATTCAGAGGTGACAGTTAGTGCATTACATATTCTAATATTATACAAGCCAAATAACTATTCTTTGGTCACGTGACAGCGTCCTACCTGCTTATATTTTTTGCGATTTTCAAATAAATTACTGTCACCGTATGAGTAAAAAGTTCTTTCTCAGTTTCAATTTTTTTAAAAAATTGTGCATTTTCTATGTCGTTTCCCTCCATAAACTAACGTAATATTAATTTATGTTGCTTATCACGTGTTTTTTTACGCACAGAGCAATATGTTCAATTTTACTGCAGCTCTAGGGATTGTAAAATGCATGCCACAATTGTTCATAATGAAATGCAAACCACATACAGCAACGAAAAAACTGCTCCAGTTGTTAGGCAAATTCCATTACAGTTAAAACCTCAAGCTAGTTAAAGTTATTAGCGAAGACTAACAAGCCCGAGTTCAGTTTCAGTTCACGACGAATAAAACAATTGTTATTTTATTAAACGAAGCTACGGATTTGTATCAACATTATAACACAGCTAATACTGAAGTTGTCTCAACTTGCTAGAATGTTGTACACTTCACTTAAATAACGTTGCGACGAGCAAATATCGTTGTAAAAACCAATTATTTCTGCTTTGGTCTGAAAAGCAAGTGTAATTTCATTGTTTCGTGATATTCTGCTTCCTGCATTCCATAACTTTGCATTACTTCAAACTAAAACTGTGTGTCCTAAAAATATTACAGCGTTACTAGATTTTGGATTAGCATCATACTATTATTATGAATTTTTTAGTCAAAGGTTGTTAATTCATTCACAACAAACTTATAATAACAGTTCTCTTCTCAATTATTCCGAAAAAATAATAAAATCGCATTACATGAGTTTCGGAATGTGTAAATTTGTCTAAAATAAGAGCGAATGCAATTTTAATAGCAAAAAATACAACAATAAGCAAACAAATTTGTAAATTATTAATCACAGAAAGTAAAATTAAGTCGAACATAAATGTTATACAAATGTAGAACTTAACAGATGTAAGTCGCTAAGGACCAAAAGGTTAATCGACGCTAAATTGTAATTAAATATATATATATATATATATATATAAAGCAATATCGAACGTTCTTTCATTAAAGTACGAAGTATTTCGTAGCAAATAGAAGGAAGTAATTCTCGGGGATTCCCACAAGGGTTGTAGAAATGCGTAACGACGTTTCGGCCAAGAGTTAATTAGTGGTTCCGGGCTATAGTTTATGGATCCTATCCGGAAAGTCGCCTAAATGTGATTCAGGGAATATTCTTGAGATACCTTCATTAGGTAGATTGGAATTTTAGTACTTGTGCCACGACCTTCCGATGTTGTTGGGAATGCAGCATTCCCGTCTCCATGCCTCAACCAGGTTTGACGGACTGTTCCGATTGGAATAACGCCGCTCTAAACTGACTGAGACATCTTTGCTAATGTGAACATTAATTATAAAGCAGGATAGAGATGCATGAATTCCCGTAGATAATCCTTTTTCGACTCTCAAAGTTTGCCATTATCTTTTAATGTGTGGATCACCTTTAGAATTTGACGAATATGATTAACTAAATATATTTCCTGCAATTATTTGTCATCGAGCACTTACACGTCCCGCAAGTTGTTCTCCTTCAGTTCACATCAAACTAATTGCTCCTGGAATAATTGATCTCATAAGACCTGACTCAGACTGCCCTAATAGTTTTCATTTCATTTCTTTCGTGATATTCCCAATTAGTTTCTACAAATTGCGAATCGGCTTTCAAATTATCGTTGAGGCTTATTCGAATTGTTTTCAGTCAATTATATCCCAAATTCAGATGCCCAAAAAATAAATTACTGTAAAACCAAACATTTTATGCTTACAAATTCGTCCTTGATGTAGGTATACTCGTCTAAGTCAACGAGTAAATCTTGGCAATTGGGAGGCAAAAGTACTTTTGTAAAATAGAGAGCTAATTTTTAATTTCCATAACGTCATTTATTTGTATCAATTCCAAGTAAAAGTTAACTCATGCGTATTTAAAGTCCAAATAAATTTCTATAGTTTTAGACTAATGTTATTTAACAATTTAATTTCAAATTAATTTTAAAAATATGATAATTATGTATTTTTGTTAGAAATATAAGCCCATATTATCCCTAAATATTTATATTATATGTATCCCCAAAACTACATTGTAAGATATTATGTAAACATTTAGCTCTTGGAATACAATTTAAATATGTGAAATTAAAACTCTACCATTAAACGAAAATATATCGTTTATAAAGCGAAGTTAGTGTATCTGTGAAGCCGAAAGATGCGTTTAGAATAATGGTACGAGAATTTATTTCTTTAATATATGTAAGAATATAGTAGTATTATTCCATATAATAGTTCGATTTGAAAAACTAAATTTTTAAATCACACAATTTAATGTGTTAAAATTGAACTGTGTGTCAATTAACGTAGAAATTAAAATACAAATTTAACGTAGAAATTAAAATACAAAATTTGTTGTAATTGAATAATCAGTATACTCTATACGTCTTTCCTTTGAATATGTAAACGTTTTTTTAACTTTTTAATCAATTTAAATTATAACTGTTGTATGAGATGTTTAACTAAATGACATGAGTTGTCAGATGGACATATAGTTCGATTTAGTTAAATCTACCGCTATATAATTTTCTGGATTGAACATATCTCTTTACATTATAGCATTGAACTGTTGAATCGTTGAAAGTTATCGGGAAAACATATGGAACTCCATCTCAACCTTATCACTCTTGCCACACCATCGCCTTCGCCGGACATTTTTAATACCTAGCTGAATCCGTGGCTGCTATCAGAGTCATTAGTTTCACGACTGACAGGATGAATATTTTTCCTTGAACTGGCATGGATCATATACTGATAAAAATGACATCAGCCGAGTTAAATAATGATGCTTTATTGTGCTGAATTGTATAGTGGTCAATCTCTTCCTATAATGTTCCGCACTATAATAACTAAAATTTATATTAATTCATTGTATCCTATTATAATATATTAAGTAAAATTTTATGCATAGCTTTCTCTTATTTTTTATAACTTATTTCAATCGGTATATTTTATATAAAATTTCCCGAATATCTTTTCATAGAGTGAAGAGGTAATGTATGAATCTACAGGGCAATAAACTATTTAATTAAGAGATATTGAAAGTTAGAAAAATCATATTTCGTGAATAATTTGCAACGTAGCGAATAAATTAACCCAGTCGGAAATTATGTGTTCCGATAAGATATGTAAGGAGGTGCATAGTTAACCGTAACTAGACGCTATCAGGTCTCACATTCCTTTCCACATGCAAACATTCACGTGATTTGTATTGCAGGTAC
Source organism: Zhengitettix transpicula (assembly GCA_037074705.1). Classification (NCBI taxonomy): domain Eukaryota; kingdom Metazoa; phylum Arthropoda; class Insecta; order Orthoptera; family Tetrigidae; genus Zhengitettix; species Zhengitettix transpicula. Next base: position 199,867,917 of record CM073590.1, read on the forward strand.
ACTGCAGTTACTCGCAAACGTTACGAATAAATTTGACTTGGAGGCAAAATCATATTAAATGAGTCAATTTTATTAGTTAATTCAATTTACCGTTTTAAAATAAACATTTTAACTTTTCATCAAATATTTCATATTTATTTGATACACAAATACCGAGAATATGAAGTGATAATATAAATACCAATTTGTTTTGTCAACTGACTAGTGCAGTTGTGTCTATTTCGTCTCTTACATATTTTCTGCACCTGAAGAAAGGAACAAGGCTTCCAGAAACGTTGTGTGGCATTTATATTATCACTTCTTTTGTCTGTATTTGGATATCTTTCTTATTAATTAATTTCAATCAGAGGTAAATTTTTCGTTTTATTTGATACAACTGTAATTGCATCTTTGTATAGGAGCAAAGATACCGAGGCGTTTTTCTAATTTATTGAAAAATATTTAAAATTACATGTGACTTGATGAGTCACGTCATAAGTAAAGTTTAGAATGGATACAGTTTGATTTCTAAAAATATCATTAAATGATTTGAACATTCGTTTATAATGTCCTTACTATCAACAATTATGACAAAATATTTAATTTTTATACCAGATATATTAATACTGATGTTTGCAATTGGTTATCAGAATGGGTTACATATTTTGCAGTCAGTTAAAAAATATCTGTAATTTCCATACCTTCAAAGCGTATTATTGATCCTATTTTAAATCACAATCAAAACTTTTGAATAATTCCTGTCGCTGAAGATATACAAACATTTTGCTCCTCTTTTTTTTTGTTATGCGTTTACTCAAGTTCTTTGATGTCGAGTATATTTAATGTTCTTCTAATATTTGCATTACCCAAATCTAAAATAAAACTTATAATATTCTATTTAAATACATTAAAAATATTTTACTGATTTTACTAATCCTTTCGGATATTGGTTTATTATTATTTTTTGTAATAGGCTACGCGGTGTTTATTCACCTTTAATAATATAGAAATGTATTGGAACGGGCAGTACGGAAATGAGAGAAAAGTAGTCAACGGTTAACTAGGAGTCCCGGGTTATGTTCCAGAGATACTACGCTTCATTTCGCCTATATGTGATACAGGGAGACTTAACTAATCTGAAGTAGGTTGATAGGGTTTTGCGTTCCTGTTCAACGATCTTCCGATGACTGTAGGGTGCTTGTTGGGCAGACACAGCATTCCCGTCACCATACCTCGACCAGGTTCTGAGACTGCTGGCTGACCGTTCTGATTGGAACAGTGGCCAACTCAGTCAAACGTCTGTAACCCCGGAACATAAACCTGTGCCAGGTGTCTCTGCTTCTGGGTGCCTAAATTAAAAAACAGAGTTTTGGGGTAACAGGTTACATGAGGGTAATCCACGTGGTGGATAGTATAAAAAATGATTTGAAAGGGGGATTCGGAAGGGTAGAGGAAGGTAGCAAAGAGTTAACTAGAGCTCCGGGGCTAGTGATGAACGCATAACTGTAGGCAACCCGTAATGTATCTTCTGAGAAACCAGCACACACAGAATAATAGGTTAAGCGTAGCGTGCTCATGATTTATAAGCTAACATAATATACATAAACTAATTAAGGTACGTCTCGCTGACGGTGGGGTGTAGTTAATACTAATATTTTCTTTCATATGTGTAATTTTTCTTTCTATTACAAGAATTTAAATATAAAAAAATTATTTTTTTAACAATTAATAAAAGTACGAGAATGTTAGCATTATACAGTAAACTATAATATATAAAATTTAATAATAAATAGTATTACTACGCTCAAAGTCAAGGAAAATAAATTAACTTCATTATAACAGCATAGTATTATAACATTCTGCTGAATGTTCATAACGTTTATTTTCCTTTTATTATTCCCCTTTTTATTTTGAAATGTACTTACTGTAATACTGCTTGGTATTACTGATCTTAAAGTAAAATGTATGATATTTAATTCCTTTTAATACTAAGAAATAGATTTGCATATTCAAGTGCAAGGATTTTTTGAAGCATTCAGACTAGAAACTGAAAGAAGTTAGTATCTCATATCTTAAGACTGTGAGATAACTAATTAATGATTTTATAGAAGAGAAACGAAGGATTTCAATATAGTAAAAATATTTGATTTCTCATTGTAATCAGTTGGGACACAAAATCTGTTGTCTACAGATTTAAATAATTTCACTAAGATTTTCGTAGATGTTAAATTAAAATTTGGTAAATACAAAACTCCTTAACTTCACCCAGTAACATAATAATTATCAAATTGAAGTACAATACTTAATTACAAGGAACACGTATACTTTAATTTTTATGCATTCTTGATTTAATCAACCAACTTACCATCAAATATCGCTGATGAACAATAAAATAATCTATATCGGGATACCATTTTATGAAAGTGGCAATCTTGGAATCTCAGTTCCATGTATTGATGAGTTCTAATTACAGCACGAAGGGAGGGTGTCGGGTGGTTGCTGTAAACTGGAGAACATAAACCCGCGTCCGATATAACAACGGGGGCGTGAATTTCCGCACCAGCTGTTCCTTCAATCAGCCAGACCTCATCCGATTTTATGAACAAATGCGCAAATCTGATCAGCAGCTTCATGCTCGTTGTGGAAATGAATCCTCCTGATATACAAGGATCACACTGACGGCACGCATTCCAAATAATTGGGAATTGGTTCTCTGTGTCTATAGCTAACGTCTCACCGCACAAATATAGTTCCGAAGAAATTAAATATAATTATATATTTAATGTAATAACGGAAGATATATTTTGTAATTAGATACATTTTATATAAATGTAGTTAGCGCTAAATATTATTTATGAGTTATGTATAGTATAATTAAAATCTTTATTAGGCCTATGTCAAGCGATTTGAGAACTTAAAATATATTATACCTAATTGTTTATGCAATACATTAATATTTTTACTTTTATTTAATTTATTAACACATTTCTCTACTTTACAGCAAATACATTGCGTGTAAAGTATATTATTTGTCCACGTTTAATGGGATTGAAGCTAACTCTATAAATACCTAGGAATCAAAATGTGTATGTTACTTTAATCATATCATTTATCTAATTTAACAACTCTGTGTTAACACTGCTATAATCGCATCAAAAACTTGTAACACCTATCACCTCTTGAATTACAAGTCAACTGTATCGAAGTAATTTTTTATTTTGCTTTAATATATAAAAATCTCAGATACAATTTTTAAGAAGTATGTTAGTTTTTCCATGGAGCTTTAAAATTATATGTGATATCAAGCGAATAGGAAAATACTGAAACTGAAGCCTGTACACATCACATATGATACACAGGTATTTTTATGTTAAAAGTAATTCTTAACTATTACTATTAGTTTTATTTTATGAATAAATAATATTTTGAGAATAAATGTGAACAATCAGTTATACGAATCGCAACAACACAATTTTAGTTTTTTGGAGATAAATGACTGGCATGAGAAGACTTTTCAAATTTAAGATAATTTTCTTTTTAATACCATAGCTAAATTTATATTATTTGTTTCAGTATATGATGCTCTGTTTTATGGAAATACTTATTTATTTCGAGATGAGCGTGAGGCCTACACTGACAAGGCCTCTTGGGGGACTGTATCGTGGGTTGCATAATTTAAATACTTGAGAGGTGCAAATTAATTCTAGGTTGTTATTCAATTGGCAACGGAATTATCAGGGATTATATATAGAAAATTAAAACATTGAATATGATGTAATTTCTGTACATTATCGTATAACATTTTTGTATAACTAAATACTCCTTAATTTAATCATCTAACCTAAATTGTCGAAAGGTTATTTTTCATGAATAATTTAAATACTATTATGAATACTACATATATTTTGAAGAGTATATTAGTTTTATATCGGATCATTGATACGCTAAACACACCAAAATACTATATTTTTTCATAGAATATTAAAACATTTGCATTGTTATGAAATATTAAAAAATTAAATTATTGGTAAAAAGAGTTTAGAAGTTTAATGCGTTTTCATTGGTCTTTTACTTTCAAATAATCGCGTATTAACACATTTATTAAGAATATGAACACATCGTCAAATCTCCCACTTAACATATTAATATTAAAACATCTTAAAAATTGTATAATGACATAACGTTAACTATTAAACTCCACAAAAGCTTGTTCTAGCCATATACTCTAGCTATTACTCGGTTCCCCCATAAGATTAAAATATTATCTATTTTCCGTACTTGGCGCTCATTATTTCATAGAAAAATGCTGTAAATTCTGTTTAATGCTTAAATTTAACACTTTTATGGTATGACGTTTATTTCCCAAGTCTTAATGTTCATTTCCGTTGTTTCGTGGACCAAAATAAAGTACGCATGTATTGTCTGAAAGCAAGTATACTTCGCACTATAACGAATTACAACCTTTTACACGCTAGTAAAAGAGCAAAGGGATGTAAATTTACATTACATTTTAGAACAGCAGAGCTGTATTTCTTGACGATTCCACCCCTGTTTATGCTAGAGATAAGGCGATGTTAGTGGACTTATCACTTCGCAGAACGCTGCCATCTGATAAGTTAATTATGTGACGCCGAGCCATATATAAACACACTCACGTAATCAGTTAATTTGAGCTCACAGCAGCACACCACGGGCAAGATAAAGAGTGCGGGTGTCTACGTTAACTCGCAATAAAGGCGAAACCGACCTACTTTGGTCCTGATTTTAAAATAGCTGGCGTTAAATACGGAGAACCATATCTTCAGATAAGGGGAAAAAAAACGTTTTACATATAAAAATGCTTCCATAAAAATTATCTCTCAAACAATCTTAAACAGTTCTGCAGGTAAAAGCAAAGCATTTATAACTTTAAATTGAAAGAAACTGACATCTAAAATTACTTTTATACCAAAATAATCCTATATTTGTTTCTAAAATAATTTGAAATTAAGTTTGAATGTGAATACTACTTATTTAAATTATAAATCTTATTTGGTTATATATATGGACAATAGTTAATCCTATTTAAGATAATTGATCATTATTCAAAAATTGTAAATTTCAATTGTTTAATTTATTTATAATCACAGTTTATAAGATAAATCAATTAAATATCAGAAAAAAATCAATCTGGTAATCGACACACTTCGTACACATAATGATAAATATAAAGTTCGGAAATGACTTTTTGGAATATTTAAGTAATTTTTAAGAGGGCTATAAGTTAAGCTCTGATATGATGTTCTGTGGTATAATTCCGGTTTGAGGGTGACTAAATTGTGTTTCTGAACCAATTTTGACTTTGAAGTGGATGATATCTTCTAAAACTATTGAATTTCAATGCTACAGTACTCAAGTAAATAATTAATAATAACATAAACAATTCGTCACACAAAATAACCTTTTTAAACTCCTCTCTGTTATTATGAGCAGGGTTTTATACCGAAAAAAGAACATGAAAAGTAGGATTTCATTAATGAGATTCAGTTATTTCCAAGTCGGTAGAAAATATTTGTTTACAATTTTTGAATTAACTGAAATTAACAGGGCTGCTGTAGATTGTTTATTTAATGAACCTCCGAGGGCGTAAGTGGAGGTTTCGTACAACGGGCATGAAGACAAATATAAGTGCTGCGTGTATTCATTACCTGAATTTTAGAAAATTTATTTCAATGACGTACTAAACATATATATGAAAGCCTGTGCTTATATATTTATTTGAGCAAATAAAACACTTTCCCTAAGGATAACCTCACGTTAGAGTAAAATAGTACGAAATAAGAAAAATGTACATGTTGATAATAGATAATAGACAGAAAATAAATAAATATTATTATGAGTAAAATTTTGGAAAAGATAATTATACATAATAAGTTGTATTAAAACGACGACGCCCAAATTTATAAATCTGTTTACTTCAATGAGAAAGATCATAAAAAAAAACTGTAAGGAAATTACTTCATGATTTTTATTTATATATCGGCAATGAATGATCCGCCTTCAGATAGTGAAATGGCCGTGTTTGTCTCTTGAATCTGAACTGCGGCATGGGATATATATGCGATACGAAAGTAAGGCTTTTCTCTTAAGCAAGGGGACGGATATTCCGGGAAGTATGGACATTTCCTAGCACTTTTTTGAAGTAACAGTGCTTGTAAATTTCCTGAAATCTTTTGATACGTTTTCTATTTCTGTGTCTTGTACTTAAGTTATGTTTTACATTTCTGTGAACGATATCATTAATATTACAATGTGCACATTTCGATTATTACTACCCATTCCTAATTTAGAAATAATTACTTATGTTCTGTTAGTTGTAATTAATTCACTTTAACTAAAATGAATTGTACGAGCCACGTCTCTTAATTTTTAAATTCTTAATCAGCGTGGGGTTTTTAAGGTATTGTTCCAGCGGGAGACTGCTTCAGTGAAACGACGTCTCTGAAGTTTTCTTGAGTCGTAAGCTAAACGACCTCGACGCCGGAGGGCCTATAGCTCTCGCATATTGCTCTCATTGGTGAAATCTCACGCAGCAAATGCTGCCAGGATGTCAAACAAGAACTACTAACGACGTCGGCAGCAAAGTTTTAGATTATTCTAGCACGAATGTGATCCTCCAACGGGCGACATCTCTTTTTATGGTTTGAGATGGTCGGTGATTTGCAGATATTTCCGACCCTACGAGTGATTTAACGTAATGTTTCTGGCGCCAGACGGGTCGCGGACGAAACTAAATTGAACTGATGCCGTATCGACGGGAATTTTGAAGGACGACTTGAATTATTTGTATTCGAAAATGTTGAGGTATTTCATTGCAAAATTATTGATATGTGTTTTATTTTACATTAGCATTTAGTAGAGAGATTTTAAATAAAGACGCATAAAAAACCTTTTTTTAATCCTATTTACGAATCATGCCAGATTCCTGATATATCATATATCAAAATATTAACTATGAATATTACATGTCTTTAATTCACAGAAAAAATTGTTTCATAATGAATTCATCTATATACATATAACATGTGGAGCGATTCCAAAACTTCTTGGTGCTCTAACGAAAGACAAAGTGAGAAAAACCTTAAGCATCAAATCAGTAGTTTACTGTAATTCTGAGATTAATAGTGGCATTTCAGATTAGTTAAATCTCAAATCTTAGTGGCATTGGAAGCGACAATACGTGATTAATAATAAAATATCTAAAGTTAAAGATGCGGTGTAAAAATCGTAGTATTCGGGATCTTTGAGATTGACAGAGGCTCTCCGAATGGCGTTTAATTCTTAGTTCAGTCCCCATCGGATTGATGGTTGAAAAATGAAATGTCCAAAATCACCGTTGTTTATAACAATTTTCTGGGATGTTGATGAGATGAAAAAGGATACTCCAAGGCTCCAGTTAAAATGAGGTTTAGTCCCTCATTCTTATGATTTGTCATAAGATTAGGGTTTCTGATTAAATATCCAAAGAGACCGGTAATGCTGTTAATTTTATAAATGTGGAGTGGATGATTGGTGACAGTAATGAAGGAATTTAAGTTTTATTTCAGTGCGTAGTAAAAAACCTTAAAACAGTCTCCGAGAATATTTTTATTTATTCTTTGAACAGTCCAATTATGTTAATTTAAAAACTAATCAAGTACGCGGTAAAATGTTATGTCTCTTCTGACCAAATTTAATCAAAGAGATCTCTGTACAACCTTTTTGAATAAGGTGTGTAAATAATATGCAAGGAAATGAAATTGAAGCAACTTACGCAGCTGGAAAGGATCCGAGTGAAACAGCTCTTAAATATTTTGGAGAAAATTTAATATCCCTATGTTTCTACCGTGGAAAAATTTACGTTTTTCTGATTGCTTCAGAGTTTATTTTTCATTTTCCGGAAATTGAAAATAATAGAATTATTTAAAATAAAGATTATAGCGTTTCTAATTATCGTTTTAACACATTAATGGAATAAATACATACACGGAAAACTCTTGAAAATGTTCTTAAGAACACTCGTTATACTACAATAGAAGAATTACGTGTTTTTTTCTGTATTTCAAGTTATAAACTCCGACAACTATAAGTGAAACAAATATGTCAAATGGGTTTTATTTTGTATTATTTGAGTGTGCGTAAAAATATTATTATTGTTATATGTTAATTTTTTATAAATTCTGGAATTTTTTTTCATACTTTATTAGAAATTTCTATGTTCATCACATTTGAAATGATTGTTTTATTGTCAAATAAATCCAACTTATTGTCTCAAATAGTTCAAAATGAATTAATCCTCAACCTTGCTTGAAATTTCAATCTTCTTGTCGTGAAACAGTTAACGTGAGCAATGTTCATTATGCTCAACGATATCGCTGCAAGGAAACCTGGTTACCGACGGTATTTCCAGGGCGACGCTGGGTCACCATTGTAATGGGATCGTAGTTTGGTGTTGGACTGGGGAGGAAAATTCTTGCTTGGCAATCGTCCAGTTTGGACCCACGCCAAATCTCCCCCGCTGCGTTCCTGCCCCTTGCCGAAAAATTCAGACCCCCCACCCTTCCCAGTTTTGGGAGCGAAACGGCTAACAGTGAAACGAAACGAAGTTCCCGAAGACAACATCTGAAATATACGAGTTCCTCCGCGGAACGCGCATTCACGCTTCGAGCAGTTCTTTCCCAAGTAATGGCCATCTTACCCGTGCCTCGAGACGGCAAAGGATTAGGATGCCCTTAAGCTGTACTTAATGGCTACCTTATCTTAAGTGCTGCAGCGATAGGTGAGGAGTAGACGAGGATGGGAACAGAAGAAGGCTCGAAGAGGCGACGGAACCAGAGGATGTGGAAAGAAACTTAACCGAGATACAAGCTGTTTCAGATTCATCTTTAACTGACCAGCAATGAAAGCCGAAAACTCGCATAACTCGAGTGGTTAAATACAATGGCGACCGATTCGTAATGCTGAGAAAATAGTGATCCATGTTTCCTAGGAAAGGTTGCATTATGACCACCATTTTTTATTTCATCAGCTGTAATGCATCAGATGCATGTAACTGAGTGTTGTGATTATTATAGTATTTAAGAACTCAGTCGTAATATGTCGCAATTATTTTTACTGAGATGGTGGAAGTTTGAGAATTTTAGGAATTGTAATGTACTTAGTTAGAAATAATACTGAGTGTTAGATTGTTGGATCCCATTATTCGTAAGAATGGAAAGATTCTTGCGATTATCGTTACAAGAATAAGTTCAGAGCTATTGAAAAGTAGAATGTAGAATCATCTATTCCCATTGGAATAGTCGGCCAGCTGCCTCCTAAACTGGTCGAGGCACGGAGAATGGAATGCTGCGTCCCCACAGCAAACTCCTCTCCCGCTATCGGAAGGGCGTGGGACAAGTACCCAATGCCCGACCTACCCGATGCAGGTTTTTCTAGGGTTTTCCCTGCATTTCTTTAGGCGAATGCCGGGTAGGATCCTTAAACCATAGTCCGGGGGCCCTAGTAACCCTTGGCTACCTTCCTCTACCCTTCCGCATCCCCCCTTTCTAATCCCTTCCTATGCTATTAAAGGGGAGTTGCCCAATGTGGATTACCCTCATGTAGCCTGTTTCCCTAAAAAAAAACTCTAAATAAGCTTTCTCTAACTTTTTCATTTCCATGCCCCTCCTAAGTATTTCTAATGCCCCCCTCATTTAACATATACATATTTTTATATTAAAAAATTTAATTATTTCCTAAAGAAATCTAATTTCAGCTTGTGTCTGACGGTTCGTCTACAGTAATAATTCTGTTCATAAACAAAGAAATAATTAATTTTAATCTGAGATCACAAAACATATCGCCCATTCGAGCTTTTGCACGAAATTAAGTTCTTATTTTATTTAAGAAGTGGTGTTGACGCTGGACTAAGTAGACAACAAATTAGTGCATGTCATAGCAATCGTCCAAAACAGTTCATAATATCCTTCAATAGACACAGTAAACAATACGCCTACTCTCTAACTACAGCGTGGTTTATGTTACTCCAATCTTTGAAGTGTGGCTCTATGGAAAGCACCAAACTTACCAAATGCTTATTTTAAATTAGGTTGCCAACAATTTTTCCTTGGTATAAATCATAGCTAGAGGTTTTAAATTCTAGACGATCTCATTTTCGAATTGCCCCCTGAACATTCAAATAGACTTCCCTGTGGGGCGTGGGTCCCACGTTGGGAAACACCGATCTAAATAGTTACATTGGCATAACAGTTAGAGCATTCTATAATAAGTCTTCAACGGTGTAGATGGATTACAGTTCTGTATTGACCTCAAAAACAAATAGACCAGTCAGAGAATGGAATTTACCGTAAAATTGGCTGTAAAATGTTGAAAACAACGAGATTAAAAATGAACAGAACAGAATGGCCGACAAAAGAATAATAAGAGTAGAAAGATAATAAAAAAAATGTAGAATAATGTTTTTAAAACTAATGATAAACAACGAACAGAATTTATGTGGCGATTTATCGAAGATTAATACGAATGTTAATATTAACTCAGTTAGTTATGAAAACAAAATAAAACATTTCGATAATTTTTTTCTCAGTGCAGTTGCACATCCCATTAATTTAATTTAACAGCACCGCACAGCACTCGTGAGCTCTCAACAGCTAAAATGCTCCAATATTGCTGAATATTAAACAGTAACGGAGTGGATTCACTGTTAAATCATTGAGATGAAATGGACGGTTTACTGACGCGATTTATTAAAATTTATAAATTTTAAATACAGCCTAAAACATCGGAGCCTGAAAATGTTTTATTGGGATTAGGTTTAGCTTGAAAATAATTATGCGCCAAATGTTGCGCCTGAGTAGGTTTTCTAAACAGTGATGCCATCACCAATTGGTTAATATGTCGAAATCGTCGTTAAACATGAGGCGGGTCTAACGTCTATTATACGTAGAATTTACTTCGAAATTCAGAGAAATGCGCTATCGTGGTGAATCCACTGTCACAATTTCCACGACTTTATCTTTCAATGAAACATATTCTTGTTACTAACGACAGAATTTGTCATTGCAATATTAACGCAGATCACTAATATGTGCAGGAAAGATCATTAATAATAATGACAATGAACGATGTGGTAATGAAGAACGTTCTGAACGTCCCATAGCTGAATTTTAAACCTGGTCTGTTTCAAAAAGAGAATCCAATAGGAATGCAAGAATCGCGTGACAAGACTCCGTGTCACGAACTACCAGAAATGTTTATGCCCTAAACGATTGTTGAGAGCTGAAGTTTCCTGATGTTCTGTCGAGCAACAAGAAATATTTTAAAGCAATTTAAAGTTCAGCAGCAGCTACCTTTTCAAAATTGATATGTAAAGTCATAAAATCATTAAAATATTATACCGCGTTATAAGTGGTGGGTAGACTGTATATTATATTTAATCTATGAAATTTCAATGGAACAGTATCTTTGTAACACAACATAATGTGAAATATTAAATATATTACACTTTAGTGCGCTTCACTATGCAGTGTAATGTAATTTCACAATAAATTGTTACAAAGCGGCTGTTTTATCGATAATTAATAGATTTCATGTAACAATATGACCAGTTTACTAACCCGCACGAGATTAAGATTATTTACATTAATATTTATAAAAATTAATATTATTTTGAAACGTAAAGAATAAACAGTTAGGTATGTTTACAACTTGTAAAAATTATGGTTCCAAGTAAAATGATGTCAAATAGCTTAGCTTATCAGGAACAAACGAGTGTATTGACATTTTTTGAATAATTTATATCAAATACGTATTTGACGACGTAAAATATTTTCATAGATTCGAAACGTTCGTATTTTATTACAGAGTACACATTTATTTTATTTAAAATCAAATAAAAACGGGTGAAATATTTATAAAACAAGCAAAATGCAAGTTCAGAAGAACAATTGAAATAATAGAATAGTATACGTAATCAATCTGTAGGAGTAGCTCATTAGGTATTACATATTCTATACTATCACAGAAACAATGGTAAAATTAGCGTTATTTTTCCAAATATTGTACCCGAGGGAGAAAAAAAGGTGAATATCCGAAATACGCGAGATATTTACACTGCAGTAAAAAATTGCCTTTTAAAATATGGACTGCGCTCTGGAACCGCTGTAGATATTTCCTCCGACTGAACAAACAAATCGCAGAGAGCCACACAGATGCGAATTCGGCGAGTTCCGAAATCGGATCGGCTCGCACTTCAAAATATTTACAAAGGATTAACACACTCCTGCTGTTTTATGCATGATCATGACGCAGCTACCCTGCTTCCTCTACAATTGCAACAAGCTACGTCAACAAATTGTATAAATGTGCAATTTTCTTGTATTTTCTTTCCCAAATGTTGCTTGGTAGCTGCACAATTTTATGCACTCTAGGCAAGACTGATGTTTGAATGTAGCTTCTATAGCATATACAGAATAGGAAACAAAAGCTGTATTTAAGATTTATTTTATTTGAATACAATTGAGAAATTTTCCTTCTATTACATATTTTCACCCGTTTTTTCAAACCATGTAAAGTGTAAAAAAACACGTTTCGAATGCAATAGTTAAGGCTTCAGTAAATAATTTCATCTCCGTAACGTCCCTAGTAAATGTATAATTTATAAATCTGTTTCAGCAGCTGATTTGTTTCGACCCTAGAGAATACGTTGTTTATAGTTTACTTAAATTACTATCCGAAAATATTCAAAACTTTAATGTTTTAGAAAACTAAAAATTATCCGTTTTAAACCTTATAACAACAGAAAGAATAAATTTAACTCCAAAACAGTAATTTCAAGAAATATTCAAATTATCGATATTATTAAATCATAATTTTATGTTTAGCGTAAGAATAGACTAATTATATATTAACTATTTAGATAGAAAATAATTTCTACCTATTTTCGCGAGAAATAAAATATTAAAATCTGATCTTTGTTTTGTTTTTTTATATAATCCTCATTTTACAAATTATGTGTAAACTTTATTTTATTTACATGATACTAAAAGCTACATACTATCACGATCTTTCGATATAATTAACTTTATTTTCATATGAAATGTAAACAATTATCAATCATACTACGGCGATTTTAGGTACATATCACAACAGTTAATATATTCATATTTGATTTACGACCAATTAAGTCAGAAAAATTGTTAAATGAGTTGACTTTAAAAAATTACATTTAACATTAAATAAATTACATTTTCGATTTAACATTTAAGTAAACATAAGCCACACAAACTTTTATCCCGACAGTACGAACCTCTTCAGATATCATAAGAAACTGTAATTCAAGTGACTCTACTGACTCTTAAATTTGTAATTTTGTTTGTATATTTATTAATTACATTATATAATTCTCATTACTTTTAAATATATCTTGAATTCACAAAATTTTTATAACATAATTCTCCTTTTTTTCTTATAAATAGTATTGTAAGAGGTACCAAGTTTAGGGATGAAAAGTGTGATTTATCCTTATCTTTACATAAGATTTTCATTATGAGAAATGTAATTTGACTGTTCCATATGATAATGTAGTTCCCGTCTCCGTAATTTTAAATTTTAACACCAACATCTCAGTATTCTACGGTGATTAATTCAATAATCGACGAATATTTGACCTTAATATACATATACCCCATATTTTAATAAATGTCCCAATAGTTTTTCAATATTTAATTTAATTTCTTGTTTCAGGTAATGGCGAATATGGAGTTTTATCGATAATACGTAATAGTAAGTAATATTTCGTTATAGTCATGGTAAAGTAACACTTTCTGCACGAATATTCTATTTAATGTCGGAAGAATATATAAAATAGAGAAAGAATATTCAAATTACGACAGTTTTTGTTGTGAAACTGATGGATCGCCGTCGAAAAAAAAACTAAACAAAGTAGCCAACCATTTGTCACCGGAAGCTTGACGTGTTTGTTTAGATCCAACAAAGAGAAAGCATGCCAAAACAATGACAGCAGGACATCAATTTCTGCGTTTACTCTCTCCGAGAAGCGCGTATAGAATTTCACGAAAACACACTCCCATCCCAGTCGCTGCAATTACAAACTTTCCCTTGGCTCCAGTAAAAGAAGGTCGGACATTCAGCGGAACAGAAACACATGCCTATGTACAACTGAATGGCCCCCTCCGAAACTTTCTAGTAATTACAAACTTATTTTTAATCCCGTCCCTACCCCGCGAAACGCGTATACAAATTGTTTGCAGAAACGGAAAAAGCGAATACAAATGTGCTATTCAAAATATTGCGTACAGATATTAACAATTGATTCGTCTTTTTTAATTCAGTTTTAATTATATATAATATCTGAATGTGTTATTTTTTTGGTAGTTACACAGAAAGTTTGCAAAATTTTATTAAAAATTAGATACATAAACAATTTTAGTTCTATAATAAATTTCATCATAAGTAAAATGATAACATAATTATGTAATTGTAAAGTATCGTTCGTTTCTTGAGTTTACGAAGCAAAGTTTTAATACTCATTTAGCTGAATGAAATTACTCTCATCAAATCAGTTGCAAAATATATGAAAAACATCTGTGTACAAATTGTTGGCGCAGATTTATTTTACAGTCCGAATTTTTGGAAATCATTCCAAATTAAAGGCATTTACTCTTTTTAATTTGATTGAAAACTAGCTGAGTGCCCCGGCGTTGCCCATGTACTTATTTATATAAGCCTGAAATTTAATTCTATATTAATTTTTAGTCAAGAAGTGATTTAACCTAAATTTAACTGTTGATATTTTCAACCGGTAGTGCATTATTTCAACTGCTATAAAATACATTGAATTTTATTGCATCAATCCCAACAAAAAGCCTCCGAATTTCTTTAAGAATATAATACTTAAACATACTCCATGAGTATTGCAGGATATAATTGTCCCTCAGTCTTCAGACATTACAAAAGATTAATTATTTGAAATTGTTGTCTACATGAAAAATGTAAACAAGTGGTCGCCATATTGGAGTCACCAATATGGCACGAAAATTTACTTAAATATTCCGTAAGGAACGTAAAGTATTGCGTATTAATTTTATTATGATGCTGGATAAATTTATACTTTTAATTCAATAAAAATATTTCTGCTTTATTTCGTTACGGAGAAGTATCTATTTCCTTTGTTCATCGCGTAGTAACGTCTGTAGCGCGTGAAGTCGTGGTCTCTTGGCGCACAGTAATTTAACACGAAATTAGCACGGTTTTTAATTATATTTCTTTTCACATTTATGCTGGGGGTTTCTCATCCCCCACAGTGCCGTTTCTCGTGTTTTGAAGAATATGTGTTCCAAATTTTTGTTCCAATCTATTCCACGCGTTTAAATCTGTATAGAGATTAACGTAAATACATACAAATATACATACTTTTTTATTATATAGATGGCGTAGTAACATTATTGGAAGGGTTAATCGGGTATTCCACTGTCAGAGTAAGACGATCAGCGAAGGGAAACAAATATGCACAGTAGAAATCAATATTTTTGGACAAAGAACAAAGAAAATTTTCTCGAAAAACGTATCGAAAATACAAGAAAACCTATTACATGGACTTTTTTTTTCGTACGAATTTGAAAACAGTTTTGTTAGATGTATTCAACAAAATCTCTGTTTTGACTCTTTTCTTCCGTAACTAGTTTACTAATGAACGAGTAATGCTGATTTAAATGATAGACTAAAAGGTGTACACCGTTCATTACAAACTAAATGTCGATAGTTTGACAAACCAGAGTAATGGGTTTAATATATCAAGTTACAAATAGAGCTCACGTTAGCGTGAATCATTTAAATCAATTGTGACGCAGAGGGGTTCCATGAAATTAAGATTACTGTTGTTGAGCTGATATTATTACTGGTTTAATGTTCAGTTAACACTGTAGCTGTTACACTTTATGGCGGCACACGTTCTATCAATTCTCTAGATCCTACATGCTGTACCTTGATCTAATTATCATGGTATACGTTGTTAGTATGAACCATTAGTGCGCTTGTTTAATTTTGGCTTCGTCCAATGCGGTTTGACCCGAAAGCTAATGCATATATCACATCAAGTCTCGTGTTGAAATTCATATAGAATCAATCTATAAACAGACAGAGTCAATTTCATTACCAAAATTAATACTTCAACGTATATCAGTAGTTAGTTTAACTGATTTAGTTTCATTTATGTTATTATCCCCACATTAATTCATTTTTCGATTAAACGTATTGGGAAGAAAACTACGTTAATTTATTTAATTTGTATTATATATCACTTATAGCAAGAATTATTTAATTCATAAGACGAATGGACGTACGGTGTTTTCGCCAAGACATTCACACCTAGTATAACATAACTTCATAACTTTTCCATAATTCTGTTTTAATTACCACCCTCAACTGGTGAATCACCTTCGCTGTAGGCAAGAGGCTGGAACATCATGACGGAAACTTCATCAATTTCAAATACAAAATGACGCCACACCGCCCGGGCTTTCCCATGAGCTGTTTTGTCCCAAAATAACTGCCAATGAGATTAGAAGGAAAACGAATCGCAACTAGAAAGACATTCGCTCTTGAAATTTTCGCGTATAAGTCCCCAGACTTGGATCAGATCATTAGAATTTCATAAATTACCTGTGTTCAGTTGACACTATGGATTGGAATCTGAAACATGACCAGGAAGACACGCCTTTTCACATCAGCAAAAAAAGAATCTTGTTGATCCATTATTTTCAGTTCTCGTTATACTGTCGATGAATTATTTTTTTTGTGCTAAATTTTGTCTTGGAATATTGTCCGCATGCCCGGATAGCAGTCGGATTACATGAAATGTACATTTTTATTATAACACTACGTTCTGGACCAATAATTATTAAATTATTAAAGAAAGGAAATTCAAAGTTATTGTCTGCTATTCTTCAGTAAGGTAATATCAGACCTTAGGTATAGATTTTCTCCAGAGGCAACACGAGACGGAGCGGGATCAGGAAAATTGTTCCAGGAACTCAGGCGAAGACGGTCTAAATAACGAAGTAAGTGCTCTGGTTCCCAACAGCAGATAGTATATCACTTTTAGTTTTTTAGGTAACAGGCTACATGAGGGTAATCCACTTGGTGGCAACTCCCCTTTAATAGCATAGAAAGGGATTTGAAAGGTGGGATGCGGAAGGGTAGAAGAAGGTAGCCAAGGGTTAACTAGGGCCCCCGGGCTATAGTTTAAGGAACCTACCCGGCATTCGCCTAAAAGTAATGCAGGACAAACCCTAGAAAAATCTGCATCAGGTAGGTCGGGCATTGGGTACTTGTCCCACGCCCTTCCGATAGCGGGAGAGGAGTTTGCTGTTAGGATGCGCATTCCCTTCTCCGTGCCTCGACCAGTTTAGGAGGCAGCTGGCCGACTGTTCCAATGGGAACAGGAAAACAACTATTACCGTATGCCCAAGGTCTGCGACCCAGGAACATACACCTCTCAAAACAGGCCAAGGTGCCTCTGCATGTGGGAACCTTAGTTCAAAAAACCAGAGAGATGTGAAGGCATCCCAAAAGGTAGCCTCCGACAGAGATCTTGGGAAGGTTCACCTGCGAGAGAATTCACTCGCAGGCTTACTTGTTATAGTATGTCACATCCATTTATTCAATAAATCCACACATAAAATCGAATTATTAACCAGAACATTTAACCCCCCCTTTGATATCGATAACCCAAGAGTTATAAATTGGAAATCATACCTCTCAAGTAGAAAAAAAATTTGTAATATGAGTCTATCGAGCTACATTAAATGTTAAAAACAATTCTTAACTGACAATTTTGTAAATTAATGTAACAAGTTATAGTCAATTTCTTCAGAAAAATATAAGTTAGTTAATAGAAAGCATATTTAATTAATTACACTTACATTGAAAATTTTATACAAATAAAGCGCGCGACGTATCGTCCTTGCAACACTGTAGAAGATGTACATTATATTTAAATTAACATATCTTTGCTTAACTATAAAAGATCAGCGGAGTTTTTCACCTGTTACTTTTATAATTTAAATATAAAGTACATAAACTGGACCTTCTTTAAAAAATTATATTTCAGAAATTAAAGTTGTCTTTATATTAAAATTTTCAATGTAAATATAACTAATGAAATGTAACATTTATTAACTAATATATGTTTGACTAAATTTAATTAAACATTTACTGCTGTTTCTACTAATTTACAAAGGCATCAATTGATTTTCAGTTCCATAATTTATTCTAAAAATTTGCAAATGCCATTTTAACCGAAGAAATTAGAGATGCTTATAAATATAAAAAAATCCAAAACTTACTGTTTCATCGGCTTCAAAGACCGTATTGCAGTGATTTATTTACATTTACTATATTCGAGCAGAAAGTTTCGAGTTTGTTTCAGTAGGATCTTAATGAGTGAAATATGACGCAGTCGTTTGTAAAATATATCCGTTCTCCAACTCTAAGTCTTCCTAGATTTGTGGCGTCGTTGGGCGATTTAACCCGGCAAAGCTTAACAAAAGAAATAAAGCTTGCAGTAGTCAGCTTAGTACAGTTAAAAGATTTAAACTTCGGCTAAACGTAGGCTAAAGTAGCCGATGGTTATCCGTTTTCTAAACCGATTACCGAGTTCTGTTTACGTTACGAATGTGTCACAGATCTCTCATGTTAGGGCCTGTAAACGACAAGCAGCCATCAGCTACTGAATCTCCGATAGTCGATTCCATTTTTAGGTAAAATTTTATAATAATTTTCATTGATAATTATAAAATAGAATGAATCCTTCTATAATTGAGATAAATAAAAACCAACCGACTTAGAAATACTTCAAATTTGAAATGGTTATTAAACTTTCTCACGCCCATTACATTATTTTCATTAACCAAATGTCTATGTAGGTCACGTTAACTGGTGTTAAGATATGAAAATGTTATTCGTGCACTTTCACAAATAAGCGTAGGCCTTTCTATTTAAGGTTAATCTCAAAAGTTTTAGTCATAAGAGTTTAAAGTACTCGGATGTGATTTCCACTGCTACATTGTAAATACTTCCAACGGATGATCGTCTGCAAATCCTATTTCTATGTAAATGCAACATTATACAACACACTCCTCAGAAATATTAGTAGCCTACATTGACGTTGAACCACTTCCTTGAGCTGTCGAATCAAATTCGTGCGACGTTGGCAAATATTTTTGTACACTCATCTGCAGTAAGAGTGTGTTGTAATTTACTATTAAATATGTGCATTCTGCATTCATTCGTCGACAGCCAGGACGGCTCGCATTTGAAAATCATTGCAGCGCAATGCTGCCTACCTCAATCGAGATTGCTGATGTTCTGCAAGGCTCACAATAATAAACCAATCTGGGATCTCTTCCTTCCGTGGCTTTCAAATCTTGGTTACGCTCTGATATAAAACCTGAGAGTAGACTCTAAGCGTGAGTTCATGATCTGAATTGAGGCAGGTATCATTCTCGTCAGTTGGCTGATTCGTTCACGTTCTCAATCTTTCATTATTATTATTAAAAGACTAAAACACTGATAATAAATATTCATTTATTACTATACTGGAGATCAAGTTTGTCTCATTTCAGTCAGTACTCGCGGTCCTGAAGATTGGACTTAGCTTCAGCCCGATCACATATACCCAAATAATTCCTTTCCTATCATCTACCCTATCGCCAATCCTTAATTATTTCTGGAGGTGAACTCTGCTCTAGGACTGAAAGAGGCCGAAACATCAAAGTAGTTACATCATAAATTCGTTCATCTATTTTCTTCGTAATAAATACAGTGACTAAATGCTGCCATTATTACGTGGTAACAGCGGTGGGATTAACTGCTAATGATGGTCACTCGCGCAAAAGTGATTAAAAAGAAAATTAATATGGCATGAAACATATTAAGAGAAGAATATTATGAAACCAACATTTGTATAAAATAATTTATTTCAGATCATGACTATCGATATTAAAACGTGTCCTTAACTTCTGTTTTTAATTCTAGTCTTATTTGAAAATGGTCTTTCGGCAAGACCTTTTTGGAGAGTTTGAATCATACAAATGTCTGCAGTAATTGTTTTTCATTAATAAACGTTACTCACACTATATCTTTCGGAGTGTGACTTAACATGTTAATTAAATAATAATTTTTAAATAATTGAAGGTAATTTCAGTTATAAATTATTTATAAATATCAGAGTGTGATCCACTTAAATAAAACTATGGAAACAAATACTCCATGAAATATGAACCACGTATTTAATAATACTTAATTTAGTAAACAGTGAGTCGAAGTGTCTACCACTAAAATGAAATATTATTTCGTAATAAATACCCCAGCAGCATCATCCAAAAGTAAAGTGCCGAACGTCAAAAATTCCACTAATAAATTATGTGAATAATTCATTTTCGCCATTCAAAATGTCAAGTACAGGAATAAAAGGGTAGGTAGGCTTTATTTAATTACTGTCTAATTTTCCTTTCCGCTAGAGGGCTGTTGTTTATTAGCTATGAGCGCGTGGCTGTGTGAAATACTAAACTGCGGTGAATGCGACGGATCGATGAATCGAATATCGATGGTGTTAATTAGCAATCGTTTCCGTTGTTTTCTGTTTAGCTCGTCGGCAGTGGGTAATAATGGTTATGATACGATGATCTACGACTAGGTTTCGCTGCAATTGCAATGGCGCGGAAATAATTAGTCGCATCCAGCGACTGGCACGCCGCCGGCTTTTTGTCGCCCTGGAAACCAGCGACTCGTGTAAATTATGGCTGTAACAGATCGCTAGTTTTCCCACTTCGCAAAACTTTGGCTGTGCACTAAGCCACAAAGTGATAATGAACGGAGGAAATAACACTCGGAAGCGTCGTTACTAGTATAATAACAAGAAGAGCGTCACGTTTAGAAACCAAGTATTACAAATTACAGAACCAAAAAAAATCGCTACTGTTAAATTATCAAGTATATATTAGTAGATACTGACCTGATGAATAGCGTCTGATTTACAAATATTCTAGTTAGACTACTACTTCACATTCCCAAGGACAAAAATATGAATCCGGGAGTATAAGAAATAAGCATGTCACTAAATTAATATGAATAGTAATGTTTTATAACCAACATACATGTAAAATTATCAGAAATAAACTAACGTAATTACAATTATACTTTAATTCCATCACATATTTTATATGAGTTTATAAAGTTTTCTGCACGTATAATACGAATATATGTTTCTGTAGTTTTTAAATAAATAAATGGTTAACTTTTTGCCACTAAATTATTTTATAAGTTGAATAATTTTAGCCTTTGCGTTTATCATTTGAGGCCAAGACTCAAGTTAAATTTTGAAATATCTACGATTATTATCGAATCATGAAATAATCCGATGAAACAAATTTATTTTAATACATTAAGGTTTCTCAACAAAACATGTAGACTGAAATTACACAGTCTTTTGCAATTTAAAAATTAAATTTTTTATCGTACGATTAAAAAACTCGTAAAATGATCTTCTTTCTTATCGCGTTGTTTGTGTTTTTGATAATATTATCTAAATACGAAATATTTTATTTAATGTAATCGTTAGGCAACATGCCAAACTCCATGCTTCGCCATCATTGTAGCAATGGTTCCTTTCCGGAACCGTGACTTCTAAATGTATTTTACTGCCGCCATTATTTTCACCCAACCTCCACAATACCCATACATTCCCTATTAACATGTTCGTGTTTTTTTTTGTAAATACATTGCAAGTGGGACGAGGACAATGAACATTTCTGAAAATCTTCCATATTACCATCAGTTTAATTACAGAGAAAATATTTGCTGAAAATCAGCCCTAATATTGGTAATAACACGGTTTAATTACAAATTTTTTTACTCATGGGTCAGACGGAAATGAGTTCTGAAAACAGGAATATTGAATAATTGTCAATAAATTTGGCGTTCGCAACATGATTTTGTTTTACTTTGAATTACTTTTTGTAATTTCAGAGTTACATTTGCAATCTATCGGCGTTATAATAGAAAGTATAGTTTAATTATATTTGTTTATTTATTCGTAGGTGCCTTGGGTTGTAGTTATACGAGAACTTAATTTGATTAATTTATTTTAGGAATTAGGCAATTCAATCAGATGAAAAATAGAGGATCATCCATAAATTAAATATATTAAAAATGAATGATAAACATTAGATGAAATGCAGGAGCCGCAATAGCTGACATATATGTCAGCTCTTGCGGTTCCTATATATATATATGCCAATGGTTAATGAAATTAACGAATGGTTGTTAAAGTAAATTAAATATATTAATGGCACAGTGTATAAATCTGAAAGAGGTGAAGAATGAGACTCTAATCCTGATATAAACGATTATTCACATCGTTAATGTAGTTCTACAGAGTTCTTTAGAATTCTCAATAATCGTCATAATGATCATCAGTTATTTTTTATATATGACCTGCGGTGTAGTGGTCGTCGTCAGGGACCAGAATCACAGCGGTACCGGGTTCTAATGCAGACACTGGTAGGTTTTTATCTGTCTTTTTACCTTTCAGCGTCATCAGACGTCGTACGGTGTTCGAACGACGCATTTGCGTGAAACTCAAATTGTAATCAGCTGTAGGCGATGTAAAATCATCGCACATTTATTCCTCGAGAAATTAAAAGGCTCACCTGATAGGAAATATAGAAATATCAAACAAGCCAGGACTAAGATTTTACTTAACAATAATTTATATTATTCATTATTCCATTTAGTCTGTTAATAACAAAGTCAGATACTAAGGTTCTGATAAACTTTTTTTCCCTTTTTCATAGAAGTAAATATTTAAATGTTTTCTGAGGTGAATGAATTATTTTACTCGGCGTCATACGATAATGATAACGAAATTAAATCACCAACGTGTGATATTTATGGACTGTCGCGGATATGATAGAACTAATGCAAATTTTTCTTTATTTACAGTCTCTTAAAGATATGGAATGCTTCTTCCCACATATTTCTCTAAAATATGTAATACAATAACACTAAGGCTAGTTTCAAAGACTTCCACTTATCCATTTATTTCAATAAGGTTTTTACACGAATTATTTTCTTCCGAGTTATAAGTAAGAGTTATAGCGACATGGTAACCGAGCTATTTTCATAGTAATTAATATACTATGGCAATTTATAAAATAATAATAGAATTTTTACGAAACCAAAGTCTTTAATTAAATGCTGATAACAAGTACTATCCAGTATCCTAGTTAAAATGTAAATGTAGTCTGGCACAAGAGCACTCGTTATAAATATGTAGGTGGAATTGAATCACGAGATCGGCTCCAAGTCTATTATTGGGGTACTCTCGCATGCCAGAAATTGGACAAAGTGTTCCCATCACGAAACATCAACGTAATCAGCAGAAGATGATGGATGGGCCCATTACGGTGACGCCAATAGGAAACTTCAGTCCCAGACGATAGTGCAGCTTTCTCGTTGACTACCAGTGTCAGCGCCCGCCGAGCCTAATTACATAGCGATTAGTGTTAATTATCACCTGGTAAACTGTATAGAGTTAGCGCTTCACAATAGCAGCATTGTATTTCAAATTAGCCATGAGATTATCTGGACAGGTATGGTTATTCCAATCACATTAAAATATTAATCCTACATTGCCAGATATTCTCCTCTACAAACGTCCAAGTTACATTACAAGGATACCAATAATCCTTAATGCAAATTGTGGTATGAATGAAACACGCATACTAACGGATTAGACCGGTACTGATATATGATACAGCAGAAAATGTGTGAAACATAATATTTTAAATTATTTAAAGTTTCAGAATAACAAAAATTTGATCCAGTCTAAGAAAAATGTAGAAGTAATTATTTCTTATGCTTCAAATTTTATTCAGACATTTATAGTTTTGGTATGTTGTTTTCTTCAAGTTTACAGTTTGACATTAAACCGTCCAATTTTATTTTTGTTTTATGCTGTATGAATTTTATAAATATATTATAACATTCATATTTGTATTTCGTATTTAACATCTTACTTTTGGTTTATAAAAAATAAAACCTTATTAAGTAATATAATTTTTTTCATTCTTCCTAAAAAAAGCTGTTCGAATGCTTCATCAGTTTATAATATTTCGTATTAACCGTTTGAATATTTATTTTAATTTTATGTGGTTTCAAATTAAAATTATATTATTTCCACATTAGTTTAATGGAAATTATTACAATATAAAAATATTAAGTCCATCCTAAAACTGTAACATAACATAATATACATGTTTCCACCTCACTCAAAAGTTGATAAACCACTTCATTTGTTTATAATATTTTATATTAACTGTTAAAAATTTATTTAATTTTATGTGTTTTCTTAAAAGATGTATATTAGTTTTCTATTATTTTAATGGACAATATTACATTATAAAAATTATATGTCGTTCCTACGTACCAGCGTACATTACAATTCATAATTTCCTTTGACTTCAATAAATTTTATTTTGACGTTTCCTCATACATAGATTTCGATCTTCCTTTCCCTCATATAATCTTCGACTAGAAATCCCATTTCTTGGCTCAACTGAGACTTAAACGACTACTCTTTTTCTCTCAGACCTTTATTGGCGATTTTCTATCTTCTATTTCTTATTTTCCTTTTTCTGATGATACGCCTGGGTTCGGGGATATAGGACTCATGTTACTTTCATGTTCACCTCTTTTCTTGCTCTCAGTCAAACAAAAGTGTAGTCAATAAAGACAAGGGTTGAAGGTTCCCACCAAAGCAATCCGAACAATGTATCTGCAGTTTAGCGTTTCATCTATGGTATGGCGCCAATAAACATATTTAATTAATTCTCTTTAATTTTAGATACACATTGTTTATTTATGGTACAGTTGGTTAATTACCTCACAGAATCAATTAAAAGTTTCTAAATATTCAAATTTAAGAACATTTTCGTAAATAGTGAAGGCTAATTAGATTTAATCGATCTCAAATTTGTTGCACTATTTTATATCATCACTGTCCTATAACAGAAAAACGTGAATAGTAGATGAAATAATAAATGGTTTGAGTTATCGTTTTTATTAATTAATGGCTTTAATTATGTGTAATCATTTTCATGTTGTACCACTTTTATGAAACAGTCATAGAGAATCTTAATTTTGTTTTCTAAACATTATACGAGTAGTATAAATGATTATTTATGAGAAATTGTAATAATAAATTATTCAACTTTTGGAAATACATTAGCCTCAATAATAAAGCGAGTCACATATATAATGCTTCACAGAGTAGCTCCTTTACGAGGCAACCACCAGTTTGACTTGACTGTAAATGCCTCCAGGATGTAATATTAGGGCAAGACAAAACTCGACGGCTTCCTGAGGCGTCTAATTGGCTTGTACTGAGGAAGGGCTTAAACAGATACCTGTCCCCATTTACGAGATTAACCTGACAGCATATGGCTCTCAGTATCCAGACACTTGGGGTCCAAGTCTCGCGGGCATTTAAGTTAATTTTCCCTAAGGATTTGAATAATCCCACCCAAACGGTCTGAATAGAATATTCATATGTTGGCAAACTGCTATTCGGAAACTCATGATATTCGTCAGCTAACTTTCACGTTTGAAGTACTTATTACACAGCGAAATCTCAGTTTTTTTCAGTCAGGAAAAGAATTGCGTCAATTCTTTACTAAGCTCGTATTTTCATATGCACCAATATTGAGTATTGAAACTCAAAGATTCTGAATGGTGTACATGTAGACTCTGGTAGTCATTAAAGAGTATTTAAAAATAATTTAGCCATTATTCAAATTCCACAAACAGTCATGTATGTAGACTCTATTACATTTCACCTATTTACATAGAAAAAAATTATATTTATCTACGTTACGCTGTCTTTATCCGGTTTACTTCTACTGTTAGTAGATTTCTTACCTATCACATGACCGTTCTTTAGATCTTTACGGTATTCTATTAAATTTCATAAAAATTTAATTTTCACTTTTTAATGGTTAAAATTTAATTTTAAATAAAAACCGTGTAATGCACAAATTATTCGCATCTATAATACTTGTCTGCGATGTACCGAAATAACAGCCCTTGTACATGTGTTCATCCCTTTACAATACAGTGAGATTTAGAAGAGAATACAGTGAAAATTCTCAATATTTTTCCCGTGGAAGAATAAATATTATTTCTACTACTTTGGTGCATATAAAATATTTACGCAGATCCGCCTCTACCCTTCCGCATACCCCCTTTCAAATCCCTTCCTACGCTATTAAAGGGGAGTTACCACTACGTGGATTACCCTCATGTGAACTCTTACTCTAAAAAAATGACAAGGGGACAAAAAACGAATAAGAAGGCAGAGGAGATCATTCAGGTCTGGGCCTACCAGTAGAGAAAATCATTCTGATCTAGTCTTTCGTCAAGTAAAAGTAATTCCGACCAATTAATTCAGCTTATAATAATGTTTTGGATCAAGACTTGCAGATATTGAGATTTGCAATTTATAATATTCATTCTGGCTGAGTAAGTGTTACTAGAAGTCATCAGCAAGGTTTAACGACCGTCGCCACCGCTGTAAGAGGAAATTCCATCCCACTGGTATATCAAATGCTCCTGACCCACCAGTGTCACTGTCGAGAGACACGACACCACGACTAATTATCGAGAAACAGTATCCCACTGTGATACTCACGGTAGGATTTTTTTCACAAACTGCTATTTTTCCAATTAAACTAAAATTCATTCGACCAGCTCCCGAAATCTCTGAGAGAGAAAATCTCATTCAGTAAATTGAATTCCGGAACGTGAAGTATTATTCAATTTGTAAAATATATATAAATGTAACAGAGATAGGTAAGATTATTAAATTATATGTATCAAATTACGATTTTTTTATATTTTATTGATCACATCCAAATAAGCTTTGCATTTCGTCAACTACTAAAATCTATCTCAAAGAAACTGTCACAGATAGTTTCCAATCAGGCTTCATAATTATCAATCACCACAAGGACGATACAAATTAAAAATTTATTATTTCTGAATGTTTAAGAATTAAAATAGAAAATTCGAATGTTTTTTAAAACTAATGTGGATTATTCATTAAATAGTTTAGCTATGTCATATCTTTGAGCTCATTTATACGTGTTCTGGAATTTCCAATAAATTTCAATAAAATGTGTTCTTATCTATGTGTTTTTTGCTAAAATTCGCATAAACCGAGGCACGTAGGTCAGTTTTGAGAGATGAATGCTCCGGGGTCGCAGACATCGGGCATACGGCAAAAGTTTCCCACTGTTCCCTTTGTAACAGTCGGCCTGCTGACTTGAAACCCAGTCGAGGCATGCAACAATGAATGTTTTGTCTCCACAGAAAGCTCCACCCTCAGTTATCGAAAGGGCGTGGGACAATAAGTACCGAGAACACGACCTACCTGGTGTTGGTTTCTCTAGGGGTTTCCCTACATCACCCTTCTGGCCCTTCGATACCTTACACTTCCACCTTTCTATCGTTTCCTATGCTATTATAGAAAAATGGCCCAATGTGGATTACCCTCAAGTAGCCTTTTTCTAAAAATATAATAATAAATTACTTCATTCTCTAATAAACGCTTTAATTAATTAATCATGTAGAGTAAACGAGTAATGTATTGATTTAAAGTATCACTTCGTATTTTCATATTTCCACTAACTCTTTTTAGAATGAAAGGCAATAAGCATCTTGTATAAATTAAGATTATTGAATAAATTAAATGTTTTTAATGAAACTTTGTTTATACATAAAATTCATCCTGTTTCAGAAAACAAAATATATTTCAATGGCTGTCTGAAGTTTAACTTCTGACGTGCATAATCCTTTTTCAATCAATAATTTGTTATTCACTACTATTTGTAGTAGATTTTCGTTTTAAACGTATCATTCGTTATATCATCTATTTCTAAATTCATAGTATTTACTATATTACAAAATAGTACTAATTAAAAATAATAACTTCTCAACAATCATAAAATATATATTATTACACATACATACACATACACACACACATATATATGTATATATATATATATATATGTATGTATTTAAACAGGGGTTATAGTTCTCCCTAGGCCATAATTACTTCTAAGTTAAAAATTTTGGCGTTGTTCACTCTTTGCAAATACGGTTAATTCTACAGTCGCTTTGTTATTATAAATCGGATTCCGTGTTCATCTTGTGTTTGATACGGTTTCGTACTTCATCTGGAAATACACCGTCATAAATCTAAACTTTAATTTAATTATCTTGTGTTAAAATGATTGAAAATTCTATCACTATTAAAGATCGTTATTAATAATTGTTCTGCGTAGAAAAAATATTTTTTGTTACCAATCTATGACGTGAAAAAATGACAAAAAAGGTACTTAATATCACTCACATTCTACAATTGAAATATCTATCAAATGTATGCTACGAACAAAATATTTCTAAATACATAATAGCAGCTGATGTATTTTACATATTTAAGCTTATTCATTCATTAACAGGTGAAAGCCATTTTCCCTACGGAAGAAAGTAATAATCACGACAAGATACGCGGAATATAGCACTATTTTAAGAGAGAACCTTTTACTGAACCACGCGATATTTGGAAACCGGTCATCAAACAAGGAAAAAATAAATATAATAAATACTAAAACTATGTTTACTTATTATCTCACGTTCAACTCGTTTTCATTGAAATAAATTTAATGTATATGGAAAGAAATAAGGAACTGGGGTTCTTGTCAGATCTATGGGCGAAAGTTAAACGAATAAATATTCCAATTCGCAGACTTTACGATACATAACATCAATACACTAGCCAGTGTATGACTTTTTAATAAATTTTTACTGCGGGATCCACAGTTCGGAAAATACTATATTCAGTATATAATCTGTTACTATCACATTAAAATAATTTATTATTCCCTCTCAATTAACAAAACAAATTATATTGTATACCATTTTCTTTTCAAAGTACATCAGGAAATACTAATGAAGCCGTAATTATGTAAAATACTAAGAGTCTTATAATTATCGCCCTTAATTGAGGCAGCCCCTTTTCGAGCCGCGAGTCCCTAGTTTGTGAGGAGAAGAGGACAGCTGTGATGAAACTGTGGAACAAAGATGAAAAACCGCCCTGGCAATTCCCTTCCTCCGCACTCCGGGACAATGAAGAATCGGAAACTCTCTTCTCCACAGCTTCTTCTCCCTCCGCGAAAGACAAATGGCTCAGGAGTCAAGATAAGTTGTGGTGGCTTCTACGTTCCCCGCCCGCTGTTTTATCGGCTCTCGCGCCCGCCAGCTTCCAGAGGCTAACTTGGGAAATCAGTGTTATGTCTATGAGACGCATTGTTTCGGTAATAGCCACGACGTAAAGCGCCGCGCCAAAGAGATTGGATGTAGCTGGTTGCCCAGGTGCAGCGTCGTTTAGCGAGCTGATGGTCCGTACCGAATTTACCTCCGTCGATTTCACCCTGCATCTGTGACTACAACGTGAAAGCAACGAGACGCATCAGCCTGCATCACAGGGAAAGTCTCATTAATGGACGACTGAAGTCAGTGACAAATTTCCAACGTTAATCCCCTGACGTTAAGATTACACTTAAATATCTGAAGTAGGAAAATATTACATAGGAAATATCGCAGTTACAAATCGGCAGTAGAGTGAGGCAAATTGGAGCAAACATAGTGTCTAGGTAATAACATACGTAAACAGATGCTAACGAATTGCAAATAATGAAAATGTATTATTAAATAAACAGCTGTTTCGTATTGCGTTAAACGAATCCATTGCACTGGTACTAATCTAGAATTATATATAATTGATTTATTTTATATTTAACCCCATAGCAATTAACATACAAACCGATACAATGAAGCAAAAAAATAGATATGATTCCTCAATGTTAAGCCAAATTCTTTGATTTTATATTATCAACTTTCCTTTCGTAATTCGACAAAATAGTCAAATGACAGACAAAATTAAGTAACAATAAAAAGATCACACAACGTTTCTGGAAACATTGTTCTTTTCATCAGGTGACTTGAGAGACTGGTGTGACACAATCTCAGAATCCACTTGACAAACTCAAAATATGTCTGTCATTTGGCTTTTTATCTAATTATAAAATTTTTAATAAACGTATTATACTTTCAAATTTCCTTTTGTTCACGTTGCCTATATTTTTCCGAATGATTTTCAATAAGGTCTAACTACTATCAACAACTGAAGAACGTAACAAAGTTTGGCAATTTTGTTATCTTAGTCTTGAAAATAAACTAACACAGACGTTTTTAAATATTCTAATTAACTCCGTAAATTTTTGTTCTATATATATTTTTGCAGTATTTATAACATTGTAATACTTTTACTTTCAGGGTTATGTTGGGTAGGGTATCCTAAATAAAAATATTCATTTACCTATAATAATTTCCTCATAAAAATAAGCCACATTAAAGTTGAAATTATACTAAAAATGACCATCATTAAAAAGATCGAGACATGGACTCTCTCTGTCAGGGACTTTTTAGGGTGAACCTCAACATGGAGAAATTAAAACTAATGATATTAATAAATTTAATTTGCTGATTAAAGGTCTAAATGGAGGAACCTGGCATTATGATACTTGTATATAATCCATTAAAACGATGCCGTGCCGTGGTGGTTACAGCTGGTGCACACTGGTTGTGGTGGTAGTGCCCGACGCTCTTTCTGGGACGCCGGAGAACATCTCGATGGCGGCAGATGGTTTGTCAGCGCTCCCACAAGTTTCTCAGAATTCGCTGGATGTTTCTAAATCTTATTCGCGACCACTCAAGCTCGCGGTTTGCTACTCACTGATTTCGTTCTCCCAAAATCTCCAAATTTCTCCGGCAGATGCAATATATGTAAGATTCGGGAGCTCAATTATTCACACCTAATAATTCTGGGGTCACTTGGAACTTTCAACCCTCTTTAATCCTTTTTGCTGAGTGTGTCCTTTATCACCGAAAAGGATCCGAGACCGCCGTCAGAGTCCAACATCTGGACAAGCAACGGCTTCCGTCCGAAATTACTCTCATCAAAAACAATTTTAAATATCTCAAACTAATAACTTATGGTTCAACTTATAATTTATTATTTCAAATTAATTCTTCTCTAATACTTCGGTAGTTGTTTACTTTTAATAATTTATAATTAAAAATGTGAAACGTGCACAGGAAGACAACTTGTAAACAGTTAATAGTATGTAAATTAAAACTATATTGCTGTACCTCCGACATAATCATAACATATTTAGCGAATAAATTTAATATTTTCATTTAACAAATTAAAGATAAACTCACAATTTACGTTATTTAGTGTATTTAGGTAAATTTTTCTGTGTCTATTTCGCACAAAATATAGTGTAACTAACAATAAACTATTTTTCTAACTGTTACGTCGCCATGTAAATAAGATAACTTTTTTTAAGTTAAAAGCCCTGCACACAGTATCATGATCGAAACCAACTCGTTTAATTTTCAATTTTGAGCTGATATACATCGGATTATATGCTTTTATGTATTTCTGTTGCACTGGCACCTTAATATATGTAACAATGGAAGATATTTGTTACTTAGTTTACACTGATAAAATACCATTTCGTTACTACATTCTTTTATTTCTTGTTTTATTGAGGATCACAGAAAGCAGATCAGGCACTTTGGTAGATTAATCTTTCATGAATTAGGAAAAACTTATATTTATCCGCGAGGGTGATTGTTTACGGTATAGAATAAACGAAAATCAAGTTACATCAGAAACAACAAACTTGTTGAGTTACAGAATGCCATTAATAAAAACGCTAAAAAGAATTGTGCACGTGACTTGGAGACGTGTCAATTTGTTTCACTTGGTGCAAGAAGACAAAGCCGTGATCTGTTTAAATTACGAGGGGAGGCAGAGCTGACCTATATCGCATCCCGGTCGCTTTTTCTTCAACAGATTCGGATTTATTTCCCGCCTAGCGGCGCAGAGCTCAAGATCTGACTCCGATAGCGCCACGGCTTTACTCGTGCGTTGCGCCGTGGAGCCGAGCGGCTGTCACACAAGGGGACAAGGCTTTTATTCACCCAGCATTGTGTACCCTGACACGTAATTTTTTGTCGATAAAGTAACCTCCATTTACTTAGTAGACTCAAGTTTATCGCCCAAAATAACCTTTTCAGAAAGATTTAGTTCTACCCTGCCTTCGCTTGGTTAATAGTTAAAGCAAGGTTGTTTACTACAAAGTGGCATATTATGCAACAATTAACAATTACTTCTATGTTATATACAATGTCACAGAATATAAACGTTCTGGTTTATTAAAAAATGTTCTCTCTCTCTCTCTCTCTCTCTCTCTCTCTCTCTCTCTCTCTCTCTCTCTCTCTCTCTGTCTCCCCCTCTCTTTCTCTCTCTCTCTCTTTTTCTATATATATTAGCCAAAAAGCCCCAAAACAATTTAGAAGGCAAACACCAGTAATGCAGTAGACTTAATACAAGGAACCGGACGTAATAAGCTATAGTTAACCAAACAAGTCACAGTAAATAGATATTAAATTCAAAATGAAAAAATTTACGTATTATAGAAAATTAATAAGAAATATAGCTAAATGCAGACAAAAGAAGTGATAATATAAATACCACACAACGTTTATGTAAACCTTGATCCTTTCTTCAGGTGCAGAAAAAACTCAAGAACCTAGAGAGACACAACTACAGAAGTCAATTGACAAAGCTCTTGCGTTTTTTTCTGCACCTGAAGAAAGGAACAAGATATTAATTTCTTTGATTACAAATTTCAGTTGCTATGTTTCGCGTGAATGCTGCGGAATTCGTACGATCCTCTACTGAATTGAATTATAGGCGGTAACGCATTGGTTGGTAAATACAATATTATTATTTGTACACAGCATTATTGAAACGCGTTTCCCGTGAAGCTTAGAGACAGACACACTCCAAAATATTCATGTAAATAATAATATTTTATATCTAAACAATCCTCTATTTTAAATGAATGTGAAATTATTTTTCAGTATATTCCATAACGTTATGACAAAATTCTGGAATTCAGAAACCACGAAATTTTGGATTCTATATGAATTGTGGAAGTCTAGTTAAGAAGTAATCGGGTGACATATTTATGTGCTGAATAGCGCTCATTAAAGAACATTGTGAAAATACTATTCATTGAGTTTACTTAATTTTTTTACTGTTAAGTGAAAAATAGACAACTGACGATCATCGCTGTTCAGTAAGAAGAGAACGACCATGAAGTTGATAAGAAAGAATAGATGATGAAAGACAAGTCATTCTTTACCTTCTTGGAAAATGAGTCAAATGTAAAGAGACAGACCCAATACAAAATAATAGGTTGTATCGTCAAAGCAGTAGATAAATGATGCAAGCAGGTTCTCACCAGAATATCCCTTAAAACAGCCCAACAACGACAAAAAAAGTCACCTAATAACCTCTATCTGCAATAATAAGCTTTTCTTTACGGATAGCAGACGCCTTATAGTTTTTAGTTGTGTAATCGTACTTCTTTCAAACTATATAATATGTTTTCTGTCAGACTTAAACAAAATCAAAGCGAGTATGAGAGTATATTTACACTATTCTTGGTACGAAAGGCTCCTAATAAATATTATAAGATATGTTCCCATTTAACCTAAAAATTAAAAGAAAACCTTTGTTTAACTTTACTAATTATTTTCACAAAATCAACCGGCCATCCAAAAATATTTTCAAGTTGAATAAAATGGCTCGATCATCATCAGGAATCGGTTTGGTGATGTTCTTAAACTGTCACATATTTGTAAAATAATTAAAATAGTCTCAGTAAAATATTTTTATTAAAAAAATCAATTAATGCTATAAAAGATAGAACAGAAAATGAGCCCTACGACGTAGTTGAAAAAATAATTTAAGTTATTTGACACTTTGTAGAAAGATAGCGTCTTACTGAAAGTTGTTTTATCTTCAAAACCAGCGGAGCATTTTGGGGTTCCAAAGAAAAAAAATGTATTTCCTTTACACGTAGTAAATTGTTGTTTTCAATTACTTATTCAAATTAATTACAGATCATTGTGTAAAGTGTCTCACAACGTGAGTCATAAACATTAAATTCTCTTTCGCTAAAAGGGTTCCAATTTCAATGTGGGGGCAAAGCTTTATTTATTCTTCTTTGAATGAGACAAAAACACGATGTGGTCCAGGTGTTTTCGGCCTATCTCACGACACAGCCAACATCACGGTAACTGCTCTAGATTATCAACCGCGATTCCACACTGGGCCACGTATTTGTAATTGAGTACCCAATTACGGGTTTTGCATAATCGCGCTAGGCTCCGGGCTATCGGACATGAATTAGTCCGCCCCCGCATTTGTATTATCTACCTCCAGTTTGTTTCGTGGCCCCGGAAATACGGAATTGTGATGCAAATGGAGTTTAAACGTCTAAACACACAGAAGTCATCACTCGGAAAATATTTTATTTAAACTCGGATCTGTTTCCCTTAGAATGTTCCGTAACAAAAATTAATTAAATTATTCCTCTGTAAACAAAATGTCTCTTAAAAGGGCTGAAAGTATTTCAAGACTTGGAAATAATTTTTTTACGTACATTTAAACACAAATATAAAATATATATGTATTTTGTAAACTTAAATATTAATATCAAATTTAAATTATATAGCAAATATCAAATTTAAAATATCAGTAAATATCAAATGTAAATTATCAGAATATATGAAATGTAAAAATCAATTATATTTTAAAACGCAAAAATTAAAGTGTTTAATCTAATAATTGTGCAAATGAATGATTTTAAAAATAGTTTATTAACCACCTACTAAAAAAATAGCAACGCTATAGAAATTATAAAAAATTAAATAACCTCATTTCTTAAAAATTAGACTGAATTCATCAGTTTTAATATTTCGAAGTTTGTAGACAATTTACAATTTTATAATTAATTATTCAATTTCATATTACTGAATCAAATGCGTTGACTCTACTTGATAGAACGACTCTCTTCAGTTCTGACAGCAATTTCAATTTACCACTGAAATATATTTGCGTACATCAGAGTTCAGATCAAAGAAGTTGTAATCGAACAGTATTTGCGGTTTAAAATAAATTATTAATTGAGTTCTATTTTTTTAATTTGGCGTGTTAATTTCATACGACTGCTCATTTCCGATGATTTCAGGGATTTAAAAAATTAAACATGTTTCCTTGAAGTACATTTGATTAACTTACATGAATATATTATGGCATCCAATTTTAAGTCACAAATTTTCATTCAACTAGCAAATTTAATTAAAAGTATTTTATTTACAAGGCTTCAATAAATTAGACTTGAATTATTAGTATAGCTCTACGCACAAAATTATTTTTTTAGTATTTATCATCTTTCTGTAATAATTGAAAAATAAAAATGTCGATTAAAGATAACACTATAAATAAAAATACGTATCTTCCAAAAAAACTTTATTCTCTCTGGTTGAACTATTGTATAATGACAATACTCAATGACGGAGTATGTGAGTTGTTACAGTTGAGAAAATTATATATTTTATAATGTCTAAGTTTATAAATTATTGTAGCAGTTGTAAGTAAGAATAAACAACACCTACTATTCTTGCATGTTGTATAATATATAAGTATGCGAGGAGAAATATCTTGCGTTTAAATTAATAACCTAATTTCATGAGAACATTAATTTTAGGATTTATTTAGACGGGTAAGGAGAATAAACATGTAATCTATGTCGTACAACTTACGATAATTAATAATATTTCAATGTTTTAAAAATAATGTGTGAATGATTTGTATTTTAAAAGTCTGATAATATTTTATTACTATGTTACTATTATATTTGAAATCTGACTGTCAAAGCATCGACACAGTGAAGTTCTTATAATTTTTTTAAAATATATATATCAATAATACCAAACTGAAAAAGTAATTTCAATGGTAAAACAGGCGGTTTAATTATATGTACTTAATTACTACTAAGTATGAAGGGCATTCTAAATTAAAAATATTAAATCTGAAAATTACGAATATAAGTTACTAAATGTGTTATAAATTCAGACAAATTTGTTAAGTAACATAAAATTGGTAAATTAATTAAATAATAATTTTATCCAAGCTTTGAATATAAACTTTCATTTAATAATTTAAAACTGTTAAACGTTTTCTCTAAAATAGAAAAATATTTGTAAAATTATCTTTAGAGTAACCATGCAATTAACTAATAGGTATACCAAACACCGTTTAATTACTCAGAGCACCTAATCTGTCTTTAAAGCTCCAATAGCTGTCAATAAATCGAAATTAAACTGATAGCAGATTTTTAATAAAGATTAGTCGATAAAATTGGAAAATACGTTACGTCTGTTATCTAATAAAAAGATCTCGCCATATAATATGAATTCGTAATTAAGTAACCACTATATTATACCAAATTTTGGGGGATTTTTTTTCTGCATTGCAATTAGTTTCCCTCTGCGTTTCGTAGTGCAAAATCGTGTATGAGATCTCATTTTACTAGCATTTTCCCTGCAAAACCAACGCTTTTTAAGCCTCATATATTAGAAGCAGACAGCACGTCGACTGGGCTTAAAAAGGGCTACGTGCCGCGGCAATTTTTCACAGGATCTCGTCTCACTGTCGTATTCTGGTGACTAGGAAATGCTTTTAGCCCTGAACTCCAAATACTGGCCACGTGATCCGAGCGTGAGTCGTACGAATCGCCACTTACGGTAAGCAACGCATATATTACCCGAAAACACCCTCATTTTAAATTCACGTCCCTAAAATTCCGCACAGCGAATACCTCCAGAAGGCTTTATTATAAAATACGATAGCGAAATTATCCCA
Organism: Zhengitettix transpicula; assembly: GCA_037074705.1. Classification (NCBI taxonomy): domain Eukaryota; kingdom Metazoa; phylum Arthropoda; class Insecta; order Orthoptera; family Tetrigidae; genus Zhengitettix; species Zhengitettix transpicula. The sequence continues at coordinate 199,904,905 of CM073590.1, forward strand.
CGCACAAAAGTTTTGGGTGCATACCTGTCCTAAATATCAGGCGAATATTCCAGATAATTTAAACGGTTTAATATTGAGCGCGTACAAATACGGGAATGTATTCCATCGCGAAATTTGTTCACGGAATTCATTTAGCAGAGTTAAAATTAACAGATTCCAAATTTAATTTGTTTTACCGCTTCCTTTCGGCCAAAGATTTGTAAATAAAAAATTAAAACAAATTGTGTTTGTTAAAAGAGTAATTTCCAAATTTATTGCCTATTTGAATTCTTTTGTTTAACATAGGGTATTGACTGGAACATGGTTCATAAAGTATTTATGCATGTTATTCCTACTGAAGCGGTTGAATATATTAACTCTTATTTCATTTGAGAATAACTGATTGAACTAATTGAATGTTTTATCATCATCTTCACCAAATTTCAAAGATGCTGAGCCTGAATTAAATTGATTGCCTTTTCCTAATATTTTATTGAATTTTGTAGGAAAGTGTGCAAATATTCAGTGTTATTAATAATTGAGTTACAAAAATAGTAAACGACCGTAAATTTATCATTATGTCGTTTGTTGCGGGATGTGTACATTCATTTGGCAGTCGTCAGCTATGACATTTCCAGGATAATTGATGTAAGTTAGGTTAAAACCCTATGAACAGTCTTCAATCCGATGTTTATTTATTCAATTTGAAACCTTTAGACTATTTGTCATAATCATTCGTTGAATAATAAAATTAATTTGATTAAAATTGTAGACGAGTACACGATAAAACACACTCAATGAAATAAATCATTCAAAACGTTTTATCCCTCACTTTAGATCATCTACAACAGTCCAATTTTACTTAATGGATATTCGATGTAGTAAAAAATGCTATGTTTGGAAGTTAGTCTTACTGATTATGGATTTGTAATGTACGCAGAGGTTTTTTCCATACCTAATGACAAATTACCAACTAATTCAAGTTATTTTCTAAAGTTCCAACCACTTTTCCACTACTTTTAGTGTTTAGTATCAATAGTATGTAAATAATTACTATATAGAAAAAGTTTTTTAAATGTGTTTCTGGTGAAATGATTTTTTATAAAAACATAATTTCAAAAGAAAAACTCGACAATATCTTGGTTTTGTAACTGAACTTTCTGTGACTATCTGTCACACTATAAAATACATCGCAGCTAATTTTAAAGATACTTTCATCTATTAAACTCTTTAAAAATTAGATAAATAAGTTTAACTGAAAAAATTAGTGTTAAATAAATAGTTCGGTATTTATTTAGCACTTATTTTTGTCAGTTATTTTGGCTACGTATTTATCTAATTATTATATTTTTAATACAAACTTTTTATATTTTAATTTCTATTAAACTATTTATTGGCAGAATTATAAATACAATCTATAACATAATCTTATTGCAGTTTTCCACCTTAAACCTATTTAATGTTTTTAATTGTAACTATCAACTAATATACCCTAAATAGTTAGCGTTGCCTTTTTTGATTGGTGCCTGTTGGGCCAATCACGACAATGTGACTCAGTACTTGTGCTCTCGTTACCGGGGAAACCTGTCACGATTTTTATGATTCTGTGTTTTCAACTCTGGATTTCAAATTCGTGAAATAACGTGGCTGAGGTTGTACCTCGAGAAAATTAAAAATACAAGTATGAAAATTTATTCAAATATTTTTTTAGGTTAATCTGGTTCAAATTTTCAGATTTTCAGCGCTTTACTTGTGTATAAATACCATAATAACGACATTTCTGCCTGTTACCGAGACAGTTTTAAAATCAGGAATTTATACATAAAAAAACACTGACTTCCACGTTTATTTTTCCTTTTAATATTCGCCAACAATTGAACGCATAAACATGTATAGATACAAACAAAGGTCGTTTTTTGTTCTGCTCTTTTTTATATAGTGAACTTTGAATTACTGTTCGAGCACATCCTGAGACCGTTTGTCGATAGCAACGCTTCGAAACTCGAAACAAAGGATATCAGAATATTGAATGTCAGTTCGGTGTTGTTGCGGAGTTTGATATTTTTGCCAATAAATTATCTTGTTTCAGTTGTGTCCACAATCTTCGACTGCAGTTAGAAATTGTGCCATCGGGCAAATGCGTTGTTCGTGTAGGAGGCTAAAAGCTATCAAAGCGTAAAATAGAGCAACGTCCGGGAAGCAGGCTCCCTGCGACCTCCAGATATGAATGTTGTATAAATACTGGACTCTGGAGATAGAGGACAAAACAGCTCCAAACGGAAATAATAAATCTCGCGCAGCCTCACAATGGAAACTGCAAAATCGGTGCTTCCTTTCATCTTGTAGCGTCTAGTCAGAAGTAATTAAAACAGTCATATGAAAAATAATTGGAGTTGGTCCTGCAAATGTAATTGCTTTAGCAGAAATATGGTAGGTTTCTTCTGACGGCGCACATTATTTTTCAGTAGTTTATTGGTTAAAGTGTAACGTATAATACATATGAAACACAATGAAAACTAATTACAACTTAAATTTAGTTTGCTCTGTTATTTCTTGAATTTTAATAATGTGATTTTTAATCAACTTATCATAAATAATTTCCTTGAACGTACTGACACAATAAATCGACAAGCAGACTTTCCAGGTCATAGCACATGGTATTATTTATAACAATATTTTTTATATACCACAGTTACATTGGGGACAATGTTACTCATTACATGAAACAGCATTAGAGTAGATGGTGAGCCAAGATTTCTTGCAAAACATATGACGTGTTGTTTACTCTTCGTCCTACTTAATCCCTACTTAAATATAAAAATTAATTGAAAAATTACATACCTGTTTTAGATGTGGAAGGAGGAATCAGAGACAGGCGATAAAGGAAAAAGCTATAATTAATGTTTGTTTTATTATTTACGAAACAGAACTGTTCCGGTTTTCTGGTTTTACTCTCTTTTGACAGTAAGTCAAAGACTAATATTAATCAAATTTCTAATCTTAATATATCATGTGCTTACTCATAGAATAAAGAAGATTTATGCTCATATATTGAGCATATATTATCACTTTAAAAATTATTAGCGACGGATGTTTCTATAACACGTAGTATATCTATATCAGTAATTAAAATTCCTTGAGCAACTTGGATCGTTTCCTCCGTCCTGGTACTCCGCTACTTTCCAATTTAATTCAATCAGTCCAAATAGGAAAAACCTGATTGATTCCACTTTAGATAGATAAGATTGTTTCTTAGAATCGCATCTCATCTGACTCGGTTAGGGAGACATTTTCTCGGTGACTCGGGACTCAGCTCCTCGCGAGACAGCGACTCTAGTTAATAGGAGGTGAGTTCCGTGACAATTCTCCGTCCCCGTTGCCCGTAATCCTGTAAGACCACTCCTAGTGTTTAGCGACTCTGATTGAATCTGGAAAGCCGTGCACGTCCACGCCTTAACTTCTTGAATGTCCTGTAGAGACGCAGCAGACTCTACGACGCCGAGGCGAACCTTTTCAATTTCTCCGGCAATTCACGGCTTTTACTTATTTCTGTACTTCTTCTCTTTGTGGTCCGTGCCTCTATCTTTACTGACCCAAGTGCGCTGCCGAGGAGAAATTCCCATTCGCATCACAATCCTTCCCTTGGCAGCCGCCAGATTTACTGGCGGAATTTCACGAGCCAGCTCCTCGAACGATTGTAAGAAATAAAAAATATTACGATTGACGTTCGCCTGAGGTGCTATGTCCCTTGTGTGTAAAGGTTAATCCGCAACACTTTATGAGGAAGTATGCTATAAGTTTCATGAAATACGCCTAGCGTTCTGTTCTTCATCGTAAGACAAACAAAAAACCTTTGAAAAAGATAAGACACAGTAAGAGAATAATAAATAGCATCTACGAAGATTAATAAGTTAATAATATGGAGGATCGAAACTAAATTTAAAAATAAAAACCTATTTAAAAAACGATTTCGAAAAATTCTTCTTCTTTGTCATCAGTCCTCAATCGTTTTGACGAATATCCTCTATGGAAAACCTTATTTTTTATCCTTGGGAAATTTTTCCAGCGGTGGTTTCCCCGTTGCCTTCCACCGTTACGACGATGAGAGAGATTAATCTCAATCTTGCAATAAGTTTGGTGAAAATTCCAAAAATGAGACTGAACACACACACACACAGCCAATGATCACTCCGTGATTCGAACCCGGAAAAATTGTAATGCGATGAAATAATGCTGCCAACTACACCACAGCAAGTTTATTACGTAAAATTAGGCTTCAATTATAATAACTATCACCTTAAATAAATATTTTTATTTTAATAGGAATTATATAGCGATTTTCATTCAATTGATTTAGATACTGTTTATACAATGACTTTGATTTTTATGTGTGTAAAATATTCTTGGCCGTGGAATTAAATAATATAGACCATACGAACTTACAGAATATTTAGTTCGTGAGATATAGCATGTCATGACAGTGGTGCAGTAGAAGAAAGGAGAAGGTGGAGCGGATCATTGTCGTCAGTTTCAGAGAATCTGATCTACGTCACTATCATTTTTTAAAAAAACATATTATTTGGAACTGTATTTACAGACAGAAACAAGGCATTTTATCACACCCTGTACTTATCATCTCTTAACTTTAACGAATTAATATTTTGGTGTTCATCATATCTTGAACTTAATAGAATATATTTCCATGTATCAATAATGCAGTATCAGTTTTACTCTATCACGTTGTAGTGGTAGGTTTAGTAAATAATAAAGTAAAGGGATATTTTCCAGAATTTATTAATCATTTAACTGAACATGGACAATTAAAATTAAAATACAACTTATGAGTGTTCAAATAGCCGGGCAAAACAATCTGATGCATTAATCCCAAATTTTACGGTAGTTTCCCCCAGGAGCGTCAAGGATTGAGACACTTGGCAGTTACCTCGCGTTGATGTCTGGCCGTGATCATGTGACACCCTCGATCTCTCCGCGTCCTCTGGAAAACTGCAAGTTTGTGGCTGTACCTCCGTCTCTGGCGACGGTTCGTCGAGGAGTCTCTTCTATACTTTCTTTAAAGCCACTTCGCTGGATGTGAATTATCGATATTCTCGACCAATTTTCGATCGTTTCTTCCTGAACCAATAAATGTGATTGGTTCAGGCAGTCACGTGTTAATTCAATTTCTGGAATTTTTGAAGAGACGTTTCCCACGGTGCGACAGTCCAGGTAACTTCCGACGGTCAACATCCTACGTGCCTAAGCCCAGCCCGAACGAATTATCTATCCGCCTCGGCGGCGCCTGGTCAAGTTCCAACTTGCCAAGCACTCAAACCTTGCTAATATATAATTACATTAATATAAAATATATATACCAATTATAAAACTATCGCGATACAAAGTAACAATGGTTAATTTTAAACTTAACTCCGCGGTACGACCACAACCATTGCTGAGTAGTGGGTCACTTCGCATCTGATCATGACTCGACTTGCTATTTCTTGAGACCTATATTTTCATTTTTCAAGTTGGAAAAGTTGAATATATAAGTGCTTTATATGAAGTAATACACAGAAAATTCTGGCCCAGGTATCCTAACTAAATCTAAATCAAATAATATATTCAAAATAATATACAATATTCAATTAAAAAAGTATATAAATAAAGTCATTTCCACTCCATTACCATTTTTTGAAGATTGGAATCTATGGTCGCATAAATACTACTTTAATCATCACGTCATGACTTGCTTATACTATCATCTAATGTAAATGTACATTAAGTACAAATGTACCACTGTGCGCCCTGTTCGTTTGCCTATATTTTACGTCGAGCGAACCCATAGCGGAGACAGCGGTCGTTCCCCAGGCACGAACTCGTGACTGCAAAGCGCCATATATTTCCAATATATCCCCCCGCTCTGTTGTATATTTCATCCCTACCAAAATTCCCATTTCCCACTTCATTTCCTTTGCTCTCTTCCTCTCGAAAGCTACGCATCTTCATAACGCATCATATTTTTGCAGCAAGCACTCCCCCACTCGCGAGAGCGCCGAGCCACAGATTAAAGGGAAAGTTTTAGTGAACTTAACTGCTGGCAGAACTTCGCCTACCAGCTCCTTCCGCTTTATTGTTTTAGACGCCATTGGCACCTGCAAACTGTTGGCATTCACAATTTTCAGAAATATTTAGGAGTTTAAAAAATATTTTATACCTTCCATTTAAATCAGTTTTTGCTCGCATAAGTTTATCGTCGTTCATTCTGTAGTTGATCTATACAAACACTATGGTGAATAATTTTAAAATATGACTGACAAAAATTTACTGTTACTAATTTTCAGAGTAAATATTATCAGAATCTGTGTAAAAGTCACTTGAATTCTACGTGTCTGAAAAGGTAATATACAGGATACAGAATTTCTGTACAAGGAATAACATTGAATATACATATTAGAACTGAATTTAATGGCGTTACATTCATATTAATTAATAAATCACTGGATTGTATATAAGCTGTCTTGCACATCTTGGACAACCTACATAATGAAAATTCATATATTCTCAGTTCATCGGCTGCAGTGTAGCCAAATAAGTTGTTAATTTGGAGAAACAGAAATATTATTTTAATAGACGAAGTTGTAAATGACTTTTAATACATAATTAAAATCGGAGGAAATGTCTCAAAGTATAAATCTGACAAGAGAAACACTATGGATAATAACTGACGGATTTTACTTACGCCACTCAAGTTTCGCTGATGACAAACTTACTCAGTGCAACCAAAAAAAATGTAAGAAAATGAATACGAAAATCATGTGAACATGGTCTATAATATATTGGTGAAACAAAGGACATGAAGAATATTTATAAACGAACAATATATAGAATATTACAACAATATGTGTAGCTAGAGATAGCAGATTGGCCCCTATCAATAATATCCGTTTTATTGAAGAATTAGGGGTATTAAAATCAATTATGGCTTTTTTTCTTAACAGGCTTGTGTAGTTCTATAATTATATAATTGAAACACAGCTACTATACCTGAATACTGAACCACACGGTTGTGTAAAAAGTGAAAGCTACGCAAGGAAGTCTAAACTGACAGTAAAGTACCAAAATTTTATACCGGATGGAAGCAGCATTTATGGAATAATGTATGTATTCAAATTCACAAAACAACTAATCCATTGTTTAAATATCTGATAATTAAATATTTTTATTGTCATGAAATATTTTATTGTAAAATATAATAAGTCTGTGTTACTAATTTTCAAAATAGTAATAAGTAGCCACAAAACAGACAAAATCAAGTGCTAAATTAAATGTCGTACAACTTTCTGAAATCATTAATTCTTTCTTCAGGAGACTTAACGTTGAAACTATATAAGACTGCGGACTGAAAATATGCAAAGAGATTCGCTCCTGTGACTTATCCACTGACGACATTATATATATATATATATATATTAAACTTTTTCGGAGTCAAATGAGTTCAACCCCTGTCGTAATGGGAGGTGAGCACATTTAGGGACAGGGGTTGACGGGCGTTACATGAAAATAACGAATTATTAACCGAGATTCGAGTCAAACGGGGGTTATAGATATATAACAACCCGGGCAACGCCACTAAGGACAATATATATATATATATATATATATATATATATATATATATTATAAATTAAATTTGTAAAGTGTAAATTTTAATAAATAATAAAATTAATGTTATATTTAGTGTGCTGAGTGGGCAGTTATACATGATATGGTTACCTTAAGTAAAAAAATTGCAGCTACAAGAAGCTTTGGAAATTTCGCAGGGCTCTTCCGCTATTTCTGCCATACAAAGACGTGTTTGGGATGGTTAAATTATAAATTATTGGATTTATGTAATTAGTCTAATCTAATTTATATGACGAGAAGAACAAAACAAAGCTGATACAGGTTTTCGGATTTTATAAGTATGTTCTGTGGCTATGATTTTTTCATAAAAGAAATAGGTTTGAAACGGCCAACGTTACTATTTTGAAAGTGTTCAAAACTTAAGTGTCCAAGCCACCCTTACAGTGAATGACAGTGCAATAGCATCGACACGGGAGCTCGGAAGTGGGGTTGATATTGGCGAAAGTCCGCTGTCAGAAGGATATTTGCAACGCCAAGTCCCTTTCGCGACCCTGGGGATCCGATCCGGCGCAGTATCGGCCTCCCAGCCTGAGTTATGACGCTGCAGTTGTATCGGCTAACACGCACCCGATAAAATTGGACACGCTGCGAAGGAGAGAGAGAGAAATAGAGAGAGAGAGAGAGAGAGAGAGAAAAGACGAATGTGTGTGAGAAAGGTGATTATCGTGAGCAAGAGACTGAAGTAAAAAAAAATCCGAAAAACTGAAGAAATATAATTTCAATTTTTTTAAGTACAGACTGCAGTCAACCGTTTAGTGCTCTTGAACTGTTGATAGTATTGTTCTACAAAAGTAACTAATTACATTCTCAGATGTATCAGTTAAATTTATTTGCTTTGCACTGTAAACGATATTATTCAGCATGATATTAAATTATTTATTAATTCTATCAGTCTTCAGTTGTGGAAATATGATAGAGACATATCATATGAAATTACGCAGTCGTTATTTTAAGAAATCAAATTGAAAGGAGTCGTACATGTGTCTAATTAACTTTTTCAGTAGACGGCAAACCTTTACCCTGATTCTTGATACGCTAAAATTCTTAAAAATAAAATGATCCATCAGTATTATTAGTAAATTATTGACATTCTTAGATAAAAAATTCCATTACATTAAGGTTTGATAATATATTTTATTTCGTTAAAGATATGAGAGCTTAGTAAGTTCCTGCGAGTGATCGGTGGCGCCAAGAAGTCGCGTAACTAATCTCTGGGACCAGTTGGAAGGCACATATACAAGTTGAAAATACAAACATAAACTTAAGGGATCAATAACTGGTTACTCTTAAGAAAATAAATTGTAATTGAACAAACTGAGAAGCATATTATCACCCAGATATCTATATTATGGCAACCATATGAATTATATTGACCAATGGAATAGAGAAAGCGCGTAAGAGCGAATTGTGGTAAATAATTAAAGTGGTAATCAAGGAGTCTAGAACCACACCTATCCACGAGAGAAGTTAATTATTTGACTCAAAAGTGTTGCAATCCGTAACGCTCCTAGAATGATAACCCATGACTAATGCTAAAGATGAGACACAAAAGATAACAGAATGTTTTGCAGTTTTTTTGGGGTGTAGAAAGGCTATGTATAGGGTAATCCACATAGTGGCAACTCCCCTCTTATAGCATAGGAAATGGATTTGAAAGGGGGGACGCGGAAGGGTGGAGTAAAGTAGCCAAGGGTAACTAGGGCCCCGGGCTATGGTTTAAGGATCCTACCCGGCATTCGCCTAAAAGAAATGCAGGACAAACCCTACTTGCGTACTTGTCCCACGCCCTTCCGATAGCGGGAGAGGTGTTTGCTGTGGGGACGCAGCATTCCCTTCTCCGTGCCTCGTCCAGTTTAAGAGGCAGCTGGCCGACTATTCCAATGGTAATGGCGGTGTTAGTGTAATATATATATATATATATATATATAGAGAGAGAGAGAGAGAGAGAGAGAGAGAGAGAGAGAGTATGTGTGTGTCTGTCTGATTGTGTGTGTATGAGTGTGAGAGTGTAATGTACAAGTATAATAATTTTTAAATTTTATTTATCCATGTTATAAAATGTTATTCTTCCAATAAAGTTGTCAAATTAATTTTAAAGCCGGTCCCCCCAACAACAACAAAAATCTACTAAAACTATTTTTACTGCACTGTCCGTAATTATTTTCTACAAAATCCAGAATATGTAAACAGGTGTATTAATAACGGTGTTTATCGTAAGTATTATTATTATAGGCTAATAAAAGATTTTGGATCCGCCTGGTGGTTGATTCCAATTCTATTTTTTCTCTATAAAAGCCTAATGGTGCATAAATGAAGGCATAATGTATACTCTGAGGGATGCTACAATAACATTCTTGAAATAAACCTAAGGGATTGCCGATACGAAGTTTGCTGTTGATAATTATATATTCCAAACAATCTTTTTAATGGATTGAAGACAATGATTAGACACAAGTGTAAATTCTAAAAAAAGTCGTCATATGCGAATATATTTAAATAGTAATGGCGTAATAGTGGTTGCATTACATATTTATATTTAGTGCTGAGCTAATGAAAAGGGCTCGTGGATTTCTGACTGAAATACAATATTCCTTTCTTACCTGTACCGTTCTCGTTGCTAGACTGATCAAAGGGAGATTTTTCACATTCGACGCATCTATTTAATAATCCATTTTCCAAATGCTGTTAACACCGATGCCGAGCCTTAAGAGTCACTGCAAACTGAAATCTACCTATTGTTCATTGTTGAACGTCAGATTCCTGCGTGCTACGCCACATTCCAGTCCCAGCAACCACTCTATTTTCTCGTGCAGACCGCTCTTAATAGAAATACCGTCGTAGATTACTCAGGGCCCGATGGTTCGTTGATTAACGCTGCTTCCTACGGTCGGCACCCTGTTTGGAATGAAGATGGGCAGGACGAGGTAATGTGGAGGCATCTAGGAAATGCGACATTCAGTTTTCGGTTCACTGTAAATTATGCAATTATGCAATACCGTCGTTGATCGTAAGATTTGTCAAACATATTTTTAATTTTTGGGAAATAATTGTACATTACAATAATAATTATTATTATATAAATACACGAAAGAAACATTAATCTTCATATAGTTAAGGAAAAGTTATATTTATTTAATATTTCCGGTCGATGTAATACTTCACGTTCAGCTTACAGTTAATTACTAGCTTTCCCAAATTCCGGATTCCCTACCTTTATTCATTTGAAGTGTTGAAGGGACGCTGAAGCCTGTATCCGACCCTATCTGAAAGCTTCAGGGGTATCCCTTTATTATAAAATATTCATATTTTGTATCCAAAAAAAAGTTCTCTGTTCAACTGAATAGTGATTTCTACAGTCTCCTTCCTAACGGATCAAAGAAAATCTTGGAAAATACTTTAAAAAATTATAAGTATTATTATGGTCACGTTAACAAGTATCGTTAACGGTGACCTTCAGTAATTTACAATTTATTTACATTAATATCATTAAAATTACAGTCAAAATATAATACTTTGACTGCAATTTTGTATTCACCAACTTGGAGAATAATTCTCTCCATGCCACATTCAGTGACGAACTTTTATCACTCCATTTTATGGTTATTGTACTAGTAAATATTAATCAATTCGAATATTCGATATTTATTACATCTGCAGAACTGATAATTCATTTAAATATTGTTGTACATAATTCATATTGTGGTCCGGCGCAGCTTGCAATGTGATCATCTGCTGACACTGCTCAGGGATGGAGAGAGAGAATTGATGATAAATAGGAACGTTACCACTCATTAACCAGTCGGACTCGCTACTTTTTAAAAAGCGTAGTTTAGTAAGTAAAGCAGTTGAGAAACCTTGTGTAGTAATAAATTCAAATATATGGATTGTAATCCTATTCAAAGTCTTTAATTAATCTAACGCGCTTTCCTTTCTGTGTGGCTACGTGATAGCGATGTGCATTCTATATTTATTCTCTGTCGATTTTCATTTTTTAATATTTCGAAAACCTAGTTCACAATGCCTGTGCCTTACTCATGCAACGTTACTTATGTTGCATCTGTATTTTGTATTCACCAAATGGGGCTTAGATGTGCGGAAACTGAAAATAAAAATTAGAATAATTCTCTCAATGACTCGTTCTAGAACTTACTTTCATTACTCCATTATATGGCAACAACTGGAAAGGAGAAGCTTCATTCTATGCATCCCGCCGAGTGACCTGCGTCAAGCTATTGTGTCAATGTTTTCGGATCTCATTCTCCAACCGACATTTCAAATGAAGCATTATAAGAACTACGTTTATTACCAATAATATTAAATAGCTGAATAACAGTTCAGGTTGTAGGAAAAGCTAGTTTTCATTGTCACGCAGATGTTAAAATAATAACTGCATTGCGGAACAGGTGCTCGTCCCAAGTCCACATGATGTTATCGAGACAGCGGAAGGTGTCTGGCTTTATCTGCAGAACCACTTCCCGTCCGCAGAGCGGGGCTAAATGCAATTTATATTGCCCCCGCTTTGATTGATGGCTGCATTTAGGCGCGCGGAGTCCCGAAGGATCAGCTTAAAGTGGGACCTAGAGCTGAACATGCATCCATGGAATCCGTAACTACGGAGACGCTGCTACAATTGCACACAAAATATAACGTTATCACAATTACCATAAATTCATGGGATAACTTCTGCAAACGCTTGAATATATGGGTGGAATCTGACGACGCAGTACAATTTTCGCCCAGTTTGGCGACAGATATTCCTGATGGTCTGTAATTACGAATTTGTAACGTGTAAAGAATTACGACGCTTTCAAATGGCTCATATTTACGTGAGGTTCATACAAACACTCGCCTTAGTTTTTTAAAACATAATTAAATTTCTTAAATTCCCTAACAACTTGTTTCATTGTCAACATTAACAATATATTTTTATTGTACTTCTGTTTTAGGTAATATAAAAAATACCTGGATCTATCAGAAACCTTTTCAACTGTTGTTTTATAAATTCGGTATTTTATTGATATTATAGACAAAGAATCACATTTATACCTCATCTTGTTCAATGATTTTCCATGCAGTAAACTATTTCATCTTCAAATAATATGTTTGAGCCAGGGCAAAATAGAAAGATGAATAATTTGTTTAAACATGCAGCATTCTTTTAAAATAATTTTATAAATTCTTTTCAAACACAGTTTTCACCAATAACTCCTCTTTTAACAAACCATAAAAAAGATATTCTCAGCTCCAATAAAATATTTTTTACATATAAAGATAATATACCACTGTGACCAAAAAGTAAGGTGAATTTATTTATTTTAAATTAAAATTCATTATTTATTCTTCCAAATCAATTTCATCCCCTTCAAAGTAATCCCCGTCCGATAAAACGCACTTTTTCCAACGCTTTTTCCAGTCCTAGAAACAGTCGGAATAGTCTTTTCAAGACCTTCTTCGATTTGGTTTTATCTCCTCAGTCGTGTCAAAACGGCGTCCCCGAATTGGCCTTTTGAGTTTGCTGAATAGGCGAATACGGTGGTTGCGGAACGATATGAGTCGAGTTTTTGGCAAGATAGTCGAGAAGAACCAATGCATTACGGCATGGTGTATTATCGTGATGAAAGAACCAAGAGTTGTTCGCCCATAATTCCGGCCGTTTCAGACGAATAGCTTCACGCAAACGACGCATAACGCTCAAATAATATTCTTTGTTGACAGTTTGTCCCGGCGGAAGGAATTCACAGGGAACCACACCACGATAATGAAAGAAAATTGTCAGCATGACCTTGATTTTCTATCGACTTTGCTGTGGTCTTTTCGGTCTTGCTTCACCTTTTGCACGATATTCGCTGTATTGGTCGGTGGTTTCAGGGTCGTATGCGTAAATCCAAGTCTCGTCTCCAGTAATGATGCATTTCAAGTGGTCCTGATAGTCAGACAGCAAGGTTACACACACATCATCGCGACGCTTTTTTTTCCAAAAAATTGAGCGATTTTGGCACCAATCGAGACTTGACGCGTTTGAGACACAAAACATTCTTCAAAATGGTTTGGGCTGAGCCAAATGATATTACAACACTATCAGCGAGATCTCTAATTGTCCATCGACGATTTTCAAGCACCAAATCTTTGATTTCTTGGACGTGGTCCTCGTCGGTAGACGTTGATGGTCGTCCAGAGCGCGGTTCGTCTTCAACGCGTTCTCGGCCCTCTTTGAACTCGTTGTACCACTTATATTCTGTGCCATAGTTTGATCACCAAAGGCCTTCCACAACATTTTCAACGTGTCCGCACAAGAATATTCGTCCAGGAAACAAAATTTGATGCAAGTTCTTTGCTCAACAAAATCACCCATTGCAAAAATCGAAAAATGCACTTTTGGTTGTTTACAAAAACACGTGTAACTCGGAGATAATTAAACCTTTTAACAAACAGACGCTTGGCAAATATTATAGACAGTCCTACCAACCTAGGAAAAAAAATTACCTGACTTCCTAATACCCGGGAGTTTTAAATAACAATTTCACCTTACGTTTTGATCACAGTGGTACAATTTGTGTAAAATATACTTCACAGATAACATTTATCAATTGGCCAACGTCATGATATCTGTCAGCGAGTAGCAGTCTCCAGCTGCCAACTGAAATCACTGGGATTGGTGACCAAAAAATTATTTTTTTCGTCCTGTAGGATCACATGATGAGGTTCGCGGTTATACCTTTTTCTTGAACTTAGGAGACATATTATAATAGGAATAATGATTTTTAAGTGTTGGTGGATGCGCAATAAGATCATTCTGCCTTCTTAGTCGGTTGGTATATATGAAAAATGACTTAGTTTGAAGGAAAACCGATATCTACATGAAACTTAGCACAGTAATTATAGCATAAACTTCCATAAAAATGACATTCATGCAAATTACAAATAAAATTACAGATTTCAATGGTAACGGTAAAAATTTGTTAACTTTAACAGAAGTAACAGCTATTCACCTGACAAAGATTGAATAGCATGCCATGGAAACGTTGTGGCTCAATAAACATTTAACCCATTTGGAAACCCGTGAATGTTTTATTCATAATTTACGACGGGAAAATCCTCGCTCTCTTATACACAGTATTATTTTATTGTACCCTGAACATGGAAACTGACAGTCGATTAAGCGTCCAAAATACCGATGCTGGTGCTACATTCGCCATAAACGTATTTTGAAATTCAACTTTATGGGGCAGGTTTTTTTCAAGTTAGTATTTGGAACTGTATGGCGGTCTCGTCTGGACAATGTTTAGTTTATGTTCTTGTCACTAATATCTCATGTGTCCACATCTGTCCCTGTGAACTTTATGGCCCTGTCCACACGGTTCTGGCCTCCGCCCATAGATGAGTAAACATGCGACCCAGACGCTTCGAACAACATTGCCAATATTTAGTTAACACTTGGCGTTGTAGCTGCAAATATGTCCACTTAGTATGAAACGCATAAACCCGTAGGAACTTAATATAGGGTTAAACCATGATTAAATACCTAAATTCATGTATTTGTGGGTCATTAATTCGTATCTCATGGAAATCCATATGTCGATATATATATATATATATATATATATATATATATATAGTATTTTAATTTTTTTCTTATTTCAATATGTTGTTATTACTCTTCATGTACAATGTATTACCAGAGGACAGCATGGATAACATGAATAGTCTCTGTATAGTCTCGTTGTCTACGTGATGGCCAATCTTCTTCGTTTTTTCTTATTATTTATTCAGTTTACCATTTGTGGCCCTTTAGTTTTTGACATTATATTAATTAGTTAAATTCTTCAAACATAAACATACCAATATAATTCCAAGAACAATTTTATCCATTGAAATTCTTCTAATAATTTTTATTTGTTTTTCATGTATGCTGTTAAACCAAGTTTATTTGGCCAAGTTTCATGAATAGTAGTAAATTAAGTAACAAAATTTTGTAAATTTAAAATTTTTCATAATCCTGTGGTCACTTGCTATTTACGATATTTTAAGAAAACGAACGTTTCATGTAGTAATCATCATAGCAAAGTTTGAACAATTGAAAGTCCAGCTTATAACAACCTCACAACAGAACAGCTCGACGTATAAAATAAAAAAAAATTCAATTGGTCAAATTTGTATCCCCATCACCATAATCATGGCGTAGATTTTCTCAGTATGATGCAAGTCTTCTTTTTTATTTAATTTTTTATTATTTTAGAGTACCAGGCTACATGAGGGTAATCCACATGGTGTCAACTCCCCTTTAATAGCATAGGAAGGGATTCGCAATAGGGCATGTGGAAAGTAGCCAAATTGAACTATTTTCTTTTAAATTATAAAGTAATTTAAAAGAGATTTTTATTTATTGAATGGTTCAAATTGTATTTCGATTTCACATATTATGCCAACCCTTAATGTGTCACATGATGTGGTCTCCTCTTTTTTCTACCATGGTACCACACGGCCTTGCTCATCATTAATACATATGGAATCAATGTATTTTAAATTATTTATTACTATTAATTAAAAAGTTTAAATTAAATTTTGATGTTTCTCGTCAATATATATTTAAAACATTAGGAGAAGTATCAATGCTGTTTATTTACTTGGCCGAGTTCCATATTAGCATACGGAAGCCGGGCTGTAAATTATTCTCCCCGTGATTCCGGACACGTAATTCTAGTTTCATTACACAGTAAACACGGTTAACATTCTAGGAGCTGAGAAAAAAAAAACCTTCAACCTTGATGGCTATCGGATGAGTGCTTGACTCGATTATCTTTATTTTTTCAGCGCAGAAAATAAACCACTCTAAAAGCAAATGAAAAGAAGCTTGCAGACGAAATTCATGTTCCGGTCAGGAACTTTGGTCAAACAACTTCCGTCGACGTAAAAAGTTTGTGTTCTTGCAGCGGATGATTAATGATGTTGCAAGAGTAGACGCATCAAGAACAACGAGCGAATAAGTCTGATCGGTGAAACGGAAAGGCTGAAAGGCGCGTCTCTAAACCCTTTTATCCGTAAACAGAGAAAGGCTAACAAAAAACTGGAAAATCTATAGGATTCAAGACGGGTACTGAACTAATTCCTTTCATTTTTTAAATTTTTTGGTGCTACATAACCTCTATAACAACAAAAATCACGGCATCAAATATGACTGTTTATTTACTAACAAAAATTGTTCCTGTTTTCAAATTCAGAATCGTTTTAAAGGGGGCAAATTATTTTCTTATTTTATTTGTAAATATTGTCATTAATTAGTGAGCAAAGTGATCCGTGGCTTATGTCCCATAAATATTAGTTTTTACATATATAATAAGCGATCCATCAATTTCAATACAAACTTCTTCTCCATTCCAAATTAATTTTACAAATGTTTGCTCCGGTGAGTTATATTTGAGATGACGGAATTATTTAAACATTTTCCATTTCAGCAACGATGACATATTATTTTTAATTACTAAAGATACAGGTTCAAATAAATTACTTTTTTTTCTTTATACAATTTACGGCTTCAAGTAAACAGTTTACGTATTTATTATTCCAGATATACGTAGAATATTACAATATAATTTTAAATATACTCTTCCACTAGTTATGTATATTATTGATTGACCAATTTAAAGGCTATTTAAATCGGAGACGACGAAACGTATTGAATTTTTTCTTATGAATTATTTCTCAGTACAACGTACCCTGAAACACGGTTACAATCTTTTCAGACCTTCTCTAACCACCCATATATATATATAAACTTTATAAAGCAGCAATAACTATAATCATTATTATAGGTTCGGGATGGAAAAAAATCGACCATCCGTATCCTTAAATTCAGTTTCATAGCCTTCATTTGAAAGAATTTATTCTGTTTTTGAATATAAGAATTATTTTTCAGTGTATAGTATTGGACTCTAAAAAGGGTTCTAATTTAATAAAATAATAAAAGTGATATACTTCCTTTCATCCAAATGTACGCTAGGTAACATTTAATAATGAAACCATTTTTTTCTGCTAATATTTAAATATATAAATTAATTACTTCAGTAGCAATAATTTTTAATTACAGTGTTTATATCGAAAGGGTTGTGAGCAGCAGTTAATAAAAAAACTGGGCGATAAGTTAGAATAATGTGACAATTTTGTTGTATAGCAGCCGAGTAAAAAACAAAAACCTTAAAAATTCGTCAACTTTTATTTAATGAAAAGAACTTTCACAAGTCATAAATATAAAAAATTACTTTCGTATGAATTTATTGGAAAAAACGAAATCTCGTGAGTTTTTTATATTGTTTGAATATGAAAGTACTTTACATTAAATATGAGTTGACGAATTTTTAAGGTTTTTGTTGTAAAAACGTGACTATTTAGACGGACCACATAACGATTGTAACATTCATAATTTTTATTTAATTATGTAGGAAATGGAAAAGTAATAACTGTGTACTACGTTAAAGGTGTGTCGGAATTTGCTGAATCTGATAATAAAATGGACTGTTGAATGTGGCATAAAGTGGGCTTAACGTTTTTCTTCATATTACATTTCAGTCGGTATTAACGGCAACGCTAGCAGGCGAGGGAAGGAGAGAATTTGTGACACCTACGACGCCTGGATACTCCGGCGCTTTACAACGGGTTAAGTGTGCTGGGAATCCAGAGCGTCGTATAATGTACGGCGCCGGGGCCTGCTGAGCACATAACTCAGACTAAATTCCCCTCACTCGAGCCCAGGCCAAATCTGCACGCTGAGGAACAAGTTTTAATGTTATTGAATGGGGCTAGCAAGAAGCTTTATTAAACGCGAAGTGCTGTAAGAACCACGACTTCGTAATTAGGTCGGGCTCTGGTCGGGCCAAAGAACGTGGTGCAGGGAACTAATCTCCTGACTAAGGCAGAGATTACCGACCACAAGAAAACAGTTGCTGAGATAACATTGAACGATTGCTAAGATTATATGTGAAAATTAGAGTCCTTAAATTTGAAGTGTCGAATAACAATATTAATTGTTAAGAACTTGACAAACTTTTAAAAACTACCAGGATCAAGAAATGAATCAAAGTAAAATAAATCGACTTATACGAGAATTTTTTGGTCAATAAAATTGAATATTCTGTGCCTCTGACATGGATAATAGGAAAATTAAATAAAGTAGAACAATGACGAATGAAAGCTTAAAAATATTGCAAATGTATCAAATTAGACAGTTACCCGTCTTTTGTAAGGAGATAAAAAGCTCTTGGTTGTAGTTTTCTTTTTTCACAAAGAATTTGTCCACAGTTATTCTATTGATATTCTTTTTCCTTAACAACTTAAGTGTAACTACTTTGATCTAAAAAATTTTACTTATTAGTTTCATCTATAAGATGATAACTTCTTGAGCTTAACGATTTGACTGGTTATATTGGGCGGCATATAGCAATAGGGAAAACAGTAGTGGCGTCGTGTGTTTATAATCCTATTGTTAGAAATTAAGTAGCATTAAAAATAGTAGAATTAAGACCACTGTAAATAATGGAGAGATAATTAAACCCAGGAGATTGTTTAC
Organism: Zhengitettix transpicula; assembly: GCA_037074705.1. NCBI lineage: Eukaryota > Metazoa > Arthropoda > Insecta > Orthoptera > Tetrigidae > Zhengitettix > Zhengitettix transpicula. Next base: position 199,924,124 of record CM073590.1, read on the forward strand.
GGAGTTCATGCCACTTGATGCAATAAACGTTTGGTTTACTGTAATATCGGGATTTTTAATGCATTCTATGTATTAATTTTCACTGAAATTGGTAAAATACGATTCTTTCTACGCACTTGGGACGTCCACCGTTTATATATATATATATATATATATATATATATATATATATATATACTGGTCAAAGAGGTTAATGGGTCGTAGATAGTCTTGCGGATGCGTATAACGCTTTGGTCGTAAGTTTCTGAATTGATAAATTTTATTAAAATTAATATAAATATTAATTACCGATAATAGTATCTAATCCCTATGTTTCGGGATCCCTAAGCTGATAGGTGATATTCAAGTACAAAATAAATTTAATCGCTTTCGCGCTGTGGGCCTTAAATAAGTTAGTTGAAATGAAGATAAAATATAATTCATTTGAGCCATAAATAATATTTAGGAATGGAACAAAACTCATAATAATCTTCAAGTAATTCTTTGAAATAATTATTCCCCGGTCTACGAATCGCAGTGTTCGATAAAATCCCAGCACTTACTTTTATTCAAATAAATATTATAGTGAACTTGTGAATTTGTAAACTGTATTTATATTTTAAAATACCTGTAAATAATGTAAATTGTACACTAGAGAAAACAATTCAACCTTATTTCGTCTAATATAACATTGAGAAATAAATACCCTGGTAAAAGGTTTTATTAACCCAAACTAAATGTCGTCATCCAAATATGGCTTGAGATTCGTTGAAAACCTTACTTTGGCTACATATTCAGCTAACTGTAGAGATTATACTGAGAAACTGCTTATACTAATGTAAAATTTCATTGAAATATATTCAGTTGTTTCTGACTTCATCCCGCTCAAACGGGCTGACAAACATTCAAATAATATGTTATTTACAATTGACGTTCTGCGGTTGAACGTATGAAAACAAAGGGTTCGTCATTTTTTGTTGTCCGAAACACGCTGGTATTTTCGTGTTAGCAAATCGTGTTTGCAGCCAGCCGTCTGTGCGGTGGAGCAGCTCTCAGCTGTCGCCACGCCGCATCGCTGCGTCGCGCCGCTCCGCGTCGGTCCTTTGGAATACAGACGCGACGTTTGTTCCGGTTCCTGGTCACGTCTCTCAACAAAATTAAACTCTGAAAGTTGATACATGCGCAAATATGTATAGTGTTGTAAGTCTTGACTAGGTACCAATAAGATTTGGCACGTTCGAGTCAGCTATCATAACGACCTCTACGCGTATTTTCTTTATATACATAAATTGTAGCAGTGGAATTCGGTTCGTGAATTAAATCATCAGCCATACGTTGACTGCAAATTTGAAATAACTTCCCATCATTAGTTCATAGAACTCGTATCACCGTTGCTGACGGTGTATGGTCATGTCGATCTTGTTCCTCGCTCTACCTGCCGAAACCCAATAACACGACCCGTTACAAGCTTCTCTTGGCCGTAAATTGAAGCAGTCCCGCAGCTCTCAGCTTCTAGTCCGATTTCCATACACAGCTTGTCTCCAATACATGTCCATGTAATTGAATTCCAGTCCAACTGGCGCCGCTGTAAGATGATGAATACTTCACGAATCACGGATAGTAATAAACAATTTGTATTTCATATTATTTATAAATGAATTTTATCGCTTATAAAATAAAATACGCTTGGTTAATTATTTTGACATTTCCTAAATATTTTTATATTGCATCTATTTTACTCACTGAAATGAAAAACAGTGGACTAAATTACTATTTAAACAATACAACACATAACTCATATAATTTTCCTCGAAAGCCCATTAGAGTATTATTTTGGTATTAAGTCGCGTAAATTTTTAACCAGGGCATAATAAGTCGTAATTTAGGATAGAAATCGTTACATTTTTTAGAAAGAATTTTTCTGTAATTTTTTTTCAGCTTATATAAAATAATTAATTAACGTTTACAATATGTAAAAATTCTTTAAATAATATTTACTAATTTTTTGTGTAATTTTTCGGTCCTTAATAACTATCATCAATTGGCGCTTTCTCAGTCCCCTTCCTTTATTCCCTCCCCCTCCCTCCCTCCCTCTCTCTCTCTCTCTCTCTCTCTCTCTCTCTCTCTATATATATATATATATATATATATATATATATATAAATAAGCCTTCAGATTTATTTTATTTTATTTTAACGGAGAGAGCTCTGGCGGGGGCTACCTTTGGGGATGCTCTCACATCTCTCTGTTTTTTTTTTTGAACTAAGGTTCCCACATGCCGAGGCACCTCGGTCTGTTTTGAGAGGTGTATGTTCCGGGGTCGCAGACCTTGGGCATACGGCAAGAGTTGTCCGCTATTCCTATTGGAATAGTCGGCCAGCTGCCTCCTAAACAGGCCAAGGCATGGCGAGGGGTAAGCTGCGTCCCCACAGCAAACTCCTCTCCCGCTATTGGAAGGGCGTGGGACAAGTACCCAATGCCCGACCTACCCGATGCAGGTTTTTCTAAGGTTTTCCCTGCATTCCTTTAGGCGAATGCCGGGTAGGATCCTTAAAATATAGCCCGGGGGCCCTAGTTAACCCTTGGCTACCTTCCTCTACCCTTCCGCATCCCCCCTTTCAAATCCCTTCCTATGCTATTAAAGGGGAGTTGCCCTAAGTGGATTACCCTCATGTAGCCTATTGCCCTAAAAAAAAATATATATTTTAGCAAATTGTAACGACTGTAGTCAAATTTCAATATCATAAATGCACAGTACCGAATAAATAAGTATGCTCTTAAAATAGTATTTACGTCTGTTCTATAATGTTAAATACGAAATGAAACCGACATTTCAAATTTTACAGTCTTTAAACAAAGAATTTTAACAGAATCAGGAGTTTAAAAAAATATTATTATAAATTTATTCTTACAAAAACAAATTATATTATAAATAATATTATCCAAATAATTTTTTTAGAGTTTTAGAACAAAATAATTATTTTTATTATGATATTTATTAAAATTTACAATAAAAAAATTCTATATTTCTAATAATAGAACCGAAAAATCAATTCTTGAAACGCCTGAACCTGTTTCAAATAAACAAGTTGTGTTTAATGTAATTACGTATAATATTATACGTCTGTAAAATTCAAGTAGACCGCTTCATTTCTTATTTAACAAATGAGGAAAGTTGTGGCATAAGACGTATGGAATATTTTAAATGGGAAAGTCTTTTAAACTTTTCTATTTTACTTAATTTCATTTTGACTGGTGCTTTCAGATTTCTTGGTAGCTGATTAGAATTAACCATAAAATGGAGAATTGAGTCTCTCTCTTAAAACTGACAAGGTATTAATGCAGCTATTAGGTTCAAATAAATCCTGATTTTTCCTTTTCGCTAAGGTCGAATCACCAAGCCGCAGATTCCGCAAGCTTTCACGCCACAATCTTCTTAATTAAACCCATTTTCCGGAACAGATTCCTCGCATCCATGTGTATTATTTTTATGTATACAGAACTTTAATTCCGGGCCTGGAATGCGCCACCAGAAATTAAACGTCACAAGTTGTACGTGTAGGACAACTTTAATCTGTAGCCGCGATACGCTGACAGGCGGGGGCTGTAATTCATTTAAAGTGGGCTCTGCTGGGACGACGGATCCGCACATGCGTCACGCTCGACCAGAAACTTCTTGGCTTCCCTCGCAGCTTGGAAACTCCTAATTCAGGACAGCAGTTCCATTATTTAATTGAAATGAAGATCTGCCCCTTGATAATTACGTGGGTATACTATGGAGGATTGTCCCTCTTTTTAAATAGGTAGGTACGACTCTGCTGGGATCTCGTGAAAAATAAGGAAGGAGCAAAGCATGTTTCCATAAAAAAAAGTTACGTAATTGTTACGTTTTGTGGAGAATTTTTTGATAAAATTTCAATTATTTACAGTTAGAAAGAAGAATGAATAGAGAACCAAAAATAGAATAGTCTTGTATAGTGTCGTATAGTATAGTTTTGTATTTGTTATATATAATTTAAACATTGAATATCGGCGTAAAATATTTATGTTTCTATGTGATGTGTTAGATTTAATTTGAGTATTTTTCCCATTTACCAGAATCTTGAATACTATTTCAAGTATATGAACCATCGCTAATACTGTTTATGCTTAATGTAGTTCAATATTGTCTTTTATAAACTTGGCTTTTATAAACTTGTGAAATATTTGATAAATCCAACTGGTATGTGAAAAATTCTTACAATATTGTACAGTTACCACCGCTTTAAGAAGTTTAAGTTGGACATCTCGCAATGTCGCTATTATCAGGAACAAATCGAAATTAATTTGATGTAGTGATAAACAATGTAATTTTGAAAATAGATTTCTCGGGCAGTTTTGAGGAAAATATTCTTGAAAATATGGATTTGTTTTTCAATTTGAAATACTTAGCATTGTTTGTCTATATCCGTTACGTCGCTAAATTTATGAAAAGAAATTTTGTTAATCAATTTCTCAAAAATTGATTTGTTTTAGGATTTTTCGGAGCTTTTGACAATTTATCATAGTCATCGTTTATTAAAATTATTATTATAATAATATTTTTTAACTACACATTTTAATATAAAAAATTAACCTAATTGTTTCCACATTTTTCTATCCTTAATGTCCAATGTATTGTCATTAGTCAGACTTGATTTGTCCAAAATATTTGTTCCTTCAAGAATATTAAAATTCATTTAAATATTGGATTCGATTTTTACAGAAAATTAGGTATCTTTCGTAAATCTTCTCTGATGCAGATAAAAAATAAATAACGATCGGTAAAATAATTGTAAAATAACATAAAAAATTAATTAATACTTTCATTAAAGAAATTAAAAAATGATCGGGAACACAAAAAAGCTGAATTTTGTTTAGAAAATGGCCTTTAGAAAATTAAAGTATCCCATTCATGTCTTATGGATGTAAATAACGCAGTGTCATCAACACTATTGAAAGAAGAACAAATTTATCGTTTTCCAATAATAAATTAACAAAAAATAAGCAACTTAATGGAACATTTTTTTCGGCTACGGTATTATATACTCTTTCTCGGTGTCTAGAATGAATTAAGTCTTTTCTGGCTCCTAACCGAGTAAAGAATTGTATTCGCGTCACGTGATGAGGCACGCGCTAACGCTGAGTAACTAAAAGTCACCTGATGGTGAGCTATGTCAAAGAGGTTGGGGTAACCTACGCTCCTTTATAAATACAGGCAGATAACACCAGACTAACACTACTGCTAGAAGAAGACGATGACAGTGAACGTCATCGAAACGACGCGAATACAATTCTTTACTCGGTTAGAAGCCCGAGAAGACTTTATTCATTTTCTACTGTCATTTAATACAGTTATTTCATATGTAACGAAAGTTAAAATTAATATGGAATAAAAGTCTAAAGTCCAAAGGATGGTATTTAAATAATTTTCTCGAGTCTGTGAACTACAGAATATGAGAACACCTGAACATAATTGTCCTTAAAATGTAAATGCGAATAAATATAACACTGAATAAGTTTTCTTCTTGTCAATATTTTCTTATTGTTGGATATTATATTTTCCATTTTGTTGACGAAAATATATTTCCTTTAACAGTGCCATTTTTCATTGCAATTGTACTAAGGAAATGAAAATATGAACTGAATTATATAACGTCTTGATACCTCTACAAATGCTACGGACCGTCAGCGAAATCCGTAACTGCTTCGTTTTGAAATGCTAACAAAGATTGATGTCCATGCCATTAGCTATAAGCCTGCTTCGCATTGTCGTGGCAATTCATTCTTATTGAAGCTCCGCGCGCCACGTTATTCCGTTGTCAAACTGATGTCGGAATATCAGAACAGATGGCAATAATAAAAGCCAGCAGCAGGCGAAACAAGATTTGTCCTGAGTCTGGAGGAAACGTCGGGGCACTTGAGCAACAATGTGAAATTCTCAATCTTATTCAACTGTTGCAAAAAGCATGGTACACTGTTACGGATTTATTAAAAACGTGATATTGTGAATTATGGTACGAAATGACCCAGAATTACTTATTCAAAGTTATAATTAATACTTAAATTTCATTAGTTCTACAGTTATCCTACAGAAAATATACCATGACTAGATATCTACGTGGGAAAACTATTATTTTAGACTACTTATTTTCCATTTCTCAACATAATCTTCTTTCAGTTCAATACATTTCACCCAGCGTTTCTCCAACTTTTTCAAGCTGACCAAAAAAAACCGGAAAGTTCTGAAAATAGGCTTTAATTTTGTCAATGATCTCCTCGTTTGGCATGACTTTCCTCCATCAATCCATTTATTTAGGATATGAAAGTATCACAAATATTTGAGCTTCAAATCGACAAAACCACCATTTAATTACAAAATTTCATTCATGCATTGCCTTGATGGAAGAGCACTTTCATCTTTATGTTTTGGTACCTGCACAATAATCTGCAATTAACAGTCCTCATTGTGTAAATAGTAGATATTAGTCTGTTTGCCTCCATAAGCCCACTGTCGAGTTTTCTCAGGAATGGTGGATCAATGTTTCATCAACTGTTAATCGATGTCGAAACCCATCCGAATTGGGACTAAAAAGAACCAAACCAGCTACTGACTGCACGATTTATTTCATTCTCCACTGTGGGCAAACGCGGCTCACATCTTTTTAATATTTCTTTGAGACAGAATTTTTTATTCATAATTTCATTCACTAAGTATGAGATACACGTGACACTTCGACGCGTTAGCGAAATATGATTCGTTTGATCATTCAACACCTTATTGGGGATTTTATGGATTATTTGTGCCGTAGTCGTCTGCTATGGAAGTCCCGAATAACTTGTGGATGTCTGACCTCGTTTAAACACATTCCTGCAATTATCAAACTGTATCAACGCTAGGGCAAATGTCCACTGATCTTCAACTAGGTTGTGATTCCCTTTTCATAGAATTTGTTTAATCTCTGTCATTTTTTATTTTATGAAATAACAAACTATTTGTTAGGACCGATAGTAAAAAATGAATCAACTTGATTGGTGGGCTTGTTCATATTGACATTTACTATATAGCTCGCCAATTATCAGTATGTCAAGACGAGGACGACTGTCAAAACTACAGAATTCACCATCAATAATTCCCTCAATAATGTCTATGAAGTAAATTAAGTTATACTGCCCCTAATTAATGCATAACATTTGTTCTGAGGCAGTACAGAAAATTAAATTACCCATATTACAGCATGTGCCTTTCGTTCCTTGTTCGAAAACGCAGTAATGAAAATCGAGCATATGATAGAGTAAAATCAGGAGATTTGTATCATTAATGAACGCTTAATATGTAGATAAATTACGCTGTTAAATGCACATTGTTTGGAATAATTTTTATATTTAATTTTTGTAACATCATATATTTTGAAGAAATAGTCCACCACGCACATATCTATATCTGTTTAATTATTTTAATAACCATTAATTTTGTTAATAGCCCAGTTTCGTAAAAAAAAGCATGAAAGTCAGCGGAGGTTTAATTTTCGTTTAACAGAAAGCGTGAAAATTTGTAAGAGTTGCGTTTTAGAAACACTAGATCTCGCTGCCTGAAAATAAATTTTAATCGTTGAAGTCAAGAGCATTTACAGCAATTAAAATCTTGTTTTCTGAGGTTATTAAAAATAATTTCGTGCAGTGCTTTTTGCTCGGTTGCATTTAATTTCGCAGAGGATGTGTTGGATTTTCTGAGGTTATTTATAGGCTCGTTCCAGCAAGGAGGCAAAGTCATAGAGTTGCAGCTGAGGTTCCTCTACTTCCTGGAGGAAATAAATCTGGCAGTGTGTGGTGCGTCGTAATGTGGCCGCATCCTGTGTACGCAACGTCGATATGGCACACCGATGTAATATATTAGCCAAATTCCCGTCGTCCCGCTGCAGCCAATCCATCCCTGTTCAGTGAAAACCAATACGTCGGTAGGTGGGGGAGAGGGACGCCACGGGAAATTGCTTAAATTTAAAGGCAGCCTGCCAAGTGGTTGTGTCGCTACAGACGTGTCCATGAATATGTCGTGAAAATATCACGAAACTAAGAAAGAGGAAACCATTCAATTCCTCACCTCGAGTTTTGTAACAAAAGGTAATAAAATTTCTATTCCTGAAAATGGATAAAATATTAAAACATTTTGTCCGATTCTGAGGTTTATGAAGCTAATGAATTTAATATAGTGAGAAAACGTTTGGGTTTACCTGCCGATTTCAAAAAGTACCCAAATCATGATCAGACATGGTTATTCAAATATTTATTTAATTTATTAATCGATGAATATTTCGTCACATGCCATATTCGTCTTCATATATCCATTTATAAATACTTTAAATTTGTTTCAAAACATTTAAATATTAAATACATGTTTCAATATAAATTAGATCAATTAATTTTGCTTATATATTAATTAAAACTACAATATTAAAAACCATATATCAAAATCCACGGTAAAATGTATAATTAATTTTATTACACATACATTTCTCATAATTGGACACATGAAGATGAATATATCACTTGGCAAAACTACGAAATTAATTAAATTCTTAAATATAGTAATAGTTTTATTTATCGTCTCATTATAGCCTGTGGCTTAGTATTAATTATAGGATATATATATATATATATATATATATATATATATATATACCATTATTAATAAACTTAAACTATTAAAATGTTAAAATAACAATTCCAAATGGAGCGGAACCATAAAATAATTTTAATAACGGAAATTGTAGATTAAAAAATTAAATTATTGTAAGCTGTTGAAAGTTTTAGATTCCTTCAGTCAATAAAATACTGTTTGGAGTATATTAAATTAATTCATTACTTATCGTAAATTTTACCACGTTATCCGATAGAATACGAAAAATTCAACTGATTAGCACTCACTGAAAATGAGTTCAAATTAAAAAATGAGTTTCAATAATTTACTATCCCTGTTTATTTTAGATATTTTTGAAGTGAAACTTCTTTAGACGACATGGAAACGGGTGAATGCGTTACGGAATTTGTAATGACGTTACGTGGAAAACGGTAATGGGTAGTGAAAGTCAGGGAGAAAGAGAGAGAACGTGACTGAATCGTTGAATATTAATTATAAATATACATGATTTAAACAGATTAATGCATAGAAATTTTTTAGTACTAGGCGTATAACTATATTTAAGCTTTTGTATTATATTTTGGAGTTTTTTAAGTTTATAACGCTCTAGTTGGTAATCCTGAAGATTTTTATGTTAGAATATGTGAAATAAAGTGACGTCGGACATGAACGAGGAATTACTTGGAATCCCACATTGTGCACTTTTGTCAGTTGTTCCAGTCGGACGTTTTTTGCGTACTAATCATGACGTCTTCTGCTTCTACTCGCAATGCTAATGGCCCAATTACCTTGTCTAAAAAGCCCTTTCCAAAAAAAAGTTAAATCGTCACGTGTCTCAAAAAACAGTTCCCACCACTTCCGCCGCCGACAAAGAAATTTTCAGACTTATTCGTCACAAACCGTTTTTTCTGTCGTTTTGTCACCTGGTTATAATGGTGCATTAACGTTTACCTACCATCAATAAAAAACGCCTTAAGTCTTTCGGATTATACTGAAGTTTTGTCAAACCCGATTTTAAAATTAATTGGACAAATAAATAACCAAATAACAGAGAAAACTGAGTGAAAGAAAATACCACACAATTGCAATTCTTCTTTCTGACGTCAGGTAATTCAAAAACGCAAGAGCCGCAAGAACGACACGCCCGTTAAAATTTAAAATTCAGTGAAACGTTATTCTTCCAACAGACACTAATAACCAATTGAAAACACATTTTCTCAATTGCAATGATTATATTTATCCATTAAATATCGTAAATTTGTACAGACTAAACCCCTATTAAACTATCTGAAACTATCAATAACTGCATCAATGTGATCATAGTTACGGTCAAAATTTAGGAGTATTAAATGACTGTGGTTGTGTATCACATTAATTTAATTTAATTTTATCTACTTAATCCACACAGAATTGTCTTAAGTAATCTAAAAGTTCTAACAAAATAAATGGATTTCTTTTTCATCTCTTTCTGTTCTGATTCCGTTCTATTTGTTGGCTACTGTTACATTAATTTCTCTCATCTCATATTTAATCCGGGTCGCAAGTTAAAAAACCATTACACTAAACAACTTGTTTTTAACCATTTCTACGAAACGATTAACACCGATCAGTTATTACAGCAGACAAAACAAAAAAACTACGCGTTGAATCTGACTGATATGTATGATTATGAATCATTGCTGCTACAATAGTGTTTTCGATCATTAATGAAGTTATACAAAATTTCTCGCCACTTAGTGGAAATTATTGAAACTCTTTTCGTGCGAAAACGTACATATCATGTGAGTTAGTAATTATAAATTGCAATTAAACGGATTTGTATTTGTAATGCATTTTCCTGTCTGCCTTTGAACACCACTGAACTTAAATTGGAAACAAGGACTTCAACAGCACACGTATAAAATTATTTTTTGCTATTTGCCAATTAATTTATCTTAAAATTTCTGTCCCAATGATACGAGCATTGTGTCGGTAAAAATTTCAAAATTCAGTATGTAATCTAATTATCAATGTGTGAATAAATTGTCTCAACCCCTAGTGATTAAATTATAGCAAAATAAATTTTCTGCGGTTTATTACTTTAATTCATTTCGTTACAAATTATTAGAAAGTTTAATTGATTACTTTTCCCTTCAATATAATAATTCTTTGTTTTCATAAATCAATAATTCATACAGCCAATATGTCAGGAATCTGTCTGACGTATTGGCTATATTGTTTATTTATTTAATTAATTATCAGATTAAATTTTATGCTTTTTCCTTTCTTTGTTGTTTCCTTTCAGAAAATTTCTAATGTTGTAATCGTTTGAGAACTGGTCTAACGTGATCCAGAAACACTACACTCAAATCTCTCCGTTTACGAACGAATTCCAATGTGAGTTCTGTTAGATAAAACGAATTGCAGAAGCTTTATTTCGTATTGTAGAAAATAATTCTGTTCGAAAGTAGGGTGATTTTACAGCATTCCAAGAGCTGAAATGTTGTAGGTGGATCTGGATTCTTTAACGAGTACGAGAGAAGCGCTGTAGAGGCTAAGTGATTCGAAAGGGCTTCTTGAGGATCACCAATCGAGAGTGAGAGTGAGAGTGAGACTGGGAGACGACGAAAATCAAGCATTGGATTTGCACAGCCCAACCGGAGTGTGGGGCAGGCGCTTCAAATAATGGAGACACTGGTTTTCTCAGAGCTTGAGGAACGAATGTATTATCGCAGGCTTCCCTGACAAAAATACGATTCCCTTAGGAAAATAGAATATCCTTATTGACTTAGAATGATGTACTCAGCTCCAAATACCCCTTGAAAAACCAAATAATTGATTACCAGTTTCAAATAATTAACATTATATTACACACACACATATATATATATATATATATATATATATATATATATATATATACATTTTTCAAAAATTATAGATATATTTAAGAAAATTGTGCTTCCTCGGATTTCATGTTTAAAAACACTTGTATGTGCCATGTGGCATGTTTCTACGTACACCTGCAGCAAGCCACATAAGATGTCGTCTATAATATCTGATCTGAAGTTCAGGAATAAACTTAATGTCATCGTCAAGAATAATATATTTTATTCGTGAAAAATATTGTAAACGAAACTATTACATGAAAAAAAAAAATTCTTAACGTAGAAAATATTCAAAAAAACTTTTACCATTGAAAGACTGGAAAAAAATATTTATTTTAACTTTAAATCATAATAATTTCTAATGAATTCGTTCTACACACATCTGTGAAAGTAAATTAACTCTATTTCAAGTCAAATATTTTGTCGGACAACAAATAATTAAAATGTTTAACAATATATAAAAAAATCATTTTGACGTAACGAAATTCATTGTCATTTATTTCTGATCTTTTTTTCCAGATATTTTTCTGCTAGCGAAATTTATGCCTTTAATTCTGGATCAAGTAAAAATGGAGCGTTGCGCCGAGGAACAGTGTATTCGCGGTTCCCATTGATTTCGGATAACTTTAAATTTATATTGTATCGGACCCCTTCCGAAACATCCGCCTAATAATCTCTGTGGGGTTTTGAGTCCAATGTCCGATATATTCAGGCACATAGAGGTTTCTTTGTTGGCTTAATTTTATGAGTATTAATTATGAATATTTTCCGATGTTAGAGAAATGGGAATATATTTTTTAATCACAAACATTATATATTTTCTATGAATAGTGGAGGAAATAAAAGGTCGTGTTATCAAGTTCTAGTAAACAATAAGATATTAAGAAGTGTAGTAATTCTTTAACTGCTAACCGTATCGTCTGCTAATTATGATACCGAACCACGTACTTGAAAATATAGCTGAAAATTTTTACGATGTCCTGCGGCAGTTATGTGCAACCCAATCACCGACCATAGTCAATCACCTAAAAGGGTGCTGGTGCGCTCGGCAGAGGCTAGACCACGTCAATATGCCAGCAGTCCCAGCAGTCGTGGCCACGAACCACTAAAGTTTTGATGGCGGCACTCACTTTCCCAGGTAATAGTCGTAGAATTCCAGATGGATGCTGAGGTCAGGTGGCTGTTGTTCGGTTGACGACGTTCTCCTTCACAATCGATAACCTTCATCTTTAGTAGGAGTATTTCTGATATCATTCTCCAACTTTCCTCGATTATCGTGAAAAACTTTATTCCGCAGTCGCATTTTTAACTCCGTGGCTGCCAATCATATAAGGTATAAAATTTACTAGACATTAAAACTATATTTTACATTATGTTCTCTTACATTTCCAAAACTTACTTATTGACTGATTTTTAGATAATAATAGTATCCGCGTGGAGTCACCAGATAAACTTTTATGTATTTCAACATTTTCTTGACATATTCGACATAAAATATTATACAATCGTGACGGTAATGTCAATAAAACACACATTATAGTTGAACAACTAAAATGAAAGTAAAACTGCAATTAAAAAGTTAGTACAGAAAAAGTACCATATCAAGGGTGGTCTAAAAATACCGAGATTCGACCCCAAAATAGATTTCATAACTTCAATATTTAAAGTAATTTTAACGATCAGTATATTTTCTAATAGTAATACAAACTTAAATTAATTAAGAGGTCACGGAAATATCACAAAAGAGATGAAATACTATATAATTAATTAAAATTACAATTACAATGGTGCAGTATTATTACTAACTTATTATCTACGTATATTAACATTCATAGTTCAAGGGTGAACATAAGTTTTGATAGTTGCGTTTTGTTACATATTTTATCTGTAAGTAAGTTTATTGTTTCTGCATAATGAAGATCTGTTTTCCTGCCGTCACGTTATAGACAATCATATTTCCCTTTAAGTTATTTATTCAGCTTCGGGAAATATGAGATTCATTTTAAAAGACCTTCTGTGCAAAAATTTAATATTTTGGAATGAAAATTCATAGCCTTTTTTACTGTGAGAATAAAATTTCCTGTTTGATTTTGGTTTCAACGTTAGTTTTTGAAGGTTAATTCTAGTTTTAAGGTTCTGTAGTAGTATATATTATGTAAAAACTAGTTCTCTTTTTACATGGATACTATAAACGTTATTAGTTTTGGAAATTTTGTAGGGTTTACAGGTATAAGGTTGAATATCATATTATGTAATTCATATTTTTGTAATATTTTTCTAATTTAATATGTTAAACCGTGAATAAATGTCAATCTACTAAAGTTTAATTTAAAAATTTATAATCAGTAATACTTATTGCTTTGAATAATAAGTTATTGAATGAATTTATCGTCATAAAACAAGGGCGGGTAGAATAATAGTATAAAATTATTTTACTGGCTATGGGTTTAGAAAACCAAGAAGTACTAAATTTTCCATTATCATCATTGATTGTCATATACAAAAAATTATTGGAAATTTTGTTTCATCACAAAAACCGAAATGTTATCGATCAGGCATCCACCAATTAATATACTTTATTTCCTTGTTTGTAGTATTTTTATCTATATGCAAAGAAATTTTTCATAATAAGTTTTAAACCTAGAAAGTTTATTTCTTTACTTTTGTCTGTGTTTGTTATTCTGAACTTCACATTCAATTTGTCTACGTCGCTGTATTCTTTCGGATTTCTGGTGCGATAAGATACTATTTGCAAGTATTTAGTGTGTATACTGAGATATACCAATTGTTGTAAAGAGGAGAAAGGGATGATACACGGAAAACGACTAACTCTACCAACTGCTTACAGACTGTTGGTAAAGATGATGAGTTAAATTTGTCTCTCCCGGCAGTAAATGTGCATGTAGAACAGAATTGTTAAATGACACGATAAATCAATATGTTCGGGAAAAACAGCACAGCAATATACGTGGTTGAGTTGTATGACTATAACAAGTGACTTAAAATCAGGTCATAAAATAATTATCCGTTAAAATATTCCGGTATAGAATTAACATTTAATCTCGGGACTAGATAGATATTTCACGTCCACCAACTTATTCGGTTGAGAAAGAACATTAATCAATATTGTGTGGCGGGTAGTCTACCCATTACAGAACGAATGTGATCACTCAAATATTGTTTACGCCAATTTAGTTTTAGTAAATTCACATCGTATGCGTCTACGTCAATGAATGCAATAATCAGTTACGTATCTTTTAGATCCAGGTTAAGTGTACAAAATTGGTACAATGCGCTGAAAGAAAAAGGCCCCAAGTGTTTCCTAATAATAATAAGATAGATAGTGAAGTAAAATCAAAAGAAGTGATAATATAAATACCACACAACGTTTCTGGAAGCCTTGTTCCTTTCTTCTTCAAGTGTAGAAAAAATGCAAAAGCCTAGAGAGACCAACTCAAATTTTTCATTCCAATCGTTTTATTATAATATAAATTTATGATTTTACATTACGAATATGACTAAATTTACCAATTTATCTAAATATTTACTGTGTTAGATTTTTTCACGTTCATTTTATGCCAAAAATATCTACCAACAATATTCGTTCTCTTATCTTAATATATTCAGCATTTATACGCGCACTCAATAGCTTGCGTCACGGTTTCTGTTTTATCAGCCGTTGATAGATATTTGATATTGCCGTGATTTTGACACAAACGTTTGTTCGCATGTCGGAACACCAGAACTCTGGTTCAAGCAAACATTAACGACATTCATAAAAACTGGACTTACCGAAATGGTTAAATTTCTAAATGCAAATTAATGGTCCTTCAATAAACTGCTTCACAATTTTACTTTAGTAAACCTGCTTTTAGAAATTCGACATAACTGAGGAGTATATTATGTTTTAATACTATAAAAATCAAATAAAAACGTTACATTCAAACTAAAATAGAACTTATATTTATTTATGAAATGAAATACAAGTTTGCATAAAGTCTGAAATTTATTTAACTCCATATCAACTTATTGGAACTTACAGAATTCAGTTTCAACCACTTTATTCTCAAACAGTTTCCAACAGGACTAATTTATAATCGTTTTTATAGCATTAGTAGTGCAGCAACATTATTTACGCAATCAGTACGTTATATGGCATTTAATATTTTTATGTTAAATACGCAAAAGATTATTTCCTATTCAAATTGAATAACTTAATACCTGCTTGATATATACTCAAACTAATTTTAACTACTAAAGTTCCATTATCATAGTTCCTTGTTAGTTTGTTTTTGGTTAAATGATTTTTTAAGTTTTCACTGCCTTATAGCGATTTCAAAATTTAAAATGCTAATTCTAAATTGTTTCATGCAATTCCAAATTTTTTGGTTGGCGCACGATATGTAATTACCATTCCCATTATGCTATTCTTGTGTGTTATTTGATGCTCCTGCTGCACACTATAACCTTCTTGTTGGAGAAGTTTACAGTAAGTTAAGTGCTACATTACGAGTGGTTTTCGCACCGCTGCGCCCCAACTTCAGGAAGGTTTTTTTGCCACACAAAATTCTCCGCAAGGTTTATTTTGATGAGCATCCTCAGATATTCACCCAGATGAATTAAATTAAGGAAATTTACTATCTCTTGTAAAATAGAGTTATGCATATTTCAAGAGTACAAATTGACGACCCTGTACAGACGTATTGATTTAAGATAAATTTTGTTTTTTTAGTCTTAAATAAAATAAATATTGTGCCTGAGGGAAATACAATTTTTAATACTCTTTTAAAACGTATTTAAATAACTTCACTGCCTTTGCAAAATATATATTTGAAAAAATTTAGACTAACATTTGTGACAAAATAATTTTTTCCAAGTACTGATATAAATAATAAAATTGTATAAATATTTTTATACAGAAACTTGATTCTTTTAGATTTTTTCTAAATAATTCGAAAATTTACTGTTTTTTTGTGCTATCTGATAATCATATTCAATTTCCAAATACGTAGAAATACCATAAGAATCCAAAACAGGCAATCAAATGTGAAATTGAACATTCTTCCGCAAATAATTAGATAAAAATGAAGAATATATTTATAATATATTGAGTTTAAGATAATGTGAGGTAATTTAAATGATAAATAAATTGATGTTATTTTTATTTCCAAACTATGAGACGTAATTTTATATTAAATATCTTAATTCGTTGTTAGTAGAAATTGAGACATTTCAGTAGTAAAATCATAATAAAGAAATGAAATACAATTATTTTCGGTCGATAATTTAACTTTGAAGTATTTTTATCTATCTCCACTCACATTTCAACATAGTAAGCATGGATTTTGGGTACGCTTTAATATAGTGTTATGATTGCTGTTGCACGTTCTCTTACACTTAACCACGGTGAATTTAGCAAATGAATTTAGTCCTTAATCTCATTGGACGTCTCACATAACGGAAGTAATGAGTTAATCCATTCAGTCCCTACCTTCATTACATCCATAATTAAGAGCAGCTTCCGTCTGAAGGATTTCAGACCCTCGTGACCACGTAAACAACACAGGAGTTAGTCATAACTATGGAGACAAAACTTTAAAACGTACGTAAAATAGAGTCACAAATTACGGCTCTACAATCTACAGATTTTATTATAAAATCACTTTTTAGATCACTTTGTACCGTATTAGACTCTTTTAAAGGTCTTAGATTTATAAATTAAGAAAAATTATATTATTCAGTAATACTTCTTGAAATAATTGTAAATATATATCAGAAATACACTGAACTATTAATAAATATCTCTCAATATTTGGCAGGAAAACTTATATTTATTTTCGGAAACAATATTTAAACAAACGACGAAGTTATTATTTTCCTAAATGCGATTTAAAGAGTGATAATTAAGTGACCATCTTCCAATAAATTACAGAAAGTGGATAACAACTTAAAATGAGAAGATTATTACCTAAATGTATTACACTTATACAAAAAAATAGGTTTCTTCATATTCAAGAATATAATTTGGTTAATTAGTTATTTTAAAGAAAGAATAAGTGAGCAATTACAAGAGAAAGGTAATGTTCATCACGTTTCGGAATACCTAATTTATAAAATATATTATATTTACGAAGTACTACGATCAACTGAATTGGATTCAAATAAAAAAATTAATTTATAACCGAAAAACTGAGAATTTTTCGAAGGATATTTTTCATTTATTATGATTGACATCACGCGTTTTCCTGTCGTGTAAAAGAAAAGAGAGTATGTTTGTGAATAGAAAATCATTAAATAAGTGTTTATACACTACTTTTATTGTCATCTGCATCTTAATAAAGTTCTCACCGACTGAATAATTGGTTAATTAAAATTTTTATTGTCGATACTGAATATTTTTTAAATAATAAGAAATATTCGTATACAATACTGTATCCGTAATTTAAAAGTCAATTTTAGCAGAAATTATGTCTATACATTTCAAAGAAAAATGTTTAATGTATTATACAATGTTTTAATATTTTTTTATTTATTTTTACCCATTTCGAATGCTTTATATAAACCCAGAAATTATGTTTGTATACAACCATTTTAGTTCTAAACAATATGTCATGGAACAAATCATAACAAAAAATTGGAAAATTACAAAACTAAAATCCCTAGATGTGTGGCTTAATTTTTTGTCACTATCGAAATATCAAATTAAAGTTAAACTTTCCTTAATCTGTCCTTTGACCTTTGATTCATACTTTTTCAACAGTTACTATTTCTTCCCCTGTAAGTCGTTTCATAAATGCATTTTTTCCTCTACAATCTCCGTAGCCCTCGAAGAATCCTTACTCTCACAATTACTCTACGACACTTGAAATATTTTCGTACTGTATCCAGTCGGAACACACACATATATATATATATATTCCTTTCTCTGTTTCAAATATTTCCCGAAATATTCGAGTTGGCAAGCAATCATGCCACTTCATTTTTGGCTACTACAACGCCATATGAAGCGAATATAAGCCATTTTTTATACCAAAACATTTATTCATCAAAATTTTAATCTGAATATAAATAATTGAGGATTGAAGCAATATTTCAAGGCTGCTCCCAACCTTGCCCCTAGATGTAGATGGTACCGGTTTACATTTCCCACTATTCAATAGTTCTGGGGAAAAAATGATCTATTGTACAATACATATGTTCTTAATTTTAATTCCAAAAGTATTTCTCCAGTTATTTGGGAAGGGTGTCCTATCTTTTTCATATATACAATTTACTTTACTAACAGATTATTCCTCAAAACAAATTAAGAACTTAAACTGAAAAAAAGATTTTATATGTTAAGTGAAGTTCTAAATTAAAAATTCCTATTTTTCTGATGTATTTCATTTCTTTTTCAGGTTGGTGTACAACTCTTGATTTTCATGGCTGTGATCCTGTGGCGGTAAGGTTGCATTTCCCTTGAGATGTATTTGGCGCTTGCCACGTGTTCAGGTCCTTGTTTTCGTAGCTTGAGATGAGGTCTCCAAGGTTGTGGAAGGAGGCAGTCTGGGAGTAATAATGGACATCCATCAGGCTGCGTGGAAAGCTTTGTGACAGCGGAATATACTGCTGCCGTGTATTAAGACAGCGTACGTGACTCTGACGTTCCCCTAGGCAAGTCACTTATAAAGTCCTTTGGCGTCTGCTACCGACTCCTGCAAAATTTATGAACATATAAAAATGCTACCTTGGTACACTAAGTGACGGGATCCTTATAACATGCACACCGAGAAAACTACCTTCTCCGCAGCAAACGAGGAGATAAATCATTCCTGACTTCTCATCGGCTTAGGCGAAAAATTTATGTGACGTGTAAAAGCCTCTGCGTATTATTGGTAATTGACTGGTTTCCAATAATCATCCTACAGAGAGAACTGTCATTTATTGCACCTCTGAATATATTTTGAAACGCTTTCAGCATGTCTAACTAAGAAATAATCTTAGGACCAATTATCCTATGATATATTTGTAAGTAACCAAATATTCTTATTTCTCAAGCCTTATTCCCCAAAAATTTCCAAAGACATCTAATGTGACAACAGGTTTAAATTTTGACACCAATCCAAAAATATGTTCATAATATAAATATTTGTATAGAAATAATCTTCAAATAATTATTATCCTTTTCATACTTTTCCAATAAATCTCATATAAAAAGTTCAATATTATTGGGACTATATAATTAATTCACAGAATTGTTACAACTCCTACTTCTTCTATGTTAAAAGATGTTGAATTACATTTTTTTTTTATAATTTACGACGTTTTAAATTAAAAGCTGGCCGTTTTCATGCGCTTGTTACAATTTTAATTAGAAATTGTTTTCAATGAC
Source organism: Zhengitettix transpicula (assembly GCA_037074705.1). Taxonomy (NCBI): domain Eukaryota; kingdom Metazoa; phylum Arthropoda; class Insecta; order Orthoptera; family Tetrigidae; genus Zhengitettix; species Zhengitettix transpicula. The sequence goes on from CM073590.1 coordinate 199,943,997, forward strand.
TACAGTGAGTACTAAATTAAGAAGATACATGATAAATGAAACTATAAGTATGAGGTGAAAATTCATTATTAATCCCATTTAACCGTTAAAATATTTACTTATTAAATATAACGTTCAAAAAATATATAGATTTATTTTTAAATTTTAAAATTAGACTTTTCATAATTCATGATTTTATGACGAAAATTATATTTTAATTAAGGAATGTGGATGGAAAAATGCCGATCGGACCGGAAATTGACCGATATTCCATATTCGTTAATTGAAATTTAACTATGATTCGAGGCCTGAATAAGCTTTCATGGGTTTCTTTAAATTGAAATAGATGTGTTGTTAAATATAAAATCTAATAAAATTCAGAAATAACAATGATTTTTATTACTTACTAATAAATTAAAATTTTATTACGTGATTCTATTAATTTTATTATATGACTATTTTGAGTAGGAATAGGAATAGGTAAAACAAAAATTTACAAATTGTATTAATAATTCTATTTGAATTTCCTATTTATATTTAAAATAAATATTTTAAATAAAATATTTTATTAGATACAGAATCAAATGTCTAACATCACAAAATTTATAACATTTTAAAATATATTGTATATATATATATATATATATATATATATATAACAAAAATTGTAGTTGTCCGAAGACCCGATTAAATTTCAGCAATACAATAATGTTTGATCCAGTAAAACAGTTATCAGGTCCCAAATTTGTCATCCCCTGTCCTATTTTACTAGTATACAAAATTGAAAACTGCAAATTTTTCAATTTCATTAACGAACATTTAATAAGTATAAAGTTATTTTATGGTTTAAATAGGATATTATCAGACACTAGCTTCTTGAGGTGTGTATATTTTATATTCTACCGATAATAACAAATAGAATTAACATGAAAATGAACAATTTTTAATAATTAGTGCTATATATAAAATTGAAAACTCCTAGATATGTACGTAGTGAGGCTTGCCGTAAGTGAACCAGTCGTCTCGAAGCTTTCGGTTTAGACTGAACTTTACAACAGTGCAATTGTCTGGAACCTTGCTCGGTCAGCCTCTTAAAGACAAATGGGCAGCTTCATGATTGAGGTGTATCGGTCTGCGGAAGTAGTCCACAATGTGCGCAAGTTTTCCCCTCCGTAATCTAGAAGAAATCGACCAAGTTACTCAAGAAAATCAGTGAACTTTTAGGGTTATCAATCCTTCAAAGCAGGCGGGTTACGATCCTCCATCAGCCACTCCTTTTTAGCACCCTTTTTGTGGAATTTATTACTACAGGTGTACTTTAATAAACATTCGCTATTATTCTGTTCTTAAATTCCTTATATTAGCATTAAGAGCGTAGTTTCATATCTCAAAAATAAGCACATAGCCACATTTTTAATATTCGGTATTATTTCACAACGATCATTTTTTACGAAACCTCGTGTTCTGTTATCTCTTTAATTTAGCACTTTTACCTATTAAAATTACATTAAATATGCATTTAAGAATGCTTATGACTTACTATTCACCTCGTACACGTAGATATGTCTCTGCTCTGCAAAATATCGTTTTAGATTCATATCAGAGTAATCGTTCAAGATTACTTTAACTCTGAGTATTCATCTATTCCCAGACATTTTTGGCACACCGAATCCTATTTAGATCTGGGAATTATGACCTACAAAGAATTAATTAAATATTTATTGTACATCTCATGTCTGGATTTACAACTCGATTGATATACTATCGTGTCCTAGGTAATTATATTCTTAATAACGGCAGAATTTACACACCTGCAAATATTTTACACAAATTTAAATATTCAAAATGCCTGGAATTCTTATGCTGTCGATTGACAGTAAACTGTGCCTACGCTCAAAGATAGGATATTTGACCATGACAGATGCATTAAGATTAATCAACAAGTCAAAAAAATTAATTTAATGAGACTAAGATTTTGTATCAAACTAAGAAGTTCTGGAACGGTATTGTATTGGATGTGGTCTCTTAAACGGCTTTCTGTTAAGCAAACCCTTGAAAAATGCCTTAACCCGCATTGAGGGACGTGTGCATGACGAGTCACGTCACCAGGGTTACGTTGTATAAACAAGGAAGAGGAAGGATTCGCCGCTTCCCTATAAATAAAATTCCACACACCAGAATCAACTGTTCTCCAAAATATTATGACGTACGAAATCATCCAAACATTGCAATGTAACACATATCACACTCAAATAACGTAGTATTTCCCGTCTATTGATTTAATAAATAATTCTTGGTTTGTCAACAGGGTTAGTTGTTTATTAAAACACAATGCTTGATCAAAATTGACAACGTTGGAGATGAATTTCGCAGAAGCTTTGTGTTTTAATAAGTAATTGGCCCAGTTGATAAACTGTATACCACTCGGTTGGAAGACAAAGAGCAATTCTACATTTGCACAAAGAAAGTCAACATTATTTATTCATCTTCTTTGTGAATGTTTTAATATCGTTCATGCATTGTCAATCGCAGCTATAGTTTTACTTTGTCCTAAATCGACGATTCGCTTTTAATGTTTCAACGGGCACTTGAATACACCGTACATGAAACGATTTTTTCTCATTTACTTTTTTCATTTTGCATTTATTTGTTTATTTTAAGAAAACAATGCTGACGTTCTAAGTCAATTACGTGTTATTTAAAATATTTGTTTCACTTTAATAATTTCGTTAGGACAGCATAAATAAACGTATTTAATTCTAAAAATGAACATTAATGTATACGAGAAGACACTATCTACGAAATTTAACATTCAGACATCGAAAACAAATAAGAAGAACGCACGGGCAAAGAGCGAGATTCGGGTTTCTTGGCAGACTTTCCGATATCTCAAAAGCAAAATACGACAGCAGTGAGCAGCCGAACAAGTTTAGGAAGGCTATAGTAAGGTATTTGTTTTGTAACTGCCGATGTGACGTTCACAAACGTGGGACGTTTTGAAAGGGCGTAACTCCTAAAAGTGCGGTCTTAGGACCAAATTTGAATACGTCCTGGAGCCGTCCATTATGCATAGTTGAAGTTTGTCACTCGTGATTGGATAGATCCTGTATATATTTATACTTTACATACAATAATTCCGGGGTATAGTCTTCATTTCGTTGTTGTGATATATATATCCTTCATTCAACCAGTGGCGTCTTATTAATGATTCTTATTCCAACCATTAACTTGTAGTCATTGCTCATTTAGTCTCACTTAAATCCACTTGTATCAAGTCCGCTGCAGTTATCTTTGAGAGTTACTTATTTTAGACAGTCGTGCAAGATGCCTTAAAAGTTCTTGAGATTTTTGTTATTTCTTCATATCTATTTGTCTATACTTATAAATTTGGTATTTTATTTCATTATTTTGCTTCCATGTACCCTTCATCCGAGCTTTATTGATATACAATCATAAATTTGTGCCATTTTGCATCCACAAACTTCCTCCTTGTCTCTGTTGCTTCCTATTTCTCACTCTGGTTCTTGCAATCATTTGTTGCTGCATATACCTGCGATCTTTAGGAAATAAGGGGTCGTGATTGAATGAAAAAATATTTCTCTGACCCATCTCCTAAATTTTCGTAGGGAAAAAAGTGTTTGGTGAGGGGATTACACATTCGTTAATTGAAATTGATCGTGTACGACCTTCAGTCACGACGCCGTATTTCCCAAGGAGACTCAAGTATATAGCTCAATAAATTTGTGTATTATGAGTTTGCGTGCGTGCTTTTTTTCCCCATAGCTATTGCACCTGAAGCATTACATATATCCCACAAGACTATTTTTTTGCATCATCTGAGCAGGACGCAGCCAAGAAACGCTGAGAAATTCGAGTCGTAAATCCCGGCTTCATTCTCATAGTAAATTTGCGTTAAAGGTAAAATTTTACAGCAAACAAATCCTGTTAAACATAAAACAATACATTTCATCATGATTTGGGAATAGAAGCAGTTTCAATTGTGTGTGTGTGTGTTGAACTTCTGCGCTTGGCTGAGCTGAGACGTACCATGTCGCATTGTTAGCGATGTCGAACATGTCCGGGAAATGACAGCGCAAACATGAGCAGAGTGATTGGCTCTGTCATGTATGTATGCGACAGGGGATTGGGATTCGGAGTGGACAGCCAGGGCTTTAATAGATTCCATAATTTCGAAACGAAGGATCCCCTGTCTTGGCTTTACCAGATTAATATTACATGCCGAAATGGTTGAAATTTTCTTTAATCTTATATGAAATCATAATTATTCCATCCATGGTTTCCAAAATGATTTCAAAAATATGAAGGAATGGACTAAAAACATATTTACCCGCGTTCTTAATTGAAATCAGGTTCAAAACTTTTCCGTACGTTTTGTGAAAACAAACTTTTGAGATAAAACACATATGTGATTTTTATCTTTCTATCTGCAGGATTAAATTCCAGTGCTCCAAATGCGAGTAACTGTAAGAACGACAAACGTCGGGAAGAATGCTAATACGGGAGTCGCCTGGAATTACGATTTAAAATGCTTAGAAGTGTTTCAAGTGCCATCGTCTGTAATTATTGTAAATTAAGCTTTCATTAAATGGCAATGTAATTGTCATGCAAATTTTGTACAAAACTTTCGCTCATTTGCATTAAGTCAGCTCACTTCCACCGCCTGGTGAGCAGGGCACTTCATAATTGTGCCAATATTCTTGCAACTTTTGCCTGTTTAACAATCCAGAGGCTATTTTCTTTTTTTTAAAAAAAAAAGACGAATCGTGAGAGGCGTATAACTTATACTGTATATAATATCTGCTCGAGGGGCGCCGGAGATTTATCATTAGTCGGAGTTTCAGATTCTAACGAGCTCTTCAATGAGTTATCACGGTAGTAGGGATTACATTTGGAGCGTCGGTGATTATCCGAAAAAATAAGGCGAATGGTAATTTATGGTTCAAAAATTTTAACAAACGTTTCCATATAAATATATGTAATTTGGAAAGGGAAAATAAGAACGGCATGAAAAATTATTTACTATTAATCTAGATTTTTAATCATTTATAACGGTTTGACAAGATTTTTAATACAACTTTTTTTTCACAAAATCATTTATTTAAAATATATTCAACAATATAACTATCAAAAATCTCAGCATTATAAATCAATTGCTTATGGTCTAAACACATTTCAAAGTTTAAGTACACCGTACAAACTTGAGACACGTCTCGATTTTACTCTTTAAGTATTATATCTTGATTCAAATTCAGACTCTAGGTATCATTTATTATGAGAAAATAAATTATCCTTTCCTTTCAATCCGATAACTACATCCAACAATACTGTACATTGTCATTATTTTGACCAATTTTTGGATTTTTAGGCCACCTTTTGTTCTTGCATTTCTTAAATTCAAAAGTGTTTTAAAATGTGTATAATTATGGTGGCAAGAATTGAATAACAAAACGCGGCCTAAAAACCGAAAAATTGGTACAAAATACTGGCATCAATACGGCCACGAAAACAATCAGTAGCTGAGTACTGTACATTACTTTCTTCTGTGTGGTTTAACTTGTGGAAAATGTCCGTGTCGTACTTAGATCAAAATCGAATCTTTCATAAAGACTAAAATTAAAGTATTTCTTAAATTCAAAAATATTTCATATTTATGTTATTTATGATACGTAATATTTGAACACTTTATTTTTTCTAGAAACCATCATTAATTTATTGGCACAGACGTAATTAAAAACGAGTAATACTTAACGTTTCCTCAAACTATTTAATCAAAGGCTATATATTCGACTAATTATAGAATCCGTTAATTGGTCACAGTAATGATTCAAATTATAACGTTAAATACAAAATCAGACAAACAGACCCAAAAACTTATTTCTTCACGAGCTTTCGGCAAATAACATGTAAATATAAAACCAAATAAACAGTCTCAATGAATTATTCCAAAATGAGCTTTCCGTATTTTGCACTATTATCACTTCTGTAACCCTGATTACGTGTTTAAACCACGCATTAAAATTTTTTAATTGCCATTCTACAGTTATAGTAATATCCAGCCGTAATTCCAATGGTAATCCAAAAGACTGGTTTTAGATATCACCTCTAGTGCGAATTACAAATCATCAGAACGAAATGAAATGGCCAGTTTAACAGACAGTTGATAATTTAAAAAAAACACGTTTCCACCAATCGGTGGACCTTTTCATCTGCAGTAATAACTGCAGCAAAAAACCTGAGTATCTTTATTTTACTGTGTGTTTGAAAAGGACCACATATTGACTATGTATTTAGAGTAGGTTAGAGTCATACTTAGTGAGATTTACTGATTCACTGATTGATTCTATGATCAATCTTCAGTTGTCTCAGTAGCGCGACGGAATTAAATCAATGTAAATGTTTTCCATGGCTTTTTAAAAGATTGCTTCGTTTTACAAGATTGAATAATAGTATTTTGATGAATTATTTTGATAACGTTTTGTTCTGGCGTTGGCAGCTTTAGTAGTGTCACTAAAAGTGAAGGAACATGTTCTTCAGATAAAAAGTATAACAAAGGAAGTAATTGATAAGATGTTTGTAACAATAGTAATTTGAGAAATTATTTAGGTAAGTAAGGGACAACCACTTTTACATCTTCGGTGAGTCACTTCAGTCAAGGAAAGAACGCAATGTCGTATCTTAAGAAATGAAACAAAAAGCGATAAAAATCGTATACTATGCTACAAAAATATAAGCGCCATGTAGACTTCTAATATCTGATTAGTTTCAAAACTGTTTTGAGATTAATGGAACGTCTAAAATTTAACCGAAATATTATGTTGACGTTCCATAATTTTTTATGTCTACTGTAAATAAATTTTGTTTACGGGCAACGAATACTACAGTTGAACAAACAATAGTGATAAATGTCTGAACTCAGAACTTTTTGGTTCATGTTTTCGAGTCGGAATTTTCTTATAGATCCTAAGAAAAGTTCACATTATGTAAAACAAAAATTTTATACGGTTAATGTTAATAGTTCTAAGGCTCTACGAAAATCTGATTGGTCCTATGATCAATCATCAGTTGTCTCAATAGCGCGATGGAATGAAATCAATGTAAAAGTTTTCCATGACTTTCAAATTTCTTCGTTTTACAAGATTACGTAATAGTATTTTGATGAATTATTTTGATAACGTATTGTTCTGGCGTTGGCAGCTTTAGTAGTTTTCTTCATAATTAGTTTACACGAATTAAATTCATTAATGGTTTTTGTCGTAGTTGTCTTCCTTTCCCGAGACACATGTCCCCAATATTGTGACTCTCCCTTGGAGCTGGAAGTTTTCTTTGTGTTGTTAGTTGTTGGCCCTGTGCGGGACGTGCCTTGCTGCTTCGGCAGTTCGGGGCGCGCGTGCTCCCGAGAGATTTCACGCCGAAGGCGAGTCTTAATCCGGCTCCCGCGTGTCTAAGTAAGATGGTCTATTCCGTTCCTGGTTACTGCCTCCATGCGAATTGCCCCACTGCCATATAGCCGGAAACTCCCTTACTGCGCTTCATATTAAACCTGGGGAAAGAATCTCTGCTTTAGTGGGGCTTCTCTGATTTCCCTTTATTGGCGTCCTAGGACTCAAACAAGAAAACCCGTAGAGGCAACTGGTGTTCGCGCTATGAAACCCTAATAACATTAAACAATGGTTGTGTGTCAGATGATCAAATTTAGCTGAGAATATAAACTTGGCTAAGAAGCACTGACGCACTAAGTTTACGAATTGGGTCATGTTCCTTCAGACACTCATAAAGTAATTCTGTTCTCAAGATTTAACGTTATGGTAGGAGTTATACGCTTTCTAAAATTGTTTATAGTTAATAAAAGCGATACCGTTTTCTATTCTGCGAAAGCTATTAAAGAAGAACATTATAAAGGCGTTACATTATTTTTCCTTCGTCACATTACAGTAACTACCAGCTAATATTTATTGTAAGTACATACTTCGTCTTCGTAAGTCCAAGTTCAGGCTGCGACCTTGCCTCCTTGTAATTTAAATATATTATTGAAGCGTATAGAAATTAAATGTAAATATACAAGTAATGAAAACGTCACTTAATTCGTTTTATTCGTTGAGAATTTAATCTTGTTCAATGCACTTAGCCACCATTACTTACATTGTTGCTTTAATATCATTAAGTATATTCGCTTAGACGTTTTCTACAAATTTATCGATAATTTTTGTTCCGATTTATTGATACACTTCTGAATCATCATGAAACGAGGAGCGACTTTCTGACCTCGTTTACATCTAATTGAGTCCAGTCAGGTGTTTTTGTTTATTATTTGTGCACACGTAGCGATCATATATTTCAAGGTCAACAAAGAGTGACAGTTTATATGACCAATGTTTCGAGTGATATGAAGAGCGTGATATAAATTTGTAGCCTAAGCGTGCAAGAGTAGGCCTAGTTGTAAACTGGGAGGGACCTTTGAGAGAAAAGACAATCGACGGTAATTTAAGACATGAGACGTCCTTTTTATTGGTCCGTGAACTTCTGGCGTATGATGTTGCAGTGTTAAACATCGTGGGAATACACTACTTCACGAAAAAAACAGAAACAATACAATAAAACACCATGTTAATAGATTGTGTCAGAGTTTGATCATAAATTGCTAATGTTTGTGAAAAAAGAACACTGAACTATGAATAATTCTGATGTTTGGGGTTATGTTTACACAATTTTGAAACAATTATGATGTTTAAAGTTTTATTATATAAGTAACTACTAGAAATATCAAAAAAATAATAACAATTAAACGATAATCTTAACTACATTTCTTAGGGTTCCCTGCGGGTGATTATACAGTAAATTTTCCACGGCATAAATTATAGATGATCCGTAATTAGGTGGAAATCCTTGTGTATCCTTGTGTAGTAATACGTTGAAATGCGAGGTGTACCACAAATATTTCTGGTAGTGTCGGTGACATCTTCGGCGGTAAGCAGGTATCGGACCAGAACACAGATCCATAAATTTATTGGTGTTAACGCTTCGCCGTCGAAGGACGATCAAAACTGACATTATTTTCTTTCTGGTTGCCTTTCGGGCGTCATCTGCTCCGTCACTCTCCTGCTCTAAAAGCTCTGGTTCAATAATATACATATTTAATAATAAGAAAAATAGCCAAATATAATAGTGAAAGCTTTTAAGTTTGCGGTCGTGTCTCTTCTGTTTTTAGTTTTCTCAGCACCTGAAGAAAGGAACAAGGTTTCCCAGGAACGTTGTGTTGTATTTATATCATCACTTCTTTTTTCCTCGTATGACTAATTTTCTTATTATTAATTTTCAAAACTGACGTATATTTTTTATTTTTTCATACATATTTCCGGTTTTACTTCCCAACAGATGAGTCGTTTATTAAGGGATACAATCGGTTGAAGTCCCGCACTATCTGCACAGTTTAACAAACATCCCTCAAACCTTTTTCTTAGTCAGATAATGATTTTTACTAGACAAAAAAAAGTAAAAATTATTCTTAATGGCGCCTGTCCATGTGTTTCCATTGCAAATTTCAAACTTCTACAAACAACAATACTAACATATATGTCAAATTAGTTGAAATTAAATTTTAATGAGTAACTATACAGACTTTTTTAAATGAAATTATAAAAACAAAAATTTAAAAAAGACCAGTGCGTTAGGAGGGACCTGATTAAATTTTAATTTATTTGTTGATTAAATATTAGGATATAATTAAGTTCAAATAATAAAAAGAATTAATTGATCCACGGTGTATATTGCGGCACCGTGTTAGTAATATGATTCCGTAACAAATAATTCCACTGACTAAAACTTTGGGCTGCGTACATACAGCCACGTTTACCTACTGAGAATTAAATTAGTAGCTTCGATATTTAACAGAATTAATTTCAGCGACTAGGTATTTACTTATTTATCTAGACATGGTCGGATAAAAGTAACGGTTATCCAAACTGTAACGGCGTGGCACCTGAAGGCAGACGAGCAGTATAAATTACAGTAATGCAGAATCTCAAAGGATAAAGTGGGCCTATCGGCATGACTGAGACAATAGCGACGTTATTGGCGCTAAAGCAAGGTAATCAGGACTCATAATTAAGTGGTAGAGTAAGTCCTGAATTTGGCAACAGCGCAGCTATAAATTAAGCGATGGCGCCGATCCAGCGCGTTACAACGTACAAATATTGACGTCTATCCGCAGCTATTATTCTCTCTCTGCGCTCCGTAGCGTTTGCCAATTTTAACGAGCCTCGTACACAGCACCAATATCATCAACTAGAACCCTACGTGCCTTCGTTACGCACCGGCCTCACTTGTAATTAAAACCAAACATGGCCCTAAGCTTGTTATGGCATTCTGTCGCTTCGAAGGCGACATACCTATACCTTGAATTGACGCAACATCCTCATGGCGTATGGTATAAATCCAACTGTTACGGGTGTAATGGGGACAGCCGTTAACGTTTGACTCTCAACACTACTCATTTCTGAATTGATTCGGAGAATTTGTTGTGAAATAACTACAGTTTCCAAATTGGTAAAATCTGAAATTGTGTGTCCCCATAAGTTGTTCGTTCGATCTTCATTAGAGTCTGGTAAATATAGTCCGATAATCTACATAGTTGTGTGAGCCCCTTCTTTTTGGATATTAGGCTTTCGGCAGTACACTTGAAATAACAGTTATAAGCTTGTGAAGCTTTACGTTTACGAATTGAAAACAGATTAAGTGACGCATTATGCCTAATTTCATAGAAAATATTTCCTTGGTGAGAAACACAATTAATAAATCTATTTGACGTATTAATTTCATATTTAATAAGACAACAAAATCGTTTTATAGTTTCACATATGGTAGAAAAATATTTCGTAAAATGTTTAAGTAAGTTCCTCGTAAAAAGGCTAATAGTATTCTACGTGCAATCCATCTTCACAAAATAAAATCTGTGCTACATTTGTTTTCAATTCTTAATATAACTTTATCTACAAAACTAGTCTTGTAACATACAAAAAATATCAACGTCATACAACATCATTATGTGAATCTTTAATTCAAACTTGTTATCCTGAAATATTTTCTCGCTAGATGAGGATGCGATGAGTTTTCAGTAGAAGTAAAACAGTAAGACATCGATCTGCGTTTCGCTTCTACAAAATTATTCAGAAAATTCTGTGTTATACGCGTACGAGAAAACTACAGTCTATAAGCAATATGTAGTTTACATATCAAAGCGCGGGTAGTTGAAAATAGAACAAAATTGTTCACGTCCCCGGTGACGGATCTGGATGTTATACTTCGGAGGAGAAGATCAACGCGAGATGTTGCTGGAGGAAGCCAGTATTTCGTAAAGAAACTTATACAGGAATGATCTAGGATAAAATGTGCAGGAAAATTACGTTAGGACAAATGTTTTACTGAAGTAAAGTCATTATTTCTCTATAAGAAAATGTATTTAGTACAGTATCCCTATATTTCGTGACTTACCTAATTTTATATTGCGCATACGAAAATAAATAACGGTTAGATATTCTGAAAACATGTGTTTGAGCTGTTGCGTAAGGCATCCAGACACTTTAATGTATTTGAACTGCTGCGTTTGTATTTGTTTAGCCCCAAAATATATAGGCTTATATTTACGCGTGTATCCCCACATGTTTTTAGCCTCTGGATTAACGATAAAACGTGTAAGTTACACGGGAAAATGCAATTCGTATCTGCGCAAACAGTGCCTGCTCCCTATGAAAACATGCGCCAATAAATTGTGCTAGAGGAGCGTAACCCAGTTCATATTTTATAGCTGGCAACTTGGGGTAATGTATGTACAGTTCGCAGAAGAGCGCCGAACCCTGCCGGGCGCAGTTATGCTCACGAACCACCGTCCCTTTGTTAGGCCAGAGAAAAGAATGCATAGGTGGGCGTCGGGAAAGATTACCCACCCCGGTGATATATTCCCAGCGTGCCGGAGAAAAAAAAACAGGGTCGCTTTCTTTATTGCGCGAGGCATTGGCACGGTACCAATCTTCTGGTTTTTGCTGTGACGACAAATGCAAAACGCTGGCTGGGCCAACAAACAGAGGTCCTGAGACATGGCGTAATTTCGGCATACCATGAATATTATTTTGATGGCTTGAAATCTGTACATCTGGAGGCACCATGCTTAATATATATTGTAATAAACAAAATAAAATTTAATTTGTATGTATTTTTCCCCGCGTTGAAGCACCAATTTTTGTAAAAATCAAAATTTATTATTATTAACTGAAGATAAACCCCACGTTGAAGTGCCAATTTTGTAATAAACAATTTAAAAAAAAACAAATTTTTATCTTAGTTGAAATGTTACAAATTGATATTGTTGTGCCACGGCTTAATTTTCAGGGCCTCCAATTTTCGGACCTCCAATAAAAATAGTTACATAAATGACAATTAAATCTTCGAAGGCAAAAATATTCCTGACATAAATTATTATTACTTTAAATGAAATGATCGAAATTTGAAATCTGACGATAATTATATTTACACTACAAGGTTTGCAAAATTCTTTTTATTTACTTTACCCTTGTCTGGTCATCTGGGCTAGATCTCACTTATTCTTTTAAAAACATCATAAAAAGGCCATGTTTCACTGAATTTAAAGATATTTTAGTTTGCAAACACAAATCACTTTCTGATCCTAACTGTTGATAACTTTGTTTGAACAATCATTGTTGATGGCTTGGTTCTCTAAAACTTTGATAATTACGCAATAGACGAAATTTAATTCCAAACTGGCGACTTGCAATTCCAAAACCGGGGACTTTTAATACAACATTTCTCATCTTCCAAATCACACTTGCTCAGTCGTGGTCGCAAGAACTCTGAATACGGACTCCTCAAAACACACCTTCCTCCATCCTGCTCCGAGTGACTCTGAATCTCTCAACTTCCGTACGTGTCAATTCTGCCTGAAGCAACAATGCAACTCTAGCAAGCAAGCGTTATAGGCTTCATATTCTTTTAGACAATTCTTAAGCTATAATTCAATTGCCTCATGTATACGCCGCCGATAATGAAAATAGTAAAAAATTATTAAATAATTATATATGCATAATTACCACAATATATAAATTTTATTAAAAAATTATATCTTGTTACACTGCGGTTAAAAGGTTCAATTATTGTTTGGAGCAAGGTTCTTATCATTTTGTACAAGCCTGTACTGCAAAAAAGCGGCGGGTCGGCAGCATGTATGCCCCAGAAGGATATACGTGAACCTAAGCGATCGAAACCTGGTCCTACCAGCGCTGCACGCATAAGCTTACAGTACGTCATAAACACAAAATGTTTCCCTGCAAAAATGTCGTAAGTACTCGGGGAATTGAAACTACCTGCATATAGATAGCGTTCAGAAAATCACAACAGCAAAAAACTGTGATCAGGAAATACTATTTAAATTATGTGGCCACCTTAAAGAGAACTGCACGTCTAGTCAAACAAAGGAAAACAGCTGACACTTCAAAAAATTGTTGCATAATTACTAATATGAAAGTGGTAAAAAAATATGTGATTGTATTTCATTTAAAAATTTGAGCTATTGAATTCCATAAAAATTTTAAAGATAATTTACGCTTCAATAGTAATAGTAGTCGTTGCTCCCTTATTGTTACTATAACCCTTCCGCTCTCCCATTTTCGTTGCGTTTTCGTCGGTTTTCAGTTTTGTCAAATGACAAGTGCAGTTGTGTCGCTCCAGGCTCTTCTTCGCAACTGACGAAAGGAACAAGGTTCCTAGAAACGTTGTGTGGTATTTATATTATCATTTTTTTGCCCTGAATCGGCTATCTTTCTTATTAATTAGTAATTAAGTACAAAAAAATGTAAATTTTATGCAAAACCTAAATATTATTGAATTATATTAATTTTCAGCGCCTGTCCTATATTTCACAAAGATGTTCCTCATCATCAAATGTAGTTTAATTTACAGTAATATTGAGTTTATGTAGTCACAGATAAACCAGTAAGAACAACCATCGTATATCTGCAGGTTTGTTTGTGACACGGAAATTAACGCAAATGTTCCATCGTGACGCATCACCGGTCAATACAACTTTACAGTCGCATAAAACGTACTCATGTTAGAATTGCAATTAATTTCCGTTGTTTCCGCTAATTGTGATCCGTATCCGTTCATTCATTATTATCTTTAGCACTTAATATTTAATATTTATGACAACTTTATTATTAATTGCAGTATTACTGCACTTAAAGTTACATACGGCTTATCTATGCACAACTGCTAAAGTAAAACTAACAACCCTTTTATTCACTATTCTGAATCTCGTTATTCTTTGCATCGATCAGACAAAATGATTAATTATTTTCATAAATTAAGATAAAATTGATGGCTTTAGAATCAAAAGAAACATTTTTTTTCTCCTGATTCTCTTCGGTCAAAAGCAGGAAGCCTAGATACAATGGGGCTGCGAAACGGTTCTCTCGTTGATCAATCAGCTGGCATTCAGCCAAAATCATTATCCCGTAGCACCCAGTAGCGAGGCGCGGCTGCAATATAAGCTGGGAGGAAACAATCTGCAGGGTTGTTTTAAATGAATTATTTACTTCTTCGTCCTTAAAGTATCACATCGATATTCACATTTATTTGTAAATATGTGAATTATTCATATAATGTTAAATCATTCTAGACCTTATAGAATAATATAATAATGAACAGAAAAAGCTTTAATTAGATTCAATTCTGGATAATAACAAAAAATATTATAGATGCGTATAATGATAAATTTCAAAGTTTCTCGTCAATTCCGTTCACTAGCTATATAAGATGGAAAATTCAGAAAACAATCTCATTAATTAACAAAATATGATGTTTTGTTTGAGGAAAATGTTTTCTCTAAATATCTAAATTTATCATTTGTCTCCACGCATAAATTAGTGTTATTTATTTTGAAAATAAGTCTTTAGTCTGTAAAATTTATTATTAATTTCATACACTATCTTATTATTATTATTTCATAAAACATGACTAAATTTAACAATTGCGACCAATATCAAAGAAATTAATGCCGATGACATTTCGTTTGGAGTCCCCATAATCGTTTTCAAACGGAAACTAGACTGTTGGTTATGGAATTTAAAACAGTTTAGTACGTTTTCAGATCGTTAGGTATAAGCAATTTTCGTACATGAAACTGTAACTTATAAGCATTCCTTGTTATGTGTGTTTTATAGTACGAATTATGTCCAATTAAAATTAATTAAAGGGTCAATGTGGAAAAATCTCGACCAAACCGAGAATCGAACTTCCACTTGCTATGTGGTGCTCTTACCGTCTGAGATACCCGGGTCGATTCTCCGTCAAGAGCGAGCCTTTCACCATGCATTGTATAGACCTGAATACAGACTCACGAAATATCTTATTGTTCATGGCCTAGATTTAGAACTTCAATGTCTGGGTTCGATTCCCTGTCTGGTTGAGATTTTTCCATCCTGATCCTTTAATAAAGTTTAATAGAATGGAGTACGGAGATTCTATTGAAAGTATGCATTTTTTCTTCTATTAAAATTCATTATGAAGAATAATTTTTAATAAAAATTGGCGAGAATGTGATCAAGTGATAATTTGTAACGTTTTATGAATAATACCTGAAAGTAAACTTGAATCTGAACTGCAAATATTTTCCTTCTCCAGATGAAAAAAAGTCATTTATAGAATGGATTATCAGACAAACCAGTCAAACACAGCCGTTTATAGATTACTCTGTCCCTTTCGAATAGTTTTTAATGGTACGCCTGACGTTCGGCTGCTCGAAGCGATGTTTTACGATCTCCTCTCGCACATTCATCTGCCTAAACTGATTAACGCCACTCGTTTTTCCCCGGGCAAATTCTACACAATAGCAATAGAAGCCAATCGGCTGGGCGTTTCAGCATGTCCAGAATATTTACTCATCAGCTAAAAGCGCGCCAGGTGCAGTTTCAATATAGACATGTGCTCTGCTGAAATGTTTGTCATCCTGTTTGCGCAGCCCGACAAACAAATGAACCCTTCCTATGTTGTACTATTACACGTATGTAATACCGCACATAGTGCAAAAGCGGCTGCGCAAAAGCTACTTTTTTTGTAAATAAAGTCACGCTACAAAAAAAACGAAATGAAGGCCTCCGAAGGGAGAGGAATAGATTTATCGTCGGCAACTGTCAACCTCTTCATCGACCACAGGCTGATTTATTGGCGTAGTGTGTACGCGGACATGATGACGTAGTGACGGGCTCTTTTTTGCCTGTCCTGATGGCTGGGTGGTCTGGAAATTCGGCCAACAAAGCCCACCACCGCTTCCCACATGCCTGCAGTGTCCTGAATATATATTGAATAATACGCTTTTCATAGAGTTATGCCATTGGACCCATGGATTATGCATTGGAACAAGCTGACATTGTACTGCGATGGTTAAAGTGTATGTGATTAAACGTTCCGTCGTTTAAAATTTTAAACCGTAATAAAAGTATATTTTTTATTATTTCCTACTTTACTGCGATTTTTCCCTAAAACGAGCTACCGTACGTAATATTACGATTTAACAAATAAATTCTCTCACTAATTTTTTACTGCGTTGATTTTATTAGTTATATTTTATCAATATCTTTTTAAATGGACTAATTAACACATAATGAGTTAAAAAAAATTATCGTGAAATGTAACTACTTTTTCCTTTCAAAGCATGCAAATTAATTCGTAGATAATTGGTGGATATTTACGCCACATTCACAAGCACTATGAAGCGTAATGACTAAACCTAAATGTATTTCTGAGTCCAACGTGTGTCGCGGGTGTCGAAAAAGTTGCCGCCTACTAAGGGGACTATTGTTTGTAGCTAAGAGGTAAGTTTCAGCTTTAGGAAAGTTTCGCCGTAAAACAATGTTTACAGACGTATCAAAGACCTATATTTAACGTCCCAGGCGACGTTACGATGCATCCTTTTATTTGTAATTCAATTGCATTTTACTAAAGTTTCCACATCTGTTCCGACACATTTGCGAATCTATTGCACTTTAGTGTTTTTCTTGTGAGCATCAATCACGGAGGAAACAGTAAAGTTTCTCCTACCTAAAATCAGACTACTGCCTAAGATTCGCGTAGTGATGTCACTTTTCGAATCCTATGACGAACAGTAAATACAGATTTATATTTTTATTAATACTATTCGCCCACGGATGAGGAAATAATTTCCATTAAATGAAATTACAGATAATAATATTTAAGTGCAAGATTACAATTACTATTAATAAATTAATCCTTATATACAAATAAAACAATCACTGAGAAATATAAATGTGGACCTATACAACAAAAGTACAAAGTAACTCAAAACATGACACTCACTAAGAAGTCAGTCCTCGGAGCTGAAAGACGAGAAATATGAGCTTCCGTAGTAACTCCAGTCCTCCTTACATGAAACAAACAAAGAAAAGAGCAGACAAACAACAAAGAAAGTATAAAAGTTGTAAAATAGAATATTTTACAAAGCAACACATTAAACACTTTTACAGGAAATATAAGTTCAACTATTACATCACGATCAAGAATCTCCTTTACTGAATAAAAAGCGCCGTTACATAAAATATTCTAAGAAATTAGTTAAAAATATATTTTAAAAAAGACAAAATTAAAAGAAAAATTAAATACTTTACGACGTTTGTGCAATCCTTGTTGCTTTTTTCAGTTGATTTAAAAAACGCAAGATCCGTAAAACGACACAGCTCACAAACTACGTTACGTACTCAAAATCCTACATTGTTTCACAAAACTCTTGTAGTAATTGTCGTCCTTTACGTGTAGGAACACTATTATATAAAATTATCCCTTTATGTTGAATACTTCTGTAGTAAAGAGTAACGTAATTGCTCGCTCGATCTTAGAAATGATTGATTTTTAGTCGCATATATTATTGGTTCATTACAATAAAAATGTGGCAAAAGAAAAATAAATTGCAATAATATTAAATAATTCGTGGATTAAGTTAAATTTATACTAATAAAATTGTGACGTAATAAACTGAACATTTACAGTCCTCGGCATTCGAAGTTATATGAAAATATATAACGGTAAAAACTCAATTAATTTCATGTATACCTGTAGTCCATTATTCGTTACATGCATAAAATGTGATATATTTCAGTGTTGTTTAGGAGTTTTCAAAGAGTTCAGTTTAACGTTGATTACTCGAATTACTGGATACATGTAGGATAGTATTACAACAAACCGTCCCTTTTACCATATTTTTCTTTATTGCCAAGCGGTTAGTAGTAAATTTCTAGAAGAATACCAAGCGCATTCTGACACGATTGTTAAACTATCCGAAAGGAGGTCAAAGAGCGAGTATAACGCCTACACTTTGCCAGGAAGGAGGCATCGACATTACAGCCAGACATAGACAACATAGTATGCCATGGTTTGGTAAGACCAGTCAATGTCTGTTCGGGTTCACACTGCGCCTTGGCTGAGAACAGTTCAAAATAAATTATTCGTAGTCAATAAAGCTACAACAAAAATTTTGTAAAAATTAAAATAATGAATAAGAAAGGAAGCCAATTCAGACAAAAAAGTGATAATGTAAAATCACAACAATTCTGAGATCCTTGGTCCTTTCGTCAGGTGCGAAGAAGAGCCTAGAGCGACACAACTGTACTTGTCAAATTTATCCAAATATTCTAAGTATATCAAATATCCATCATTTACAGATCCACTAATACCCTTTCCTACTTGATTAAAAACCACAATGACCCACTTGACACCTACAGCAAACATTGTGTTGTTTACAAAATCTCTTGCTCTAATTGTAATTCCTGCTACATAGGACAAACAGAACGTTCCCTTAATACACGTATCAAAGAACATATATCTAATATTGATAAACAATCTGTAGTATACAAACATACATAAACATAGTATATATACATACATTTGATTGATAAAATGCTAAGATATTAACCTTCGGCTCTCCCATTGCCGTTGCGTTTTCGTCGCTTCTGAGTGTTGTCAACTGACCAGTGCAGTTGTGTTTCTCTAGGCTCTTCTTAGCACCTGACGAAAGGAACAAGGATCCCAGAAACGTTGTGGTATTTAAATTACCTTTTTTTCCCGTATTGGCTATCTTTATTATTCACTATTTTCAATCAGACGAAATTTTTTTCATTTATATAGCTTCTCTCACCTTCTCCGCAAACCATCTCTCACTGTCTTTCATGTGCACTTTCTTTATGCTTTGCTATATGCTACCCAGTTAAATCCAAAAGTTAATCAAAAGATTATTGTGTATCACTACAGAAAGAAATTAAATGTACGAGTAATAACGCGGTACTGTAACAATGATTTCTAAGTAAAGCGTTAAAGAAAGACACAAGCCATGCTCGATCAAAGGTAGATATCGTAGATAATGTTGGTGCCAAATCCTAACTCTAACTCTATGAACTGCGCACAATTCATTTATTGATAGGGCGGGTAACCAGCTACTCAATTTGTTTATCTTCTCTAACCTGATCCACTTAAAGTTATCTTCGAAAATATTTAGATCGAGTCCAAAACTGTCAGTTTTTTAATATGCAATTGTTAATATGTATTGTATTACTAACAAAACGTTGGTAATGCTGCAATACTTTTATTCCCAATTTTCGGTATAGTTTTCAAGTACTCATTTTCCTTGGTGCTCATTAATTTCGAGATAAAGTGGCTTACAGAAGAAAAATTTCCGCTTTTAAGCTTAATATCCACCTGAGACAAAGTTTTATCACGCCACATGCCGAGCTCTGAAAAAGACAGCTTCTTTATTTCCTTCACAGTGAAGATTCGCGGATACTTTTCTCTTTAACTTAGGTTGATGACGCTAGCCGTATTAAGGGAGGCGGGGAACCCGGAAACTTTTCCGCTTTTTGGGGTGGTGATCGAGAAACACACCAGCGTAGATGATGAGGCGAGGCATAAAACGAAAGAGTGCTGGGATGTTAAGAAATATCCATCTCAAACCTTACGTTATGTCCCACCGTATCAAGGGAGTAGTGAACTCAATCTCACATTTGTGTTAGGATAGCCCGAAAAAACTGTTCGATTTTTTACTCACAATTGCTACTAAAACAAATAGTTTTCTAAAGAAACAATTATGCGGGATAGAGGAAATGAAATATATGTTCTAAATTAAAAACGACCTGTGAGATCTGACTAATATTTCTGCTCAATTTGGAAAAAAAAATATTTGCGTCATTATGCTACGTTCCTATAAATTAGTTTTGGTAGCGAAAATATTTTTCCGTGGAATTATTTTGGAATAAATATCACATACTACAAACCTGTTTTCCGTCAACACTGAGTAACGTCAAGAATCCAATCAGAACCATACGTACTAGTATTAGTGCTGATCGGATCAAGAGGAGATCCAGATATGCTGATAAACTAATAACAATTTCCTGCTTTACCCTTGTCCTTTATATTTTTTTAAAAACTATATGAAAATATTTAAACTTATAATAACGTAAATAAATTGTTCATTAGACTATTTACTTAATATATTTGCCATTTTCGATTTACTAACGCGTTATCTAACGAATTCAATGCTACTATGTGCCAATGGGCGTCCCTGGGCTCTAACCCGAGCGCTTATGAGACCTCCCGATCTACTTTAGTAATAATATATTACTAAATTTCATTATTGGGAACCAAATATCGTTCTCTAATACAATTAAGAAAACAAAATCCTTACTAGTAAGGCCCTGTAGGTCCCACATAAAGTTGACTAATCCCAAATAAGAGTTCAATTTTTTTTACTTGATCACTAATACTAATAAATAAGCCAAAAGTAAGGTAAATTCCCGTAAAATTTGAAACCATCTGTAGCAAAAGTCCAGTTTGAAAATTCCTATATAGAGAGTGTCATTAAGATGTTTTAATTTATCAACGCAATGAAAAGATTTATCATCTTGCCTTATTAATTCTTTGTTGTTTCATAAAGCCTAAAATTTATTTATTTAAATTTTACCGATACATTTAATTTATTTTATTGTGTAAAATAGGAATGTAAAAAACGTAGTTTACTCTTTAAAAAATTTTCTTTTAATTCTGAAATATAAATCAGTGTTAAACTGCATTGTTATGTGATTCGTTTCCTGACACTGCGAGAAGGCAGCAGCTCTAAGATTCACGTCGGAATATCTCAAGTTGGAGGTCACCGCGTCAGCTCCATTATGGCTGCTGCAAATTCTAATACGACCATTTAAATTCCACGGGTGTACGGATGTCTCCTGGTATTTTTAATCATGTCTGGAATTTGTGGTCGGCACTTTTGCGTGCGGCGGCTGGCTGGGTTCCTTTAATTCGCCCAGCCATTGGCTTCGATCAATTGGGATCCTTGATCCCTCGCGGCTTCGTGACGGACTTTGCGAGGGTAAATTGAATTACTAAAAATCAATTGTATTTCTGTCTCACGAGTTATAAATATTTTAAATTGCAGTTAGCCTCTTTCTTCGATAATTACTCCTTTTGAGTGAATAATAGCATCACATTATTGCGACAGGACAAAATCAAATTCACAATACTCTAATTAAATATTAGAGTATTTGAAAGTGTATATCTCATAAAACATGTTGATACAGTGTGAATCACAGTCTGGGTTGCAGAATTGTGCATCAATTTTTTAGATAAATTAGTTTGAAACAAATCCCAAAACATCAGTGATTAGGATTTTAAGCAATGAGAATAATTAACAGTTCGACTGTCCAGCAGAAAGTCTAGATAACCCAACATTGTGTATCCTTAGAATTGTCTGCAATAACGGAAATTCAAGTAAATGAACTATCATGACGCATCACCTCCGATATAAAGATATACACTATAAATAGATATTTAATTCCATTTTATTATCAAGTAGGTTCATCTTCGTGATTACAAACGTCTTTAAGTTATGGCAATATATTGATGGAGTTATTCAGGAAACGATTTCTTTTTAATAACATACTATATCTCCCGAGATATACAATTTTTAATGGAATATCAATTTTTAACAAACTTCCTGATAACATTAACGAATTATGAAGCACTCCAGTTGCATTAAAAAGTGAGCTTAAAAAATTCTACTCATCCACTGCTGCTCTGGAAATGAATTTTTTTAATAAAATTATTTTAATTAATCTTGGTACTTTCGTGAAAACAGTTAGGATTAAATAACTGTAGTATTTCATGATTGAAATATTTTAGAGTGTAAATAATAATTATAAAGTCATAATTTATTTATAATCAATTGATACAGAATAAATAGGATAATATATCTTATTATAAATTATTCTTATTTAAAATAAGTTATTACAATTAATTTTAGGTCCAAAACAATGTAAAATGCATTACTCTCAACTTGAACCTGATCTAACCACAAAAATTGTGTATCAATTTTCCGTTACTTTTCGTAAAAGAATTTGATGCGATAAAAAAGCAATCATAAATTAAATTAATTGTTAGGATTATTTGGTTTTTTATCCAATTGCGCTAACTTTGTGGAGTCATAAATAGATACGATCTTTTTAATAATAAGCACGTAAATTTTGTAGAAAAGGAATGAGCATATTGTATGAACTGAAACATTTTGTAGTATCCCTATACTCAAACAATATAAAAAACTGGTAACATTTCGCTCGAATTTACGTCGTATAACTAATAGGAGCTTGTGATTAATAACATTACGCGGCCAGATTTGTATATTCTCTGGCTGTCCACACTAATAATTTCACTGCTTTGCATCGCAGATAGCAACGAGAATTATTGAGCATGTATCTATAATTTTCTGAAAATCACATTTTACTATTTTTCAAGGTCCGTCAACTATAACTAATAATGGCCTATCTTGAAATACAATACTTATAATTACACTTTGATGTAGGCTGCAGTATGGAAATAAAAAGATCTTAGGAATTTTAAGCAGAAAAGTCTAGAGCACATTTGATAGACTATAGTCTATCGACTACGTATCAGTGTATGTTTTAAAATATTTTATGAAGAAAATAAATGGTAGGCAGGCAGTAAGTTGTTAGTATAAAAAAACAGCAATATGGCTTAAATATAAACCATGAGTATTTTTTATTGGAGTTAAAATCGTATAAATCGTGACCGTGTCAAGCGATAGTACATTTATATGAACTTCCATTATCACAGACCGACCTACATAGAGGGTTATTAGTAAATTAAAGCTAAATACGGTAACATATTCCTTAGAAAGGTTTAAAATTCTCATGAGGGACCGAAAACCTAATACGTTATATCCGATATCTCTAAAAACAGTAAAAGAAATCTCAAATTACATAAGTCGAAGTGCTTCATAACGTTAATACATATATCATATTTATGTTTATTCCACGAATTCCCAGGCCCGCGGGCTGGTTTTAAATATACCAGGTCTCGGTGTCTCGAGGGCGCCATCTCTCCTGTATTATTAGCGAGGAAGGCTACAGCGGCGAATGTTCTGCAGCGGCAAATGCTTCTGTATCAGTGTAGCGACCCTAATGAACAAGTGCAGGTGGCAACTCTAATTAATTAACACATTAATTAATCATTTAATGTTTTGCGTCGAGTTCATGTCTGAATGAGTGATGAGACTCACTTGAGAGTACATTGTCTGTATAAATTCTTACCATCACATTGTCGAATGTTTGCTGTATTTTTTGCACTAACTACGTAATCTTGTGAATATGCAAATACACTTTAAGTTGAGTTTTTATATGACTCTCATTCCTCGGATTGCATTTGTGAGTTATTAATTCAGCAAGGAGAACGGCGTTCACAATTTTATGAAGAATTTTAATTGTCAATAAATATGTATATATAAATTTATTAGGTATTTTATTTGGCAAAGAACAGTATTCCCTCTACATTAACATATTGAAGGAACCATCTAGGTTTGTGTACGACGTATGTCCTTATATTATTAATTTTCTCTGGTTATGGTACTTTTCCCTAATTCTCCTCGACCATTCTCTCTTTAATAATGTCTTGACATTATTATGGTTTGGTGTAAGAGCGCATGGAACCAGAATACTATAATATCATTAAAGAACAAAACTTAACGACCATTTGGGAAAACGTAGCCCAGCTCAGTAAAGAATATAAAAATTACTTCCCAGTGATATATGATCACTAAAACAAGCTTATTACGATTTAGCTTATAATGATATGTAATTGAAAATTTAATATAGTGTACTCATTATTTGTTCAATGAAAGTTACTTAAGTATTTTTATACACGCTTACAGAAACGCTTAATGAGAATTATTTTCGTATGTAATTAATAGTAGAGGTGTAATTTCAGACATGATGTACGACTAAATGTCACACCAATGTACGACAGTTGCGCTAGTTTAATCATTTTGCCAAGATCACGCCGGTAGTTTCGGGGCAGCCATTAATGTAACGTCCTGTTGATTGATTTCCTTTTAATGAAACAGCCCAGCGGCGACGCGTTCCGTGGTCTCTATCAACGTCCAACATCTTGTTAAATGGGCGTTTGGAATTAATGGGGCGTTATTTTACTTGGTCTGGTGCATCCGACAGGACCAGCGTCAGCAGATTCATGGTGTCACTTAAATAAACAAGTTTTATTCTCTTCCACTTTGTCTGTCTGACGCTATACTCTTTTTGTATCTCCCTCTCTGCCTACTATCCACGTTCTGCACTCTCATCATCATTATCTATCAATCCACTTCTCTATATCGCGTAGACTACTTTGAGAACCGAATTTATTAAGCAATCCCTTATTCTGGCTAGGAAATGTGTATTTATATAGCTGGCTGCGTTCATGATGGACGGGGCAATTACATTTCCGCTCAGAGACTGAAGGCCCCTGGAGTCCATCAACACTGCCCGTCCAAAAGTTGTTACGATGAATATTGTTAGCTATCCCAGAAATATTTACCAGAACGCAAATGACAAATTTGCTTTCATAACGCTGCAACTCTGTCATAAAATTGATATTAATGGCACTTCAACGTTCAATATGCATTACGTTCATGAGCTTAAATTGAAGAATATTTTTTTTAAAATCTTAAATTCATTTCAGAAACATAAAATGTTACGTTTCTCATTTAATTATATACAAAAATTCTCTTAAAAGCAAATATACCTTTCCAGTTGTCAGCTACCCTGCGTATAAAACCTTCGGTTCGTAAAAATATTATAAATAATACATGAATGCGTTGAATATAGCAGCATATGGAATTAATACATATCGAACAATTAAAGATCTACTGGTACACCCTGACGTCAGTGACAAAAGGAATTCATTAACATATGACCCGTATTTAAAAGGTATTTGGTGTCACTCAACTTCGTTCATCTACAGCTGATTCATTCATAATATATAATCCTTTTCATGCCTAGCATAATTTAATATCTTCCTTTAAACTTAAAATTTCATAATTTCGTTTAAAGACACGTTTTATAAACACTCCACATACCAAATTGTACTTTTGGAAGGGTGAGAAAAATATTTTTTCATCTGTATTTTATAAAAAGCACATTAAATCGGAGTCCCCACAACACATGTGACGTCATCACTAATAAACATGTGACCTTAAAATAGTCTGTGAAACCGGAACGACTAGAAGATAACCTCAGTTAAGTTCCTAACATGATTTGTACTTCATCCCTTCATGTATTTCAGTAATTCAAAATTAATACTATTTATATATGTTAAAAGATTGGATTTTTTAATCTCTACTTTGTGTGTAGGAGACGTATTGGGTCGGCCTTTTGTTGTTCAACTTAAAAGAAATATGTCTGTTGTGTTGTTATTAGCGAACATAAGGAGATTAACAAATCCATTCTTCAGCCTGTCTCTTCGTCTCCCACACCCAGTTAACGAGATCAGAGCTGTTGGTAAACTGCACGAAGGCTCGTTGTATTTGCAGGATTCCGTACCCTCTCCATGTTTATTGTCTAACTGCTTTGTATCTGAAGAGATAAGTAATGCAAAGAGCCTCATTGTTTTAGCAGTGACATGACAAAAGCGAACGTTTTCACGAAAGGGGTTTTCAAAGCACTAAACATAACTGATTCGGCAATGGCGCCTTTTGTCAACTGCAGGAGGAGGATTAAGAGGAAGGAGCCTGGAATTCGCCATGCATTCCAACCTTCCTCTGTCGGTAACGGATCGATTTACCAATACATGGGTTACTCTGATCGTGTTCGGCCACGCAAAGAGGGTTCGCTTCATCACACTTCAATACCACGTATACCTTAAATTTTTATTTTAGAAAATTTTCATCCTCTCTCGTAACATATTTAACTTGAATCAGTCTGTGCTTGCGAAAAAAATGGCTCATTAATGGAAACAGATTAACTATTGACCACTCAAAAACTGTCATTTTTCTTAATGCATGCATGACTTAATACAAAATTATGCTAATGGAGACATTTTGGTAAAAAAAACGCGTATGAAATTGATTAAAAAGTGTAACTATTAATAAATCATAAATACAGACGTTTTTGATTTAATTTCTCAGCAACACGAATATATAACTTATTTCAGAATACACACATAATTATTACCTAAAAATACTAATATCAATAATGCGATGAGCACGATTTCATTGGATATCAAACTGACGGAAACAGTTTACGAAAAATTAAATTATAGTGAACGGTATTATTCCCCATTCACCATAAAGTTACAGTTCTTGTCGATCCTGATTAATACTACATAAATCTTCAAGTGACGGAAATTTCATTGAACTTTTGTGGTCTACCGCGTATTAAAGCCAGAAAGAAGTAAATGTAATACGCATATGTTTGCAATATAAACAGAAATAATAACTTTCCACTTCCACTAACTCAGGAACGATACAAAATTCTAAATTCTTATACTCATTCACAGATTTGTGCATAGGCCACCAATTTTCTTGCGGAAATTTATTGTTAAAAATTTGAGAGTATTAAACAAGTATGCCTTAAGATCGTACGTCTTATATTACTTTATATTAAATAGATAGAAAAAATTAAATTAAACGTATGTTCCGAATAGTGTAATAATCGAAATGTAAAATACAAACATTTTCACCGAAGCTACGCGACAGAAAGAAAACTTTCAAATTGTGCCATGAAGGGTGTGATCTAGTGAAATGTAGTTCAACATGGCTTAGGTTATTTAATGGATAGCTCAGAGGCAGAGCACCTGCGTACCAAGCGGGGATTACGTGTTCCATTCCCGGTCCATTCAAGACTTTTCCTTCCCGATCTTTTAATTCAGTTTTAAGTTCATCTACCAGGATTTCATACATTCAAAACAATATTTACTTCACATTCTTTCAAAGTCTTTAATTATTTATTCTTTCATTTTGTTTCAGGTACGTTAACTACTCTTGTCAACTAAAAAATTTAGTTTCTAAGAAGTAAATCCCTCAATGTCTTTAACAAATATATTTTCAATATTTATTGTTCACCTCAGGTAAAAATTTATTACACCAAATTTTCAACTTCATGTGAATATTCGTATTCTCTTTATGGAAACCATATTTGCGATTTTTATTCAGTTTTAATCAAAATTATTTATTTTTGTAGATTCACGAGCACATTTTTCACGGTAAGAAACAGCCCATTTCTAATTTATTTATAGTTGTGTGATAGCTTCCTTTTACATTCACTTTTACAATGATTAAAAATTCAACAACCGTTATTAATTAATACAAGTATGAATTACATACTTCATATCTCGTTTCATTTGTATTTTACAACGCTTTAACTCATAGCATCAAATTATATATACAAAAATTATGTTTTATTTTAAAATGATCATGAAGAAATGAAAATTCGCAATTAATAAAGAATTCTATAAAATACTTCCTCTGAAATAATTATACAAAAATTTCTGATATAACGTAAACTAATGTCATCGTTATACATTTTAAATTATCATTTAAGTACCAATTTTATTTACTGGCGTACATAAACATATTATAAAAGCACTCAAATCAATTTAGGGTTTTACTAAAGAATTAATTACCTTATTTTGGACGAAGTTAAATGACATCGCATTAAGTATGTTTCTTTGAAACGGTAAAATTAATCTTTATCCATGTGTTGTGCCATCTGTTGCCATTAACAAGAAATGTGAAAACGATATAATACATTCCAATTTATTCCAATGTACTACTCCGCCTGAAGCTTCATAAATATTCATTTTTTGTATTGAAGTATATGCACAGCTTGGCTTTTACGACGTACTTTCCATCACCAAAGAAAACAAATGAAATCACTTACTTAAGTGATAAAGTATTCACTGTCTTTGTTATAGAGTCGTAAATGAGCCATAAAAAGATCATGTGACATGATAAACGATTCAATTCATACAGGAGTCGTATAGACATAGCAATAAAGATAAAGAACCTAATACCACAGAAATGGTACAAGATAATTCTTAATGAAACCAATACGTTTTAGATTAATTTTCAATGAAAGTTTACGATAAAAGTATTTACTTCCATAACTGCTGAAAAATAAATTCTTCAATTATACACACGTAGTGAGTACGACTCAATTAAATAATGAGCCAAATAGCAAAGGCTATAAATTAGTGCATTGATTCATGCAGTAATTTTCTCTTAAAATATTTTAAAAATACTTTAAAAAAAATTCGTACAACATGGTGTGCAAAAATGAAAGAGTCTGTAAAAAACAAAGGAATCTTTAAAAATTATCTTGTAAAATTAAACGAAAATTTATGTTACTACAATTTTTACTTTACATGGTAAAATAAAAGATTTCTTAAAATTGAATTAACTAATCTAGACAAGGTCATCCTACTCCAGAAATGGCCACGTCCATTACAGGCCTTATCTAAATAGCGTGTTAATTAAATTCACTGCAGACGCGGGAACGGCTGTCAGAGCCATTAACAGTCTAAAAAAATAAGAAGTAGGGATTGAATGAGCAATAATATTTTCAGAAACATATTTGTCATGAAACAGTTAATTAATTTCATGCAGAAAAGTATGTTCAATAATTATATATTAGGATACAAATTGTTATTATCCGAATTAATCATTAAAGTCATGAATCAAAAACCACTGTAGAGCATATATATGCCCTCATAGTTAACTCATGCTATTTTTTTATTACAATTCATACAATTTATCTCTAAGAACATCATGACTATGCACTGTAAGATTTACAGGCAAGTAATAATTCACCGCCAAATGTTAATATTATTGTTTATTATGTCATTTTAAGCAGTGGATTTAGGCTATAAATAAAATTTTATAAATTCTTGTATGAACTTCATTATCAAATAAATAAATTTGGAAAAATAAAATTCGTTTTTATAGCTTTAATCCGGCATTTAACCTGAAAATTTTCAACACCGCAATGTTAGGAATATACTCCTACTCCGCCGCAGACCCGCAATACAGACGGAAATTTTCTCCAATTACTCAGTAGCATTAAAGTAGAAAACAAAATTGAACAGCTTATTTTCTAACGATTATATTTAATTTATTCCTTGCTGTTCTGAAATTAATTTAAATCAAACTATTGAAGTATTCAAGACCTATTGAGCGATATTTAGGTCAATTTCTCGACGAGGTCAACTTAATAGTTTCAAAGTTTATTAGTATTCAACCACTCTACTTTACGTTCCTAGTTTGTGAGAGGAGACACAACGAATAAAAAATACGATACCGCATAATATGGTGAGCCAAGAATTAATTTGTTGAGAATCGCTCTAACAGACTTTTAGGGACTGAGGGGATAAGAAACTAAAAATACTTTTCAGAACGTTTGAATTAATTTTAATGTCAATGTGCATGATGCATCAAATAACTCTTCAGCCCCATGAGTAAGTACCAAAGAAATAATAAAACCAAAGTTGATAAACATTCTATGACCGGAAATACGATGATGGAAGAAACACAAAAATAGTTCATAAAGGAGTAATATGGCCAAAAATTTCTTCGGACAGAAGAGATTTTTTCACCCAAACGAGTTAAATTATGTTATTATCTCTATATTCCAGCAAATATGAATGCTGTTATTTCATCTCTGAGCATATAATTTTGTTGGGTTTACGTTCAGATATTACCCAGAGACGGTTTACTTCTAATTATCACTACCTGAAACATACATAAATGCAGTTGAAACCATAATATTATCGTTGGTTGCCGTACGATGGAGGATATTGTATTGATGCATTTGTTCAGTAATGCTATTAAAGTATTATGCCTTTGGCTTCCTCGTGTTCGGCACGAGCGTTCTGACGGAAACTGCCGACTCGCACGAAGCCCAACGTGGCAATGCAGCTTCGGGTGGGAGGAGCCAACTCAGCCTCAGTTCGGCAGAGTTCGGCTCGTTCCGTCGACAATGCGCATACGTAATAATCGATGCGCCATGCAGCGAAGGGGTGGACAGGGTTTTGACTTTTTTTAATATGGCAGCATTGCATTGTGCGTGTCTAGTTGGTAGGGGTGGGGGGCGTGACGTCACGTGGCACGGCTGCTCTGCAGGGCAGCTTACTTCCTCGCGCGCTAGGGGCAGTGTTGATGCGGAGAACCCGCCTCCGTCGGCTCGGGTGCATGTGTGTGCGTGCGTAGCGTGAGTGTAGCGACAGACACGACATGAACATTTTAGGTAGGTTTTCCTACAACATCCAAGAAGTCATTGTTGTTTTCTTATTTCAGTTTGTGAAATAACTTAGATTCCTCAATTACTTATATTATTTAAATATATTTGAGTGAGCTATTTTCAATTGATTTAATTGCATTAAAATATGTAAGTAAAATATATAATTATATTATACAGATAGATATTAGACATAAATCATAAATTTTGCGTAAAAGATAAGCATGAGACAACTTCCTGAACACATTTGATGTTTTCTCTTCTTTGAATTTTAGATGATAGTATATTTTTAATTAAATATGTTTCCGTGTATAATATTTAAATATTTATCAATCATTGAATAAATCGGTGATAACCTCAAGATGTGCCAAAAGGTTTTTCAAAGCTTATTTAAAACTGCAGAAATGTGTGCTAAACATATTTTTCCAGGAACTACGAAATTTTTGTTTTAAGTTTTTAACATCTTTCGATCAATATAACCAGTTAACATTTAATTATTCCTATTTTTTCGTAAAGTTACTAATACAGTATAAAAGTTTGTAATGGGTTTTAATACAATAAGATTATTAAATGTAGTCACAAATTCATTCCAGTAAGTTACAAGAAGATCCATTTATGTATATATCCTATAATTAAATAATTTTTTTTGCTTTTCATCTTTCAACTACTAAATTATATTTGTCTTTAGTCAAAATTGATTTTCGAAACAAATTTATTTTAGTCACTATGTAAAATACTGTGATTTGTATTTTCTCGCTTTTGAAAAATACTAACGTTGTTGAGAAGGTCGAGAAACGTCCAACGGCATGTCTGGGAAACTTTCACGAAACTTCCGCAAAGTAGCTACCGCAAATACTGCAGAACAGACAAATGAAATTAGTGTCGCTGAATAAATTACATTACGGCGTTCCGGCTTGTAATTGTGTCACTGTAACTTCTTGCAAACCCGTGTTGAAACATATCTCCCAGAAGTATGCTAGCCTTTAAACTTTTAATGTTTATATTATTATAATACATAAAATTTACAGTTACATTATTTTATATTAACAGATGAGCGAACAATTGAATGGATTATATGATTAACACTTTATTTTCGTATTTTCTTAATTTCTTAGCTTCTAAACAGAAAATAAACTAGTAAAAGTTTGGTTTCATTAGATAAATTAAATTTTAAATAACATAAAGCATAAATTTGAACTTTTGATGATGATTGTGCACAAAAAAACATATACATCCATTTTAATTAAATATTTTCAAAATAAAATAGACAAGAAGAAAATATTACGCAACATTAAAAGTTCGTGAACTTTTGAACATATATATATATATATATATATATATATATATAGTTGAAGTACAGGACTATCTCCTGAGGCAGTTTATTCAGCATTCGCGTTGTAGTTCCGCTGGCACGATTTTCCACGAATCGGAGTTGTTTATAAACGTCTAGGTACGTCAGTTTACGGCAACACGCAGAGCTCCAAAAAGTAAAACGATCTTCCGCAGGAATTCCCCTCCTCGCTTCTGCACTACCTTTCTCTCTAAAACGCAATCTCAGAGACCAGAGAGACGTACTTACGAGACCGGATTTAAGAACGTTTATAATATTTCAGGAAAACTCACAGATGGTGATTGGTTAATACGCAAAACTTGTGTTCACATCTGGGTGCTGAAAAGCGGCGATTGCGATGTTCTTGCCATCTGCTAGCGGCTCGAGGAACTATAGCGTCATGAACAAACTTCAATAACTTTTCTTTAAGAAATTTTCACATAACAAAACGTTACTTTTGTCAATTTAAGTAAACAACATTATCGATATTATTCATCATTTTAGTATGTGCTAAAAATGTAATTAGGATTTTAAACAATTATAAGCTAATCTTTGTTTTAAGATGAAGTAGGGTCTACATTGTAAAGCGTCTACGTTGTAAGACAATCCAGCGTCTTCCAACAAATTTGTACAATCTTTAAATGATATGAACGCACTTCCAAAAATTTTCTTTACAGTATTCTCTATTGACATAACATGAAAATTGGAATATATTTTGAAATGAATACTTCAAAAAAATTTCAGTTCACTCTCCAAGAATTCATGAATCACGGTTCTTCAAAATAAATCTGTTAATTTTCATTTTACGAATGAACGAACATCTTTCCTTAACGGAATTCGAAGGAAGGAAATATTAATAGTTAGATAAAACTCTTGTTTTTAAGTCATGTAACGGTCCACAGAGAACAATAATCATGCTTCAATATGAATAAGGGAATGTAAATCCGCTGTGTCCTGATTTTCTCAAAGTTATATCCACACATTCCTCTGTTGTTTTATTATAAATATCGATAGAAACGGTTCATGAACTGTATTAAGACTACATCACAGAATTACCCTGAATGATTCGTAGAAACCAAAGAAACTCAAATGCATAAATATCGGAATTGGATTAGAATCCCAGTCCCAGTCAGTCGAATCGTTGAGGTATAAAATTCTAAATAAACGTAATGATTCGTACGTTCTTAAAAAAGAAACGTTGTTCACTTAATTTTGCATATCTTTCAATTATTGGTTTTATTCTTCGAAAACATTAAACAAACTACAAAAATTTTATATTTCAACAGCTCCACACTCTGTTACAGATATATAGACTCTTACTATACTATATAAAAATCTCATACTGGTAGTACTAGAATACCGGGTATAGAACAGGTATAGAACAGATTGATATTAGTTCATTTAAGAATATTTTTGCTCTCCTGATACCATTTCCTCGGAATTCACGAATATCAAAGGAACAGGATGTAAAATCTTTGCCCGGACCGAGAATCGAACCCGAGTCATTTACATGGTGCGTGTGCTCTTACCATATGAGGTACCCTGTCCGCAGGTTCGAGCTTCCTCCAACCGTTTGTATAGACCTGAACACGAGCTCACCTACAATTTGCTGAATCACATTCTTACAAATCTAAATTTACGATTTAAATGATGAATGGATATTTTCTTTTATTTCCTTATGTCGTAAATAATTGAAAATATCAACCAATCCTAAATATACCATGAATTACTTAATTGGAAGCGTGCAACAATGCTTTTCGACGGAATTAATTTTAATATGCTTAGTAAGCAGCGTAATTAATTTTGCTAATGGCCAATCCCACCGATTACTTAACCATTCACTTGCTCCTCGGAGAATACACGTCGCCTCTTACATACGCAGAAGAGATCCAATTTGTCGGATAACTCGATTCGTTTATAATAACTATAGTAATGAAATTAACTCTCCGCCGAGATTTGAGCCAAAGCTGTATACAAGTACGGTGTTTTAGAAAGACGTCAATTTACATTCCCACACGGCTGCTACGGTGAGAATTAATTACTAAATGTATATCTTGCTGAAACGTTTAAATTTATCAAAATTATATTCATTTAAACATTTTAAAGAGATTTATTGGAATTGGAACATTTTCCGGTTGAAAATATTATTTTATTAATTTTCCTAAAATATTACAACTCTATCAGGACTAATAAGTATATTTTTGCTTAATCAACATAAATTAATTAAAATTTTATTCAAAATTTAATAACTTTATTAATTCTTTGTTTGAAAAAAAACGATAATACCAGGAATTCCATGCTGATGACCAAATTAAATGTTAGTGTTTCAGCGTATTGCATCGTGTAACCACATCACATTAATTAATCTAGGCAATTTCTCCCTCCTATAAAAAGATTACCTCGCTTGGCGTGAAAATTTGTCTTGAGTGACCCGAAATCTGAATACAGGGACCACTTATGGGTGGTCTGCGATACACTCAGGTAATTTTTGAAATTATATAATTTTATGAATGCAATAACTTGAGTTTTTTATCATAAAAAAATATTTTTATTAACTGTGAAATATATTCAACTGTGCTACTGCTGTCCAATATCACAGTCATTGCTGTTTTAAGTTATTACAATGCTAGTTAATATTTCAGGGTGATATAAATTTTAATACAAATTGACTCCAGGGATGGTGCCCCGTTTTATTACGGTGCCAAAATTATGAATTTATAATTAAAGCCGCAAACTGAATTAGTGTTACAATTAAAGTAACGCTGTTGCCTAAATAATTTTGTTTATTTAAAGCTTTAACAGTACTTGCATCATCGGAAAATTGAATGTATAAATGATTTATAAATTAGTGAAACCAATAAAATTTCCAGAACATAATCATAAAATGAAAGTTAACTGTAACTGTATAACAAAGTATTTTTTCACATAAGTAATAATAAATTCATGCAATTAATTATTATTATGCGGGAACGCTCGTCTAATTAAGCAGTTGCATAGTTAGTCTTATATTTCCAAATCTAAAAATAACATGCCATGATACCTGTGATATGTTTAAAACTCGTGCATTTTCTTTCAATTTTTCATTATTTTCACGAAGATTTTAATTTCACAATTTAAATTTTAATATTAATATTCGTATATTCTGTAAGTACAGAATTTCAAAATATATTTAGGTAATATATAAATATCTTCTGATGCTTTAGTCACATTTTCGGCGCTGTGTATCTATACTAGTTTTCTACAACACTAGAGTAGCAATGTTCTTTGATCTATTTGTTTTTCGTATATTTATATCTAATTAGAGTTGAGTCTATTGATTTATGCGGACCCGGTAGCTTAATTACATTGCTCGGTTATCAAGGTCCTGCCTTAGAAAAGTTTAATTAACTTCATTCGCATGACAATTTCAAACATATTGTTACCGATTTCGTTATTCGTAAAAATAATTTTCGAAATTCAAACTTGTTTTAATAAATATAACGGTATACATCTGGTTATAGATACAGCTAAAATTTATTCAGAAAAATGAAATTCTGAAAATTAATATTGAAATGTAATCAAAATTTCTTCCGTTCGTTCTCAATTTTCTTGTTTCTGATTTGAATTAATAATTGAATATTATATTTAATTATAAACCAACACTAACTTATGTATAATTCAATAAAATAAATATTTATTTCTTTTTTAATTAACAGGGCGTAAATTACACATTTCCCTTAAGCAAATATAAAAGTTTTAAGTTCCCTCAAAATATTTTTTGCAGCGCTTTACAATTTTATTCGTTAATATCCTGTCCATTACATTTCAGAGAACATGCGATTACATACGTTGAATAAACGGTTTTGTTAAGCTAAACTCGATTCCACAAAAAAAATAAACCTGTTGTTTTTAATGAGGCGGCCGAAACATTAATTGCGTATCAACTAGCAAATTTACATGCGAATTAAAGTTTTCTGAATTCTCATCCTGCAACGCGGAACAGCTTCGCATTATTCGTCAGCGGTGCAGTATGTTTGCGCATGATTATTCGGGAATGTCGCTCTTCACGTTATATTGTTTTAATTCTTCGCTTTAGTCGGCGACTGGAGTAGAGTTGCGGTAAAACTCCATGCAAACGTAATTTATTTGATGATTAAATGGGATTTGTAGCTAAATACGCCATTACACGTCACACTATAATTTAACAGGCAGTGCAAAAATAAATAAACAGGGAGCGGGAAATGCAGGCTGATATTGAAATACAGAACTAATTCATTTTACAGTGAGGTCTTTCCTAAAATATCTATATTGTATCAGTATCTATATTGTAACCGAGCATATTGTATCAGTAGGATGGTCTACAACCGTATCAATTCGCGTAGTGTCCTAAAGCCAGGCCATTGACAGTCTCGATTTCGATATTTAATTCTATAAGAAAATAAATACTAGCTGTATGAGTTACATGTCGAGGACATAGTGCGGACTTTATATACAACTTTCATTTAGAAAGCCAATTTTGTGTAGTAAACATCATTTGATGCTGATTTGAGTACACTGAACGTTTATTTTTTATAATTTAAATAAATTTGTTTGTGGTGGAGGTTCAACAATATTTTACGTACGAATAATCCGAGTCAATGGGAACTTATTATAAAATAATTATACAATTTGAGAGTTTATCTGAATTTTAAAAAATTTATAATATAATGAAACAGTTGCCAGTTGTACTAGAGAGGTGAGTATTGGCCTTCAACGACGACGTTATAACTGCGGCGCCACTGTATAACGCAAACATCAAGGGCTTCATCACCTGAGTTTTACGACTACACGCTGACGAATGTTCCCCTGTCAGGTGGCAGGGACACGGATCTGTTAAGCCAGGCCGGGCGGAAAACTGCAAAAATTGAATCGCAGTTCGGCTGAGCGGGCGCGCGCTGGATTGTCATATTGGGGCAGCAGCAGCCTTGTTAACGCTGCCACCCCCCCGCCCCCACTTCCTTCATGAAAATCGTTTTGTTGGTCCGCTTTCTCCATTCTCTGTAGGGCTTTATTAAAACCCCATTTTATTTTTATCTCGTCGAAAATAAGGAATTATCAACATAATATATTCCACGCGTCGACGTCATAACAAAATAATCGAGCATGGAGTAAAAAGCATCATAATCTAAACCAGCGAAAAAAAATTAATTTCAACACAGTTTAAATTACTTCGAAACTAAATCAATATCGAATTGAAAGTACTGTGTGTAATATATCTGGGTTGAAAGAATCCAGAGCTCGGCTGATTTGTAATCAAGGTTCAAATTTCCTTTTTCGAGAAAATAGTGGCCGTCAAGTACAACAGCAGCATTTGAAACTTCTTGAACAGTTTCAAACATAAAAAGTAAAACACGTGAAAGATAAAATTGAACAAAAAAGAGAAAAATTAATATACCCTGAGGATCAGAGAATGTAGTTCAGAAAATTCATAAATATAATACATAAAGAATAGCGCAAAAATAAGAAAATGTAATAAGTAAAAGATATAAAGCAATATTTGCAGTATCAAATAAAAAAACTTTATTAAAAAAATTTGGGAATAATCAAAAGCTACTTTAGTTGAGCACGTCACGCTTTGGAAGACTTAATAAGCAGACGCATTTGGTTAATAGAAAAATCTCGTCTGTGGGTGTTATTTTTGGGGAAAAAATTATTTCAACTGTATACTGTAATTTTAATGTCGTTAATGATGCGTGAACAATTCTAATCACCAAGAGAAGTTTGTAATAGGCTATAGTTCAAAATTTATGAAAAATTATGTCGATTATTTGTTTTATCTGAACCGTCCTTGATGGGAGTACCTTTGGGTATGCCTTTTCCTCTCCGTTTTTGAACCAAGGTTCCCACAAGCCGAGGCACCTCGGCCTGTTCTGAGAGGTGTATGTACCGGGGTCACAGGCCTTGGGCATACGGTAAGAGTTGTCCGCTATTCCCATTGGAATAGTCGGCCAGCTGCCTCCTAAACGAGTCGACGCACGGAGAAGGGAATGCTGCGTCCACACAGCAAACTCCTCTCCCGCTATCGGAGGGGCGTGGGACAAGTACCCAATGCCCGACCTACCTGATGCAGGTTTTTCTAGGGTTTTCCCTGCATTTCTTTAGGCGAATACCGGGTAGGAACCTTAAAATATAGTCCGGGGGCCCTAGTTAACCCTTGGCGACCTTCCTCTACCCTTCCATATGCCCCCTTTCAAATCTCTTCCTACGCTAATAAAGGGGAGCTGCCCAACGTGGATTACCCTCATGTAGCCTGTTGCCCTAAAAATAAAAAATAAAATCATTTTAACGTTGACCGAGAGAGGATTCTCTCTCAGGTAATCTGCGGGGGATGTTCTCTCGCAGGCAGAACCTTGTAGGTGAGATACGAAGGGGCTACCTTTGGGGATGCCTTTTCCTCTCCGTTTTTGAACTAAGGTTCCCACGAGCCGAGGCACCTCGGCCTGTTATGAGAGGTGTATGTTCCGGGGTCACAGACCCTGGGCATACGGTCAGAGTTGTTCTCTGTTCGCATTGGAATAGTCGGCCAGCTGCCTCCTAACCTGGTCGAGGCACGGAGAAGGGAATGCTGCGTCCCCACAGCAAACTCCTCTCCCGCTATCGGAAGGGCGTGGGACAAGTACCCAATGCCCGACCTACAGATGCAGGTTTTTCTAGGGTTTTCCCTGCATGTCTTTAGGCGAATGCCAGGTAGGATCCTTAAAATATAGCCCGGGGGCCCTAGTTAACCCTTGGCTACCTTCCTCTACCCTTCCGCATCCTCCCTTTCAAATCCCTTCCTATGCTATTAAAGGGGAATTGTCACTATGTGGATTACCCTCATGTAGCCTGTTACCCCCAAAAAAATTATTTTAACGTTAATAGATATAGCATATAAATATGTTTGTATTAACATTAATTTATAAATTGCACCAACTAAATATTTAAATGACTATGTCTCTTGAAATAAATTGCATATGTAATAACTCGAGAACTTCAGAGTAAAAAATCCTCATATTTCATTTTGCATGAATACGATAAAATCACAGTGCTTTCGCTTTGATCCTCTTAGCGCTACGACAAGGTTTTATAGATATATAAATGAAAAAATTGTTATAAATTATGACTGTTGTGTGAAATTTATTTTATAAAATAAAATATGTACATTAATACACTATTTGAGAGTTTCTCTCGGATTGTGAGAGTATAATATTGACTGAGTGCAATTATTATTTTTATTACACACACACATACTAAATATGTCTAAACACAATTCGTATTTTCGAGTGTAACCATCTTACTCTAACAATTTATCACAAAAAAAGATAATTTTTATGTTAAATAAATGGTTTGATTCACCAACCTTCAAGACTAATCTCAAAGGCGAGCAAACACTCCTCAACGCGGACACGTTTCATGGAATTTAATGGGAATTAACTTCAGCGGCAAAGGCGTTTTTCGCCCAACTGCGAGTATTTGATCAAGAGGAAAATTGGTAATTCTAGTCTAATAAAACTCATGTGTCAAGGAAATAATTTTTTTTATTCCGATTCTTTGAAGTTGAGCTAAAAAATAATTTTCCACCTGAATATTGGAGACCGGTCTATGGGACCCTTTGAAATATATTTTTATTTTGCGAAGAAACTACGCCGCGTTAAATCATATTTGAAATGTCTCGATTTTAATTTTACATAATAGTTAATCCTACACTTTACACGAAATGAAGGAAATAAAATTCACTTTTATGATGTCTTTTAATTAGTTAAATATGTAATTATTTAATTTCATATAGTGTTTGTGTTCAAACTTTTCTATCCAATACATAGTTTAAAATAATCAAACCGAGAACATACGTTATAAATCAACATAATAATAAAATTCACAGAGAATTGAAATGGCAAATAATTTTTTTAAAAACAGACAATACAAAATGCATCGTATTAGGATTGTAATTATTACTGCCTGCACTACACTAATGTTTTTTAAATTTATAAATAGGTCTACAGATCCACAAAGAAGTGTTCAATTAAATATTTCTGTTTTATCTAGGTAATACATTGAATTAATAAATTAACATTAATTTCCGTGTTTTAATAAAAGAAATATTAAATGAGGAAACAGATAATTAGTCAAGATTGAAAAAATTAATAATTTGGTGTTTTTTAAAAAGAAATTAATATACTTAGGAAAGAAAAGTGTAATATTGTGACATAAAAGTATATTAATTAATAACACAAAGTTGTATTCTATATAAATTTGTCCTCTTATTCCTAGTAAAATTAGGCGCGCTCCAAAGAAGGTGGAATCCTCACCTAGCGGGTCATGTTTCTCTGTCTTCAGGTCCTAATGAAATGCAAATACTCGACAAGCGTGTCAGGAACAAAACCCAGTTTTCTAACGCACCTCCCTCTCTAGGGGTTGAGTTTCCCTCGGCGTCGAGTGGTCGCTGTTTGCACAGCGTTGCTTTCAGGAACTCGTCTGCCTCTCCCGCCATCCCAGGAAAAATCTGACGAAGCTCAATGTGAATTAAAATAAACAAATTTCGGAACAGAGATGTCCCGTAAGCATACAGCGCTTAAGTTAACAGAGATTCTTCCTTATTCCAATATGGTCCAAGCGAATAGATTGAATAATTAATATTTATATATTTGTGACAGTTTCAACACGAAGAAAATCGTGAACAGAATAAGTTGTTAAATGAAAATTTATGCTAAGAAATATTAAGTATGATGATAAGAATATTTATTTTTATTATCATGTCAAACAAAAAAATAGTAACATTATTTAATATTTATAAAATTTCCTAAGGGAAATAACAATCCGGACTTTTTAGTTTCATAAGTCCTACTCTATTTTATTTACTATTTTCTAATCAAGAAATAAATAATATCTCGTGAATAATATCGGTTCTGTGTTTAAAACAAAATATAAACTTAAAATATATTTTTTATTTACATCTTCAGAATTCTCTCGCTCCGTTTTTGAACTAAGGGTCCCTCAAGCCGAGGCACCTCGGCCTGTTCTGAGAGGTGTATGTTCCGGGGTCACAGACCTTGGGCATACAGTAAGAGTTGTCCGCTATTCCCATTGGAATAGTCGGCCAGCTGCCTCATAAACTGGTCGAGGCACGGAGAAGGTAATGCTGCGTCCCCACAGAAAACTCCTCTCCCGCTATCGGAAGGGCGTGGGACAAGTACCCAATGCCCGACCTACCTGATGCAGGTTTTTCTAGGGTTTTCCCTGCATCACTTTTAGGCGAATTGCCGGTTAGGATCCTTAAACCATAGCCAGGGGGCCCTAGTTAACCCTTGGCGACCTTCCTCTACCCTTCCATATGCCCCCCTTTCAAATCCCTTCCTTCGCTATTAAAGGGGAGCTGCCCAACGTGGATTACCCTCATGTAGCCTGTTACCCTAAAAGAAAATAGAACACTAAAAGTAAGCCTACAAGAGTTTTCTCTCGCAGGTGAACCTTCCCAGAGAACTCTGGGGAGGCTACCTTTGGTGATGCCTTCACATCTCTCTGGTTTTTTGAACTAAGGTTGCCACATTCCGAGGCATCTCGGCCCGTTTTGAGAGGTGTATGTTCCGGGGTCACAGACCTTGGGCGTACGTTAAGAGTTGTTCACTGTTCCCATTGGAACAGTCGGCCAGCTGCCTCCTAAACTGGTCGAGGCTTGGAGAAGGGAATGCTACGTCCCCACAGAAAAACCCTCGCCCGCTATTGGAGGGGCATGGGACAAGTACCACATGCACCGACCTACCTGATGCAGGTTTTCTAGGATTTTCTATGCGTCACTTTTAGGCGAATTCTGAGTAGGATCCTTAAATCTTGGCCATATTCCTCTACCCTTCCGCATTCCTGATTTGAAATCCCTTCCTACACTATTAAAGGGGAGTTGCCACCTCATAGATTACCCTCTTGTAGACTGTTACTCTAAAATAAAAGCTCTACATACCTCTCACAATATAATTTTTTTTGGCACTCATTATATTCACTTATGGACTCCACTCAGTATTATTACAACCAACTGAAACCAATTTCTGCTGCAATTAGTCCACGCATATAAATTTCTATGAATAATATAATGACACGCAAACAAACAATCATTTTTATTCAATGATCACAGGCTTTCCCGGTGTAGTGACTGCAGTAAGAGTTCTCGGATTTCACACGGGTTCCATTCGCGACTTTTCGACAACCGCAAGCCCTGTCGTCATCTTTATAGCGCCTATAAGAAGACGTTAGAGCATGCGGTCGTCGAAACGTCGCGGTATAATCGCTGGTGGAACCCTGAGAAAACTCTGTCTGCATCCTTTTTTATTGTATAGAATTAAGATTTACACGCCAAGAAACTGTTTTGTGTGGATGCATACAGAACAGCTCACAAGTAAACTATAAAACTTGGATGATGTTCCAACAGTTCACTTCGAATAACCCTAGAACTCCGTCATTCTCATTCTATTACATACATATACGTATATTGAGGGAATTGCTACATGGAAACACTTTTGGCAAAACTGACAACTTTTATCTTGCAAATAATATCCACTTCTACCCCTATATTAACGTTTGAGCTTCACCGTGCCACCGAGTCATACGTATTTATTATGCATTTGGAATAAAGTTGTTTTATTTCAACTGAGCAAGAACACCAGAGTCTAAAATCTGGATCATCATTGCACTATTACCCGTA
Organism: Zhengitettix transpicula; assembly: GCA_037074705.1. Lineage (NCBI taxonomy): Eukaryota > Metazoa > Arthropoda > Insecta > Orthoptera > Tetrigidae > Zhengitettix > Zhengitettix transpicula. Next base: position 199,986,649 of record CM073590.1, read on the forward strand.
TACTAATAAATTTCCTAAAGTACACAAAGATCTATCCGACTTTAGCGCCAGAAAAATTAAACCCTCCCTAACTCATAAATATTTCGTTGCTTCCCAATGTAAAACTTTGTTGGAGGACAGATTTTACGCATAGTGCATGGAAAGGGATAATAGGAAACACGGTTGCTACACAAAAGCCAACCGTAATAAATAGTCAGCCAACTGACCACTAGATGCTTGTTGTGGGCTGTACTGCACTGTGTACAAAATGATTCATTATTCTGCGATCAACAGATTGCGGAAGTACACCAGCTACGATAGAATCAGTGTATTGTATGTTTAATGGTTATTTGCTAAACCAGCAATAGTCGAAGAGTAATGAAATAGCTTTGAATCGAAACTTTCTGTAGGTTCAATACTTGTTATAATACTATTAATCCAAACGAATAAAACTATTTTGAAAATAATGAAGGTATAACATACACCAGTTGAGTTTTATCACGTATTGAGAATAAACTCAAGCAGTACTCACAATTTTATTAAAAAAACTATGCTGTGTTTACAAAGATGGTTGAATTACATTTATAAAATACTAATTCATTTATAAAAAGTATTACGGAATATTAAGGGAGTCGACAAGGATTATCTTAGTGGTCTGAGCAGCCTCCTGGTAAGAAAACGGTCCTGGATTCTATTCCCGGTCTGGTCGACACGTTTCCATCCATATTTCTTCATTAAACTTCACTATGGTTAAGGCTTAAATAAAAAAATATATTTCAGGTTTTTCGTTTATATCTACTTGAGATATATAGATTGTAAAAATACTGTTTATAGTTAAATCTATTACTATATTATGACGCCTGAAAATAATTAATAAATAATTATTTTACTGTTAGTACCATTATTAAGACACAGTCAAGTACAGTAATTCGTGAGTATTTTTTGGATAATTCTTCGAAAATTCATTATATTAGTGGATATATAAATAATTTATTAAAGTATAAATTGTTACAGGACAACAGTAATGCTTCTGGTGAATCTTCGTGCAATTATTCGTTCTTTATCATCTTCCCTATCGAAACTTAAATTAAACGTGTTAAATGTTCACGTTCAAAATGTTTGTTTCTGAGAACACTAATTTCTTGTGTTCATACGATTTTGTTTAATAAAAATGTATTACACAAGTTTTTTAGAAATTTCATGTACTGCTTGAGTTTATTCTCAATACGCGATAAAACTCAACTAAATACAATTTCACGTCTTCTTTGTTGCGAGGGTTTTTGTCCCTAAAAGTGAGTTTTGTTTGATGTTGGAGATTAAAGCGGAAAACTGGAAGGCAATATGATTAAAGTTTAAGTAAAATTGACAGTGTATTTAAAAACAAAATACGTCACATCTCTTCCCATTACACATCGAATTAGTTTGAGAAAGATTAGAGCAATTTTTTATTTCTGCAAACAAGGATAATGCTCTTAGGTTTTGTAGCGGTTGTAGAAACTCGTCCCTTGTAAATTGGGAATTAGTGGATGCCTCATTTCACAGCGGACAAATCCTCGGGAGACGAGAAACTGGGAAGAGTCAATTATTCGCTGGCGGGAGCAAGCGGCCTATCGGATTACAGAGTATCTTCTCGTGGCAGGTAACACTCGGTCCCCCACTCCGTATATTTAAAAACTGCACTCCACAAACTGCTGACGACGCTGTCACGACAAATATCTGTATTTCATATTCGAACGTCGTGGAGCCATTGTTAAAACGCAAACTCAAACAAAGAAAAAACCGAAATTTAGTTAACGACACTTGTCATTTCGTTGTACTAATATAACAACATACTTTATATGATTGAAATTTACAGCAACTGAAACAGAGTCTACAAATTCTGACAGCCACAATGAAATGTAAATAATTTAAAAGAAATAAAATTTTATTTAAAAATTTTAAAAATTTACAAGATCTTTTGAAAGCCCATATAATTAAAAAGATATTTATTAAATAGAAAAAAAGTTTTTAGCTAACAGCACTATATTTAGGTACTTATTTTTACCCTCCTTAAAGAATTTCTCGAAGTTATAAATGTTTCCTCCAACGAAGATTACACAAGAGACTACGTTTGCGCCACATCAAACTTATGGGTTATTCTGCGCTTTATACAAAATACAATTTTATTTAGCTTAATAAATCAGATAACTAAAAATATGTAAACTCTATCATAAAAATATATAAACTCTATCATGACATATTAGAAAATTATTAATAGTAACGTAAATAAAAAATTATGTTAATTGGTCGTTAAATATATCTGACTAAGTTTAATGTAAATTAAATACCAACAACAACATGAGAAATAATCTAAATGTTTTTTTTAAAATCTCATCTGTATTTAATATAAAATATTTACTCGATCACCGTGTGAATAAATTTTTAAATTACGCTATATTACGTCCTTAACTCGTGGATGAAAATATTCTGCATGGTTCCAGGAGTGACTGTAAGCTTTTTGCACTAATATTTGTCTGAGTTGCATATTATTTTGGTCGTAATAGGATCTTTTTCTCTTCCACGCGGCATCACCGTAGCACTTTCTTGGTTTAAATACATTTTGTCACTTCTTGGCTGTATCTATAAGATATATATATATCGACTATAATAGACTAATAGTGACAATAAAAAATTTAATTTACCTTCGAATACGATGCCCCATAAATTAAAATATTAAAATTTTCAAATAGTTGTTGACGTTTTAACATACTCTCTGTGCTATTTACTGATTAAGAGGAAAATCGTTCAACCGATTCTTTGTAAAGTGAACAAAATTCCATTACACGTATTTTTTAGAACGTCCTCCAATATGACTGTATTGGAAAGATGACAGTTTTATACCGCTAATAACCTTCTCATTGTTCAACATAACAACGAAGATAGGACCTTAGAAATATAACTCTATCTTGTAAAAATGTACATAATCAGCGTGACTGACGGTCAGGAATTCCGATTGCGTCATGTCACGTAATGCATGAAACGTATACATAAACTAAAGTTAATCTATTCGAGTAAATGTAGAGATATAACTGTTCTTGTATTTGTATATACGTATTTGAAATTACATGTTGTTAATTAATAAAATAACGATTTACATTTGATTTACGATACACAATATTGGTTAATAGTAACACGTTTTAATGAAAATCTCCCGTGTTTTTTTCCCGGGGCTATTCAATTTGCAACTAAAAATAGATTTACAATATTATATATAGAAAAATAATGAGTGATTACGCTGAAGTAACTGTTCAATAGGATCTTGGTGACATATACGGATGAGCGACGCGAAATAAGATGCAGATCAACGGCACTAAAAGTTAAGCCATTCGACGGGAACAAAATTGAGCTGAACTGTGTCATAAATGTAATCACATTTCCGCAGGATAATTGCTGAAAATATGAAGGACTATATTTGAACAATTATATGATTTGGGAAGCACACGTAAACTATGTAATATGGAAGGCGTCAAACTCACTCCATTTTATAATGAGAACCTTAAGAAAGGGTACGAGTGGATCTCGGAAATTGGCTTATAAGTCACTCATCCGCCCCATTCTCGAAGACGGTGTAGCCTTCTGGGATCAATATAGAAACTTTCTTGTAGAATCCCTAGAAAAAATACAACTAAAAGCTGCAAAACTTACAAAACGGGGCCATGGGCACGAGAAAGTTATTAAATTAGAATGGGAATCTCTACAAACGAGGTGTAGGAATTATAGACTTTGTACAGTGTTTAAAGCATTTTCGGGACAAATAACGTCCACGAACATCTACAAGATTCGAACTACCTCGGTAGGGGAAATTATAAATTTAAATTCCATAAAAAAAAACAGATTTAGTATGTTTTATTTTGTAAACAGAACGATTTCTGATTGGAAAAAAAATACCTGCAGCAGATATTGAAACATTTACTATTACTGGTCCAAGGTTCAGAGATACTATATAAAACTGGAGTGACAGTGTTACAGTGTAATTGCCACAAATTGGACAGAACTTTATTTTATATGTACATAATTGTTTAAATGTATTCATAATTTTATCTTGTATGCTGTCTACTACCAGAATAGATCCATTTGTAGTTTAATAAATTCATTCGTTCATTCAATAAAGATTCCCATGTTTCCTGATTCTTGGAGTTGTCATATAAAATCTATTGGCGACTGCTCAAAATCCAGTAAAAAAATTTCTGAACAAAAAATAATATTCTGCGATTGAAAATATAATTTTTCGTTAAGTATAAGACTTTGATATAAAATTTTAAATGACATGGAATACTTATTTTAAACAAAGAAGAAATATTAATTTACGTAGATTTTCCAGGTGAATTATTGCTTAAGTGAATATGGTGAAGAGGTCCACGAAACGTCGTGCTTAGTTAACGCCTCCCGGTTGGAAACCCGAGAACAATTTGGCCTATATACAGGGTGTTTAAAATTTCATTTCCTAAACTGTTGGAGACACTAACATATATTTTGTTAAATAACCATGTTTTGGAAGTCGTATTGCGAGTATTAGTACATTACAGGGCTCCTATACAATTAGGTTTTCATGCAGCGTCGGAAAATAACACCCTGCATACTCACACAATTTGAGTTTCCGACACATCGTTATTCAACAAAATATATTTGTTTTTGTCTCCATCATATCAATCAGTTTCGGCACTTATTTTTAACTGTACGTATATTAATTACGCATATTAATAATAAAGTACGGTGCTATTTCGTACAAGGTTTTTCAAACAGTCTTGTTCTTTAACAAAAGCGTGTCGGGTGTCGTTTCGATGGCTATCGCTTCCATCGTCTTCTAGCCTTGAAGTGAAAGCCCTCGAATCGTCACTTTTTAACAGCATCGCCCGGGTGGAAACCCGAGAAGCTTTTATTAATGTAGTTTAACGGTAAAGCCTTTGACTTTTAGTCTTGATCATGGCTGAATTTAGATAATTAAAGTTAATTAGATAAAATACAAAGAACAGGCAGGAAAACAATCTTTTTCTCTCCCATAATTATTTTTTGTGTGTTCATCTTTACAAATTTCCAATTTATTGTTTTTATTAGTCCGGAGTCGTTTACAGACATTTTTCCAAATTGTGAAAATTACTAGAAACATTTAGCGTAAAAAACAGTCTGTATGAATACGAGCGTACCCAAGTCCGCAATTTTGTTTTTAAACGCCATGTAGTGTAGCACAGATGAGACAGATTTTGCAAGCAGACCGAGACGGACACGCATTACACGGAGCCATTTCTTACGGTTCCACAGGCACGCCATAGCAGCCGTGAAGCTAGACAATCCGCAGTGCCATTAGTGGACGGCCACCATTGTTGTGGGTCGGAGAGGTAATTAGTCAGTGCCGCTGGCCTCTTTGTCACAGGGCTAAGAAATGCTCCAGAGGACGGATTTCAACAAAAAAAAAAGGACTCGTTCCTCACTCCAACTCGTGTACAGGAACTTGAAGCACGCGCCAAGTAATTTCAAAAGTTCTGCACAGCTTCAGACTTTGTATTGTGTTATCCGAATTTGGTCTAGCAGTGATGTTTTAACTTCTGAAGAGACACTCAAGGACACAAATTTCAGGCTCTTCTGGAATCTTCGCCAGCTCTTCGCTCGTTAGCCCTGTCATTCGCTCTTTCGCAGTTTCGCCTCTCGCGCAGGGGCCCCCGGAGAAAGGAAATCTATACATCAGCGAAAATGCTGACACCACGGTGTCACGTAAAACTCCAATAGCAGAGTGGCTAGCGCTTAAAATCTGGTCTTCAAATTGGGCGGTGCCTCTCGTATTACTCGTCCCGAAGACATTTGCTTCACAAACTGACAAAGCGATTTCAACGATGGGATGGAAAGAAAAGGATGTTTTACTCTGAATTCCTTAATCTCCTCTCAACTTGATGGAGTTTGTCAAAGAAAGTGGAACTAACAAAACAAAGAGCACAGATCATCAAAATTGGGAATTACTTTGGTTTTCTTAACTAACTAAAATGTTCGTACTTAATCAATACTAGTCAATTCAAATGACACCAGGGTTAACGTTCTACAGTAAGAAGTACACCAAACTATATAAAGATGTCTCATACGTCGGTATACATATTACCTCTAAAATATTACTTATTCACCCTCCTTTCACTGATTTAAATAAAAAATATAAAAAAAACATTTATATTTAATAATATGAAATTAATAAACTTCTAAATAAGTTAATTGAAAAAATAGGTCTGAAAAAATTATTCACCCTCCTTTCTCAAATGTAAATAAAAAACTATTAAAAAACATTTATATTTAACAATATTAAATTAATAAACTGCTAAATAATTTAATTGAAAATAAATAGATCTGAAAATATTTCCGTCTTTTTTCTCCGCTAAATTACGTAGAAGTACTTTTCATTGCATCTGTTGTTCTTATATTGATTTATTTACAGTCACGTTAACATCTCAGGTCATTAGCGACTATTCATGGGTACTCCTTTTGCTTTATCAGGAGCTAATTAGACGACAATTTCTTTTAGACATACAAAAATCCGTGCCCTCGCCGGGATTCGAACCCAGGCGAGGCAGGAGGTCGGTTTTCTGTTGTAATGCATATCTATAATTGCTTTCACTCACCAAGTAGAGAATTAATGTTCACGTTGTAAAAGATTTCTAACACTTCTCAATCCTTTTATGTGTTTACTCTCTGAAAAATACATTCGTAATTATTATCTGGAATGTATTTATGTGTATATATAAGAGTAAAATAAATTGCTTCCAGACACTTTGCAGATAAAACTTCGTCCGTTGTCCATTCTCCAAAGGAGAATATTCCGGACATTTGGAAGAATAATTTAATATCTTTATTTCTCGAATTAATATATAACTGTATTAAAAATGTTTATTTAACGTAACATTTTAATTTCATTATCTTAGCTTAATAAATTCCGCTGTAATTAAAAACTGACGGAAGTATTGAGACATCGCATGCATTTTTCGCCTTATTACTTCCATGCCACTCGCTGATGCAGCACCGCCGGTTCTCATTAGCATGAATCAGGAAGCTTCAGTTATCTGCGGAACCAATTTCCAGTAGCTGCTAACGAATGGGGCGCAGCATCAACGTCGTTCGCATCAGGCCAAAATTTCCTTCTTAGGACGAGCGCTTGCCATAAAAAGCAGCATTTTGTGGCGTGACTTTTTATAAGTTGTAAAAAGTTCCTTGTTCGTTAAGAGCTATGTTCCACGACTCGGGGCCACGAGTAGGAAATTGGGGCCACGTCCTACGCTGAAACATTCAGCACACGTAAAGCTCTTTTTTGGTCGCTATATTCGCTGCATTAAATGTGAACAACGCAATTATTTTTTACAATCGACTGGGGAGTGTGCCGCGGAGACAGCTACGCTACATCGCGGCAGGATTATGCATCAGCAATTGGGCTTTTTTTTGTGTTCGAACGTCAGAGCGAACCCAACATGGAATAATCAAAATGCAGATTAAAACTCGTTTAGAGGAGGTCGAAGGGGGTGGAGTTTGAATTTGGGTGGAACAGGCGAGGGGGGCAGGAGAGTTCGTCACATGGGAACGCTGTGGTACGCAAACCGGAAACTTCCGCTACAGAAGACATCAGGATATATGTGGAAGATATGCCAACTAATCCAGATTAGCATTAATTTCCATTTCAGCTTCTCTTTCAATTTTGCTTCGATAGTCTGCAATTATCCATTTTATTTAAATGAGGTCCGGTCACCTGCAAGGTAATGTCTGTGGTGACCGATACGAAAGAACTTCATCAACCCAGCAATTCTGAGCCTCTATACTTAATTATTGGAAAAACGTTACCATCAATTAAACGGTAACACAAATACGATACATCCTCTAGCGCCAATCAGTCCTGTTAATTTACTGTGACTGATAGGGTTCGAATTTACATCTGTAGAAAATTGTAAATAATTTAAGTTCATTTAATCTCTTATAGAAATTTGATCTTAGACTGTAATAAATGTTTTTTAGAGTAACAGGCTACATGATGAAAACCACGTGATGGCAACTCCCCTTTAATAGCATGGGAAGGGATTTTAAATGGGGGATGCGGACGGCTAAATCAATGTATCCAATGGTTAACTAGAGTCCCCGGGGATATGGTTTAAGGATCTTACCCGCCGTTCGCCTGAAACTGATGCAGGGCTAATGCTAGAAAATCTGCATCAGGTACTTGCACTACGCCTTTTCGATGGAGGGAGGGGGTTTGCTACGAGGACGTAGAATTCCCTTCCCCGAACCTCGATCAATTTAGGAGGCAGCTGACCGACTTTTACAATGGGAACAACTCTTACCGTATGTGACAACCGGAACGTACACCTCTCAAAACAGGCCGAGGTGCCTTAGCTTATGAAAACCTTAGTTCAAAAACGGAGAGAGGAAAAGGCATCCCCAAAGGTAGCCCAGAAAGGTTCTGCCTGCGAGAACAGTCGGCCAGCTGCCTCCTAAACTGGTGAACTCTCTCACCATCGGAAGGGCATTGGACAAGTACCAAATGCCCGACCTACCTGATACAGGTTTCCTAGGGTTTACCTGCATCACTTTATTTTATATATTACATTATCCCGGTAGGTTTCCAACCGCCATTCGCGCCTTCCGTCAGGTAAAACCATAGTAATTCGATTTGTGCTCGTAGAGCTAAAATAAAAATCGGCAAGGCAAATGTTTATCTATTGCAGCTCTTTCCTTGCTTTAAGCAAACATTCACGTTCAATTTTATTTATTGAAGTAACTACCAAAAGCAACAAAATTGGTTCTCAACTACAAATTATGGTTATATTTATTTTTTCCTCACGCATACATTTTCCGCATATATCACGAACGTGTTGCAGTATTTTGTAACATTTAAAAAATTCTAAGCTGGAAGACAATCAAAACGAAGAAATCAAAATGGAACTGAATTCATTTGTGATGAATGACTTAGGCGGCCTCTTTGACGTTTTAATGGTCGTTTCCATAAATCACTTTGGTAGCGAGCTCTCGCGTAATTACATTAGCAGCGCCTGCAGATAATGCTGTCTCTGGATTCTCTATTGTTGAGGTGCTCATAATGCAATAATACATCTCAGATTCCCGCCAAGGATAATGGCGTGGCACGACAAATTTGTCAAAACTGAGTACGGACTTGCGTAACGAACGAATGTACTTAGCTTAATTCTCGGTCTTAAGTTAACACAATTAAAACAAGGCAGAGAACAGATAAGGATTTTGACGCCTGAAATCTGCTCTCAGAAGTAAATTACAACGAAGGAAACTTAATTAGCACTTTAGAACAAAGGGAAATTACCGAAGAACATGCTCAGTTACTGCAAACAAAATTGTTCTGTCAAAATGGATCCCGATTCCTGATGAAACTTAATATCTTCGAACTCATCAGTGAATGCGTAAGACAACTCCCGAAACGAAGTCTGTCGAGAAAAAAATTCATTAAGGCGACCGACCAACCAATGTAACTAAAATTTTTTAAGTAAATAAACTGTTACAGTAACAAAACTTTCTGAGGGGTAATGCTAGCAAATTTTCTATTTTTTTTAAATTATGACAATTAATTCCAGATATTATTTTATTGACGTATGTTTCATATAATTTCTAATGTGTTATTTAACTAAACTAAACGGTTCGACTCGGAAAATATGTCGTTTGGAAATTTTATTTCTATTAAGCAAAACATGTCTTAATAGTTCTAAATATTTAACGGAAGCAGCTTACAGGTCATATTTAGGAGAAAATCGAAGTAAACTAAATATAATTTATCTCTTTTGACGAAGTAATGGCCCATTATGAGAAAGGTAATTTAAGTCCTTAGAAAAGGGTTGACGAAGGTAAGCGCGTATGATCAGTAGCTATATTAAAAAATTATCATCCAATTAAAAGTTCTTCTGAATTCTTAGCGTTAGGGATAGAATCCAATAGAATAGATTTACTTTCCACTAGTTCTTTAATGATAATTTTCAATTCGTCAAAAGTGTCTAAGAACAATAATATGATATGTAGAGAACACATAGTGGCCACTCCCCTCTACTAGTATGGGAAAGGGACTGAAAAGGTGGATGCGGAAAGGCAGAGAAAGGAACCTGGTTTTTATAGAGTAACAGGCTACATGAGGATAATCCACATGGTGACATCTCTCCTTTAATAGTATAGGAAGTGATTTGAAAGGAGGGATGCGGAAGGGTAGAGCAAGGGAGCCAAGGGTTAACTTGGGTACCGGTTTTTTATACTGTAACAGGCTACATGAGAGTAATCCATATGATGCCAACTCCCCTTTAATAGTATAGGAAGGAATTTCAAAGGGGGGATGCGGAAGGGTAGAGCAAGGTAGCCAAGGATTAACTAGGGTCCCCGCTTTCAATCCGGGCTATCTGTTGTGCAAAACACAACTTTTCGACTGCTAGCACCGCAATCGTCGTCAGGTGACTGACATTACGTTACGCGACGTTAAAAGGCTGTCACCTGATAACTACATCTAGGTGTCGAAACGTTGTGTTTCATATAAGATAAAACTCTCTACATAATATGGATTTAAGCAACTCATACAACAATTATACATTAAATTAAAACAAAACTATGCACGAATGATCAATGAAACTTACGCAAAGTAGAACAAAGAAAATATTTCAAAGCACACACTCAAAGTTTCACAATCACTATACACACTGCTCGTAATAAATAATTAATAAGCAAGTAACAGAGAAAAACGAAGCACAGCGCTCTTTATCAAAAGCCTGCTGTATATGAGAGGAAGGGTCACTATTAGGAATACCCTTTATATCATGAGTCTACACCTTCTACATCTCAGTAGAAATGAATATTGTTATATGATGCCAACGTTAGCCAGCTTACGTGACATTAAAAAAACTCCATCAATCGAATTGTACTGATAATAATTTTGCGATAATACCCACTAGGTTATACTACGAGCTTTAAAAACTTCTTTAGAATACATCTATTTTATAAACAAATATGTCGTTACTTTCAAGAATTTGCAATTCTAAGAACGTCAATACATTGATTTGATTTTATACGGGGTAATTTTTGGTAATGATTGCTATACAAAATTTAAGGGAAACTCTAAAATGCTCTCTAAACGTCTTACGGCATGACCAACCATAAACTCAACATATATACATACAAACAATGTAATATATTTTAATTGTATCAAAATCTGATTTTGGATTTTTTTTATTATATTTTTGTGGCACTTACAATACTATGGGCAAATTTTTAGACAGAGAAAAGTTGCCGCTTATTTTTGAAACTAAGTGCTGAAGCTAAGGTAGCGTGTGACACATTTCGTGATTGGTTTACTAGATTATATCACAATGGCCGTTGCTTTCGCCGGACTTGCAGCTTCTCTTGTTGGCGGATCGGCTTAGAGCCTTTGGGCACAATGGAGGCACATTTGCACTGGCTATGCGTGGATCACCTACGGGGCAGTATGCAAATATTCCCCTTCCCTAAGCGGACTGCGAATTTCACGTCTCGTTGCCATCGTTTTGTTTATAAATGGCGCTCTGATGGCTTCCAAGCGGATTCCGAATTCGTGAGTAAACTCCCCGCGTTTTCGGTCTTCACAAGTTAAAACGTTTAGATTTACAGCCCTTTTCATCACAAGAGATACACGCTGCTTAATCCCGGCAGTGAGTCGGAAATCAGTTCCTTCCTAGCGGCAAAATTAGTTGCATTTTGCCTGGGCCAGAGGTGAAAATTACCTACTGGGATTTGCGACGCGGTATTAGAATTAATCAAGTGGAGGGTCAGAATTCCAGGGCTATAGCAACCACACAGCTACAAGATTCACTTAGTACAACCACCACTCATCTTGTTTTGTTGCTCATTTGAAGTGACGACAATCAGTAAGTTTATTTTTGAACAATAATCTACTCTTCTAATCCAGGGTAAGGCAACTTTTATAAGACAATAACACAAGAAATTAACGACCCGTATAACAGACAACAAACAGAAATTAATTTTGAACAATATAATTCTAAAATATATAGACTTTTCGATCATTGTGAGTACTATCGCCAGACTGAAGTGATACTGCCATAGTTACAACGCATTACAAAGAATATGAATGCAACATTAAAATTAACAAAGATTCTTTATTAAGTCATGATTAATATAGTTTAAATTAGATATGTCCTGTGTAATTTTCTAAAAAAAATTTTGGACTTAATGTGTAACATTTCTGAGATTAACCTTTTATTAAAATAGTTTCCTTTCTAGTATTATCAAAAAATATTTTTATTATTGATTTATTTAAAGTCGCATCAACAGCTCTGGTTATTAGCGGCTCAGTATGGGAACTCATTTTTCCTCGTCGGGCGACGGATTTTTACACATCCACGGCCTCGCCGTGGATTAGAACCCAGGACCTCTGCGATGTGAGGCAGTCACGCTGACCCCTACACCACAGGAGGTCGGCTATCAAATTTGAAAGAATGATTAAGATCCAAACAATGTTTATAATAAGTTCATTCTTTCAAATTTAATAATACTGTTATTGAAGATAAGGAAACTAATTTACATAAACGGTTAATCTTAGAAATGTAACACAGTAAGTAATAAAAATTGTCTTTTATGTTATGCGAACACGTCTCATTGAAACTGTATTTATGATGGCTTATTAAATAATCTTCATTAATTTATATCTTATACACATATTCTTTTCGTTGTTACTTTGGCTATATCTCTTCAGTCTGGCGATAGTATTGACAAATATTACAACAGCTGATGGAAACGTCTACATATTTTTTAATTGAATTGTTCAAAAATAATTTCTGGTTTTTGTCGTCAGTTTTTTGTGTTAAAGTAACTTTTCTTAAATCAGTATTCAAAAAATATTTACTTCACGTTCGTAAACTTTGCAGACGTCAAATTCTGTTTCTTCTGATTGACTGATTCTCTATAATATCCTTTACCTTAAACGGAACATCTTTCAGTCACGTTTCACTCATTTCCATAGATATATGTACCTAAATTTTTTACTTACTTCCCTGAGAGCTCTGGCGGACGCTACCTTTGGGGATGCTTTCACATCTCTCTGGTTTTTTGAACTAAGGCTTTCTCATGCCGAGGCACCTCGGCCTGTTTTGAGAGATGTATGTTCCGGGATCGCAGACCTTGGGCATACGGTAAGAGTTGTCCGCTATTCCCATTGGAATAGTCGGCCAGCTGCCTCCTAAACCGGTCAAGGCACGGAGAAGGGAAAGCTGCGTCCCCACAGCTAACCCCTCTCCCGTCATCGGAAGATCGTGAGACAAGTACCAAATGCCCGACCTACCTGATGCTGGTTTTTCTAGGGTTTTCCCTGCATCACTTTTAGGCGAATTGCCTGGTAGGATCCTTAAAACATAGCCCGGGGTCCCTAGTTAACCCTTGGCTACCTATCTCTACCCTTCCGCATCCCCCCTTTCAAGTCCCTTCCTAGGGTATTAAAGGGGAGTTAGCACCATGTGGATTACCCTCATGTAGCCTGTTACTCTAAAAAAATGAATTTTTTTTGTTACTGTATATTTATCAAACCTAATGAAAGTAAACTATGACAAACCTTCAAAGAGTTTAGTGTGTTACAAAACGAGCAAATTTAATGCTGTCAGTAAACTAATTCTCGTAATTGCTTCATTAAGGGGAAAAAATATTTATTTTATTATTTGATGCAGACTGTCAACTTACATGACACATTCTGGGTTTAGGAGTAACACATGGTCAATGTGTCAATTCTCCCACAGTCTTAACCCCAAAGCTTACGTGACCAGGACGAGCACAAACATCCATGCCCATTCCGGGAAACGAATCCGGTGCCTCTGTGATGCGAGGCAATTACGTTGACCACTACACCACAGCAGGCCGGTAAAAAACTTAATAGCTTACATAAAATTTGATAAAAAATTATATGATACGAGAAGCTAAATAAAAAGAACTAAAAAGGCTTTACTGTTGAACAAATACAGGGTTACTGTAAAAGAAATAACCACCTCCAAAATTTTACAGACATAACAGTTTTATTGCCGAGGCTGAGATATATGTAGTTTTATAAGTACGTCATGAAGTTTATTTAGATAAGTTACAATGTTGACATAAAAGTCCAGTTCTCAAATTAAAAAAAGCGTTTTCATAGTCTACTACTGTAATTTACTGGATCATTTATTTTATGAACGTTTTCTATTTTATCATACATTTTTACAGTCAATAAAACCGGTTCGTATTTAGCTTAATGTATAATTTCAGATACATCGGAACCTATTAAAAATTAATTTATTTTTAGAAATAAATATTTAGTCTTGACCTTGTTGTAGGATCTTTTCTTTAATCTGTTACGTCTCAATGCAACCATTTGTTAAACAAACAAAAGAATTATTTAGCAATCAGATTAATTTTTATTTTAATAAATTTGTAAGCGTGTGTCTGGCCTACTAGAATCCAAAGTAGCGACGACTAGCTTTATCAAGAGCTACAAAGTGGATATTTCCCAATGTGACGTCACGTATCCGAAAACTCTTGCTCGCTCGGTGTGCTTAATGACGCGTTGGCAGTTCAAACACGACGTACCTTCGAAACGGGACTACTGTCGCATAAATCATGTTGACCAACAGTTTGAAAACCGTCAGCCATTGTTGATGTTTCGCATGGAGTGGGTTCACGGTGTAATCGCGAGCTATAATTAATGACGCTATTGTTAGCGACCCAGGGGGAAAAAAATCCATCGAAACGACAGCGTGTCGGCGATGAGCCCATTATCCAATAAAAAATATAAAGATTTGACGCCATTCACATACACAGCTCAATCCATGACTGAACAAAACCTTTTTCACTTTCGGCTGGTCGGGATTTTATTTTTATTGCTTTAACTATTGGCAATGACACGCTATGAAATAACCTGTTTTATTGCGAGTAAAGATTAAAATTTAATTATTTCATAAAAGAAATTACATATTATTGACTAAAAAAAATTAAACTCTTTATAAAATTCTCTCATTAATTAATACATGTTTCAAACATCTCTTACAAAATTTCAGTAACCTGTAAAGGATTTCTATGTCATAATAGTTTAATATTGCCAGCCCATTCATACCTGAATAGTTCCCACTTCTTGCCGTTATTACCAACATAAGTTCAAAATTAGCCTTTTCTTATGTTTAATTGAAAATATTTGTTTAATATTTACACGTCCCTAATGTCCCAGTTTGACATTGTTAGCTTTCATATACAAAACCATGCTTGTAATCATTTGTTACGGTCAACTTTTCCTCTGAAATGAAGTTTCGGCCTTTACATTCCAGTTAACTTATATTTGTTATACTCTTTTAAGACTAACAATTACAGTTATGATTCCCAGCAATAATAAAGTTTATGACTTTTAAAAATAAATTGATGCTGGGCACAGTAAAAACAAATTCACTTGTAATGTAAATGAAATAATGCCTCGAAAATGAAAAATAATTGTAGTGTTTAGCAAATACAAATACAGATATGAAAAAGCACTCCCTCAATTTATGGTAACATGCATTCTGTCTGGTTAATCTATGTTCACACCCATCTGATCATAACAAATAGTCTATCTCCGTTATTAAATTAAAATATTCAACCATGCAAAGAGATTTATAATACTGCAATTAGTTAAATTTTGCGGCCAAAAGCTTCAGTAATCCTTTTAATTTGCATTCAGATTAATTCCCAACTTTTTTTCCAGTAGACTGATTCAAATATTTTAAATTCTCCTCGCATGTGTGCGCGAGCATATTTAGCTTAAACGTTTACATTGTCAATTAATGGAGTAAGAATTGTAAAATGAAGTTTTCGAACAGAAATTTAAATCTTGCAAAAACGCCGGTTAATGTTTAGAAATCAATAAGTTTTCAAATTATTTTAACTAAACCATTTGCAATTTTAGAATTTGTAAATAAGTTTTCTCAATCTGCAAAACTTATCCACGTTTTCCACTAAAGCTGCTTCTTACAAATCTGTAATATTATTTTCCAGAGGGTTGAATTTATTTTATTTAAACTTTGCTTATAACATAAATAAAAGTGTTCATTGTGTTCTAGAATATTCCACTTCACGGCATAGACAAGATAGTTTGTGGTATTGAACTGTGTGAAGCATACAGATTATTTGTACAAAATTAAATAGTTGTGTGGATATATTTCATATCGGAAAAGCTGTTTTATTCTATCAGTTGGAACGTCTTTAAAATCTAGTCTGGTCTTTGCTTGAAACCTTGTAACGTGTAACGCTATTATCAATTACATATTTGCAACAGTACTGAAGCACGCCTTAATTGTACCATTGTACATAGGAAACCATTACTCGATGTTGTTTGTGAACGTGGTGCCAATATCGCACCACGCTAAATTTATCCTCGACCGCGAAGTTCACAGAGGCGTAGGTCGGCTGTACCTTGAACGATCCGAGAAATGTCGCATTTCAGAGAACTTATATTATGCCGTGGTACACTCCCGCTATCGGAAGGGCGTGGGACAAGTACCCAATGCCCGACCTACCTGATGCAGGTTTTTCTAGGGTTTTCCCTGCATTTCTTTAGGCGAATGCCGGGTAGGATCCTTAAAATATAGCCCGGGGGTCCTAGTTAACCCTTGGCTACCTTCCTCTACCCTTCCGCATCCCCCCTTTCAAATCCCTTCCTATGCTATTTAAGGGGAGTTGCCACTATGTGGATTACCCTCATGTAGCCTGTTGCCCTAAAAAAAAATATACCTATCAAACACAACCTGTGCTCATCAAGAGCTATAATTTTCACGCCCATATGTGTAATATAAAATGATAACCAAAGCTTTGTAACCCGTAAATCAATGTTAGCTGAGTTTTCTAATTCGTCATTTCTGTATCCTAACGTCCTCTTATGACGCAAATGTCGTTTCTGTACCCTCTTCCAGTAGTGTAAGCGATAAATTCAACCAGAATTTTTACATTTCAAACTATATCATTTTTTATAAAATATAATACTGAGTTAAAATATTAATTTACAAATCAATAGCCGAAACCCGATAAAATTAAATACTAAATAAAATACAACCTTGTTGCTTCCGTCAGGTGATTCAAGAAACGCAAGAGCCGGAAGAACGACACACCCGCACACACCATGTGACGAACTCAAATGAAAAGCTTGCGTTCTTTAATTAACTTACGAAAGCAACAAATATTGCAGAATCGTTGTGTGGTATTTATATATCACCTAACTTTGTCTGTTTTTTGCTACTTCTTTGTCTAATTAGTAGATCATGTCTTCTAGAAAGCTAGATATTTAAGCTTCCATATTCCAATTGCACTCTCTTTAAAAAGAATAGTTACGCTAAACCATTTCACTGATCAATAAATAACTTTGGATAGCTTAGAATGAATTAAAACGGAAAACAGTTATCGTATTATGACTAACTTCATGCTTCTGTTATCGGTAGGAAAGGTAACGGCCCTAAAATAAAATTGCATGAATCAATTTATACAATTTTTACTTCTTGATCGGAGTTCTGGCTAAAACTACAGATGTAGATTTAAAATGTGTTTCAGCTTATATTCACAGAGGATTTAGAACAGCCGAAAACATCGATAATTCACATAAAATTAAAAGTTTTTGTATTCCATTGTTTTAGGTAGTTAACTCTCTAGTTACATTATAGTAATTTTGATAATATTATCAGATTGTTACAGTTGAAATTGTAATTTCATGGCTCTTTAAAATATTCGAAAACCAATATTATATTACGTTATGTAGTACTAATGGTACGATTATATATATATATATATATATATATATAATCGTACCATTAGTACTACATAACGTAATATAATATATATATATAATCGTACCATTAGTACTACATAACGTAATATAATATATATATATATATATATATATATTCGTACCATTAGTACTACATAACGTAATATAATATATATATATATATATATAATCGTACCATTAGTACTACATAACGTAATATAATATATATATAATCGTACCATTAGTACTACATAACGTAATATAATATATATATATATATATATAATCGTACCATTAGTACTACATAACGTAATATAATATATATATATATAATCGTACCATTAGTACTACATAACGTAATATAATATATATATAATCGTACCATTAGTACTACATAACGTAATATAATATATATATATATATAATCGTACCATTAGTACTACATAACGTAATATAATATATATATATAATCGTACCATTAGTACTACATAACGTAATATAATATATATATATATATATATATATTCGTACCATTAGTACTACATAACGTAATATAATATATATATATATATAATCGTACCATTAGTACTACATAACGTAATATAATATATATATAATCGTACCATTAGTACTACATAACGTAATATAATATATATATATATATATTCGTACCATTAGTACTACATAACGTAATATAATATATATATATAATCGTACCATTAGTACTACATAACGTAATATAATATATATATAATCGTACCATTAGTACTACATAACGTAATATAATATATATATATATATATAATCGTACCATTAGTACTACATAACGTAATATAATATATATATATAATCGTACCATTAGTACTACATAACGTAATATAATATATATATATATATATATATTCGTACCATTAGTACTACATAACGTAATATAATATATATATATATATAATCGTACCATTAGTACTACATAACGTAATATAATATATATATAATCGTACCATTAGTACTACATAACGTAATATAATATATATATATATATAATCGTACCATTAGTACTACATAACGTAATATAATATATATATAATCGTACCATTAGTACTACATAACGTAATATAATATATATATATATATATATATATATATAATCGTACCATTAGTACTACATAACGTAATATAATATATATATATATAATCGTACCATTAGTACTACATAACGTAATATAATATTGGTTTTCGAATATTTTAAAGAGCCATAAAATTACAATTTCAACTGTAACAATCTGATAATATTATCAAAATTACTATAATGTAACTAGAGAGTTAACTACCTGAAACAATGGAAGACAAAAACTTTTAATTTTATGTGAGTTATCGATGTTTTCGGCTGTTCTAAATCCTCTGTGAATATAAGCTGAAACACATTTTAAATCTACATCTGTAGTTTTAGCCAGAACTCCGATCAAGAAGTAAAAATTGTATAAATTGATTCATGCAATTTTATTTTAGGGCCGTTACCTTTCCTACCGATAACAGAAGCATGATATATATAGTATTCAAAAGAGCTTTCAAACAAATTTACCACCACGTTAGAGACAAATTATGTGGCATACACTATTTATTAAAGGGAAAAATGGAAGGAAGTTTATGTTGAAACTATAAATTTTAATGACAACAAAAATTATTTATTTGACAAATTTGATTTTAGTTTCAATTTACATTTAAGGAAATGCCTCAACTTTTTTGAGAAACTAACTTTCAAGGCCGCTTACGAGCCTCTAATAAAGACAGTAAAAATTTGAATTCAAATTTAGAATAACAAAATTTTATACCAATAACTAAAACTATTATAAAATTAAAAAGTTATATAAATCTGGCGGTAAACGATATTTACGTAAAGGTTTCCAGAAGGAAGTTTGTTTTTATACATATCATTTATTTAGAGTTGCTCTGCTTTGTGCACACGTGATTATTTTATTTTTCTAGAACACTGAATTTCATACACAGGCACTTATGTTATTCTCGTCTCACTTTTCAACACTTTTCAACATTTCCGGCGCCTTTCTACTTCTCTGAATTCGGATTGTCACGGACCCTAGCTCGGACTTCCATGGTAAGCTCCTCCGAAACACACTCACTGCTCTTTGAATATCTCAGTTCTCTTCAGGCTCCCAAACACAAACTGCACTCTGAATATCTCAGTTTTCTGATACTGCTCTCTGACTATAAAAGTGTTTACTGTCCTACTGCTAAAATTCAGAGCATCTTACATACATTTTCGATAATAATTCGTAGCACCCATTATAGTCTCTGAATTCTCGCGGCAAACAATGCTCTGGCCTCAAAGTTACGCCGCCTATAATCAAAGAAATAATTTTAATGAAGCATTTTCTTACATATTTTGAATATATATATATATATAAATATATATATATATATATATATATATATATATATATATATAATGTAATAATCAACAATAATGGTTTAATTAATTTAAAGAATTTGCCCAACGTTGTGATGAAATTTAATGTAATAATCAACAAGTATGCGATTAATTAAATTTTGAAGAATTTCCCCCACGTTGTGGTGTCAATATGTAATATTTAAAAAAGTGGGCGTTAATTTAATTTAATGAATTAACAAAGTGAGGTTAATGAAAAATATAAAAAATTAACAAACAAAATAAATTATTTTCCTTTAGTGGCTTTCAAAGAATAAAAGACAATTACAAACAAAATTTTAGATCTGTTCTCTCAAGGCCTTTACTGGGTTTGATAATGAACACAAAAAATTATTTAAAAATCTTATTAACAAAACAGTTTAAAATTTTCTTCAAAATAATAATATGCTGATAAATGAAAGAAAAACTACAAGAAAAACGAACGAAATCTGACTTTAACCTTTTAGTTAGCGTTTACAGATATTATTAAGGTTTTGGTTACTTACGAATTGTTCGGCTGGTACCAGCATTCTTTTAGAGCTTCAAAAGTACACTATATTGCAAAATTTTTACACAGATTCTAAATTTTCCTCACAGAGTCTACACTTATGAAGTCGAAATGGAATTTCTAGGCTCCCAGGAACTCGGATGATCCTCTCCAAATTGGTCAGCTATCTGATGACTGCTTGCTTACAGGAATCTTACGAGTTGCAGATTTTTTTATAGTCTTTTACCGATTTACTTATAGATTTGGATTGAAACAGCAAAATAGCTCAGTAATATTTATTTTAAAATGTCTATCCTTTCGAGGCTTATCTTAGACGTCGATTCCTCTCATTCACTCCTCGCTGTAGTCTGCCAACTGACTATGCTTTTGCGCGCGTAAACGCCATTCCGCGCTCTCAATAATAGGAACAGAGTTCGCTACTCATTGTCGCTCTGCTCGCTCTCGCTATAATACAAACTGTTCGCTAACTATTCAAATTATTTAAAAACAATTAATGGCTCAATTAATTGGCATTACAATATATATATATTAAAGAAATAGTTTTGTGCTACGTAAATAAATAGACAAGTAACAGAAAAAAATCACTGATAAAAAATCCAGACAACGGCTATTGAGTTTGTAAACTAATTTTTGCGGTGTGTGGTTTATACGGCATTTTAAATAAAGACAAATAAGTTGCCTTAGTGTTGTCAATGTTTAATGCCTGAATATGTTAGAAAAACTGAAGTAACTGAAGTTTCTAACAAAATATATAGGACAACATTCCAAAATTTGTGTGTGTTTGAAAATGATCATATGATTTACAATTAAATTACTCAACGATTTTCAGGTAGGAACGAAAGTTCCACGTGAAAACCTTATTGATGTTTGTTGATGAGAATTGGCGTGAAATTCTATCCCGATGTGAGTACGTTATCATACCAATTAAAAAGTATGCAAACTGGGGGGAAAAGTAATCAGGGAGAGGGATATTGGTCGGACATCATCAGCATTCTTCAGCTGTACACGCACTCGGAAGTAATCTACTTTGCACTTAATGCTTCGTTAAAACTTTATCCTCCATCAGCGCGCGATTTCAGCGGCGTAATCTGGAAATAATCTTTGACGCCGTCGCGGAACGCTGATAAATTACGAAATCTCGTCCTCGTCCATTTCCGATGCTGCTGGGAGGAATACGGCGGACGTGATGAATGGCACGCAGTAGAAAAGACGATAACATCAGTATTTCAAGCCCTGGCGCCAATGTTGAATAATCAATGTTGTTCGCCATAGTCGAGAGGTCCGTAACGAACTGGAAACCTAACTATTGGAATTGTAAAAACCATTTCGGCGAGTGAC
This sequence comes from Zhengitettix transpicula, assembly GCA_037074705.1. Taxonomy (NCBI): domain Eukaryota; kingdom Metazoa; phylum Arthropoda; class Insecta; order Orthoptera; family Tetrigidae; genus Zhengitettix; species Zhengitettix transpicula. The sequence continues at coordinate 200,008,705 of CM073590.1, forward strand.
GAACGAGGAGGGATTTCATATGCAGCGACGCGTCCATTTTCTCTACCAACGTCCATTCTTATTCATCAGGTCACTCGGATACATGTCTCTGAAAGTAATGATGTAGAGTCGTGGGTGTAACTATTAATATGCTGTATATACTAAATTTTTAATGCTATAAAACCTATAACTCATCATGTGAATCTGTATTATCGTTAAAATCAGTAGATAACTGAAATATAAAAACTAATAAAACCGAAATGGTTTACGTGAAGCACCCCATACATCATCCTGCGATAATGTTATAATGCATATTTCAGACGTATATATGGTAAAAACAGATACCAAATTTCACGTCAGCTTGGTGATCTGGAAACCAATCTCTTATCGGTGTATCTTACTTTTCTACATAGAGCTCAATCATCAGACATTTACTAACAAAGTTATTTTTTATATTTTAAAAAAACATTTTCTTGAAATATGAATAACTAATCGACTAATATCCTCTTTCTGAAAATTTACCGTCATCAAATCATTCACGGGTTTTTATAGCTATATTGGATGAAATATTTATATTCTACAACACACTAATGAGGTTGCCAATGGATATGTAGGTCAAATTCCTGCAATGGTACCTAAATTAAAAACTATTTCACTCCGTCATAGAGATCTCAAGCGGACCGCCTGTCTGTCAGCGCCACCGCCTCGCATGACGGAGGTCCCAGCTTCGAATCCCGGCATTGAATTGGATGTTTGTGCTAATCGTGGTTAGAAAACTGGGGCTAACTACGTGTCGGTCATAAATCCAGAATGGGTCATATAAGATGACGTCCTGGCAGTCGTACCGGTAGATCAAGACACTAAATGGACTGTAGCCCCAAAGAAAATGAACGTCATTAGAGGGAGGAGGTCTATGAGGCTAGTCTCTCGCAGGCAATACCTGCGAGGGATGTTCTCTCGCTGGCAGATACGAAGGGGCTACCGTTGGGGATGCCTTTTCCTCTCCGTTTTTGAACAAAGGTTCTCACATCTTTCAGTCACGTTTCACTCATTTCCATAGATATATATACCTAAATTTTTTTGTTACTTCCCAGAGAGCTCTGGCAGGGGCTACCTTTTTGGGGATGCCTCCACATCTCTCTGGTTTTTTGAAATAAGGTTCCCACATGCCGAGGCACCTCGGCCTTTTCTGAGAGGTGTATGTTCCGGGGTCACAGACCATGGGCATACGGTCAGAGTTGTTCTCTGTTCGCATTGGAATAGTCGGCCAGCTGCCTCCTAAACTGGTCGAGGCACGAAGAATGGAATGCTGCGTCCACACAGCAAACTCCTCTCCAGCTATCGGAGGGGCGTGGGACAAGTCCCCAATGCCCGACCTACCTGATGCAGGTTTTTCTAGGGTTTTCCCTGCATTTCTTTAGGCGAATGCCGCGTAGGATCCTTAAAATATAGTCCGGGGGCCCTATTTATCCCGTGGCGACCTTCCTCTACCCTTCCATATCCCCCCCTTTCAAATCCCTTCCTATGCTATTAAAGGGGAGTTGCCCATCGTGGATTAACCTCATGAAGCCTGTTGCCCTAAAAATAAAAAATAAAATAAAATAAATCATTTTAACGTTGACCGAGAGAGGATTCTCTCACAGGTAAATTGCGGGGGATGTTCTCTCGCAGGCAGAACCTTGTAGGAGAGATACGAAGGGGCTACCTTTGGGGATGCCTTTTCCTCTCCGTTTTTGAACTAAGCTTACCACGAGCCGAGGCACCTCGGCCTGTTCTGAGAGGGTTATGTTCCGGGGTCACAGACCTTGGGCATACGGTCAGAGTTGTTCTCTGTTCATATTGGAATAGTCGGCCAGCTGCCTCCTAAACTGGTCGAGGCACGAAGCATGGAATGCTGCGTCCACACAGCAAACTCCTCTCCCGCTATCCGAAGGAACAAGTACACAATGCCCGACCTACCTGATGCAAGTTTTTCTAGGATTTTCCCTGCATTACTTTTAGGCGAATGCCGGGTAGGATCCTTAAAATATAGCCCGGGGGCCCTAGTTAACCCTTGGCTACCTTCCTCTACCCTTCCGCATCCCCCCTTTCAAATCCCTTCCTATGCTATTAAAGGGGAGTTGCCCATCGTGGATTACCCTCATGTAGCCTGTTGCCCTAAAAAAAATGAATGAAATAAAATACAGATCCCGTAGTTTATAAATTCATTGTTCACAATATTTTTAGAGAAAAAGTTAATTAGAGGTATAATTGTAAGATATGTTTTTTTTATGAAATATTGATAAAAATTCAATACTGCATTCATGTTCGCATTATATGCAACAACTAGATGTCAGAAATCAACAAATTTTCAATGGTTCGTAAGATAACTAAACGGAGCACCAAACCTCGAAGATGGTAGTTATCCCAGACACAAATGTGTAATCACGTTGTTGCATCTCAAGAAGGAACTTGAAAACACCCTTTGTTTGAGCTCATTTGCAAAGTAACTACTCAACTTACACGGGCACAGACCAAGCTAAATTTTGTCGCAGCTGCAACCGCAAGACCAGCAGTTACCGTGAATCCACGGAGTTTGCGGAGACTGTGCCAGGGGCTGCAAATCATTTCCACATGAAATAAGCAACGGTTGCGGTCGGCAGCGAAGATTCGCGACCAAATGGCCGAAACATTCACATTCTCGCCTACGGGCGCCGTACATCATTTTAAACGCTGCTTGCCTGCACCCCTACGGTTTTAATCGGTAATTTATGCGGTAGGTCCCCGAACGTGCGGTTTGGAGTGTTCCAGTTCGTTACTTTAAATGCCCCAATTTCAACGCAGTTTAATGTCGCCAGCCCAACTCTCAGTTAATTTAACCGCCTCGCAATCAACTTAACAAATTGCTCTCACTGAGTCATAACCATATCTGCGAGTGACATATTTGCTGTGATCATTTTCCCTACTTAATGCATTCCAAATCCTTTGGGCAATGGTGGAGTAGATTCATATATATATATATATATATATATATATATATATATATATTCTGCTACACATTAATGGAATATTAAAATGAAAAAAATTGTAATTGTAATTCCTGCTACGTAGGGCAAACAAAGCGTTCTCTTAATACACGTATGAAGGAACAGATGTCTGATATAAAACTTCCCATTGATAAACAATCTGTATAATCCAAACATATCATCAATTCTAAACATACATTTGATTGGCAAAATGCTAAGATTTTAGACATTGACACCAGGAACAATTCCAGACTCATTTCAGAGGTGCGTCACATTAAATCAAACATCGCAGCTATTCATGTACAAACAGACTCAATGAAACTCAATAATTGCTATGATCCCTTATTATTACGCTAAACCATCTAGTTTTCATTGTCGTTGCTCCCTTATTGTTACGCTAACCCTTCGGCTCTCCCATTGTTGTTGCGTTTTCGTCGCTTTTGAGTTTTGTCAACTGAGAAGTGCAGTTGTGTCGCTCTAGGCTCTCCTTCGCACCTGAAGAAAGGTACAAGGATCCCAGAAACGTTATGTGGTATTTATATTATCACTATTTTATCTGAATTGGCTAACTTTATTATTGCTATACAGTTTACTTATTAAAAAACTTTCTTTTCGGGTTCTTTAAATGCAGTATATGGAGATATCTGAAATTACTTATGGTAATCAGTTCCTTCATTAATTTCGGTAATTAATCACTGTATTGCGACTGATCTTGTTGACACTGTGGTAAATAATACCGAAACGTTAGTATAAGTAATCCGAACGCTGCTGACTGTTCAGACTGAAAATATACTTTATATGCATTACATTACTGATTCATTCAAGGTTAACAGTATAATATTGCAATTTTAAAATATAAAACGTCAGTGTTAAAAGAATACTAATTATATAAGTAATTAACCAAATTACAGAAAGAATTCTTAAATTAAATAACACACAAATCGTTTCATAACTACTTGCTGCTTCCGACAGGTGATTCAAAAATTCTCAAGAGCCGTAAAAACGACACACCACACAAACCATCTGACCCACTGAAAAGCAAAGCTGAAACTAAGTTAAATACTTAGACAATATAAAAAACTAAGAGAGGTTAACGTAACAATATGTGATCGTAGGCATTGTTGAGTTTGTACGTTAATTGCAGTGACGTTAGATTTAATATCAAGCATTGCTGATCCAATTCTGGAATAATATCTAAATAGTGAACATATAATATCTTAACATTTTGACAATCCAATTAATTTTTCGATTTGGAGAGTACAGATTATCTATCAATAGAAAGTTTGAAATTGGACATATGTTATTTTCAACGGGTGTTAACTGATCTTTTTGTTTGCCCAATGTATCAGGAATTACAATCACAGCAAGAGATTTTGTTAACTACACAATGTTTGTTATAAGGGTAAAGAGAATCCCTGAAGGTTGGTTATCAAGAAGTAAAGGGTATTATTAGAGCTGTATATAATCGATATTTGATATTAATCCAATACCATATTTTATACAGAATACAAAAAATATTATATTGACTTTTTTCATAGCGTGTAGAATTTAAAATCATTCTAATGGCACTTATTTTAGGATATTGGGATCCTGTGAACGATTTAGAGATTTCTCTTGTTCACCAACTTCTACAATTAATTCTGTTTTCAAATAACCATAATTTGAATGTATACCCAACTCACCATTCAAAAATAAACAAGTACAGTTCTGTACTTAAATAACAGCAAGCTTTTCACAAAAACACTACTTGTAAATATGGCTCGAGAAGAAATAAAATATGTTTAGTTTCCAATGTTATAAAAGTCTTTCACAGAACAATTACGAAATACGGTATGAACTTTCCAGAACCTGATCAAATATTTAATAAGTAATGCATTTTTGTATTTTTTCCTAATAGAGGATAATGTGATATTTTTACGTCACGGTAAGCCTACTCGTTTTGTTAAGGATGGTATGTACTCAGCCAAAGGTACACTTGGTCAATGGTATGTAAACATGCGTTGAAATTTTTAGCCCTTTATTCTGGAGTTACAAACTCAAACAGAGCGTCTCTGGTACTACGTCGGAGAATTAAAGGCCTCGTATTCCCTAATTTTCAGACGTAAAAGTTTTACCATGGGTAATCTACATAGTGGCTAGGTACGTACTTAGAAATAAAACTAATTTCAGAATTGATTCATAGCAACAGTAATTGTTTTATAATCAATATTTACGGGACTGTTAATAATCAACAATTTTTGTCGTACTATTAATATACAAAGACCTGCAATAACGCCAGAACATTATTCGTTATAAATTCTGTCTAACCAAAAAATAAACATCAACTCATGCGGACAAAATAATTTTTTTTCATGTCTGGGACATTATTTCAAATGAAATATTTTCTAGACTGAGCACAGTAAAGAGACTGAAAATTAAATTATGTCTTTGCGCATCAAAGACGAACTAAAATGTACATATCTCGACGTGTTGAAATATTATATTACATTAAATTTTCATTAGTCCTCAAACGTGCAAATAATGTGTCACTTAATATCAAATTGTTGCTTCTAATACATCAATAAAACTTTTAAAAGAAACCTATTTTTCATATGGATGATTAATTGAACGTACACAAAAATTTAAATATTTATTTTTTATGCACGGTAGCTATTTTAAATTATTGAAACAGAAAATAAGAGAAACAGAATGAACAAAAAGAAATTTATACAGCACATATTTAGCACCAGATAATTTAACATGTTACTGAGCGATTTGGAGTCACGAATACAATAATAAACACTGCTCACGAGAAAACTTTTATATTTTTTCTTACTTCGTACTTTCTGTTCTTTACGTTTACAGGAAATCTGCTAATTATTATTTCTCAGTAATGAACGTTACGTTCGTACAGACTGAATATTGTAATCAGCAAAATAATTTCTGGTTTATACAGCGTTAATTTTTCCGTTGATTACAAACAAATTTATATTTAATTTCACAAACTTTACAACTTCTAGTATTATAATTCTTCGTAGAGTTAGTATTATTTTAACAGGCATTTACCCCAACCTATTCTATTAGAACTTTCTTGCAATTAAAATATTTTCCAATTACGAGAGCAGTTATCCAATCTATCAATCTCGTAACACTATTTTTGTTATTCTGGAATACTCTCGCTGTGTTCATAGTTGTAACGGGAAAAAAGCGGGACCAAGTAAGCTGTCATATATCAATACGGTGGTTCAATTTCAATTTGCTGTCACACTATATTCTGATGATGGACGCTTGATCAGAATAGTTTTCTGCGACAAAGATATTATTTACGGTTGTACAGTAAACGTCTTGTTCATTTGACTATTAAGAGTTAGTTTATTATGACTGAAACAGACATTTAGATTTTCTAGCGCATCCTCAACACTCGAATACAGATATTTCGCATCTGAAGTAAATAAATATTTATCATACTTGTAAAAGCCAGGCTAGGATTTGCATATAAACAGCTAAATCACTATTATTTTTACCATCATAATGTGAATACCTACATGTTTTCAGATAAAATTTTATAAAAAATAATGTATTTCCTATTGGAAATATTGTCGTGTATTCCAGCAACTTAATTTTCTATCTAGATAAGTTTCTAGTGTTTTGTAAGGAATTAGTAAACAGGCCAAAAACAAACAATTGAATTAATATTTAATTAATTTAACATTCTTGGGTCCTGATGTGGGCCCTCATCACGGTTATATTTTGAATTGATTTATTTATTCCATTAGTCCTCGAATGATTAAATAGGATTCGTCATTGCAATGACGCTACTGTTTATAAATATTGTATGTTAGCATACACGTAACTAAAAATCGGGAACAAAAATTTAACTAGATAGTAATAATAATATTAAAAACATTTTAACGTTACTAACTGTATAATATTATATTTACAGTATTAAAAAAATTAAAAGCGCTCTAGGTAAAAATAAATAATTAGAGAATTCTTTTTCATAAAATATGGAAATACACGTCACATGAGAATAAACACAAAACCTGACACACCTACAGTAGGAAGCAGCACAAACACAAACGACGGACAAGTCACTTCACGAATGTGAACGACGAGGAATCTGCCATTTCGTATGCATAAATATATTAAATTGTAGATGTCAATGTTCAATAAATGTTGGTTGTTAATCAAAGATTATAAAAGATTTGAAATAACAAAGATAAATAGAAGACTTTAAAAGTGGTGGTTTTATATTACACGTCATGGATATATAATCAACTTTTCAAACCACTATTAATTCGTATTATTTATCTTTGTTATTTCAACTGTTTTTATAATCTTTGGCTATCAGCTATTATCTTTGTACATTTATATCCAGAATTTAATAACTTTATTTATAAACCGGATGAGTGTTAATATTAGGAGTGTAACGTATTATTAACTTAATTGTCTGTTTTTGATCTCGTTACTAATAATAAACTATACAGACGAAGTCATTGTTATGTTTCTGTAATGTTTGGAGAATTTAGTTTCATAAAAGAGAGAAAGTTATTGAATTGAACTTCTGAATAAAATCTGGCAATTTAATCATGTTCAGGAGAGAGTACACGGTAAACTGATCTCTAGAAATTTATATAACACATTTTGAAACAATTTAATAGATAAAACAACATAAAATCTATTAACATAAATATGGATCATTCTCCACGTCATTAAATAAGCGGGATACTCATCTTATTTCTAACTTTCCAACCTTCTCCCGTGAAAACGGTCCAAACCCGACCCTCCATTCTAGTCACAAGTAGTTTGGTAAGTGGTTAAAAGTGCCATTTGAACGATCGTTGTTCTGTTGTTGTTTTTGTTATTGCCGCTGGTGCACTGGACAAAACTTGGGCTTTCGCAACGTGCGGCGTCGGATTACTGAAAGCCATTTTACGCGATATTAAAGAGCCCTTTGATGTAGAAGCCATCAGCTACCGCGTCCCACCTAGCAAGCGCACTGCCGAGCGCGCTAAATTTCCGCTCAGTCTTGATATTTAGCTCTCTGTAAAGAGCCTTTCGCTATGTATTTCCTCTGGCTATCCGAGAATGATATTAAATTGTATATTGCGAACTTTCATGCAGAATTTTATTGTGCCGCTTTCGGCTACAAAGAGAAACCGTGTTGTGGTGTATTATTTTATGTGCTAATTCTCTTTTGTCTTTTTTTGTAGGTGAGTGCTTTCCTGCTGCTTCAAACGGAATGGTGGTAAGTTGCGTCTTTAATTTAAAAAGAGTTCATAATTTTGTGCACCCTCAGTTGTAAATCTTGCACAGAAAATATTCGAATCAATTATGCGACCAAAAATTTGGAAAAAGAACTACAAAAATTATTAATTTTAAAAATATAATTAATACAAACAATTACAGAGTTATTTACATTGCTTTATTTTTCACCCTGAATATGTAAACAATTTTTTTTTAAAGTTATTTCACTCATTAATGTTATAAGACTTAAATGGAGTGAAATATCATGATCCAAATAAGTTTACAAGAATAAACAGTTTCTACGTTGTCTGAGTTGATAATTAATAATCCTTTATTATTGATAAAGAATTTATTGTTTAATTCAAGAAGTAACGTAATTTTTATTGGAGTAAAGAAACCAAAAAATTAGAAAATATAAATTATTAAACTACTGGGTTAAAAATTAAAATAATTAGATAAAGTAACCAATTAAAACAAAAATCAAAGTAATCAACTCTATTTCATCACTTTATTTTTCCCTTTTTACTAGCTAATTCTTATCTGATAACAAAATTAGGTTATAGTGAGTACTTCTAAAAGTGTTAAATATTAAATTCTAACTTTTACATTTAATCAAACAAGTAATTAATTACCCGTATAACAGACAATATAAAAATTAACAATACATAATTTGGAATTCTGCAGATCGAAACGAACAACAGAGCCAGACTGAAATAATATCATCAAAGAATATAAACAAAAGATATAAACTCACAAATATTATTTAATACACTTTCATAAATATAATTTTAATATGACGTGTCTTGTTTTACATTTAAAGAAAATTTGCAGTATTTCTGAGATTAACTTTTTTTTAAAAAAATTAACTTCCTTATCTAGAATAAGAGTACTGTCAAAATTGAAGGAATGAGAGTTCCAAACAACGTTTAGTAATAGTAGTAGAATGTTTGTAAGATGAAAATTTTACATTATTTTTATGTTCCTTAATTAGACAACAAAGATCGTTTAGTCTGGCCAATATACCAAAATGAGCAAATATTACAACTAATTGTATAAACAACTTATGGGAATCAAAAATATTAAGACCATCTAAATGAATTTTAACCAAATATGACTAATAATTAACATATTTGAAAATTACAGATTTATTTATTTATTAACATTTAGTTTTGTAGATAAGCAATTATAATACGATAATTGCTAGTAGTAGTTTTTGACGGACAAAAGGTTTAATTTGTTATTGTCTGTTATACGGGTCGTTAATTACTTGCGTTATTTTGTTTTTACAGACGTTAATGGCGTTTCTTTTTTTAATATTCCGTAGATAAATACTGTAATTCCTCTTTTGGAAATAAAAACTGTTTGTTCGAAATAATTATAAAAATATTTCATATTTATATTTTTAATAATAATCCTTATTTCTTTGGACACAAACTTAATTCCATATTAGGTTAAACTAAAACGGTTTATTAGTCCGATTGAGATGAATTCTGTATAATGTCATCAGGACTTTCCAATTAAATTACAATTTATACCCAATTATTACGGTAACCATATTACAAGGTGTATTGTGATTTAACGTTCTATGAATTACCTCAAGTTACATAGAGTAATAAATATTTTCCTATTGAATGCACATAAATATACAACAATCTTATCCGAGCGAAAACGGATGGTGTAAGGAAACATTGTATGAAAGAATTATGGATTCGTTTTGACGGAACATACTTCTGTTGGGAATTTCTGTTGACCAGGGCAGTCCGTCACCAAGTTTGTTATTCAAATCTGTGACCGGGTTGAAGTATCCGTCCACGCACAAACTTCGTGGCGCCTGACAATGCCATCTGCTCCTGACTCGGCAAACTATAAGAAAAACAACTTTTATGAAAGTTCCTCCCACCCCCTGCTGCTGTCTCTCCTCAGCCATTCTCTGTCTCTTTTACTCTTCAGTTGCCTCAAATTTCGTAGCCCATATCTCATCAGCCCTGTGAGTGTTCGCTCCAAATCACACGCCGCTGATGCACGCTTTATCTTGCAGTAAGCTCTAATTTTCATAATGCTTTGTTTCGTTGTGTTCTTCAAATGTAATATACCATAGAGTTCTTACAGGCTAAAGAAGAAGGTCTGAGAGATGCATGAACGTAAAATAAAATAATTAGAAATTACCTAAGAATTTAATTTAAAAATCATTTTCACAGAATCATTCACTACTTGCTGTTTCACATTTTATAGTCGCGGAGTAATTTTAAATTTGAGTTCAAGAAGATGAACGAAATGGAAGTATGGAAATATTTTTTTACGGAATTAAAACATCAATTGTTATTCCACTTCTAATAAACCTAGCAGAGAAATCTCAAATTTAGGTCATATATATTTTAGATATCGGTAAATGGGTCCAATCAAAAACTAAGAGGTCCAGAAGTTTGTGCAATGTGACATGCGGTCCTTTACATCGAAAAAAGGGAGTTTTATGATCATAAACATCAAAAGTATCAGAATTATGGCACGTAAAAATCACAGCTGAAATTTTACCCCCGAGCATGCGATTCATTAAAGTAAAACTTGAAGTAATGTTATAAAACGAGATTTATTTATTTCACCTGATTGCATTTGAAATGCATCATGGTCCCACATAAACCCGGTATTACGCTATAAACATCTCAAATATCTTCCTACTTCCGAACATATAATAAATTATGTAATATAACACGGCCCTAACACGTCTGTCTTCATCAAATCATTTAAGATTACGATCGGATATTGTCTAAATATGTGCCATGTTATCCGTCAAATATTTTTGTAGCAATACACCACTGTTATTTTTCCTCAAATTTGTGTACTCTCAACACGGCGGTACTTCATATTTCTCATTAATGATCCTCAATTAGGTCAGAGACTACCGTATAGTTTTTCATGGAATATTATAACGTAACCATAATGTTAGAGTGATTATAGGCAGAACATAAAAATGTGTATTGCATGACGTAGGTATGATATATATTTAAAAGTTACCGTGCGAATATGACACGGTTATTTAACAAATATAATTATATGGCATATTAATTTTACAATATTTAAGATATGTTATATATATATTAATTTAGTTACAAAAGTCAGTACATATAGAGCATACTAACAATTTACTTTTATGATATAAATTTTCGGCAGATATTAATTGAAGTACTTGCCAGTGTATACAGATAAGTTATGATCGATACACAATGTCCAATGTACGCCTAAATTAAGGACGAAACGCATTAATAAAAATCAAACTACAATGAAGTCCTAAATTAATTCCATTCTGATCAATTGCATTATTCAATTTTTTTACTTATGGCCAATTTATTTATTATGCTGTTTTTATTCTTAAACACGAAATTCTTATTAAGGACTAAAATTCGTAATTTGAAGTTAGGAAACTGATAAAATATTAATAAAATATTTATATCTGTTTCGGAGTTTTAGGAACTTCCAGTGCATTGTAAACGCAAATTTTAAAACCTCTACTGCCTCCCGCTCCACAAAACTAATGGAAACTGCAGAAAGGGAGCGAAATTTGATAAGATCCTTTATACACGAAGAAGTTGATATCAAAGCGAACTTTCACGCTTTTCCCATCTCTGTGATGTTTATGTTTTGCTAAAATGCAGAATGCGTCTATATTACTCTGAGATGGCCTATGTACGTAGAATACGAACAGGGCCGCGGAACATCAAGGAGCTTCTGGCACAGATGTGCTTTGGCGAAAATGTCTTGCGCACGTGTTTAAGAGCCTTTGGGCCATCTTAAGTGATTTCTGATAAGATCGTCTTCGAGCGGATCTACTTTCCGGTGAAACAAGATCTAGGCACAAGAAGCAGTTGACTCTGCTTTCACGGACTTTTCTGGGATCATTTCATCGTCCCTCAGTGTCTTGCGAACAGTAAAATTCGACTTATTTATTTTACTGCATAACTGTGTTTAATTTAATGTATCGTTTGTTAATTCTTTATAAAACAATAATAATATATACGGCCTTCATACAGAAAAACTTTTCATTGAGAAACAAAAACTGTTTCGCGGAAGGGCGCCTTTTTTAACGGCAAAAAAATTAATACTGGAAATAAAACGTAAGGACTAATATTGTCCCTGTCTTGCATTATATTAACAGTATTACGTTAATTTTTATTACACAACATTTCAAATCGTCAAATTGTCAAAATCGAAACAGTGATTAAATTTACTACAATTTATGGTAAAAAGGACTGTTGACGTTGACGTTGATGAGCAGAAAAAACCAAAAACAGTCTCCAAGTTTTTAATTTTATTAAATAATTAGTTGGAAGCTTTCAACTCTTTTGTTATTAAGAGTTTAAGAATAGACCTTGTTGAATAAGCAACATAGTTTTATATTAGTGACTAAGTACCTATAGGGAAGTTATTGTGATTTTAATTACAGGACAGGAAGGATGATTATAACAAAAGATTTAAAAGCTACCAACTAATTATTTAATAAAATTAAAAACTTTGAGACTGTTTCTGATTTTTTTCTGCTCATTTACTACAATGTTTGGCTATAGGATTGTGTTTATAATTTGATAGTTTCAAATTATATTTATTGTTCTTTTAGTTTACCCGATATAAAAAAGTCACAATTGGAACAATTAATTTTATAAACGACGTTGGTAGTGGAAAATTTATTAATAGGATCGTTTTGTCCTTTGATGAAACCAGAAAAGGAAAATTTGAACTTAGAAATTACAAAAAAATTGTAATTTTCTAAATAATTTTCTAATATCAAATTATAACATACCACAGAAAGGTAAAACACTAATTGTACGTATTTTTCCTATTAACATTGTTCTAGGTGAATGTTACAAGGAAAAATACATACTATGAATTTGTTTTCCACTACCAACGTTTATAAAATAAAAATTAATTGTACTAATTGTGATTTTTGTTATATCGGCCAAACTATATGAACATGAAATAAAAGAGTTAGAGAGCCTAAAAATAATTTGAAACTGTCAACTTGGAAAAACAATCCTATCAATCCTAATATTACGTGAACGTAACTGCCATATCCATTGAAAGAATAATTTAATATTCTGGGGTGTCCTTTAATACTATTATTGGTTCGGAAAGTGGTTGATCTGAAGAAGAAAAAACAACTTGCTAAATTGTTTTTAGTCTCTCCGTTTAAATCAATGAAATCCTCGTTTATAGTTGTCGGGGTAAAACCTTTTACAGAAAAATATTTTAAAACTACTCGTATATCGGTTTTATTCCATTTTCACGCAACAGCTATCCAATTTTTCTTTTGACTACAGCAATCAAAATACTGAAGGAACACGTTTAAAACTTTCAATTGGGTCATCTATCAGATACTACTTCAACTGCGAATGGCTCTTTGAACCTGTTTGCCCCAAATCTATACTGTCTTAACTTCTTATTTTACACATTGTATCATGGCAAAATAGTATCAGTAGCACTATGAACTTTATATTTTTACACAACCTGTCCGGTTAGAATTTATATTATTAATTTTATCCTCACATATTTATATTATTTATAGATAAACAGTTATTTGGTTTCCACTCGGGTTAAAGAAAACTTAAGCCACGACGTTTCGATGGCGTACTCTGCCATATTTCTCAAGAGCCAACCAAGACACGTCACGCACCACGCTGGCAATGGATGGAGTAGAAAGGCGACGTGCAAACTAAAGGACGGCACTTCACTTGACAAAGACAAAGCTTAATTTATCCCAAGAACTGTTTATCCAGTAAATACACTGAGAAAATCTGTCGATCTAAGATATATTATTTATATCCACTAGTAGCAGTTTAAAATAATATGGTAAGAATTATGTAACCATTCTGTACCCGCCTTGCTTCTACACTCAGTAAAATCTCGGTAAAATGTAAGGCATTTTCCTGTTTAAAGAATTTGAGTTTATTTTATAGAGCGATTATTGTCAAGTTTCTAGACCCTAAAAAGACGTTTTATGAACATATTTAAATGTTTATATCGCAATAATTAAACTAATACAGGAAAATCAGCAGAAAAGTATTAAGCATAGTGCAAACTCATATCAATCTTTTACAAGTTTGAAACTACGTATTATACATGTAAATAACTACGCGATTTTGAGCGAGTAAAATTCTTGCGTAGTTACATAGTGCTTTTATACGTTTTTTGTTGTTGTTTCTGGTTTTGTATAACTTACAAGTTTAAATCATTTCAACTATTTTCTACTTGTATCATACTGTGTAAAATGTTGCTAAGAAAACATACCTGAGATAGAAAATGAGGTAGTAATATACTAGCTGTTTATATTGGAGCTCAGAAATACATCAGATGAAGTAGCATTAAATCTTTCACATTTGTAAAGGAAGGAACGTGATATATTATACACCAGGCGTTATTAATATCAGTGAGAATTATAGAACAGGAAATCTATCTCTGGCTTCTAGCATTGTCTTCAGTGAATTCATAGTAAGACCTTCGCTCTCCAAGACCCGAAATACTTGCTTTACTGCTATATTATCTACATGGCTACGCTATTGTTCATAAGGAGCATATACTTAAAAGCAACTTAATGCTGGTATTTAAGCGCTGGACTGAATTACAAGGGACAATTGCCACTATGAGACCTTGGTAAATTATATTCTAGCAGACTGTCTATATTGGCTGTATTAGAACACTCTAATCGTTCGACTACAATCTACCTAAATAAATTAAATTTACGTAAGTATGTGGACTCAGTAGCATAAAAAGAAGTAGAGTATAAGGGAAACGCAATTTATTACAAACTTAAGAAACACTCCATCCATGTACTAGAGTGAGCTTATAATATTATTATTAGCTCATCCTCCTATTATGTAAAATTGTTTTTTGAAATATAATATTTTTTAATATTTTTCCTTGCTGGATTTATATGCCAATTTATAACGACTACCTATTTTTATTAACAAGGAATGTAAAATTAACTCAAGTAATTCTATAATAAAAATAAATCTTAATTATATAATTTTTAAATCATTACGAAAATTAAATTATTGTGTTTATTTCACACAAAAAATATTGTGAGACAAGAGTTCTTAATCACAAGATATTCGTTGGCTTGGTGAATATTTATGAGCAGTGGAAACAAAATATATTCATTATTGACGCCGTAACGAGCTGCTCTGCAAGTATTAACTGATTATAAATCTGAAAAGTAGACTGCCCGTGGTACAGGCGGCCGTAGTACAGACAACCCTCCTAGCTTTAAATGTGACTATCACATTAACTGCTTTCAACAACTCACCAAAAACTGTCCGATTTCTTGGTCGGCCTCGCCTTAAAAACACTCGCCCCCCTTTGTAATCTCTTCTAGCTGAATGCAGACTATTGTCTCCGGAGATTCCAAAAAAACAGTTAAATATGTACCTACTGTACATCTGATATATATATATGATAATTAATAGGATTTATACCTAAATTATAACAACTTTTCAAAGATAAAAAATATTTAATACAAATGTCTATTTAATTTGGGTTCTGTACATATTTTAAATAATTGTCACAGCTTTTAATGAAACTCTCAATTCTTCAGGGCCGCTTATTGGGTCTCTAATAGTTACAGTAATTTTCAATTATCACCAAATTATATTAAAATCAAAAGATTTACAAAAGAAGAAGAATTAAATTTACAATAATAATTAATGTAAAAAATCTAAAATTATCTGAAATCCTGTGAACTTTACAGGAATTTAATGAAATCTAAAGAAATCAGACGGTACACATTTTAATATAAGGATTACAATAGAAGATTTTTACATACAAGTTTATTAGAGCTGCTCTTGTACCGCATTACTTATGCACTTCACTATTTTCCTTTTAAAGAAAATTTATTTTAACAGGGCATTCACTGTTCACAACTTTGGTTCACGTCGCTAAACTCCGGCCAACTGACCACCGGTCACTTCTCCATTAATTGTTCAAGAACTTTCTTTCGACCTACTTATATCTGCCGACTTTACTTTAAATGTTATTTAATACCGTAGGCTGAATACGATATTATGAGCCGTTACCCAGCATCAACTTTGCTAGACAGTTAATTTTTTTACTCGCGAAAACAGCCTTTGCTCGACCGCTACTTGCCTACTCAAGAGAATAGATTTTTCTATGATTATCATCGGCCGACTTCCAAAATCAGACTCGCCATGACCATCATCGGTCGACCTCCCAAACCAGACTGCTATGACCATCATCGTTCAGAGTCCCAAAACAGACTGGTTGTTTCGCCAAAGTTCTGCTTATTACACACGCTTCCGACAATAATAGAGACTGGAAACCATTCCAATCTCCGCAATATTAAATAAATTATTTTTAAAAAGCTTTTATTACACATTGGTGATCTCTACAATATTTATGTTATATAATCTTGGAATCTCAATACTGCATTGTGTATAGTCAGCATGAGTTATTAGTTGTTTTTCATTATTAATATAGTTTATAAAGTGTATTTGAATTATAAGTGAACCAAGCTTTAACATCTTGCATTGAGATAAAATGGAATCAATACCACTTCAAACGTATTACTCTATCCACATACCTAAAAAAAAATTCTCATGCTTTTCTGTATGAAATTTTCCATTCTATCCCGTAGTATCTACGAAGTTTGAAATGAGAAGTTTGATCATTCCAGCGCGGCATCCTTTTTCACTCTTCAGAGTCTACTTAGTAACAAATTAGGTTTTATAAGGACTATCTGATGTGTATATTTATAGTATTTTTATTTATTAGCGCATAAGAATTCTAGTAGAAGCAATTCTCCTCATTTTATATCAATCCTACAGCTCTGAGGCCAAGAGACGAGGACAAAGATATGAAAATGCCACGTGACACAATGCTGTCTTCTGTTTTCATCAGAGAAACAGCGTTAGAGCTTTTCGCAATGATTAGGAAATCAAGATGATTCGCCCTTCCTTCGACCTCGTAGTCGAAGACTTAGATGGAACTTTTAATCACGAAGACTTGGAAGCAGCTTTTGTTCCCAGAATAAAGTCTTCCCACAGGCGAATGCAATCTGTCAGCTGTGGTACTATGAATCCGGACGTGTTGTTTCACCTCTGGGCTCAGTAAATACAGTAAACTGAAACACATTTCTTAGTATCTTCAGTTACCCCTATAAATTGCAAATAAATCAGAATTAATTCCTCAATGTATTTTCAGGCATTAAATAAACAGATTCTAATTAACAACTGCTTTTTAATTTACAATACTGATTTTATAAATAACAATTATATTGCAATAAATTCAGTTTTTTCAGAAAAATATTTATTAATATTCAGAGAGTAATTAAATATTTTAGTAAATCCTATTAATTTATACCTTTACATATGATTTATTTGTCTACAGTATATTCGAATAATTAATTATCACGTATGACAGGTGATATACAAAATTAAATATGTGCATCATTATTCTTGTTTATTATGGATTTATTTACGCTTAAAATTTTATAACTGAATGGTTGGCCTTAAAATATTCGACATTTTTTAAAATTAATTCGCTAACTCTTGTAGAATTTTCGTTTTTTGTGTGTGTTTGTGAGTTTGCGTAATTAAACTATCTGATATCTGATTTGAAATCCACAGATCGGTTACATAATAAAATTTAACAATATTTTTAAATAATTACGGTTTTCAAAACCATTCAATTTTATTTATCGAGGGGACTGAAACTGTTATTTGTAATGGCCATTAGAGTTAGAATCATTGTGAATCTTTTCCTTTGCAGCCCATTCATAACTTTCAATTAACTCAAACGGTATAATACTTCGCATGAAAGCAATATAATTTTTTATGGCCACAATTAAAGTTATTTATTCATTTCTCGTAAGCTAGAAAAGAAGTTACGAGAATCCTGAATAAACTGACAAAGAAAAACAGTATAGAACATTTTCTGCGAAGTCACTGCAGTTTTGTTAATTTTGGGAAGCGAGTTTATTTCCATTGCAAGTTTTACTGACTGTTATAATTCATACTCAATTTATAAAACTATCATAAAGAATTCGTTTCTCTTTCGAACATAATGCTGAAAACGCTCTTCAAATATCCATTCATCATTGAAGTCCAAAATTTAGGCTCTGATGAATGTTATTTGGTACATTTTAGGTAAACGTGTATACATATTTATACAAAGGAAGTGTAAAATCTCGCATAGGACGGGGAGTTGACCCGGTAAGCTCGTATTGTAAAAGCACCACGTACAAATTGGAGACTTTGTTATTTACTCCTGGTTCGGTCGAACCCTCCTGATCCTTTATTTCACAATAATACTTCTAATTCGTGCATGTGCGATTCGGTGATAATAATAACAGTGAAAATTTAAATATATTATTAAATTCATGCACATAAAAAGTTTTTAAATCCGCAGTCGGTATTTCTTAATATTCCAAATGATTTATTTTATATTCAAATGGTTATTCAAGTGCAAACACGTATACAAATTTGACAACCGAAATAGGCGGGGGTTTTCAGCTTCATATTTTTTTTAGAATAACAGGCTACATGAGGGTAATCCACGTGGAGGCAACTCCCCTTTAATAGCATAGGAAGTGATTAGAAATGGGGGGCGTGATGAAGGATAGAGGAAGGTAGCTAAGGGTTAACTAGGGCCGCCGGGCTATAGTTTAAGGATGCTACCCGGCATTCGCCTAAAAGTGATGCAGGACTAACCCTAGAAAACTT
This sequence comes from Zhengitettix transpicula, assembly GCA_037074705.1. Lineage (NCBI taxonomy): Eukaryota > Metazoa > Arthropoda > Insecta > Orthoptera > Tetrigidae > Zhengitettix > Zhengitettix transpicula. The sequence goes on from CM073590.1 coordinate 200,027,636, forward strand.
GCATTATGTAGGTCGGGCATTGGGTACTTGTCCCATGCCCTTCTCATGGCGGGAGAGGTGGTTTTCTGTGCGGACGCAGCATTCCCTTCTCCGTGCCTCGACCAGTTTAGGAGGCAGTTAGTCAACTGTTCCAATGGGAGCAGAGAACAACGCTTACCGTATGCCCAAGGTCTGGAACATACACCTCTCAAAACAGACCGAGGTTCCTCGGTTTGTATGAACCTTAAGTTAATCATTGACGTAATAAAAAAAAATTTAAGGACTGACTCGGAGAAACAGGGTCACATTCTTAATGATCTGTCGTACCTTATATGCGACATGTTGTTTCTTGAAAGTAAATCGGGTTGTTAGCATTCATCCTAAAAACTATTAAATGCTCCAATGTTTATTTAATCTATAAATATACGGTGTATAAAAATTAATGATAAATTATTTATATATTTTAAAGCACACTTGATTACAAATGTCCACTACTATTTGCAACTTACTTCAGCTTTAATTTGAAGTTTATTTTAGAGAATAAGCGAATTAATAATGACTCTGTGCGATAAATGTATAACAGTCTTATAAGTCTTACATAGGATACTTTAAATTACGATTAACTGATGTTATAGACTTGTATGGGGCTAAAAATAACCTTAAACTGCTAAACTATCTACGTATATTCCGTCATTTTTTGTGAATTTCAGGCACTCCTGATATATAAGCGCATCCTTTGTTAACCGCTACTGTATACACTTACCATCATTTTGTATTACCAAAGTGCCCTACAAATGCACCAAATCGACTCTATGGGATAAATTTAGCGACTACTCAAAGTTTGTGAGCCCCCTTCCCCCTGCAGGCGGTTCCTGCAGCGAACAGCTGATGGCCATAACAAGATCTACCTCCAACTTTCTTCCGTGGTTTACGGGTCCCCGCGCAAACTTTCTTCGTCTTCTTTGTCCCAATACTTTCTTATCGAATTGCCATCTGCTACGGAGCTGAGGGCGATTAGTTTGGAGATGCAATAAAACGAGAGCAGGAACAGATGCCAAGGAGAGTCCCTCAGGAGCAGCACGCGGTGGGTAATTTATGAACCTCTGCGGGGAAAAAAGTTCTTTCCGCCTTAACCCCGGATGCTTACATCATTTCTAATCGGTCTGCTAAATCGCTGATTTACGCGTCTTGTGGAATATTAAACTGAGGAGTACGATCTCTCACGCCGGATTGATATTATTGTGCTAGTTGAAAGAAGCCTTTTCGTGCTTCTAAAAGTTATTAAGCCTAGGTGATTGAATTTTCTATAATACATATAATTTTAAATAAAACTTATTCAATATAATACAAGCAATTATTTTGAGTTAACATTCATCAAGCGTCCAAATTTCTTATTCGTGTACCACTACTGAGATAATCAATGGGAAAAATATTATCTAGAAATTATTTTCTATTACATACATGATACTGGATACTGGACACGCAACAATCACGTGTCTATAAAGTGTTCAGAATAATATTTACAAAAAATATACATAGCTTATAAATGTTATAATAATTTATTTATAATATATTTATTATAAATAATGTATATATGCGGCTTTGACTATTACGTTGTCCTTGTTTCTTATAATCTGTTCTTGTCATATCCTCAAGTCATTGCTCCTCCTATCGTATGGTCGTCACTTATGATCTCATTTCTTAAACGTCCGCAGTTTCTTTGCCCAGCAATCGTTATTTCTTCTCGTTAATTCTGCAGATTTTTCATGTGCTTTAAATAATTCCACAATTAATTTAAAATCATATTGTCTTCGGTCATTTTACTTCTTTTTCTGTGTTCTTTAAGTTCAGACCTACGGTAATTTACAATTACTCGGTTCTTGCCCGTCATCAATGAATTTTTGTACTTCTTTCAAATTCTCTTATTCCGCATTATATATTTTTATAAAAATTCTGTTAGCATTGTTATTTAATATAAACCTTCTTATTCATCCTTAAAATCATACATACCAATACAATTTCATTAATTCCATGTTATTTCTTTTCCCCTCTTTGCTTCTTGGAGATTATGAGCTCTGACGGTTGGGTCTATCCTATTTTAGTTGTTGTTTATTCCCATAATGTTTTAACTAGTCTACCGAATTGTATTTTTTATCAATTTAGATCTTCAAGTGTGTAAGTACTTTTTCTTTTCTTTTATCCGTGTATTAATTACCACTCCAGCTCCTGAAATCTCTACCGCTGAAAGGTCTAACCGGATTTACTCACTTAACATCTCACACGGTACGTTTTCTTTTAATAAGAAATAAGTTGGTTTCGTTACCTTCTTGACAGTTTAAGTCATCCGTTTTCCATGAATTTTTCAGTGTGATTCTTAAACCAATGTTTCTTGTCAAAAACTTATACTCAGACAGTTGCACTAATCTTCTCGTCATTCGATTTACTTAAAATTCTCACTCACTTTCTTTTTTCCTACAATGTTTTATTACTTAAATAATGATTAGCAAAATTTTTCGTGCAATAATTATACTTCGTTTAAGAGTTTAGTTTCTGGAAAGGACTGCGTCCTGCATATTTCTGCTATTCATAGCGACAGACACTGTCAGTTTTCTCATACGAATTTTCAGCAAAGCAATATTTTTTTTTAATTGATTTATTTACAGTCATATCAGCAGCTCAGGATATTAGTGACTCATTATGGGAATTCATTTTCGGAGGACTGATTTGATGAGAAATTCTCTCACGCACACAAACATCCATGCCCTCGCCGAGATTCGAACCCGGGACCTCTGTGATGCTAGACAGTCACGCAGACCCCTACACCACAGGAGGTCAGCTAATCAATATTGGATACAACTAAAAATAAGAATACATTCAACGTCATACAGAAATCCAATTTAGGATTTGCCTCGATAGTTAAAACGTTTGTGGTGATTGAGTTGGATGCCGAGAACGACACGTCATTTCAAATAAGAAAACAATTCTACGTTCGTTCTTTTAAAAGCAGATCACTGCCAATGTTTGAATGCGTTACAGAACGGCGCCTGTATACGCAGAGCAGATAATTAACCAACACCGCTCTCTTATCGTACGCCGACTGCCCTTCTCCTTTTGTAGGCCAGATATTAGTTTGCGGTGCGAATTGATTTGCTTGCACCGACGCCATTGAACCGGACTTGTGCCATTGTAAATGGTTCCATTATTCGCGAGCCGATCCCTGTTTGCAGAATGTCTTTGTGCGCTTCCACTTTAGTGGTTTCTGATTGTAAAGACGACATACACGAAGCCAATCGTTCATCGACTCCCTTTCAGTAATTGCTTTCGATGTACACTCCCGTGAAAAACAGTTGGCAGTCGTGAAAAGATTCGTTCCTAGTTATATTTATAAAACGGACAAAGTAGTATCATAAAAACGTCAATAGTTGCCCACCTCTCAGCGATTGAGATTGTATCTATATTTACGACATCAGTAACAATTATTATTAACACAATATCTTAATATTTTAATTACAATTTATTAGCATCAGCTAATTTAAGTTACCTGACAAAACTAATCATCCGTTTTGAAAAGAACTCTCTTAATCCACAAAACTCATTTTCCATTAATGAGAACTCAATGGTGGAATAACTGTCTCCTCAATGAAATATAATTTATTTTCTTTATTACCTTAAAATGAATATAATCAATAACATTGATCGTATTTGTTTGAAAATAAATGAGAAGCATTTTTTTCAAAAACTAATTATATCGAGTTTTGACGAATGTAGTGCAATTTATGAAAAAAAAATGTACAAAAACAGGGATTTCTCATTGATCTTAACGTCAACATCAGTACTAATACATTCTCTTAAAATAATTATTGACAAAATCCATCCACATTTAGGATTCTCATTACAAAATATCGGTTCATCCTAAATAATTTCTTGTTTTAGTTGCATAAACAATTTTTTATTTGCAATCAACAACTTCTTACTCCGTAGTTATTGGCTTCATCTATAATTCATTTTTACTTTTTAAAAAAACACTCATTCTTTTTCTGAACTCGTTATAAAATTCCTAACATATTTATTTCCAATTTTTTAGTTATCATTATTCGTTTAATATGTCATAAAATGCCAATATTCAAGCGGGAATTAGTTAAAAATGGAAGTAATATGTATTTACTACACACTATAGTTAATTCAAGTGCTAAATGTCAACATTTGTTTCCAAAATTTTGCTAACGATTACTCTTTTACGCAATAAGGACTTGTAGGAAATGAAAACCATAAGAGGGTACAGCATACAATACATATTTATGCACTATAATGACCGAGGAATTATTTTGGCCAATTGATAAAGGACACGGAAGTTGTAGAAGCTGTTTTCGAAGGTTGTGCATAAGAAATAAAAATTTCATGGACCATCACTATAATGACTTACGTTTTTTTAGTTTATATGTCTACTAACTTAAAACCTACAAGTTTCATTGTAATAAGTTTATTTGAACACGGTCTTAGTATGAGGTGGACTATCGTCAATTTACCATTCCGTAGTATACCATTGTTAGGTTTATCTTATTTAATTCCTGTTACGCATCAGGTCTGTTTGTCACATTCGTCCTAGTCTCCTCTCCATCTCTGGAGGATTGATTATTTTTGTTAGTAGTTCATTTTCGTGTCCTTTGATACGTTCCAAGTAGAGTTCTGAGAGTCTCTTCATTTCCTTGGTAATGAATGGAATGTTTACATCATTGTGCAGGGTGAAGTTTGACATAAACCACGGTGCGTTAGTGATGGAGCGTAGTATTTTAGACAGGATTCTTTGAACAATTCTTTGATTTGTGCTTTGTGCATCCCCATAATTGTATGCCATAAGTCCATATGGTTTTAATAATACATTTATATAACAGTACTTTATTATTCTGTGAAAATTTTAATCACATTCCCATGAACCAAGCCTTCTTCCTGAATTTTCGGTTAATTTGTTAACGTTTCATTTTGACGTGTTTTTAGGTCATTTTCTGGTCAAGTACTTAACTTGGTTTTTACTGGAATTTTAAATTTGTTCAAAAATCCCGGAGGGAATATTACTCTTCTTGTGGTGAATGTTACTTGCATTTCTTTAATATCATTTTTTCTTGATTTTCCATTTATCGAACCAGTTAAATAATAGGTTTAGATGGTTTTGAAGATTTTTTGATGCAACTTCTGGGTTATAATTTGAAGATAAAAAGACAGGAACATCCGTGAATGTTTTGTTGTTAGTTGTTCGCAGGTTAGATCTGGAGTCGGTTCAGACTAAGATAGTCCATGGAAATAATCGAAATGGGCTAGTAATAAAAAGTAGAGAGATACAATTTGTGGAGAGTGTGATTTGAGATAATAGAAGCATAATGAGATGGTGAGCAGAGAACATGAGAAAATATTAGTAATCATTACGCAGCGTTGGGCAAACAAATCTAGGAGTTTGAGTGAAGCACGAAAACTTTAGATTTTCTTTAAATTCGTGAAAGGTGAAAGATCTGGGCAGTAATTCCGAGGATCTGCTTATAATCGATACTTAAAGTTAGATGTGAAATGATAGTTTCAAGAATTGGTTCTAGATAAATTGCAGATACTATGGGAAGGATAACCACACTTTGTTCCAGCCTCTAGCAAGGAGCTGACACGAGTAATTCAGAAATAATTACAGGAAACACCACTAGATTCACTTTTGTCTGAGTAGTGATGCAAACGTAACACTAATTAATTACCACAAAATTTGTGCCAACTAAACCCTGTAAAAAAGTTTCTGAATGTAAATATGAAAATTTAGGAGTAAAAGTGTGATTCAAATTGTAAAACTTAGTCGATAAATATATTTTCATTGTTATTATTTTGCTTAAAAAATATTTAAACCCGCAATTATAGTTACGTTCTGAAAACTTGAATGAAACACGTTTCTTAATTATTTTTAAATACCATACTTAAAAGAAATTTTCAGAAATATAGCATCTGCTGACAAAGTAATAGCGTTCCATAGAATTAGTAAAAACATTATTTTATATTTTTCAGATTTTACCTAGGAAAAATATAGATAATGTTATGTGTAGTGAAATTTTATGTTAACGACAGGTAAAATTTTTTTTACATAATTTGACGAATTGTTTCAATGAATGACGAGAAGAATATCTGTACATGGTTCGAACATATTTTGAAATTGAGTTTTCAAAGACACGTAACGACAAAAATAATACAGAGGAAAGTAAGAATTGAACTGAGGTGACAGAAAAAAATCAAGCGTAATAATAATACTGAAACATAAATTACGTGAATTTCCAATCCTTGGGTGTTTCACTTTATTATTGAATCTACGATCGATACCATACGACACCGGTATTAACAGTAAACCTAGATAAAATATCTTATTTAAATAATAACATTGTTGTTTCACCAAAGAAAATGATGTGGAGTCAGAATAATGTGTTTGTAATACATGTAGGACGTAGCACCAGGCCAAACAAAATCCATTTCGGAACAAAAACTCTGCGCTAATTGACGAGTGCAACGCCCGTAACTACTTCATTACCTCGGCCTCAGTAGGCTATTGTTACGGGACCACATAATTGCTGACGCGCGTTGCCATAATTTTAGCAGTCTGTCGTGAATGCCTCCAGGAGCTTATTTCGCCAGGACTATAGGCAGCTAATAAAGTTTGGCGTTGTAATAATTCAATTTAAAGCGACTGAACCGCAAACAAAGTGAACAAAGTCTACGAGAGTGTGGTTTCATTGTTTGCTTTCCCCATAAGCGCTTCTCTTGTAATCTCCCGCAGTAGTGGTGCATGAATATTCAATGTTGGCACCATGCACCGTATCAGCTGTCTGTCACACCCTCGCACCGTGCCCTCTGCACGTCAAAGGCTGTAGCCAATTATCGGCGAACCCACTCGCAGAGGTTAATGTCACGCAGAGTCTATGCGGGGCAACACTTACACCACCTGCCTTACAACACCGGAGGAACGTGGGAGGAGAAAAGCAATTACAATCAAGGATTCGTCGGCATCTTTGAAGCTACGACGCCGGAGAAAGTGACGCAAAATACCATAACCAAGTACTCTATACCAGAACATGGCGGAATTCTTGAATTACTTGATCAGTTATGCTCAGTTTTCATCATCAAGTTTCATCAGATCGAGTGTATCCTATTATTTGTCGTTATTTACCGATCAGTAAACCTCTTAGATTTAGATTTATTTATTGCTTCCATTAGTCCTCTATTGATGAAATAGGACAAGTCAAAGAAATTTACATAGCCAACATACACAACTAAAAAATACATTAATGTTACAATAAACATACATACACACACATACACAAAAATAATACATATACAAGAAAATTCAAAATAACATAAGGAAATGAATGTATATTTACTTATTTGTTTATTTAAATAAGAGACCATGATGTCACGCGAGAGAGAGACGTTACTAAGCGACGAACAAAGGAAATAGTTCCTTTTTCCGTAATGAAGTAAAGCATGTATATTTTGATTGAATAAAAAGGATAATATTATCCAGAAATACTCCATCGAATGATAATTAAAAAGAATACAAAACGTTATGTGATTCGTCGAACTCATTTTCTTCAAAATAACTTTACTTTTAAATGTCCGACCAAAATTTTGCCTTCTTATGTCTTGCAAAACGCACAGGAGAAGACATAGAATTATGGTAAAATCAATACATGATGTTTCTTAATAATTATAATTTAATAGATTTGATTTTAAATGTTCAAAAATTGACGAATTATTTCAAGTAAGATTCTTGAATAAATTTGGTTGTGTGTATATGATTATAATTTCACGTTTATCTGCATATCATTATAATTTCACATATTTGATTGAAAATGTGTATAGACTAAGGGAATAGTTTCAAATGAGAACTGTTGAGAACTAACGACATTTCACAAAGTGGATATTTTCTTTTTAAGAGAGTTGGCGCATTTCGTTATTTTTTGCATTTACTTTATACAATGCTACCAACAGATAGAAAAATCCACCGAAGAGTATTTTCACTCCTTTAAATTATTTGAAGTATACATAAAGGTTAGGGCTACTTACCATAAAGGTACCGGAGATTTTTTTCACAGTTAAGTTATCGTGAGTATTCTTGACAGTAAAAAAAGTTACACACTATATGAGGCGAGGCTGGACGAGGGTAGAATTATTCAAACATGTTAAACGGCTGATATTGCAACCCCTTTCGTCATTGGAGGGGAGCACCCTTAGGGATGGGGGTGTAGGGACGTTAAATAAAAAACGATATTCGTACATATATGAAACAGAATAATTTTTAAGTAAAGAATATTTAGTCAGTATTAAGTTTCTAAGTAACTTAGACCTAGATAATGTCAGTACTTTCGTGGGGAATCTTAGTCCAAATCGACTGCTTACTCTCCGAATAACGAATTCATTTTCTGATTAGTACGCACCAGACAATAGGATATTTTTACATTTAGTAAGTAAAATTCTAAGACTATTTGTTGTTATTATATCCATAGGTAGACTGGTAAATAACTTAATCCCGGAATAATGAATGCTTGATTGGTAAAGTTTAAGCCGATGTTTGTCAATTCTCAGACACAAGTTATTTCTCGTTTCATATAGGTGGCTCTCTCCTTTTAGCCAAAAACAGACTTTACTTTCGTTTAAAAAATTTACAAATTTCTAAAATATATGCACTGATTAAAGTTAATATTCCCAGATTTTAAAAGAGCGGTTTACATTTTGCACGATAAGTCATTCCGTATAGTGTTCCAATGACAGGTTTTTGTAAAAGCATCAAATAAATTTTTATTTATTTAATCACTGTTGTGTGATGATATTGTGCTAGACTTTAAAGATTGGTTGGGTAACATATTGGGGGGGGGTTCATGTTTTGAAACAAAGTTTGATCGTCTAGAATTGTAGACCTAGCTGTTGTATCAAACTTCACCTATTATTTTTTAAGTGCAAACTAGATTATAATTTTACCTTATTTCCGTATTTCTGAGTCAGTTTTCATAACTACTGAATTATTATTCCCATTTCTGAAAGTAAGTTCCGATTTTTTATACACAGAATTTTTCAAAAAACTTTTTTGTATTTAATTCCTTACATGTTTTTCTATTTTTCTACATAATTTTCATATTTCACTTAGTTACAAACATTTTCAGCTCATTGACTATTATTTAAGCATATATTTGAATTAATTGCAGCATGCATCTTTCTGACAAGTGTACTGTCATGGCGGTGTTTCTCTAAAAAAAGTCTGTTTTATTTATAAGTTCTATCTCAGTAAGGTTAAGAATATACGTACGAATTTAGATAAGAATTTATAAAAACACATAAGTAAACGAATCTGTGAACGAAAACTTTCTCGGCGTCGACGTTTCACGAGTGAGTTGCATTTATAGTATTCGGCGTTTCGGCGACTAACTCAATCTTCCGGAAAATGACGACAGATATGGTAGAAGAAACGTCGTGTACTATACATGCACTACCTAGGTTACAATCCCGAGAACATTTCCTATAAGTCAGACTATGTATGATAATGATTTAATCAATGTTCAATGTTCAGATGGATTAGATAGTACTCAGACAGTAATAAATGAACGCTCGTTTAAATAATTCCAAACATTTACCTCATATCTCATCAGATTTGTAATTTATATTTTGATATATTTATTAAATATTTCATTAAAAGTATTAATGATACCGGGTATTTTATATACCCACTCACCGTAAAATATTTAACAAATAAAGGACGTAAATGAAATTTGAAAAATATCTTCACCCGGGCATTATTTGACTTACAATACCCATTATAAACAATTTATAGAGATTTATTCTCAGCTGTCGAAGAGCCTGAATCCAAATGATAAGGTTCTCGGCTTCAAAACAGGTTACTGGTAATTTATTTACCGTCACTAATACTCAGTTAAACGACAGCCCGGGGCCCCTAGTTAACCCTTCGCTACCTTCATCCACCCTTCCACATCCCCCCCCCCTTTCAAATCCCATTCTATGCTATTAAAGGGAAGTTGGCACCACGTGGCCAGCGTAGTCAGTTATTCTAAAAAAACAGTTATTGTGATTCAAAGTTCGCTATTATATGGTAAATAATGTAACAACTTTGCCTCACAAATAACTTAAAAATTTGAAAAAATTTCTTAAAATCTGATAAAAGTTTTGTACCCTAATTTTTCGCAGGTACTTTCTGAAGAAGTTAAATTATTACTATCTTCCAAGTAAGTCATTTAATGCAAACTCTCATTTTGAAGCTTAAATCCTTATTACGGAACATCAGGATAATTATCTGAATTGCTTATTTACTCAAATCGAAGATTTTAATGGTCATTGTGAAAGTTATTAAGTTTCTAATACAATTTAAAATTTTAAAGAGAAACGCGTGAAAAATTTAAACTGTATACTCATGCAATTTCCAATTGCATACTGTTTAGAAATACTCAGAAATTAAAATATTATTTAAATTTTATAAATGTTTACGTTTAACCTTTCAAGCGCATTTAGACGGCTTACGTCAGTCAATAACGATGACAAAACTTGCCGACGATACGTTTAACCAACAAATTCCAGGTTTACTAATTAGATAAAGGAGTAGCCAATTAACACAAAAAATTAAGTGATAAGAGGTGTTTAATATTTTATAATTATTTTAAAATGAAAAAGGGTGGAGAAGTTTTTGTGCTACATTAATATTTGTCCACTTTTCTTTAATTTTCGTGTCGTTCCGTCCGTTCCTGTCCTTGTTTCTCAATATTTCCGCGTTTTGGAAATATTAATTATATAAATAAGTATCCAAGTAACACAAAAAGGTGATAAACGACATTATAATATTTTATAATTTCAATCGTTATTCAAATACATTTTAATGAACTTGTGATTATTGATCAATCAAATTCAGCCTTCATATTTTCATATTCATTGGACTCATTTTGATCGTATACATTACTACGTATTCCATTACATCAGCGTAACGTCTTCCAGTAATAACTTTGGCTCATTTTTTAATTTAAAAAGATAGCAAACATTCTTGAGATTCAAATAATCGACCATATGGTCATATTTAATGTTTCTTTTATTTAATGTTATATCAATTGCTGAGTATTAAGTGAAATTGGTGTTCATTAAACTGTTCAGAAGCTTGCAGAATTATTTCATTAAAATTACTTTTTTTAATTATCTATACAAAATGCACACAAGTACAGCAAAACCCCATATTGCTTCGTGTCGCTCTATGAGCAGAAAACTGTTTGCAGGATTAATTTGTCAACTTCTGGGAATAATTAATCAAGAGCTTCCTCTATCAAGCACGGACCATTTCTCTTCTTAAGTCCTGGGACTCTGATTAATGTAACGGAACTGTTTAGTGAAGCGGTCACAAGAGCATGAAAACGTAAATGGGAAATTTGAAATTAAAAAGCGTAGAGAGGTTTCTTGCGCTATATTAATATCAGTCTCCCCTTTTCTTTCAATTTCGTTTCGTTACGTCCGTTCCAGTTCCTGGTTTCTCAATATTCCCGCGTTTTGAAAATACTTCAGTGACTTTAATTTATGCGTTCACGGGCAGCATAAAAATTACTAATTAGTGCTATCCGCCTCATAAGACACGTGGAACCAATTTCTGAAAACGTTAATTCGAAAGTGAAATTTTTAGAACACGTAAATAGAAATTATATGTATATATTTTAGTAGCGTAATAAATAAATTATGTACACAAAAGATTTCTACCTTTTTAGTGATTATAGCGGATTATATTTTATATTTATTCCACGGTTCGAAAAATATTAAAGTATATAGGAATTAAAGAATTGCGGTTTTAAAAAATTGTTTACTTTCCGTCAGTCAAGCATGGATAAATGTGATTTATATTAGAGAGTGATTGAATTGACAATTTATTCATATTAGGTAATTATATTTTAATTATTATATATAAAAACGTTTAATGGACCAAACTATTTAAGAATAATTGGTCATATGTTGATAGATAATATTTTTATTTTAGGTACGATACTACAAATAAAGATATTTTTATGATAATATCACTAATAAAATATGTTTCACTACTAACATGAATCAAAATAATTACAGTTATTCAAACAATAATTTATCCACAAATAATAACAATTTATATTCATAAGTATGATTTATGCATATCGATTCAGATTAAGTTAAATACTTCATTCGTCACTGTCCGGTATTTATTGGTAAAAGCTACACATCAAAACATGTTAGTTACAAAAACAATTATCACAATTCATGACACAATAATTTCATCACACTATTTTTGTTTTACACAGATTTAAATCGTAATGAGTAATAAATATTCAAACATTTTTGACGTTCTCCAATTTAATGGTATACATGAATTATTTCGTATTCAAGTCGTTATTCTGATTTAATTTGATGAAAATCTTGGTAAAATACCGACTATTTCCGAGGAATTTTATATGTCTAATATAGTTTATTTTCTTTTAGAAAATCAAAGTTTTAACAACTTCTACTTTAATTCTTAAATATATATATATATATAACATCAAAAACTGTTTACACATTTACAAAATTAATTAAAGGGTAGGATTTCAATTAGTAAACTAGTACGCTGTTCTTCTTCCCGAAGAGAAAATGCTTCTGCTTCTATAATGAATAAAGAGGAGATACATAGAGATGCGTTTTCGGGGAGACTTAATTCCACGCCAACGAAACCAGTTTCCACTGCGCGGGTTGTTATATTCACTATTTCTGAGTATTAAGAACGGAATAATGATGCAGCTCGATTGTGTGTGGGACCCCGTTCCATGGCAGTTTAGCTTCCGTTCATTGATAATGCAGCCATTAAGACGAAATGAAAACGAGGGCTGCTTGTACTTTCACCAACGCTTTTCATTTTCAGGATTCGACAAATGAGGAAAGGGAGAAAGATTTAATCCATTGTGATTGATAGTAATTAACGAGGAACGAGCATTTTTTTCCCCTCCATGGCAACAATATTCGCTGAATAGGAGTGCGTGCCACAAAAGGAGAAAAGAAGATTGCTAAAGTTCTGCTTCTCACTAGTTATTTCCCATTATTAGCTCAAAGAGATTAAATATATTTTGTGGAATAATTGGCGTACCCATTATTCTTTCGGACCGTGACTTGTTAATGACTTGTTAATAAAACAATTTAAGCGTCTCTTGTTCTCAGGTCGTTATCAATTATAGCGGTCTTAATATCTCATATTGAGTATTATTGAAACTTTCAAAGGTGCGTTATTAGTATACAATATAAAATGTATTCAATCAAAGTTTTATAGGTTTTTGTATGCGTAATTTTTTTCCCCTGAATCAAGAGACTTTTCCAGGAAGAATACAGTCGCTAAAGAAAAATTGTTTCGAATGAATTATTTCTAAATATTTTTATATGAATCAATTAAATCAAAAATGTATATAACTTTCGACATTGTATTATTAATCTCCTTTGCCCATTCGGAACATAAGATGAAAATCAATTTTTTAACTACAATAAATAGTTCTCGGAATTCACACGGGTTTTGCATATATATATTTAGACGCAACGTTTCGACGACTGAAAGCACTGTCGTCATCTTTTAGGCGATCTAAATAGAAATATGCGAAAAACCCGTGTGAATTCCGAGAACTATTTATTGAACAACTTCACCGTGAAAGACTTCAATCTTTAATATTTAACTAGGTTTTTTATTCAAGATTAGTGATAAAATATAAATATTTTTAAATTATAATAAATGCGTAGCGAGTGAATGCTGCTCATTAAGTCTGATTATTCTAATGTTGTATGTCATAATAATCATTGTATTTTATATAGAGAATTTTATAAATTGGTTGTATAGTATGTATAATGAAAAACGATAAAAAAAATACCACTCAATTTATAATAATATAAAGAATGATATAAATGCACAGCCTTAAATCGTAAAATTATAATGTTTAAATCAAAAATCAATTTTACGACGTTTCGTCCTCGTTTAGAACTTCTCCAGGTTGAACATTTTTAGTCTCCAATTCAGAAATTAAACCCTAAGTATTTATAATGTTGTTGAATAACATTTAAAAATAATGTGAATTAATAGAATTTTACATAGAGTTTTGTATATAATTCATCTATAAATTTTATAGGCAACCGAAATTCTTATATGAGAATGAAATATTCCTGAAAACAATGTATTGTTTCCTTTATATGTGAATAATACTATAAAGCTTTAAATTATATTGCAATATTATGTTAATAAAGCGGATGAAACGTCGTAAAATGAAATTTCGTTATTAGGTTTTATTATTTTATGACTTCTTATTTGGAGTGACAGGCCACATTATTCTCATTCATGGATGTCCTCTTCAATATCTTGGGAATGGGTGGAAAAGGGGAGATGCGGACGGTAGGGTAAGGTAGAAAGGGGTGACTAGGGCCCCAGGCTGTATTGTAAGGATTCTACCCTGCATTAGTCTAAAAGTGATGAAGGGAAAACCCTAAAGAAACTTGTATCAGGTAGGTCAGATATTTAGTAACTGCGCCACACCTTCCCGATAACGGGAGCTGGGCACGCAACATTCCAAACTCCATGCCTCGACCGTATTTGGAGGGCAGCTGGCCGACTGTCCCAATAGTATCAGCGGACAAAGCTTACCGTATGTCCAACGTTTGCGACCTCCGAACTATGTGTCACGGCTTACAGTCCTAACCTTATTTTAAAATCATTGCCTTAAAGTCGGGAAGAGGGAAATCTTAAAGAGGAAATGTTTCCTACCCGAACTAGAGCTGCTGGATTACCCAGTATGCTATACTTCTATACTCAAAACCTGTATACTTATTTATCATGAAAACGTTTATAGCAATTTAGAGAGTGACAAAATATTGTAAAACGTCATCTGTCTTTAGGTATCAAAATGTTGAGTAATTTTAATAGTTAGCTAGTTGTAATAATGACATTAGCACAAGCACAGATCTATTATATGTATTTCAGGTTTTTATAAAGCTTAAATAAAAAAAAGTTAAAGAGTTACAGTAATTTTTTAATTATATATTATTAGGATATTGCTGTTTGACGCTTACAACTAAAACGACTCTATGTACCACTATAGTCAAACCGTTTTTGTAAAACAATATTTATATTTTAGCTAATTTCTCGTCACGTGACACGATTAACAGATTGAATAGTGATTGTAAAGTTACTTCCTTGTCTACGGAATCTTTAAGATTTTAAGTCGACCGGGTTGAATCCCTTCTTAATGTTATCGAAAGTTGATATAATACAGTATTTCAAAGTTCGTGATATCAAACTTTGGCAGATCTGGTAATATCTCTGAAAGATGAAAAGATGTTTCCTACTAAGGTCGCAACCATACTCAATGTCTTTTCGAAAGAAAACACACTTAATTGAGTTTATAGAGCCGTTAGCATAAGAAATGTCTTGACCTTTCCCGCTTGGAAGGAGGCGCGGTAGCAAAGCGCACCCTACACGGGGTCGGAAATTGGCGTGTGGAAATGTCTGGTACATATTAAATTCTGTACAGAATACTGGCTCAATAAAAGTTCTCTACATGTCCAACGGTTTAAAGAGGGATTATTCTTCTGATTGAGTCGCTATCATCTTCAAACTCGCTTCTGGTTGAAACAACAGAGCTTTTTTCCTCAACATCATTCTCTTTCTCTCAAGCTGAAACGCCAACAATTGAATACACGAAACAAACGACTCTGTATACAGGTAAGCTCGAGACAGGATGAGAATATACACTGCGATTGTTCGTCAACGCTGTTCGGTTCATTTCAGGCGTTCTGATTGGTGGATTCAAGGTCTCACCTCTCTTGAGAAGTTAACGTCAAGGTACTTTAATCGGACTATCAACTTCATTTCTCAACAACTTACAGTATAATAGACCGAATGGAACCAGTATATATTGGCATTTTAGCAGAGCATGGGCACTTAAACATAAATTCAATTTTCAGGAATTCCATATAGTTTATTCCGAATCGTATACATTGAAAAGTAAATTCATAGAAGCGATCATCAAGCAAGGTTGTTTCTCAACCCAGTGTCAACGTTCCGGACATTCGGAAATTCCTCATTCATTCTGAAATAAGTTAAATGCCCCTGTAGGTGAAAAAAACGAAACCTATAAAATCATCATCAAATCTCATATTCTGCAGTCAGACGAGATATTTGACTCTATACGATTCTGAAATTAGTTGGGTAATTTCGTTAAGACTCGCGTGCCCAGATTTAATTCTTAACCCCTTTTCCATTTATACGAACAGAATTTATACTATTCAAAATGTAATATATTTTCTTTCTCTCTTTCACTTTCTCAAAATTTCTACTATTATAGACAATGTAATACAAGATAAGATCTTCAACACATATTTCAGTTTTTGTTGTCTCTCGTTCCTTGGGTGTTTAGTGGAGTGCATTGAGGATTGACAGAAGTTAAAAGAGTGGAATGAATCATATCGGTTTAACAGAAATATTATTCAAACAAAAAAATCTGCTCTGACGTTTTTTGATTCGTAATTTTCATTTAAGCACGCGTAATTCCACGAGATGCAGGTTGGAAGTTTTTCACTTAGTGAAGAGTTTCGCGCTTTTGGGAGAGTATTAGTGGATGGGCGAGTAATTTGTCTTGTTAGGGGAACCTTATCACGGCTGGCTCCGCGCAATCACCGTCCTATCGGGATTACCAATTTTCACGACGGCATTCAATTTAGATTAAAGCGCAATTTAAGCAGCGAAAGAGTATTAATTAGACCAGACTAAGCTTCTGATATATACTGACTGGCGCCTCGAACAACTTGGGAACGCTCTTGCTAAACAATCTCATTCTTTCAATCGTTCATTTACTAAGTTCGTATTTATTGTCAATCTTGATTTTTCTGCTTAAATTTATTACATATTTTAAATACGTCAATTCACAGGTAGAAGCATATTAAACAGACAAAATTCTTGAGTGAGGGAAGATCCGCAAGTTACAAAGACATAGGATATTATTAGGAGAGAATGGAAGATAAAACGTAATTCATTAAACTTGGAATAATATGAAACAATAAAGTGATAGAAATCTAATTAAAAAATAAGTTAAGAAAGTGAAATGAGACTTCTGAAACATCGTATGTTACTGAAACAAAATATTTTTCATATCGTTTCTTATCAAATAATCTTAAGAATGGATAATTCTTCAGAAAATTATTAGAAAAGAATTAAAATAAATGATTTAAAAAAGTATAAGGTTGATGATTTGCCCGAAAATATACTACTTGGATTTTCAAATTGAAAGAAAAGTTTCGCAGATATCCTGTTAATAATGTATTTCTTTTCAGCTCGTATTAATGAATCATTCGACAGATTCAACTCATAACTCGAAGCTTATGGTATCAATAAAGAAGTAAGGAGGGTAGAGACGAAAGAATACAAGGTTGGTATAAGAGTTATAAAAAAACATTCAGTATCTTCTATTCCTTAGACGAATTTGTCAAAAAAAACAAATGGGATTATTATCACAGAAAACTCAACGTACCCACGATTCGCAGTTAATATTGTCACATTCTATGCAAGTGTCACAGATCTGAAAATGTGTACATTAATTCAATACTGTAATAAATACGTTATAGAAGACTTGGCAAACGTTAATGTCCGAAAAATGCGTGTAAAAAAGTATGAAAGGCTGTATGTATATTTTTTAAATATATATATCATGAGCAGTATCAATATAATGCAATAGTAGAGATGAATAGTGGAAACAATTTTTGATGAAGCCCATTTGGATTATTGATTTTTTTTTATTTTAAGAGTCAAGAATTTATTGCATATTTACATCAATTGTAATTCATGAAAAATAAACGAAGATTGTTGCCTAATAATGCACAAAATGAAAAATACTTAAAGAGGAAATAAACGAGCCATGTTTAATCTTCTTAAGAAAAAAAGATATATTAAAAGTATGAATGAAGTCAATTCGGAGCTTAAGTCTTCAAGATCACAAGTGGACAGAAAATGAATGTTATCGAAGTGTGATTGGAGTGAATAAAACAACAATATAATGCATCTGTGACCTGGTAGATGTAATTCTGCAAAAGGTAGGGCATACTTACTGATGCTCAAATATTTACATATATATTTATATATTGGTGTGTGGGTCTTACACATAGTTCATGGATGGTTTCAGCAATTTATTCGCCTGCCAAATTGTATTCCAGTTTTGGATAAACATATAACGAATGCACAGATTCCCTTCAGACATATCCTCGGATTTCTTTCACCATTTTTGGTAAATATGAAAGTCGTATATTAGGATTTCACGCCATAATTCACTTGAATGTAACGCTGAAACAGCGCAACACAAATCAAGATTACCGAAAGAGGAACACAATCCATTACGAATCCATTGTCTTGCAGAGGCGCCAATTGGTTGGGTATTATCTACTTATATAATATATATATATATATATATATATATATATATATATTATAGAGAGAGAGAGAAATATTTAATGCTACTAACTTATATTCATTTTTATAAATTAAATATATTAGACCAATTGGTTCGTTATAATGATGAATTTTGTCGCAGTATGCAACCTAGAATTCATACAACGAACTATTCCTTTTTTTAATGTATTTGAGAATATTTATTTTTATTTTAAAAATAAATCTGGAATTATTGTACAACAACACAATTATTTTTTGTCTACTTTACTTTCAAGAAAAAAGCCTGGTTGTTTTCGTGACTCGTTAAACGGACACGAAAGCCTACAATTACTTAATCATCGATTTTACACTTTCGTTAATTACACAATTGATTATTTTTACTATTAAATAGCATGCTCCTGATCAGTATCCCAACATATAAGGTATACGGATTGGAAAAGTTCACAACTCGAGTCATTCATCGTTATTTATATAGAACACTTCTAAAGTATAGTTGGCACTGCTTATTCTCATTAGTAACATTTCAGTATGTTTGTAGTTTTATTTTGTAGTGATACGTGTGAAAGGAACTAGGGGGGAGAGAAATTCAGTAGGGTGAATGGCAGCAATTATTTGGTATTACATTGATCGGGCAAACAAATTATCCGCGAGATTACGCACCGAAAAAGGATTAAACAGGCAGTAAATGGTAATGATGATGGCCGTGTTGAAGCGATCTCGTAAAGAACGGATGGCCGTACAACTGAAACCGAAACTCCGTTAGCCAGCTTATTACCTCGCCAGCAGGTTTAGGGCACCACTTTCATTTATCCCTCAGCTTGTGGACAAAAAAAAAATTGCTGCGGGACCGTGGCAACAAGCCATGCATCAAAAGCAGTTTTATTGCCAGAGAAATGCGCAACGGTAAACACGGCCTTCTTTACTTTTTAACCCCCGGCGTCCCCTGAGATACGGACGGCTAGCTGTCGCATGTGCAGCGGAGGGCGCCATTATATCCTCGTTAAAGCGGCCGTGCCGCGTCGGAGATAAAACTGCCTCTGGCCGGCCGCCATCTTAATTACGCCTGTAGTTATATTTCATGGTTATTGCTGGCCGTGTGCTCCTGCTGCTGCTTGGAAACGTGAAGTGTTCGAGGGGAAGGGGGCGATTCGTCATCGTAGCAACGTTTAATCAAGTGCGTTCGCGTTCCATGAACTTGCTGAAACTTTTCCCGTGTAATCTCCGTGAGTCTCTATGTCCTGTCTACATTTTTGATGTCCAGTAAATTATTCTAAACCAGACCAGTAAAAAAAAAACTACCACAGCGACTTTAGAAAAACTCTTTTTGAAGTCTGGTAATACATAATTAAACGCGCCAGCACAGAAAACTGGTCTACAAAGTCGTCAAGTAAACGGGCGACTTGCTTAAATTAATCTTAGACGATTTCAAAATAATTCCAATTCGAGTGATCTTCTAAAATTAAGAATATTTTATTTCTTTAAGTGTCTTCAACTGCTAATGAAAACAATCCAAATAGTACTTCAATAAAATTCGTTACTTTTTTATTTTAGAATACTCGTTAGTACCAAGCATGAAAACGTTCTTATATGCTTCTAATCTATAAACACAAAGATTTTCTACTATGTATACTATTGTATACTACAACTTTTTGGTCTATTTTTTTCTTTAACTGCTTCCTTATGCAATGTTTTTTATTATATAATTAATACCTTTTGTTACTTTTTTGTCTGCACAACTGCAGTTTACTGAACAACCGTCCTCTGGCGCATTCTATACAGCAAAGATCGTGCATATTTGCTAATAACAACAGTAAAAATGAACCATAATTTTTAATTTTAACTTTTTCAAATTTTGGATGGCAATTATAGGTAGAATCTAAGGTACCGAGTTGACGCGAAACGAAACCCTATCCTATTTATAACATACATGATTTTGTCTCAAGATGTCGAATTCTAGTTTGGTATTTATGAAGACCTTCTCACGGCTGTATACAACAACGAGAAAAGTTTCATTGAAATTGGTTCGACCGTCTTCTTGGAAAAAGCGAATAAAATAAGCGTGACAAACAACAACAAAATTATATTTCATCCGTTTAGAATTCTCTAATTTTCAAAACGCAAATAAAAACTAAAATTTTCGATTCTTAACTTTTAACATGAAAAAAACTATTAAACTGTAAGAAATAGATAACGGGACAGCTTTGACTTTGGTAATCTGCATTTTAATTATAACTTAAGTAATAAATTCGACTAGACGCTTATAAATACAACTAAACACATAAAAATCTACCATTTTCCTGAATACGATGACAGTGAGTCATCGAAACGTTACTGCTTACAGAGAAGACCCATATAAGTATTGAGCTGCTATTCCATTATCCGAGTAAAAAATATCATTGTTATTCCGTTTTTTCTCCTTGAAGATTTATTACTTCGTCGCTGTCACTTTGGCTCAATAAACCTAATCCGTGCTTGTAGTAATTCTTTTCAACTGGAAAGCCATCGTACTTTCATTATTAGCAGCCAGAATCACATCTTCGTACATCATTAAAATTCCACATAATACTTGGGCATTCCTACTTTCCAGTACATATATAATAAGAGTCACTTTAATACTGTGTTGGTATAACATATCAAAATATTTGTATAATATACATTAAACATTTATATTTCGGCCCAGAAGTATACACTTTCATAAAAAGCGTTGAACATCCAGTGTTAAAAATAGAATTTTTATAAATATTGATCCACTGCATGAGTAAGAAAGGAAGAACCAAATCAAGAAAGATTGACAATGAAAATGGTAGAGACGTAACAGCGATAAAGTCAACAAGCAAAACACGAAGAGATATACCTAGAAAGCTCAAGGAGATGGATCAGGTTTTTTGAGCAAAAGTGACAACGACGAAGTAATAAATCGTCAAGAAGAAAAGCTGAGAAACAAGGACATTTTTTACTCAGAGAATGTAACACCCGATCAATACTTATATTAATATTACCTCACCATTGTCAACACATTTCAAAATTAGATATAGATAGCAGTTCCTTCCGTTCTATTGTTTTGTCCCCCAACTTACGGTAGGCATTATTGCATATTAATTTTACATTATCCTTTCGATAGTCTCAAAAGTGTAATACTAAGTCGTATTCAGACTTTTAGTAGTTTTGATGATTTAGTAAAAGTGAATCAGCTGTCAAAATTAGATTCTAGAGAAAACTATTCCTAGTTATATTCTGTTATTAAAGTTAGAATAGAATGAGAAGATGTAATCAATTTAGCTCAATATTTTCATAAAAATTTAAATTTCTTCTTAAGTATTTAATATTATTAATTAATTAAAATCAGACGTAATTTTTTTCTTTATTCTAAAGTATTTGTTGAAACAAATATTTACTCAAATCTGTCTTCTTTACTTTACCTATTTTTGCAAAGGATTAAAATTACAATAGGCGCTATTTAGAAAATATTTTATCCTGAATTGAGTGATAAATATGAAACAGTTGCAGCAGTATCTTAAATAATACAACTTCAGTACAACCCAAGTGATTGTTACAGAATAAGGACGTAAATAACTGTAAGACACCTTGTGTGTTCCAGTGATCACAAACCATCTGTTAGTTCATCTATGAGAAGGAATTATAAATGAAATAAAAATGTAACACGTCTGTTTTGAAAATTAATAATATAATAAAATAGCTAAAAGAAGTGATTATATATATATTGTAATAAATACAAATTTAATGATTAATTCTAAATTAAAACAAACCCCACGTTGAGGCACAAAATGTAATAATCACATTATTAATTAGATTTTAAATGAACAAAAAAAAAGTTGAAATGATAGGATTTTAAATGAAAAACAAGTTAATTTACGAAAACAAATTATTATCACAATTGAAAATTTTTTTTACAAGTTCGTTAAGTGCCACGGCTTAATTTCAAGGCCGACTATCGGGCCTCCAATAAAGAATGTTACCAAATGACAATTAAAAACTTACAATGTGAAATATTCTTAACTTAAACAATTATTGAAATACTAAATCCGTCGATAATTATTATTTACACATTAGGTTTACAATTAATAAAATTTCTTTTTAGTTTACATTACCCTTGGTTGTTCGTCGGGGCTCGATCTCACTCGATTATTGTTAAACACATCACAGACAGGCAATATTTCACTGAATTTAATGTGGTTGTAGTTTTCAGACCCAAAGAACTTCCTGCTCTTAACAGTTGATCACGTGGTTTTTAAAACTTTATACTTGTATAAATATGCCAATGTACAAATACTTCAGATTGTCGACTCGTAATTCAAAAACCCGGGACTTTAATATAATATAGCTCAGCTGTCTGTTTTCACTTGCTTGAATATGGTATCAGGAACTTTGTATCAGGGATTCCACAAAAAAAACCTTTTGCTTTCCTGGTCCAAGCAACTCTCACTCTCTCTAACAAACACACTCATCAGCCTCCCGAAACACACTGACTTTCCGCGCGTCTAGCCATGCCTTCTCGGCAATGCAACTTTAGCAAGCAATCATTATAGGCTCCATATTCTTGTGAACAATCCTCATATTTATGCCGCCGATAATGAAAATCGTAAAATTTTGTTTATTAAATAATTGCATGTTTTTACTTACTACAATATCTATATATATATCTATATATATATATATATATATATATATATATATATATATATATATATATACTGTAAATGTGCTGTTGTGTCGGCTCTTGTGTTTTCTAGGCATCTTAAACCGGGACCAAGTTTTCCAGAAACGTTGTGTGGTATTTATATCATCACTTCTTTTGTGAGTATTTGAGTATTTTATCTTATTAGGACTAATAATTTTTTCCTGCCGTGTTGTTTGGTGATGTCCGTTGTCAGGTTAGAGTGGCAGAGATTTCGGTGGCGTAGTGCGAATCCTTGGACCGCGCGCTTTAGCCGTTCGTGAATGGTGCTCAATGTGGCGTACATTTCTACCCCTGCTGTGCGATTGATGTTGTGGAGATTGGCTGAACGGTTGACTGAATAAGTAAATGGCCGCTCCACTGAATCGACGAATAATCCTTTGTCTGCAACTTAGGTTCGTAAATAAAACAGGCTGTAGGTGTTCATATCCGTTTAGCGAGTTACTTACAGGCAGGCTATTTTACATACGCTGTACTTCGAACTAAGGGCGACGAAAAAAAGCAACATAGGCAAATAATTATTTGTCAAATACACAGAACGTTTACTTTTTAAAATTACTTATAAGTACCATTCAAAACATTTATATATTGAAACAATAAAGGTACACATTCAATTACGAAGTTTATCACTATTATAAAAGTAGACCACCGAAATCATGTAATAGTAATTCAGCTGTTTCCTGACATTAAATTAGAAGTATATCGAACCTTATACGTATGATAATAATGTATGTGTCAACCTGGTTCTCAGGTTTTGGGTGAGAACTGACCACATTACCGATGAACAATTCCCGTTTCACCTTAGAAACTTTACGTTTGCTGTGGAGAATCTTTACAGCAGTTATAGACCACATTTCCAGCGGCAAGTTTAGTGTGCCCAACACTATGATATCCAATATTAAGTTAACTATTCATTTGTCCTTTTCAGTACCCGATGGTATATGCGATAATAGTTTTGGAGGAAGGCGGCACTTACCAACGAGGTAGAGTTATAAAGTACAAGAGTAGTGTAACAATTAAAATATATTTCCACAGCCTGAGGAAAAAATTCAAGAAGTATATAAAATAACAGCGTGTCAAACGTTATATTTTCAAATTTCCGGCATGTAATTTTTAATGGGTAATGTAATAGAAATCAGTTTTTTCAAAGGCTGTGAATAGGTTCGTAACTGTCATTGTAATGCTTCAGCTTTTTTTAATCTCCTAAGTGTCAAAATTTCATTATAATATTCATCCAAATACATAAAAAAAATATTCACAATATGTACAAGTTCTTTGCCAAACTCTACAATAAGCGACATCGTGCGCCATGAAATGATATGATATTACATCATATTTTATGTTTACGTCTGTTTTAATTATGATAATATATATAATTATACTATATTTCTCGAACAATTAAAACATTTTTTATTATCCAATAAAATTAATAATCAAACATTTCTTTAGTTAACAACACTACGTTTTGTTATTTATTTAAGCTACCTTCAAGCTATGGTCCGACTGAAATGTTTTGCTTGACGTTATAAAGGCCTAGTTAAATAAAATTATTTTAATTGGTAAAGGTCTGTTAATTTATCGTTAAATATATCTTATTATTATTATATTATTATATGTTTAATCTTCATGATAGTCACGTTAAATATTATTTAGCGATATATGCATATTTAGTAGATTCTTCCGTTAAATTTCTAATCAATAAAGCTCTTACCCTGAATAGAATTTTACGTTCATGACTAGTACTTAACGTGAGACAAATATACTAGAATAAATTTTCAGAAGACATTTTACTGCAGTCATGTAGATATTTGAAGGGACTAATATGTTGAATACTTTCTAACTATTTTGGTTAAATCGTACGAAAACAAAACAAGCCATCCCACCGCTTTGCTCCTGTCACTTGTCTCAGTGAGATGGTTGAGGAGGCGGTTATCAGGGTCCTTCGCGTCCTTCCCGCAGATACATAGATCGACCTAGGCCCTTTCCAGGCCGTTACTCCAATTTCCTCAGCGGCGCACAAAGGACGCCCCGAAATTGAATTCATTATCACGAAAGCCGAGAGCGTCGTAACATGAAACGTAGATTAGTGCTTCGATGTACTGAAGCCCACTGTGCGCGTTTAATTACTGCCGATAAGTAAAACGAATTTCCTTCCCTTTGCAGCTCGCCACACGCTCGTGGACGAAACACAGCTTCCACGCCGCACTTCAAACACTCAGCGCTGCCCGCTTCGAAAATGCGCGCAACATGTCATGGTTACGTACAACAACGCGTTCTGCCATTCACAGAAAATAACCCACGTTATTTACTTTATCCTTCGTAGACGATGTATTTATTATCATTAGCACCTGTTGTGCCTTAATTCTTTTGCACGATATGTATTAAAAACATCGACTTTCACTTACTAAATGTTCCACCGGTACTTGGCCGAGGTATGTAAACGTTAGCTTTTCCAATTAGCGCCCCTACATCCTTTCACTTATATTTTACTAAATATTTACCCTTCATTAACTCAATTTATATCAATACTTAGGAACTATGCTTTCGATGGTTCTTTGTAAGAACCTTTTTCTCCTGGGCACCACATAGTCTCACTTATACTTTGAAATGATAACTCACTATGTTTTAAATGAAAATATTTCGCCCTAACATTAGGATAAAATCCTCATATAATTACCAAATTTGAGTAACAATGCTTCTCAAAGTAGAAGTTAACGGTCTTGGCATGATTTAAAATACGATAATATTTTTTTTGTCATATAAATTCTTATTTTCATCTGATATTGACATTCCTCTATTTTTTTCTTTGTATGTAAAGCTCTTCCATCATAATATTATGAAACTATTTTTGAATTACATATATTAAATTATTTTTGTAATAAATGATTGATTACGTCCCCTAATTAAAAGTAAAATCTACAATTTTAAGTATTGGTAACGACATAAAAAATAGAATTACAAGGCTAAAAAAATTAGTTAGAAAATAGTACAGAGACTTATTTTAAGAAGCAGACAGCTCTTCCTTAGAAAAACAGACTATGAGAATAGAACACTTGAATTTCAACAGTCTTAGTAACAAACAGTTAAATTTAATGAATGAAAAATGTCATTTGTACTTAATATTATCCAAATATGTGCGAAATGGTTTACAAAAAATGAAATAAACCCACATTTGAAATTTGTAATTAAACACTTGTGGTAAAAATGAATAAAATTTCTATGAACATAAAATTTCGTATCATTATCTGAAATTGAAAAAAAAATTACAATATTTACTGTTTTTCTCATTCCAAGACTAGTTATCCGTACTTTGTAAACTGCTTATTTCTAGGTTTATTATTGCAATCGCATACTGTACCACAACAAGTCTTATGTAAACAAGCTCTCTTTGTAAATTATGTATTGGTTGCCAATGACTACGTTGTCGATACTACCAGTATAAATTTTAATTAAAAAAAGTATCGGTGACCCGTGAATTTAAAAGTTTTAAAAGATGATGAAACCTTGTTTTTTATAATTGTACTAATCCATTCATAATACTATTTAAAAATTCTACATATTTAAATAAAATCGTTTAATAATAAGTATTCAAATTATTTTCGATTAAAATATGTTCAGATAATAAAAATAATTTATCCACCTGATATAATACTTAATGCTTAGATATTGTAAATTATATTTTACATTATCTAACTCGTAGAATTGGGACTCAAAACTAATAGATGAACGAGTAATTAACGCATTACAAGTTAAAAAAATATTGAAGTGTTAAGTACCGAAAGAAGTAATAGCGATGATTCGAACAATAAACTGATTACAAACAGAGAACATTCAGTACATCAGAAAAGAGCTTTTAAAATAGTCGCTTTTGTACTGTGACGTTTTTATTTTCAAATTAAATGTATTGTACGAACACATTCTACAACCGGCTTTTGGCTTGCTTTGAGACACGGTAGTTTTACAAGTAATTTCCTTAAAAGTTTTCTCGACTTAAAAAGACAATTTATAGTGGTTCGTATTTTATATTTGAGGTACTTGATGCTGATTTATTAGTAACATTGCCTATAGTGTAATAGTACCCGTAGCCGGGCCCGCCCAGACTAACCCGCATGACACACTGCCACCGAAGCACTTTTCATTCTTCTCTTTTTCCCTCTAATCCGTTTATCCACTCTATGACGTAAAACTTCCCTATGTTACTCTTCCACAATGATTCTCTACATTGAAACAAGCATAGTAACTTGAAATAAATTTCTGCAAATATTTCGTTGTAAATATTATGCCATGAAAAAAAGGCCCATGAATAATAGTCTCTTATCAAGTTACAAAATCAACAGTAATATAAAAATGAGTACACTTTTCATATTTTTAGAGTTCTCTTTGAAGCTCACAGACTTTTCTGATCATTTGCTACTTATGTAAGACATTATACTAAATATAAAACTTCGTCCTGATAATTTCAGTGATTGTTTCTTAATAAATATAAATAAAAAATTCATCTGCGTTAATCTATTCTTGGAAACGTCGACGGCATTTCAGTACAAATATATTTTTTAGGAGGCTGCTGGAATCTTCTTCTTATTATACACATATGTACGTTTCAGTTTTAATTCAACAACCGGGAATTAATGCTCTCAGAAACGGATGACATTTCCAATTAGTCTTGCTTTTATCACATTCTTGATTGAATTTCTCTAAAATATTAGTAGTTAAATTATTTTTCATTTTTTCCCAAAAATAAATAATCTATGTTGTTAAAAAGGTTCAAAAAATCTAAACCATGCAGTTTATTAACTATTGTGCTCAAATAGCTTTCATTTACATAATGTGGAGTGCGTATGTTTGATGAGAAGTATATCAGTTAATATTTTTTCAGAGTTTTGGTTGTTTTTTTATGTCCTTCATCTAACGGGGCTTTCGAAGTATTTAATCATGGAGAAACAATACATCAAATGATTGCCAACTCCATTTGGCATTTATAAAACACCGTTGAAGTAAAAGCAATTAAACATTTCTCCTGTAGCGGTTTCAATCATAATGGGGTAATTTTGAAAGGCCACCCACGCAGAGACCTTCAGAAAAATTTACAACCTCAAACTTGAGATATACTCCACTTTGAAAAAATTCTAGAAACGTCACTGTTACATTATGTTTGAATGTGTATAAACCAGAGAATTAATAATTACTTATTATAATTAAGAAAAGAGCAATATTCGTATGTTTATTTGTTATTTGTAGTAATTGTTCTTAAATTATTACTTTTATTACCGTTTGTGAATCATATTGTCTATAAAGGAAAACGATAATACTCATGGAATTTTAAAAATTTTATCATCAAATTAGAATAATTAGTCTTTTTCTCAAGCTCGGTGAATTATCGTGCTTTTATGTGGCTCCGTATTAAGTATTAAATTTCGGCGAGACCAATAAAAGATATGTCGAGACAGACAAATAAACAATTTGAGAACAGAATCATATATGCGAGATTCTGAAAAACAGTTATGTTTAGCCAACAACGACTTTCACTAATTTTGTAACTGTATCTAAACTATTTTGATAGGTAGAATAAACATTGAAACAAGTTTAAAACAAAATAAACTTTACAAACTTTCTACTTGCATCGTAAATATTTCCTGTGTAAGCATGTTATTCGTTTTGCAGGGATTTGAAACATTTCTATGTGACAGCACACGGGTAAACATCTGGCACTGTATTCATTGACGTATTGTTCTGTCTGCTCAGAGAGTTTCCTGATTCCTGTATTGTTTTTCACGAATGAATTACTTCTTTTCAGAGTCGAAGTTGAATAAATGCGGACCCCAATTCAACTAAAATTTCAAAAACAAACGAGATTTGTTGATAAGTATTTTAAATAGTCACTGGGTTACCTTTGGCCTCGTCAGGAAACTCATTGTTCAATTTTTAGGGAAATGATGATGTGATTAATACTATATGTTGAAAGTAACGTAATTAAAAATGAGTTTAACTTTCAATAATACGAAACGGCTTTATTTATTTAAATTTATTAAGTTTAAATGTACAGTTCAGGATGAAATAGAAACTATTTCTAAAAACTACTTGTTTTGTAATGTAATGTACACTTACCAGGAAATTTATTCTCTTTGAAGTAAAGATAACTTCGTCTTCACCTATTCAAACCCCTTCAATAAACTATTGAAAGATAATTTTATCCGAGAATCCTTTATCTATGGAAATAAAGATTCATAGAGAGTACATCTATGTGACGGATGTATTTAGAGATATGGCATGTGATTCCTGACATTTCTAGGCTTACAAACCTAATAGTTTTCAATTGACTCATCCTACGATCATTTATAAACAATTAAATAACCAATAAAATAATCAATTGGTTTAACGCCATTGTCAGACAAACTTTTGAAACGCAAACATCCCAAAATGATTATACGAAATCTAATTAGGAATATTTTACTAATACTTAATTAGTACAGCGTTTAAATCATCATAAATAAAAATCATGGAAACCTAAGTTAAGTGTGGATTGTTAGATGATTCACACACTTGCGGATTAACCAAAAGGAACAAAATGTTACTTAATGAAAGGAAGATACATCAACATGACGTTTTCGATACTTTTCATGTGTCATACTTAATTGGTTCTGACTTTCATTTTCTATGTGATTATAGTGTTAAATGTACGCATTTTGAACCCCATGAGTCACATTTTGTGTCTTTCAAGATATATGTGGTAAACTAAAATTTATTTTTCGAGTTCTAAAATTAGGTAAACAGATAATTCTACTTATATTGTTATATTTAAATGTTTCATTAAGATATTTTTATATTGTTTATATTTAGGTTTGTTCGGGTTTGCTACATTCGTAAAGCGATCCAGATACTTAGTTTACAGAAATTAATTTCATTTTTTTAAATTAAGTAAACGGGCTTTTTATGGACCAACAGAATATTATCCCCCTTCTCGTCCTATTTGATTACAAACCTGCTGCATATGTTAAATAAATATATATGTTATTTTATAATGATGTCAGTGGTTTAAAGACAGCAGAATACGAATTTTCTACAATTAATTTATACTTTAAAACTTTTATCTTCTAGAGACTAAATTCTTCAAAGTCTTTCCCTTAAATTTCTTTAATTAATTAATAAGGCAAATTGTTGTTCATAATTATCTCTTAATTTCAGTCGAATTATGCTTGCAGTTACATTTTATTACATGTAAATGTGGGAGAATATTAAAATATTTTGTTAATTAATTTTCAAATATTTCGTATATCTTTTAAGTATATATTTGTTTAAGTGAAATGGAAAACCAATTCTATGAAATTTTTTTATATAATTAGTAATACCTAGTATGAATTTATTTACGTAGATTATACAAACATAAAGTATATAACAATTTCATTATAGTAATTGCACTGCTTATAAATCATACCGGGAATCGGAACGTGCGTCTTATACTTTGAACAGCTCATCAACTTAATAAGCTGCATTACTACCGATTATCTATCTTCGTCACATGTAAAATAATGTATATTAAACCTAAAACAGAGAGCACAGACGGGGTTCCTAAAGGAAACATCATCAATCCTGTGCAGCTTAATTAACAAGCATAGTCTGTTAGAAGATAAGTCAGCAAGTAATTAAAACATACAGGGAGCTCATCTTCATTTGAACTCATCGATGTAATAAGCTTGTCATTCAGGTATAATATGTACGTGTAAATTTATTAAATATATTGATTAATTGCGTGAAATCTCTCTGTTATGCAAATGGAACAAATTAATCACTTTAAAAATTTCGAGTATTTAAATTACTGTAAATGTCAAATGCTCTGTTTGATGCATTTTTTTCAGTAAGTGAATTGTGGCTATAGAGGACATAGGAATTCAGTCTGCCTAATTATTTATAATCAAGAATAAATTTGAGTTCTATCTTACTTAATTATTTTCATACAGGAATTTTCTTCTGTTCGAATCACAATAAACAGCAATGGACCTTACTCGAACGTCAGCCAAGAAATATGAGTTTCCAATGCTGCCTTATTATCATACCGAGCTGTAATACTGTATAATCGTTATCTATATTATAGTTTCTTTAAAGATAACTAACGTATTATGTGCAAATAATTTCATAACTGAAAAAATACGCTATATTTTCATCATGAAATACGTAAAGACAAAATCTTAAAGAATAATATTTATTTGTTTTTAATGTGATCACTGAAATTTTCTTTTATCTGTTATTAACCATTTACCGCGTGGCTTTAAATACAATCCATAAGATTGAGGTTATCCATTGAAAATCAGAATACTTCAACGCCATGCTATTTGTTCACCACATTTACCGACTTGATCTCTTGATCGTTCTCGGCTATTTGACATAACAATTAATTCATTCCGCCGAGGTTGCGAACGCGTTTGATTTATTATGAAGCAGGACGGGCCAGGATATCGACCCTGAACCAATGCTCCCGATATCTGCATCTGTTTAATTCAGTGTGCTTGCATTGTCGGCCTCACACGAAAGCTGGTTTCCACGCGAGCTTTCTTGCTTAGGCTCAGTCGCCATGGACAGCTGCTGACTCGCGATGCCTCGTAAGGAGAACGGTGAGTCAGTATAGAAACTAGTTCAGATCAGTTAATTTTACTGTCCATCAGACTGAAAATCATTAACGATAATGTTTTGTCCTAACTATACAACCAACACGACCCCGAAAAGAGAAATGTATCAGTTACAGCTTTGTTTGAATGGAGTGCTGCAGGAATGCCTAACTTCACTTCGTCAGATCCTTCACGAAAATGAATGTTTATAATTATTCTAGACAAATACAACATGTCGTAAACTCCACTAAAGGTCTATATTTCTTGTACATTCGTAAAAACTTACATTTTATTTCTACCCAAATAGCCCATGTTCATTTATTACAGTTTCCATGAATACAGATAAAAATTTAAAGTGTTAAAAAAATTTCTTGAATCAATAAAAATCTACAAATATTAAATAGGTAGATACCGCGTCTTTTTCAAAGTTAAATTCCCTATTTTGATACATTAAATTTGCTTCCTATTAAATAAGGCCACTTTTTCAGTATTGTGCTTTTGGTATAGTGATAGTATGGTACAGTTTGTTTTTAAAACCATGAGGTGGATATTGCATCTAATTACATTTAGATTATTGGATTACTGTTAGAGCTTCTCGAATGAAATTTTGTTTTACTGTTCTTTCCAAAAATAAAAGAACAAAGTGAAAAGTAAAAAGTAGAAAGTCAATCACTAAAAAAATACGTTAATGAGGTCGTCACTTATAATTTGCGACGTAATAACAGCATACCTAACTCTAATTAAGAAATAACAGTCTCATAGAGTGCGAAAAACTGTATTTATGTCAGATTGTTTTCATAGAAAGTATTATAATTTTAGCAGTGGAAGATTCTGTTAAAAATTTACTGTGAGATATTCTTTTTCTAAAAAGGTGCTCCGAATGATGCATTGAATGTTAATTATTCTCAAATCCTTAATATGTATAAGTAGCAGAAAAGCAGCTAAATGGCCTTTTTCTATAAATCACTACACTTTAGGTGTATCTACCATAAGACTTAAGACCAAAGTTACACAAAGAATTTAAAAACGTGAAGTTAATCTTAAAATTCTCTCCATTCAGGCATTTTCATGAATTCCAGCCGGTATTTAACGTGAATAAAAAATAAACACTGTCTGACAATTTATAAATTAATATAATGATTTATGGCGAATTCAATTCAAAAAAAATATTAAGTTTATGAATAAATATAATATTTATTAATATAAAATATATATTAAAGTATATTGTAAATGTAATGTATTAAATATTATATTGAATTTTTATTAATCTACTCATTTGTAAATTATTCAATGTAATAAGCTGTATATATTTATAAAAAATGATGATTGGTTATTTTTTATTCAATATCCGAAACAATTTCTTCATAGATTATTATTACATCTTCGTAATTTGATACATTTTCAATAATTGACTTAAATAAAAGAGTTAACTATTTCAAATATGATGTTGGTTTCCCAGAATTTTTAATCTAAAAAGGTATTTCCTAAATAATCTAAAAAATTATAGCCCGGTATAAAAAAAATTGCACGTTTCCGGGAAAATGCCAGAGCAAATTATCCTGAAAAAATTTTGCTACTGAAAGGTAGAAATTTAAATTTTGGGACAATTATTTTTACTAATTTCGAGATTCTGGGCGTGAATATCTGAGTAGAATAATCTATTAAATTTTTAAAACCTGATTTTTACTTTATATTTGGGAATTTTAGTTCTTACAAACAATCCAAATTAATAATTCCTAGAGGTTAATACCAATTGAAGACAGGAACGAATAACATTTACCCATTTTATTGATAAAGATTTATTATAAGTCTTATTTTATAAGTTGCCTTTTCATTCTTACTTACAGCACAAAAATTCCTATTCATGTTCTACGAGTGATTTTCCAACACAAAATGATACATGTGCTGCATGATATTAAGAGTAATATTAAGCACGTTAATCAGTCATGTTACTGTTACCGATAAATTAAAGTGAACTAGCTTCTGAAGCTTAAAAGAGCTTTTATTTGTGTAATTGTGGAGATAAGATCGCAGTCATGTCAGTCAGTACAAGATGAATGCACGCCAGTTGGGACTTTCCGTAAGTGCGTGACTAAAGGCAGTAGAATCGTGCATCTGCTTTCCCCGCAACCCTACATTTACATTTGCTTCGCCATTTTCTCCAATATTTCAATTCCACGCGGGTGGCAGTTACGCAAATGAGATCGTGGATAATTTATTCCTCCCGCCGTAAATGAAAAAAATATATAAAAACTTTCATTACATCACATGTCACGCCAGTTTTACAAAAAAAAAATATAATCGTATCACAACTTTCAGCAAGTTAATCACTCTCGTCAGAAATTCTAATGAGCGTCGCTTTAATGAAATAAGTTGTTGCAACTAAAGCGTTTTTATGAATATTCAACTTGAAAGTACTGAGCCTTTTGTAACTTCCAGAATTCACACGCTATTGAGTTTTTTCGTAGCTTTTTTCAGTTTCAGAATTATAATATTATTTTCCCGAACAGTTAACCATCACTAAAGTTTAACCGGAATTGAATATGTATTGAAATTCTCACAAGCAATTTTTAGCTTGAAATTTATTTTCCCGCTTTTATTATTCAGGTATATTTATTGTTATTTAAGAGCGTCTGAAAGCGTTCAAAAAACAAATTTAAATTCCAGATAATTTTCAGAATAATTTTTATACTTTAGTGCGACGCATTTGATCACTTGTTTTTTCGCGTCCAACCGTTGTCAGTCGAACAGAAATGCTAGCACAAATTTAATATCTCTATCAAAATTAAAATTTGTAGTTATATACTCAATATCAAATAGCTAAGTTAAAATATCTGATAAATACAAATTACGTATTAAGAAATCGTTGAAAAAATAAATAGCGTTCATTGAAATTCTTAAATTCAATTTCAATTGCCGTTCGCTTAATCAGGTTGGTTCTCGCATTTAACATTAAATAGCAGGGTTTTTTTTCATTCAAATGAATATCACCATCCCTGGATATGTTTTATTCATACAGAAAAACGAAACGAGCATGCACTAAAATAAACACTCTAAATGACATATAAAAATAAAGTGTTTGACAGTACAGAATATTTTAATAATTTTCTCAACGTGAGCTTCGACTATATTCGTAAGTTGGTTAGTTTTGAACTAGTCAATGTTTCTATGAAGAAAATTGCCAATGGAATTAATAGTTATGATCTAGTCGGTATGGTAAGGAACTGAAAATTCCAACAAAGGGCCAACATTATACCCTCTTTGTAATTTTGCATGTGAATTAACGAATACTATTCATTATATTTATAATTGGCAATAGAATTAACTTACGAAATTCGCAGAGATCTTAGAATTTTATGATTGCAAACTAAAAGATCTGCAATTCAATAAGAAGGAGGTAGTGTCAGGTATGTTTCTGAGAGCAACAGACATAATTGCCTGTGAATATTCAGGAAACGGTTGTGTTGTGTTGCAGATATACTTTTTATTTTAAGAAATGAAGATTGTTTGTTGTGCAGGCAGCTGTCTCTGTTCCAAATACGGGCCCTCTGGGAAACGCCATTTCTCTGCCGTTTCTTGTTTGCTTTACTTCTCTTCCCTTACGGTTTTGTCGTTATCTTTTGCAGTAGGTAAATGTTTATTTTGGCAGAGTGTGCCTTTGCGCTTCCTGTTTCCTTTTGCGTGGCACAGATTGGCCATATCTCCTTTTCCGGACGTCGTTTTTCTAACATATTTTCACATTAACGACCATATTCCAGGAAAAATATTTTTGTTCTATAATAAACAGTGAAATAAATTATCAGCTCTAAATCAGAATAGTATAATTACCGAATTATGGAAACATATTAATTCCTACAAGTTGTACCTCTTATGTACATTACTCTAACTCGAAAAAATTTTAAGGAAAATTTCGTTTAGTAAATTTATTAAGATATCAAGTGAACAGCTATGTATTTTTATCAATATTTTCAGACAAAATACGTTGTTCTGTCATTACATTAACAGTATGGTCGTGCCGGACATAGTCGTAGAAAGTCGTTGGTGACTCTGCTCGCAGCTCGATAAATTTTATGCAGTCACAACACCGCACGAAGATACAATCGCTCAGTTGTCGTCTGATGTCAAATTTAGCTGGCCGTAAAAATTTTCATGGACGTTACGATCTTTTCCAGCGGAACATTTATGGGTTATGGAAGCGTATCTTCATATAGGAGAGTTTCTGTAAAGTTATTGGCAAGGAAGTGAGCCTGGCCTAGCATCATGGACCCCCCTCCCTTCGTCATTCCTATAAATCTCAGAAACTGAGACCACAGTAGAAAAATGTGACCCAAGAATCTTGTCTTCAGAATCCTTCAGAGTCCTCACTATGAGTCTTATTTAGTTTTTATCGTGTTCGTTCAATAGAGAGAACAACAGATAACTTATCGAACAGTTACAAATAATTAGCGGGAAAGAATTGGTAATAAGGGAGATATTAAAACTAATACCTTATAGTGTTGAGACCTGTTATACGAAAAAATAAAAATATCAAATAAACCAACTGTAATGTTTTCTTGTATAAATATTAATAAAAATGATATTTCGATCGAAGTATATAATATATAATTTTTATAAACAAAAAAAATTATAATATTTTAATTAAAAAACACCCTACTATATACAAACATTGTCACATTTCCTCATTTTAATTTTTAAGAATAAAACAAGTTTGTTTTAAAACAGATTAAACTAATATAAAGCTTAATTTCAGATGGCTATTTTGTACAGTGTCAAAATTAACTTATTTATGAATGTCTCAACCACTCACTCTGTAATAAACGATGTTTTAGCAAAAAACTAGTTCTGTGGAGAACTTTCGGTATCTTCGATGCCCCGGGCAGAGAAAAACTACCCGTTGTTCTTTCCACCGGAACAATTTATTCTAACCCCTTAGCAACACTTTTAGCGTCAAATTCGAATAGGAACTCCAAACTGTCAAGAGAAACTTCCAATAACAACTTTACATCTTTAAATAGCATCTTACAACTTCCTATAGCAATTTTCAACTTCCAAATTTAAATTTATAACTTGCATACACATCTCTCAATTCACGTTCTTCATCAGATTTTAAGACCTAATAGTACTTCTTCTTGACTCGACAGAATATAAAGGACCTTGGCCTACCGATACGACTGCCAAATTGTCGTCTTACATGACACATTTTGATCAGTGTGTCGATTCTCCCACAGCCTTAACCCCAGGGTTCGTCACCAGGACGGCCACAAACATCCATGTCCATGCCGGGATTCGAACCTCTGTGATGCGAGGCAATGACGCTGGTCACTACAACACAGCAGGCCGACCATTTTGAGACCTATTGGACACCCCAATATGCATCTTAAACCTCTCCTCTCTCTCCCTCCCTCTCCCTCTCCCTCTCTCTCCCCCTCCCTCTCTCCCCCCTCTCTCTCCCTCTCTCTCCCCCCCTCTCTCTCTCTGTCTCTGTCTCTGTCTCTCTCTCTCTCTCTCTCTCTCTCTGTGTCTATCTTTGTATTTTTTTCACCAACCATAGTTTGGACTTTCACCCTCCTAACTCGACTTTTAGTGATATAAGGGTACCAAAGGATGAAATTTACTTCTTAGGAAATTCTCTGACCTTGACGAAGAAAAAATATGTTGTCAAGTCACACACAGTCAGCGACTGTCTTGAACCACTCCCCATGTGTTAGTAGTCCTTCTTCGGGTCATACACTCTCAAAAAACTTCCCTACAGTACCGGTGATATAAAATTTAAATGAATAAATAAATGATTATCTAAATATATATATACCTACTACATAGCATATAACATTTGAAGCATTATAAATTAAAAGAAATAACCTTCAAATGTTCTGCTTTTCTAATTAAGAAGACATGTATTTTGAAGTTTTACTCCTAGAAATAAAAATAACATGTTACCTGACGATATATATAAACAATTACGTAGAAGTTACTACCATCAGCTCCCATTAATAGTAACATGGGATATATATGATTGTTGGTTATAACTCTGTCCTTTTCAGAAACGAAGTGCGTAGTTCATGGTGAAGTGAATTTAGTAGTGGATGTTTCTTCCACTCGAGATAATTGGCACCCCAAATGTGTATACTAGTTCATCAATTCTGAATGGAAGTGGAGTTTTGTAAGATTTTATGGATAAGATGCACGCGAAAGACGTCTCAGTCGCTCATCAGCCACATTGGAGGGTTAATTTTAGTTATGTCTCACTTTAAACCTGATAATTACTCGGTTGCATCACAGAAAATATCAGCCGTAGCTTTCCCTTTACTAACACAGTACTAATTTTAATCTTTATAATCATTACGGAGAAAACACTCAAATTAACCAACAACCGTACCATACTAATTTGTAGTTTTATAAATAGCTACGTGGGTTTCCGGCGTTGCCCTGGTTGTCACATTTAAACTCAGTGACATCCATAACCCCGGTCTTACTCCTATCTGGATTGTTTTAGCGTTATTTTTCTTTAACGCCCCTCAACCCCCACCCCTAAGAGTGCTCCCCTCCTATGTCTAAAGGAGTTGAAATTATACACAAATAACATAGGAAGAAACAGTACCATTCGAATTATTCTGAAAAATTTTTATCCGACGCAAACATCAGCCGTTTTAGCATGTTTGGGGTCGTAGTCGTGTCTTACCCCCACAGTTTTTGTTTCTGGTTCGCAAGGAAACCGTGTACGAAATTTTTATGCTGAACAGACAAACGTACAGTCCATTTTATATATTAGATATTATCGAAGTGCACTTTTATTTTTTAAATTAATGTAAAGAACTAATTAGATAAAAAAATAGGCAAATAACATACAAAATTAAGTGGTAATATAAGAACCACACGACGCTTCTGCAATCCTTGTTCCTTTCGTCAGGTGATTAAAAACGCAAGAACCGTGAGAACGGCACAACCGCAAAAAATTTTGAGTTCGTCACCTGCGTTTTTTAATCACCATGACGAAAGCAACAAGGAATGCAGAAACGTTGTGCGGTATTTACATTATCGCTTAATTTTGTCAATTACTTATCTAATTAGTATCTTTTTAACACAGACGTATTATATTTCAATTTTAATGCATATAAAGTGAAAAAGTTAGCTGAGAAACAGTACCCGGAGTCATACATTTTGTTACTACAAGGAGTAAAATACAATATTCATCAGATGTTTCTGTAAGTCACACTCTAAAAACTAAATTCACTTTACAAGAGAAGTTCAAATGTTCATACTGGAGTCAAGACACTAATATAGTTTAACAAAATAAGACGTGTTGAATTTCGAAATATATTGCTGCAGTTACGATTCCTATAACTCAAGATGACTATGACTTTTGCGTTTCAGTTATTCAGAGCACAATTAGTGTGCTATGGAAGAATGTGAATAACATTCTGATATGAAAACAACAACAAAATAATCTCCATTTGAAACTCACAGAGTTGTTACAATCAGTATAAAGCAGTGAAAGAATTCCAGACGTGAAAAAAAAAAAGGAAAAGAGGGAAGAAGACGAATGAAAGAAAAGCTCCCAATTGTGTGCAGAAGAAAGTTGCTATTGACGGGGCTGTGCCAGTCGGCACGTGCGTCGCCACGCGTGCGCCCGGCCCAAGGGTACGTTGGTGTAGTGGTACACCTGCTCGACGCCAATTAGCACGCGTCGAGCACGTGGAAGGCCGTCGTAACGCTAATTGGAGTGCGGCGAACGCTGCTTACCGATACAAGGCGTAGGGCAATCTGATGCTTCTGGAGATTTCCTCGTTAAACACACAGCTCTTCCGCTCAAGGGCTGGGTTACTTCGTTGCTATGGAAACTACTTCTCGTACAAAACCGAAAACGCATGTACGTAAAGAAATACGTTGAAATATGTGATAATATAAATCCATATTCAACAGTACGGAGAAGAGAATTCTGAATCTTAGACAGAAATTCTTACTCAAATTGAAAATAGTAGAGGTTTTGCTTTGATGAATAAATTTACAACACAAAGAAACGGAGATATGTTTTAAAGAGTACTCTTCTCTCGACATTCAGGCTAGCCATTATCCATTTAATGAATGCTGATGAAATTGTGATCAATAAAGCGGTTAACAATGTAAAAAAAAGTATAAACTGAATGATTCGGATGAAGTTTTACTATGGAGATAAATACCACACGTCCTTCAACTACCGTAGATGCCCTTGTTCCATATCTATGATTAAAAATCATTATTTAATAATTTGATTGAAAACGCAGTTATATTTAACATACGGCTTTTTTAAAAAATATCCGTAGTGGGTCGCAAGTAGTCTGGAGTAATTTTTAGGATTCTTTTATGCATTTAATACTATTTCAAATTAATAATTCAATCTTCATTTTCATTGTTACAAGAAAAAATTAATCAAATATTAGTTTATTCTATTATACATTTGTTGTGACTCCACTATTCCGAGAGCAAAAAAAGGCTCCAGTGAAAACTGATTCAAACGACGACTCGAAATATTAGAAACTCTCAAAGCCGCATAACGAAGAATAATAAGCATCTATCTATTATTCCCTATCTTTGCAGTATATATGTCGTGATTTTCCAGCATTGGTTCTGAACGATAAAACGAAACATGTTTTATGCACCCAACTGATGCAAATAACCACAATTCATTTCTATATGAAAATGCATTTTCCTAAGAGAAGAAAACAATTTTATTTTAGCGGCACGGGATCATAATACAGTGGCTATTGAGAAAATTTATTAACGTTGACACAACATTGTAAGTCCGCCTGCATTCCTGATTTGGAAAGAAATTAAATCTCGTTAGTAGTCTTAAGGTAGAGTAAACAAAACTTATCGTTCCGTAATTTGGAAAATACTGTTATTTTAGTGTTTTTATAAACTGTTATAAAAATTAACAACGTTTTTGAAAGTTAATATAATAATTTATTACTATACCGAAGCTGTAGTTGAGTAACATATTGAATTAATTTTTCCCGTAATTATTCTTCAAGCCATTTCTGCAAAACATTTTTATTTGATAATAATAATTTTTTACTTTAACTTAAACGATATTTAACGTATAACATTCAATAAATATTTATAGTTAGGGCTCTTACCATTCCAATTTTCTTAAATTATTATTTTAAGAAAGCTACATTTTGTCATCGCTGACTTGGTGATTGGTGTCATAAAGAATACTATATGAAGTCTTTTGTATGAGCTTTTAGCTAAAATGTTGTGACAACGCAGGCAGCTTCTCCTGTCCACAACCACGACATGAGCGCAGGTACCCGTGGTAGACCCGAAGTCAAGCGGAGCGAAGTTTCCAGGTGAATGAGTTCTCCCATGGCAACGGCAGTAAACTAGAAGCGTATTAGACCGCTGGACTAACAGAATACGTACCTGAGAGAAACGACACAACCTCTATCTCGTTTCCTGAATTTAAGCAAAACCTTTTTCACATTAAAATTCTTCAGTTGCATTACATGGAGAATAATTCTGGTATATTTTCACATTTGAACGACCTCATATGATTAAATTGTCTGCCATATTACAGAATTCAAGAATTCTGGGATCGTATTACTTATTTTAAGCTGAAGAAAAAGAGTCTTACTCACAGGTACCAAATGTAGAGAAATACGAAACACTTCTTCCTAATAGAACCCAGGATATATCTCGTAAACTGTAGAGTAAATTTTTCTAAAAAAAGTTAAAATTATTTTAGACACGGTGTCGTTCTATCGAAAAATAATTGTAATTAAATTCCATTATAATGTTAGCCTGAGATATTATTTTTAGAGATCAACAATTCATTTTTTATCTGAAATGTTAAATATTTCAGAGAAACTATATAATCATGGCACTTTATTTAATAAGTTAATTTAAAATTACAGGACTTAGTCACATTAGAAATATCTGTTAATAAAAATGTGTCACGCACGCGTTTATAATTCTTTAAATACAACGAAGAATTTATTTTAAGTAATGTTTAGTTTTAGTTTCCTCTCTACCGGGTCTAGCCTGAATTAGACGAATTAAAAATATCCCTTTTTCATTTTAAAAAATTACAAATATGTAGGAAATGCATTCAATTAAATCTCAGTTTTAACGACTATGAAAGTCAATTAATGAATTATGACAAAAAATCCGAAAAATACATGTTCCCAATTAGTCAAAAATGTGACTAAAAGCTGAAAAAAAATTCTGAGACACACAATATTAATAGCCGTATTCCTTTGCTGAAACGATTGTCCCTCACACATGTATCTTGGAGCTCGAATCTATAAAATTAGCATTCTTCCCGGTATGGAATTATCATATTCGTGCAGATAATATGTATCTATTATTCTAATGATGATGTATTCAAATATGTTCTCAGAAACAGGCATGCAATAAATTGGCAGGTTAACAGAACCAGACAAATTCTTTATTAAGCCATCCACGTAATTTAACTAAAGAAAAGAGAGTTTTGTACATGTAACGTTAACCTAAACTAATTTCGAAGTTCAAAAATCGGAAAGTATGTACAATATTACGTTTATTTCATCACAAAACCTGGGTGACGGAAGTAATTCTCACTATCTCTTTCTATCTCTCTGTGTGTGGGAGGGTCTCTAATTATCATTTATTCCAGAAGGTTTTATTTAAAAAATACATATACAAAAATCACATAAAAATTCCTCTGACTTCTGTCAGGACTAATAAATCTCAGAACCTGATAGCTCTTTAGTTCCTCTTCTTTTAAATAAATCCTGAGTTCCTTAATGCGGCATTTGATACTTATCCGTACTTTTACTTAACTTAATTACCTGGAATACATCTGTAAATATTATCATTTAAATAACCAAATACTTATGTGAATTTATATGTTAATAAAATAAATTACCTGAAAGAACATTTGAGACAAATTACATTTTTAACGGAATTACGAGTTGTATTTTCAAGGAAGTTAAGATTTTAGTTTCATATTAAAGTTTATAATTGAAATAATGTTAGTAAATTGTTATTTTCTACAAGCGCAAATTTTAACTTTAAATTTTATTCAACAATATTTCCGTCATTATAATTTTGGTAGCATGCATTGATTTATTCAGAGTCGTATATTCCATTGTTTCATTCAGTAACTAATAGGTATAATTATAAAAATAACAAAGTAAACGAGTAAAGTTAAGT
This sequence comes from Zhengitettix transpicula, assembly GCA_037074705.1. Classification (NCBI taxonomy): domain Eukaryota; kingdom Metazoa; phylum Arthropoda; class Insecta; order Orthoptera; family Tetrigidae; genus Zhengitettix; species Zhengitettix transpicula. Next base: position 200,070,540 of record CM073590.1, read on the forward strand.
TCTCTGCGTTAATACTGTCGAGCAATTTAACGTAATTACAGTGACATACATTTCAGTGAGCTTTATATGTGGTGCGTGTTCTTTACATTGTAACTGCAGGCGCTCAACTTTAGATTCACACCGACGCCACGCTCATCTACACTCCTTTTGTCCTTAGAACGGGAATGAAGTTTGGAACAAGCAAAACTCTGTTAGAAGTCATGTCCGCCTCGCAACAGCGAGTAAATGTTCCTTTCGTCAAGGCAATTTCATTGTTCTTTGTTATTTATTGCCGCATAACTTTCATTGCTGTAATTAATATCTTATGCAGCATCTGCGCTTGAAGAAAGTTGAGATATAAAGGCAATGAAAGCAATCCTAGAAGGAAGGAAGCAATAAGATTGTATTGCGTAGCTGCATTGTATCAAGGTGTTGCGACTTGAAAAAACCTCTCGTGACATACAAAAACTTTGTCAAATGTGTAGTGAGATTCGTGTCTATTTTGCTTCACCAACTACATGAAGGTGTTGAAATTATTCTGTTATGGGAGGAAGGTACGGAGAATATACTTAAGTGCCTTAATGCAAATTCACAACGTCAACGAAACTATGTAAGTTAGGCTGCCCACAGAACCGCGTGTAGCGAGGGAGTCTTCTAAAGTTACAAACTATTTTCCACAAAGTAGAAAGGTATTTTCCAGTAGTTTTCCTCCATGAACAGATTTTTTTCTCTTAGGAGAATGAATTTTTATATAGAAATGAATTGTGGTTATTTGCATCAGATGGGTACATAAAACATGTTTCGGTTTACGGTTCAGAACCAATACTGGAAAATCACGACCGCTATCCTCATTAATTTCTAATAAATAAGAATAATCGTGGCATAGATCCATTGTGAATGCTATCCGATGTATTTGGTTTTAAACCCTAGTCAATTTCGCGCTACTAACACTCGGATGGGTTTCTAGTCGAATTGGACACTTTCTCGCTACGATTGGAAAATGTAATTTTTCAAAGTTTAAGATGTGAATTCAAAGATGCAGAATTCACTTACAACACGTCGTATGATAATTTTTCGTGTTAGTAAACACTCTAATACTTAATTGAGATGTAAAATTAATCTCCTTCTCCGTTTCCTTTTTGAACGAAATATGTGAAACGTCACGTAATTATATTCACAATTTCTCAGCAGTTGCTCGATACTCAGCGTTAATTATCCACCGTCTTTCGCACAATTTATCACCAATACGTAGAAAAAATTTATTAACTGTCCTTAATTGGTAAATACTGGTTTATCTGGGATAAAGTTGATATTCGGCTATAAACTCAAAATAAGCCATTTAATTTGTATTTATGAACCCGCAGTCCTTGAATTTCATTTGTCCTCTAGCCAATACCATGCTTCTTTTTCTTTCTAAATAGTAAAGTCCTTGAAAGGACTGGATAGACAAATCATTTTGTCGTAATGTACCGATGTAACGACTAATCTTGACATGAAGACCTTTCCGTGAGCGGACAAGGCTTAGATTCTTCCCCTTTGTGGTGGGGACATTTGCCATTGATATATTTATGGATTGTAACTCGTGTGTTATGAGTCAGTCTGCAGACAACAGTGCAATGCGGTGCCTCGAACGAGTTGGACACAGTTTCGAGATTTACAGGTTTACGCAAAAAAATAAGAATAACATATGACGGAAATAGAAGGAAACCTAAGTTCAGGTGCGTACTTTGTGTACGGGTATTCCTAAAAGAATGTTTAAATTTTTAAAAAATATGAACATTCTTTTAATGTTAGTAATCGCTCAGAAATTTTAAAATAGTACTTTCAAAATGCGAATTTTGAAATGTTATTTATACCGTATATATTTTAAATTGACTGATATCAAGACTTGAATACGTTAAGCTTATTTCTCACCACCTTCTTCTGAATCGCGAATCAAAATTTGTGCTAGAGTATTTTCTCTATCGTTGAAGTTTTAAATATTATTTCTAACATAATATTATAATTATATGTTTAAAATACACTGTAAAATTTTTCAAGTCCATAGTTAATTAATAAATCTGAAATCAATTTTTTAAACGATCATATACACATGTATTAATTTAGTCTTATTTCTGATTTTACGTATCGTTATGAATGTATATAAATTTCTTCGTAAAAAATAAAGCAAAACTAAATGTAGCTAAGTAAAACTGCAGTAGACACACTGAAAATAATTCTGAGAACTTGCTGTACTTTGATGAAAAATGTTCTCACAGAGTTTCCAGTCATACGATAGTTCACTATTGTTGCAAATACCCTTAACGGCAGATTGATATGTAATTCATGCTTTAATATGGAACAGTGCGGATGGTGCAAATATGTCGCTGCGTCTAGGAACCTGCGGGTCTTCTGAAGCCATAGTATCTTATAAGGCCTTGGATATAATTCTCCGGATGAGAATGAGGAAACGTATTGCACTCCACAGGCTTAACGAGAATTTTAATTCTCAGTCAGCCACCCTCATTAGCGAATTCTCTCGCTTCCAAACACATTTCGCATAAAATGCTAAAATGGAGCACTAAAAAGAGTCCGTAGAATTTTTTCCACCAGATTTTAGATAAATGATTTTTTCTCTTACTAAGCCCTAAATGTCTACAAATATTATTAAACTCCCTAAAATCTATAATGTAAGTGGCACGTACTTTTAATTATCTTTTTAATATCCATGTATTCTATATTTATTCTTACACGGTTACATGATATATATGAAACATTGTTGATATTTGATCATAATCCGGTCCTGTCAAGATTTTTCTACCCTAATCTGTTAACACTTGAATCTGTTCCGAGGAATAAAATTTCGTTATTTCAGAAGAAATTCTCAGAATTTATTTTACCGTAAAATAAAATTGTAAATGTTATGAGAATAAGAAGAATTTATTAATAGCCATCATTCTTACGCCATGTCCAAGATTACATTAATATTCCAATCTAATAAACACCATGAAATTTTCAAACCAGAAATCAATTTCAGCAACAGTCAACACGAAAAAATATTTTTATAGGAATATGAACTTCATTATGACCTCATACATAAATGTTATATTATCTTCCGTGTTTTAGCTTCTAAATATTTATTTATAGGAAATATACTTTAAATTCAAATGTAAAAAACCCTGAAACTATTAAATTCAACTTTCAAGCAATTATGGAGACATTGTAGCATTATAAGGAAAGTGTTGTCTTTCAGTCAAGCTGAAGTCTTGAAAATAAGTTTAAGCGTGTGCGTATAGCACATGAATGCATTCAATCGTTCAAATGTTCTTGGAAATAACTCTCAGATCATATTAAGTCCACAGGATTGTCTTAAAAATTGATACTAAAATGTGTAAACATTTATTTCGACACAACTAAAATATTCTGAATCTGTTTAGCATCATTCAGCTCGTATATATTGGTCTGGGTAATTATAAGATAGACTGAACCACAACCCTCCAAGTATTAATTAATTTTCACCATGAAATATTTCATCCGCTCCTGAGCATAAAGGATGTATACCAGCCGCCATAATTGTAATTCGTAATGAAATACATGTTCAATTTTGAAATGGTTTTATTAATCTAGAATTACATGAGATTCTTTTGTAACCGCAATGTTTATTTGTTTCAGGCGCAGTAGGAGGCGACGATGATGGAGATGATAAGGAGAAGGAGGAGGAGGCCGAGAGGGAGCGGCAAGAGGCAATTAGGGAGGCTGAAGAGAGGCGGAAGGAGAAGCACCGTAAAATGGAGGAGGAGCGAGAGAAGATGAGGCAAGAAATCAGGGATAAGGTAATGTTTAAGTCCCGTTACTTAACGCATTATGGGTCACAAGGGGACGCCTTACGAGCATTGGTGCTATGTGGCAGGAAGCACCTGGGTATTTGGACTGCGAACCGGAACCCAACGGAGGCAACCATAACGAGAAATTCCCTTTATAATATAAAGCTTACGATATACAACGAACGCCTTCATTCTAATACTCAACGTTTGAATTTAGACACACTAACACTTTTACTCACTGTCAGAAGACAAAACAATCAAGGGTCAAGAAAACAATTTTATGGTCTGAGGATATGATTAAAGAAATCTTAAAAACCGGTGAAGTTATTATAAACAATGATTGCTATCAAATTAGTTTGACCGCTAATGATAAATTTACCTACATTCTATGTGAAGGCAAATTATTATTTCAGGTGTAGCGATTACTATGTATTACAAAAACCCTCAAGATCAAATGAAGGTCATTTTTCCGATTCCAACCATGAAGAAATCGAGAATTTTTGTTTGAGATGTTGATTTGCTAATCACACTGTTACCCAAATTTCATAAATCAAATTAGAGGACATTTAATTGAAATATCATGTAAATAATTATTAGTATCTGAATGTGTAATGGCTCTTTAACAATTGTTATCCGATACATCTGGAGAAGACTGTCAATAAATCTACACATTTCATTTTTCAGCGCTCATGTTCGTTGATATGAAGCATAGAAGAAAGTCCTAGTCTACAATTAAACAGGACATATTAAAAAAATATTCATGTAATTGTTTCTGATGTCTGTTTTCATAAAACAGTCTGGGTTAATTGGCACATCATTAGCTTCTCTGAGTTTTTCCCCAAACAAAAACTAAACGACGGTAACAAAATTCGAACGAAGTTCTCAATTTCGCTCTTTAATTACGCAACGTGTTTTTATATAATTAAAATCGTCGTTTTGTCTGCACATAGCTTATAATCGAGAAATTTGAATTTATCTTCAAGTTTCGTTAATTACGAGATCCGAAAACAATTTAATATAAATTTTAACCTCACTGCCATGCTTATTTTGTTCGCTACATAAAGGAAAACTTCGTACCGTTTTCTATTAAACATTTTTTGTTGCTTGACAGACCTGTAAGAATATTTATTGAAATATCCAATTTCTTTCCTCTTATTTAAACAAAATAACATTTTCATAATGTATGAAACCGTATAATTCTATATGTTAGGCTGATTTGTATAGAAGTAAAAAAAATTATATGGTTATTAGAAACCTTAAAAAAAAGCAACCGTTTATTGAATGAAGTGAAGTAAACTCTGTTTATATTTACCTAGGTTTATATACCTCCCTTCTCTTTAATTATATTATTCTTAATCCTTCTGACTTCTAAATCTCTAACAACAGAGTAAAAAGGTCGTATCTCCACAGTCACGCGCCAGACCTATCCCTTTTCCTTCTCTTAGGCAGCTATATGCCGCCCATTACAACCAGTTAAATCGGTAAGATGTCAAACAGTTGACAGCTTATAATCTAATAAACAATGCTAAGAAGTAAAAAACACTATGCAAATAGAAGACATTGAGAAAATCAAACTAAATTGTAAGTAACATGTTAAAGAAAATAACAAATCCAATACGTATCCCTCGGACATAGATTGCGTTGTTTTTTGCAAATAACTAACACCAAATATAAGAACCGTACATAATGTTTTCATGGGCAAAGGACTATATATATATCATTCCTTACATTTCACTGGTTTATTTTTATATTAAAACTCTTTTCATATAAATTTACACCCTCATTTTTTTGCCTATTTGATAATTATATTTTACGTCCCTGCTGAAGATTTTTTTTACTTCACATGCCCTATTACCAAATTTTCTGTTCTCTTATCTTATATAAATTAGTGATTGAATTCTACCCGTTAATTGCGGTTTCATATCTCTAGGTAACGTGTCAGTCTTCCTTCCTTAATCCTTATCATTTCTATAATGGTAAGTAACTTTTAATTTATATTATACCACATTTATAGGTCACAATACATGGTCTATATAATAAAACGCTCTGGGTTACCGAAGTAGCATAGTAATATAATACACTTCTGAGATGTAAATATTGTTATTCTTATAATAATTTACATTTTAAAAAAATATTTCTGAAATTTAACTTTCTTTATAAATAATAAAACCCTTTATTAACAATCACATATAAAATTTATTTTAAAATATGTCAAGTATAATTCTCCAATTTAAATTAAAGAATCATCAAACCACTAGCTTTTATAAATTTTTAATAATTCGTTATTTAAAGATTTAAAATCAAATCGTGTGAAGTCTTTAAAGCGCCGTTCGTTTTTTTCAGTCAATTACATTTTTTTTTAGAAAAAATGGATAATTGTGAATATACAGCTAACAATTTCCAAGGGTCGTCTAATGGGGACAGGAGGCAGGCAGGGAAGCAGGATTTGATGAACATTAGGGAGGGATTTAGCAAGTCTAAGCTGCGGTTGGTCACGCGATGCGGATCTCTCGAAATACCTGCCCTCAGCTCAGTTATTGATGCGCCCGCGAAAGGTTTCCAGGTCGAACTGGCATATATCAGTCAAAGTCTTATACATAACGCTCCGCATTCTACAATATCTCCCGTGAAGTTGCCAAGAATAATTTAGTAAAAAGGGTCGTCCTACTTTCCGCTTTGTTTGACGTGCTTAACTCCAACCTAAAAAATTCATCTCTGTACACGCTGCATAGATTTCATGGTGACCTATGAAGTACCCCTCTCTTTAGCGAATTAAATTTTGAAAGACGTTATTTCACTGATTACGTTTTTATATTTTTGTGTTGAGTTAAAACTGGCACTTTCCCAGTCGTTAGCGTACTTCAATCTAATTCTCGCCAAGATCGTACTCGGACAGTCGGCCAGCTGCCTCCTAAACTGGTCGAGGCACAGATAGGGGAATGCAGTGTCCCCACAGAAAAATCAATTCCAAGCGTCGGAAGGACGTGGGAAAAATCCCAAGAGCCCGCCCCGCCCGACCTACCTAATGCAGGATTTCTAGGTTTTTTCTGCATCACTTTTAGATGAAAGCCCTAGTTAATCCTTGCTTACCTTTATCTCTCTTCCGTACCCTCAGTTTGGACTAATTAAAAAATAAAATAGAATAGAAGGTAGAGACCACCTTCGAGATGACCCTCATGTCACTGTAAAACCTTATGGGGATGTCTTTTGGTTTCGGAATAAAGTTCCCATAACCGAGACACGTAAATTAGTTTTGAGAGATGTATCATCAGGATACTGCAAAAGTTGTTCGCCGTCCCCATTCCAATAGTCGGCCAGCTGCCTGTACACCTGTTCGAGACATGGAGACGGGAATGATAAGTTCTCCATGCAATCCTACCTCAGTCATCGGAACAGTATGGGATGAGTAAATACCTACTTGACACATGTTTTTCTATAGTTTCCCTTTAATACGATTTAGATGAATTCTGGGTATGATCTTTAAAGCAAAGGCAGGGACCCTAGTTTACCGTTGGCTACGTTGATGTACCTTCCGCACCCACTTTTCTATTCTTTCTATTATGTTAAAGGGGAAGGGCTACGACGTGTATGACGCTCAAGCAGCCTGTTTCATAAAAAAAAGTCATGCTTTCTGTAAATATCGCTCTACATTTATTGTTAAACTCACAATCTGTCTCATTCTGTATTTTTTTCCAACGTTCAATGCCATTATGAAAATAATCAAAACAAAATCATTTGTGTAATAAATCTGCGATTATAAGACTTTTAGACTTGCACACAATTTCATAGCCCATTCTCCGATATTGTAAGAAAATAAAGTATTCAAAGTTCGTAAATAAATTATCATGCATTTAAAATTCAAAGCAACTTAATAACCGTGAAGGTTATAAAAACCACTCTGTAATGAGATACTGCAATTTAATTGGACTATTCAGTGATTTTTTGTGCTATTATTGATAAATTTTTAATTTTAATAACAACCTTCGGGATACCAGATTGAAGCAAGTGATTGAATATTCCGATATCAACATGGTTCTGCGTTTCAATGTTTGTATTACGTAAAACTACCTGTATATTTCATTATTTATATTCCATATCCGTAATTTAACATCGCCTTTATATTATTTAGTACATTCCGAATACGGTAAATACAATTAGTTCTTCATATTTTACACAAGATCAAAGGTCAATCGCACAACAATTATTTCTTGTAAGACTGTTAAATATTTACGGGCTAAACCTTAATAAACCGCCGACAAAATGCCATAATATTCAATGATTTCGTATGAAACATAAAATGTTTATATTATTTCATTCTACTATAATTAGTCAATATTTCAATTACAATTTCATGTTACATTATTTTCCAGTCTTGGTTCTTTCCCTTAAACAAAAAAGGATAAATAATTTTGTCGCACCTTATTAAAACACATTTCCGTTAAAAGTTTTCTTTAAAGTACTTGTTATCATATAACTTAATTGATAAATAACAAATTGTAATTAAAAGTATGTTGTATTAGAGAACAATAATTCATGCTGAAATAGCAAAAACCTTCAGCATTGAGTTTTATAGAGATAGAGTTTCCAAAGACGAACATTTTCAATAATGTTATCCACTAAAAACAGTTAAACATAAACTTAGAATTTTTCTCCTCTGTTTACATTAATTTTCTGACAAAACATTACACAATGTAAATATATTTCTGATAAGAAAATTTCCAAAGTTCAGAATTGTCAGAGAGACTTGTTTCATTACCGTAGAACCAATCTTCAGCGAACTGATATATTAAATCCAGAAATGCGCCCTAATCGATTCAAATAACTTTTGAGCTGAAACCAAATTATGTACAATAGTTACTCTGACATTGACGTGAATTTTCGGTATTTGAAGTGTATGTGAATGTGAAAACATTTTAATGTTCGCGAGATTTTATTTATTTACACGACAGAAAAAGTGATTGTTTACTTTTTAACCATCATTTAATGTGGCTTTTTTAATCAGTCTTGTTTGAGAAATCATTTTATTTACGTTTTCATAAAAACATAATCAACATTTACAGTCGGAAACTTGCCTTCAATACGTGGTTTCATAGCAAATTTTTTAAATTAGTGTTTCAGACAAAATGTTTTTTGTGAACGTTAGGAGACGTAATAACAAACTTTATTCCATATAAAAATGCTATGTTGAATGTCGATACTGCTTTTTGGGTTATCTCCACGAAACCTCTCGTAATTCTGACTATAGGACATGAAGTCACAATATAAAATCCCGTTTTGAATACGAATTTCCTTTAGGCCACAAAATTTTGTTTAAGTTCTAAAAGTATAATTCAACTCTTCTCAGCTACAGTTTAAACATCCTTTTAATAAAATAACTGTATTGAAAGTACGTCATGAAAGCATTCCATGAATGTAAACACCTAATAGTTTTGCGAAGTGCAATAATGTATGCACTTCCTACTAACGCATCAATGGAATTCCTGTTTAACCGCTGCGCATTTGAATCAAACGTTTTATGTATTCACCTCTCGTTTCTGTTTATTGTTGAAGCGGCAGTCTTTCAACCACAAGCCCTTTCACGAAGAGAACTGCAGTGATCTCGCTTTTTGAAATAGTTATTGTGGTTGCTTTGAACCAGGATAATTCAAAAGAATGGAATTGTAGCTTCTTTGCAGGGATAAATGATAAGAAACAGCCATTTATATTTGGTCAATCGCTGCGATCTTTTTTATTTTATGAAGTATTCTGTCGAAGTTTCAAATAATTATCACAAAACACTATGTTAAGTGTAGAATACATAAAACACTCGGATATATATTTATCTGCTATATTAGTATGCATAAGAAAATTATTTTACTATAATATTAATAATAAAAATAATAGAATACGTTAAAATATAGTGGCAAGTCACTTAAGAATCTTTTCCATCGACAGTTATTCATATACTAATTTGAAAATAAATTCATTTAAAACTTGACAAAATTAATAAAATAGTAAAATTTGACTAAACTTCTGATAAATAAAGCAGTGTGTTTGTTTGTTTGTATCTGTGTATGTATGTTCCTTATACAAATATACACCGGTGGAAAAAAATTCGTACACGTGTTCTTTGCAACCAGGAAAGTAAACACTGTCGGGGTGAGATACGTCTACCACCTCTAGGAGCCGGGGGTGGAAATATCAGACATGCTAAAACAGCCAGTATTTGATTCCGGAAAATATTTTTAAATAGTCAAAGAGATTGATAGATTTTCTACCGATGTTATCTGAGAATAGTTTCAACCGCTTGCAACCTGGGAAGGAACGCCCTTAGGGGTGGGGGTGGAGTGGCGTTACAAGAAAATGAAGCAAATACAACCGAGATTGGAGTCAAATACAGGGTTATGGATGTCGCTGAGTTTAATTATGACATTCAATTGGCCATTTAACCACCAGGGCCGGGGATATACGGGGATGGAAATTTTGAAACATGCAATCGCGGCCGATATTAGTGTTAAATAAATAATTATATTGATAGTATTTCTACCAATGTTGTGTTCGTAAAATTTCAACCCCTTTCGGCATGAGAGATGAGCACGCTTAGGGGGGTGGAGGGGAATTACAAGAAAATAACGCGAAAACAACCGAGATTGGAGTCAATTGGTGTTATGGAATTCGCTAAGTTTATTTATTACACTCTGGACAACGCGTAGGGAAGGACTGGAATGGGCAGAGGTGAGCAGGGATTGATATTTTCTAGCATGTTAACCGCCCAAATTTTACGTCGAATAAATCATTTTCGCCGTCAATGAAATTCAAAATATTTCTCTAGATGTTTTCTGTACATAATTTCAACCTCTTTCGGGCTTGGGACAAGAACACCCTTAAGGGTTGAGGTGGAGTGGCATTATATAAAAATAAGGCAAAAACAAGCCCGATTTGTGTAAAATCCTGGATTATGGATATCTCTTAGTTTAATTATGACATTGAACTATTTATTTAAGCCACAGTATAGAGGTGCTGGACGGGGAAAAATTTTTGATCTTGTTAAATCAGCCAATATATTCGTCGAAAGAAACTTTTTCTGTGTCAATGAGTTCAACCCCTTTGGCATGGGAGGTGAGCACATTTGGGGATATAAACATAACGCAAAAGTAACTGAGATTGGAGTCAAATCAGGGGTTATGGACATATGACAACCCGGGTAACGTCAGGAAAACAGCTAGTTATTAATATAAACCCTCAAACTAAGTAAAAAAAATATTATTTTAAGATACTCATGGGTTTAAATAGAAATAAACTGGCTAAGACTGAATAGTTATAGCAGAAAGTAGTTGTTTCTTATACATTCACGTGCAAGCTTCAGCCATTGAGTGAATATCTTAAATGCGAAAAAATTCACGGTCACATAATCACATTAACTCATGAACAAACAACCTACAAATTATATGTAAAGTTTTTAATAACATAGGTCTGCAGCATGTTGTCAGCTGAACCTCCTAAAGGAGAAATAAAGACTGGCTACAAGGCCAATATCAGAATTAATATGTATTTTAGTAAATAGGAGATTCTGTGAGTCACTTCAATTTGAATTTAAGTGACTGTAATTTATTGCGCAATAAACAGATATTTATTTAAAAACCTGCGTAAGCTAACATTATTTAGTAATGTTAAAAATATTTCTAAATATTATAGCTATATTAGACCGCGATGCATGTTAATCTACATAAAAAAACACGGAATATCCGAAACTAAGGTACAAATATTTAAATACGCAAGAGCAAAGACTATAAACACAACTTTGATCAATTTAGTTGTATTACCTTTAGTAATAAAATTATTTCGTCGGTAAGTACTGAATTATACATTAAATATTTGATTTAGCTTATTATTCGTAATCGTGGCCACACCGAAGGGAGAAATAATTTAATGTTCTCTGTATTCGATTCAATATGTGTATTTAGTAATAAATACGCGTGACAGATCTACATGCAAGAATTTATCAACATGTAACAGAATCTGATATGGACATTTAGTGAAATCGCTGCTGTCATATTTGCAACAGATTCAAGTGTTTAAACAGTCAATATTAATGTCTGCTGCTGATAGACACTATTGTGCATTATAGATAGTATTAAATGAATGCCTTATTTCAGCTCCAACAACACATATTCGGTTCACAGATATTTATGACGTAAGATACTAATAACATATGAACAAATTGAACATTTAGTTTAGCTTTTTAGAAACTTAGCAATATTGACACCTACATGAGTTATTATTTTCTTTTATAAAAGAATTTATTTACTATACAAATAAGTAGCCAAAAAACAAACAAAATTAGGTAATAAATTAAATAGCACGCAAAGTTTCTGCAATTCTTGTTGCAGTTGTCAGTTGATTCAAATGGGACAAAAGCCCTAAGAACAGAACCCATAGAAACCTGTATTTTTGTATTGTGAAGAAATTGTTACTATAACTGTACAGAATTGAAAACCAAATTGAACTTTATGAATTAGTGTGATTGATCAAATGAAATTATGAGTTCTATTCAAGAAGAATTTATATTAATTTTATTGTATACGTATTTTCAAAGGGGAATTTTAACCTCATCTGTTTCCTACAATTAGGAGAAAATTTTAGAAATTCGCTGTACATTTCAAGCGACGTAAACAAGAACAACTATTACCAAAAGTTAGCATAACATAAAGGGATTTTTGTGTTTCATTCAGTTTGTACATTAATTACAGTGATGATAAATTATATAAGGCATTTAGAAAAAATTCTAGAATATTATCAGGTGTGAACGTAGAAAATATTTGCATTTTGTTAATCAAACGAATGTTTGGAGTTAATAATATTGAGAGACAATAGAGAGTTTATCACTAGGGAACTTGACATTGGTATTCGTTACGGATTTCATGAACTTTAGTTCATCCTACGTAGCAGGAATTACGTAATTGGTATAAAACGTACAAAGGGTCACATTTACGTGATTATATATTTAATTTAATTTTCGGCCTTAAATTTTGTCACATTGCGTACAGATGTACTGTTGGGAATCTTTAGAGAGTGTGTTTGTCTGAATATGAACACCTGGTCAGTTAGTTGACAGTCCCGACCGGTAACAATAAAGGGTTGCCGCCTTCAGGTCACAGACCATAAATACTAACCTAGTACTAAATATTTAACCTGAGAAAAAAATAACCTTGGACGTTCAAATCAGTGTTACGGGGCGAAAATCAAAAGTTCAGTTCAGAGGGTACGAGTTTTTCAAAGGAGTTGTGGGCCAAGAAAATAGATCATTATTATTTCTCCTTGTGTAGTAAATTGTTGCAATTATTACCATCAACATTCTTCTGGAGTTTTGAAAATGTTTTGGATCTATTTGGAAATACCGACAATAAGTTGGAATTGGCGATTGTAAGTGAGACAAAGACTGGACGAAACACCGATATTTCTACACAATACAAGTTTTTTTTCTAACTCACGGATAACCTGCTGTTAAAATTCTTATTGCTGCGTTTTTATGAGAGCTATGGGGGAGGCTACCTTTCATTTCTCTCTGGTTTTTTTAATTTAGGTTCCACATGCCGAAGCACCTCGGCCTGTTTGGAGAGGTGTATGTTCCGGAGTCGCAGACCTTGGGCATACGGTAAGAGTTGTCTGCTATTCCTAATGGAATAGTCGGCCAGCTGCCTCCTAAACTGGTCACGGCGCCGCGAGGGGAAAGTTTCGACCCCACAGAAAACCCCTATCCCGCCATCGGAAGGGCGTGGGACAAGTACCAAATGCCCGAACAGCCTGATGCAGGTTTTTATATAGTATTCCCTTAATCATCTTTAGGCGAATTGATCCTTAAACCATAGCCCGGGGGCCCTAGTTAACCCTTGGCTACCTTTCTCTACCTTTCCGCACCCCCCTATATATTTGTAATTTGATTTCAAATAAAAAAATTACAATTACAATCACAGCAAGATTTTTTAATTAAATGTAGCAACATTGTGATTTGGACACCAAATCCAGTTCTATAATAATTTCCCAAATAATTTATATTAAATCTAACCATCAATGTAATTAATAAACAAATGATAGAATTAAATTCAACAATAGTTATGATCCTTCATTGTTGAGATAACCTCATCGATTTTATGTTAATATTTTTGTTTTTATTTACGTTGCCTGTTCTTAATAAATTCCTAAATGAACTCCTATTATTTATTATTTATTTAAGACTCCAAATCTTGGTCTGTTTTTGGTTATTTTGTATTAATTGTGTTAATTTTTAATACTGCATTACATTGTATATTACACGCAAAAGAATATTATTAATATGAGTTCATGACTCTTATTTTACAAGCATATCTTAAATCCCCCCAGGCGTAAACATTATGAATTACTTTACGTCTCAGGAAACGTATTAATGTTATAACATCTAGAGAACACGGAAAGTGGTGATTTCTCCGGGAGCATGGCTAATTCTCGTGACCCGTGAATAAAACATCGTGCTAAGTTATTTATTCCGTGCCCGCCAGATCCTCAGAAGAACAAGTAGCAAAGAAGTGGAGGAACGCAAAGTACCCACTTGTCAGGAAGAAGGTCACGCGAGTGGAGTATTAGCCTGCAGGGGAAATAGAGGGCGAGCGAGATCAAAAGCCTGCCTTTGTCAACATGCCTTGTATATGTATGAGGCGTTAACATTTATAACAAAATATCGTATTCCGAATGCGGCCAGTTTCAATGGAGAGAGAATTGTGGGCGCCTTTGTAATACGAGCTCCCCAAAAGACAGCTTTGTGCGCCGCCTGCGGAATTACTTTCGTGTGGAGAAATACCGCACTATTGAGGGGACCATAAATCCTGTTTTTAGAAAATATTCTTTCAAAACTGAGTGAAATCGTAAATACACTAAGTACAGAAACTGACGCTTAGACTAAGAGGTATCAACGTTCAAACCTGTGATTATGTTGATTGACGTAACACCCAGTGCTTCGCTTCTATAAGATCCCTACCATGCACAACATTTTTAGCACGTAAGGACATCCTCACACATTAAGGTTCCTTTCTGAATGTAAACTTAAAATTTCGATTAAAACTGTATAACCAATTTCCATGAAATAGCAGCTTTCATTTAGAGTTGACACGTAACTATAATAAATTTCACATTTATTCTGTATTGTCCACTTTTATATTGTGAAATTCTCCCGCGTGGGTTGACGATGGCAGTTATTTTTCTCTAATGCATATATAGGAAGGATAAAAGAGTATTATATAGCATGTTTACGATGTCATTTACGTTAACTTCAAAGTAAATTTTCTCCGTTACCTGTCGTAATTTTTATTTAATTTATTCTAAATAAAAATATAAAACAATGTTATTTATATTTAAACTACTGAGACAACATTCAAATAAACAACAGCCATTTTGAAGTAAGAATTTTACTTAAGTCATATTCCCTTAAATTTATAATTACATTAATATCAGATTAAATAATATCAAGTGTAACAGTGTGCAGATGAAAAATGATAATAAAAAAATTTAGTTTCATAGTTTTACCTTACATTGCTTGCTTACAACATAAATTAATTGGCCTGTTTGAAAAGTATGATGTCAAAATTATTTTTAAGTCTCATAACTATTTAAACATAGTAAACAATATTAAGGACAAAATAGACAATTTAGAAAAGCATTTAATGTAATTTACAAAACTAAATGTATCTATTGTCAAGCCAAATATATAGGACAAACTAGGTTAAAAGAACATAAAAATAATATAAATATTCAAAATTATTTTGTTTTGTTAAAACATATTTACTTAAATAATCATAAAATAGATTGGTGTAATGTATCAATTTTGGATATAGAAGTGAACTAATACTCGAGATTAGTGACTGTAATGCTATATATCAGAACATATAAACCTTCTATCAATATAAAAAATGTTACTAACAATTTTAACAAAACTTATGACACTTTGCTTTTGAATTTTTAATTTATATATTTTAATTCTAATTTGTTTCCACTGTAACCGCATTCAACAATGTAACTTAGTTTTTTACTGGTCGTTCTCGTTTTAAATTGTGTATTGTAATTTTTTCGTTTTGTAGTGTCAAACTTCTACCTGAAGAGTTCCCAAAATTAGCGACGAAACGTAGTTTAATTTTCCAGAAATAAATATATTTTTTCTGACTTCAAATTGGCTGTTGTTTATTTATATCTGAATATGAAACAACTTTAACGTTTTGTAATTTTACAATATACATTTCCAAAAAACGAAATAATTTCTGGTTATTATTGTTTATATTTCAATATAGCTTCTTGCTGAACATTGTTTTGTGCTGAATATTTTTTGCACCAAAGTAATTATTTTTCAAATAACTATAATACATGGATTCCATATATTACATTCAATAAATTTATCAGAATTTATATCCCTTCAATCGTAAATCTAATTTAGCGTCTGAAATACCACAACATCGATTTAATTAATTTTTTTTTCTCTTTTACATGTGAATAATTACCACAAATTGTCAGCACTCACAATTTTTTTTGTGATAGCAAAAATATTATTCAAGCAAGAATCTATGCCTGTAGGGGTATCATGCGCGAGTTGCAATTAAAATGAATTTAAGTGAATAATCCTGCACGCCAGCGGCTACACGCGACATTAAATGCAAATAATATACAGCCAATTGCTTTCTTTTTTAGGGTAATCCACATGGTGCCAGCTTCCCTTTAATAGCGTAGGGAGGGATTTGAAACGGGGGATGTGGAAGGGTAGAGGAAGTAGCCAAGGGTTAACTAGGGCCCCCGGGCTATGGTTTAAGGATCCTACCCAGCAATTCGCCTAAAAGTGATACAGGGAAAACCCTAGAAAACCTACATCAGGTAGGTTGGGCATTTGGTACTTGTCCCTTGCTCTTCCGATGGCGGGAGAGGGGTTTTCTGTGCGATCGCAGCTTACCTCTCGCCATGCCTTGGCCAGTTTAGGAGGCAGCTGGCCGACTATTCCAATAGGAATAGCGGACAACTCTTACCGTATGCCTAATGTCTGCGACCCCGGAACATACACCTCTCAAAACAGGCCAAGGTGCATCGGCGTGTGGGAACCTTAGTTTAAAAACCAGAGAGATGTCAAGGCATCCCCAAAGGTAGCCTTCACCAGACCGCTCTGGGAGCCAATTGCGTTTTTTTTACGGTAACAGGCTTTTTTTTAGGGTAACAGGCTACATGAGGGTAATCCACATGGTGGCAACTCCCCTTTAATATCTGCCTTGGTAACAGGCTAATAAGGTAAGTCGTTTAATAAGTAGTGGAGCAATACCATTAGCGACTTTAAGAACCTTTTAGGAGAGACACGAAGGGGTTACCTTTGAGTATGCCTTTTCCTCTCCGTTTTTGAACTAAGGTTTCCACAAGCCGAGGCACCTCGACCTGTTTTGAGAGGTGTATGTTCCGGGGTCACAGACCTTGGGCATACGGTAAGAGTTGTTCGCTATGTCCATTGGAATAGTCGGCCAGCTGCCTCCTACACTGGTCGAGGCACGGAGAAGGGAATGCTGCATCCCCACAGCAAACTCTTCTCCCGCTATCGGAAGGGCGTGGGACAAGTACCCAATGCCCGACCTACCTGATGCAGTTTTTTCTAGGGTTTTCCCTGCATTTCTTTAGGCGAATGCCAGGTAGGATCCTTAAAATATAGCCCGGGGGCCCTAGTTAACCCTTGGCTACCTTCCTCTACCCTTCCGCATCCCCCCTTTCAAATCCCTTCCTATGCTATTAAAGGGGAGTTGCCCAAAGTGGATTACCCTCATGTAGCCTGTTGCCCTAAAAAAATGTAGCGACTTTAATAAAATAAAATTCCACTAGATCACAAGTGTATTAGTCACATTATTACTTCACATCTTTTAAGTATGACATACAGAATATGTTTAAATTTTTAATACAGTCGCTTGTCGTTGTACGAATTGCGTGGAATTGTGTTACAACACTCTCATGGACTTGCTACTCAATCGCGATGAAGTGCATTAAAGTGATAAGGAAAGACGAAATGTGCTAACCATTTCACTTTTCGTAAATGACAGTTTCAATTGGATACCATAGTTGTTACTGAACGATTGAAGACAAATTCTTTCAGAGTATAATTTTAGTGACTTGGTGAAGGTTTTTCTGTAACATTCCAGTACATTAAATCCTTTTTAATAATCGGATTTGATTAAACAAACTAGTCGGTTGACCCACGCGTTGTTCATCTTAACCAATCTTCAGGAAAAAATTTAGTAGTATATATAAGTTTTAAATACCCGACTTGACCTTAGACGTCGACCAACCTCAGTTACGTATATTTGCATTATCGCAAGACCCGTCTGTTGCGCTGAGTAAACTTCGTGAATCGACGTTCCCAATCTTAAAAAGTGCGGTAACAAGATTAACAGGAGTTCGGAAGGTGGCGTTTAACACGACAAGCGTGAGCAAGCCTACCGGCTAGGTCCGCAAGCAGCTAATTGGCCTCCTCTGACGGTAACTTTGATAATTTGCCTCCTGATGTAAAAGCGGCAGGGAGCGGGCCAAGCGCTGCTTTTATGGTCGGCAAAATGTAGACCTGCCAAGTCTGCAAAGAGCAATTTCCAAATACGCCGGCAAGTTCCGTGACTACTACTGTACCTAGTAGAAACTGTAATTTACGAAAAGTGAAATGGTGCGTCATTAGCACACCTCACCATTCCTTCTCACTTCTTTTAAACTGCCTAGTGCAGTGTGACTTTAGCTTATTTCCCCTTGCGCACATCTCAAAGTTTCGTATTAGTTTGCCTGACAGCAGGAACGTCTGCACTTCCCACTGTCTGTCTTCGCATTCTGACGAATGGTATTTCTGAAGCAACCATGTTCATAAATACATGTAATCACCCGTTCGGAAACTTATTTTGTATATGTGTTACTTAAACCAACCACTATTTAATTACTGTAGCGTAATTACGCGGCTTTGTCCGGCTTGAACCTGATTGGTTAACACACTAAAACCTTCTTTGTAACTAACTTGTTTTACATATTTATTTCAATATAAATTTAAAATTTGTGCTATCAGCTGAATTGAAATTCTTTTTATCTCAAAGAACATTGCTTAATTTTCCTCCAGTCTGACTTGAACATGGAATCGTTTAAAATGGTTGCTACCCATTTGGTTTCTTTGTTTGTCGGTTGGTATCAAGAGTACGCGAGTTACAAATACTCACATCCTTTCTTTCCCCAAAGCTTGGATTGCATTTTGAAAAAATATTGACTCAAAGCCGTGTTCTAATTAATAGTTTGGCGGTTTCCCATTCCGTAGAATAGTTATTGGTGATTTGGTGATCCATTACTCAACTTAAAAATATTATAAGGATTCTATTTAGGTTTCTAATGGTTGCAAACTATGTTTTAACATTTGATTGAGTCTGATTTTTTAATTTTTATTATTTTATTACTTAATAAATAATTACAGTTAATATGTTCATGAACAATAGATGAAACTTGAATCTAAGTTCAGCCATATACGACATTAAATTGAATTAAATTATCAAAATGGAAAAATATCGACCGGACCGGGAATCGAACACGGGTTTCCTATCTTATTACTCCGTTTCTTTACCGCTAAGTACTGTAGGGAAGGTTTTTAATGGATGCATCCTATACGTTTTAACATTTTATTCCGACTCTTTTCCAACTCAAACAGTTATTGTTTATAAGTAAAGTGATACATCAGTCTTAATAAATATATCAATAAGAAATCTTAAGTTCCAACCATTATAAATCTAACGTACAAACTTAATTTATCTAAATTACGAATCGAAAAATAAGAAGAACTACTTTTTTCCGGCTGTAAATTGGTTATCAATTATAAAAAAAATAAAAATATACAACAGTCTTAATGTTTATTATTATATAATGTAATGTTAAATATTGGAAGGAATTATCTTTACTTACAGATTAGGTGTTGGGAGAAATGCATAGTTATTAAACTATTTTCTAATAATTATTGAAAGTAATGCCATAAAAATGAATAATATTAGAGTTAGTTACAGATTAGGAGAAGTGTGTTTATAAATAGAAATAATGGAGGACCACTGACAACATAAGCCTCTCAAATTTACATTTATGGCAATATAATAAGTGTATATTTCAAACAAATCCGGCAGAGTAATTCTTTCCACGGATGTTCAAAGGTATTTTTGTAAAGGTTTGGATATTTAGAGATATAATTATACTCGATTTTTGGAAGGAAATTTAATACTTTCTTCCTAAGACGTTTAATGAGAGTACACAGAAGTACATCGAAGTTCATAGTGAGCATTCCGCGGTAACACGGCGAAAAATATGAATCAGTCCAAACTATTAATTTGTAAGTAATAAAAATTAAATTTTAAAAACTAGTGTTAAATATTTAATGTAAACGCCGATGTTATGGTCTGATTCTAAAATATGAGTTCCCAATCACGATGTAAATATAGGAGTCAATAAGATTCAAAGCATAGGTGGAGTATATCAATATATACCACGAGTCCAATTAATATTATAAATTTTCTTGCATTATATATCATTATGTCCTATTTATTAGTCGTACAAAGACCTTTGACATACAGTAAGAGTTGTTCGCTATTCCTATTGGAACAGTCGGCCAGCTACCTCCTAAACTGGTCAAGGCTCGGAGAACGGAATGCTGCGTCCCCACAGCAAACTCCTATCCCGCTATCGGAAGGGCGTGGGACAAGTACCCAATGCCCGACCTACCAGATGCAGGTTTTCTGGGGTTTGTCCTGCATTTCTTTTAGGCGGATACCGGTTAGGATCCTTAAACTACAACCCGGGGGTCCTAGTTAACCCTTGGCTACCTTTCTCTACCCCTCCGCATCCCCCCCTTTCAAATCCCTTCCTATGCTATTAATCCACCATGTGGATTATCCTCATGTAGCCTGTTACCCTAAAAAAACTTAAATTTTATAATTATCCAATTTATTAAGGCTGGATTGGTCAGGTATCACCTTCAAAGAACATTAAAGGGTAATAAAATTACCATCAATATTTTTTGCTTAATATTTACTCTTTCCCCCAATTTTGTTATCAACAAAACATTTTCACAATTAGTATCAATTATTTTAATAGACATTTATAAAAAGAACTCCCGATCTTCGAGGATGTAAATTCTTGGTGGAATCTGAATTATAAAATAATGAGCTAATAAATAGCAGGCCATCGTGAAGTATAAAAACTTCCCTTTCAATAATGTAAATTATTATAATGTTATTTGAGTACCAAGCGGTGTCACTGTTTTCTTACAATTTCATTGTAGAAGTTCCTCGTCAAACAATACGACATTTTCCTTTTAGCGAAGAACTTCGCATCTTCTGATGGAAAACCGCTGTTGTAAACAGTCATGAGCACAAGAGGCGTAAAAAAAAACACCGTTATTTCTTGACGGAGATAAAGAGGAACAATGTTGAACAGAAATAATAAAAACAAACGACTTCGCCGTCAAGACTAGCCGTAAAAACAAGCAGCAAAGATTCTCCTCGAAACGCCCTAGGCCATTTACGAAAATTAAGATGTGCAAGGCGAGAACTACAAGTAAAAATGTATCCTTTATGGACGCAGAATCGCGGGCGTGCACATTTGCTAAAGTGGTTCTGCGTGTTTGCCCAGAAATTCTACCGCAGATATTTCTCTGGTCTTTTGCTCGATGATATATCACAGCTTTCCGCGTTCATCGGCTTCTGAGGGAAGATGCATTCCAGAGCGTTCTACCCACAAGCTCTACCTCTCTCTGAATAGACTGTTAAAATGCCTCTGCTTGTATACACCACGAGTTCCCGCTCGAAAAAGCTTTCAAATAACGAAAAATAAATATTCCCAACCAACGTTTCTTTACAAATTTCACAAATATCCTTTACAATTAGTCAGAATTTCTCCGCTGCTACGGGGAAAAAAATGTAATAAAAAAATACCTCTCACGTCGCTTAATAACTTTGATAGCGATACCTTACGTACATGGTATTATCAAATCCAAACAGATTAATGTTAATTAAATATTTCTATTTTGATAACACCAATTCAATGTAAATAAAGCTTTGATTCTTGGGTTAAAATAGTAACTCCTGTTTGTAATAACTATGTGTTCTATACCCATACATTGCTTGCAGACTTCACGATGATGCTATTTACTGTAATTAAAATTTTCAAACTACCAAACTTTCAGACTCCTGTTGAAGTAGAGATTATTAAATCTGGTTAAGTTCTATTCGTCAAAGATCGACGCATCGATCAATTCCGTACACATAAAGAAGTATTGTTACTCTTGAATGTCAATTTTTTATTGTGTTTGAAATTGCATCTCGAAGACAAAAACATTTTTCCATGAATCGAATTAATTGCGCCTGAGGTGTCTCATCAAATTGTCGAATATAAATGCATTATTCTGCTTCGCGATAAGAAATTCAAATATCAATTATTTTCGTTAAATGTGGCAGTAAAAAGTATATTTTAAATTTTGTAGAGACCGTAAAATATAAAAAAAAATTATAATTAAGCTGAAAAAATTTTTCTTCAAATCATTTGAGAACTATACCTCAATTTGGTTTTAAAGTACTTGTAATTTACTTATAATTTTTTTTAAAAAAAATAAGATTTCAAGGTTTAGACAAAACCTTTTCTGGCCTTAAAATATTTAAGTGTATTTATTAATTTATATTAGTTTCTAACTCCAAGTTCCATCAACACAACATAAATATTGTCCGAAATATGAGTACCCTTTAAATTTTATTATTAAACACACAAACAGCAGAATGAACAAAATCCAATTTCCTACTGTCAATCGTCCCCAAACACCTCAAGCCAAATTTTTTCTCGTACTCCCTTTTTACAAATTTCTACATCACAAATTCATCCAAATTTTCAAAGAATATACAATATCCAGCATTTACAGATCTACTAATACCCTTTCCTACTTAATTAAAAACCACAAGGATCCACTTGACACTTACAGCAAGCATTGTGCAGTTTACAAAATCTCTTGCTCTACTTATATTCCTGCTACATAGGGCAAACAGAACGTTTCCTTAATACCCATATCAAGGAACATATATCTAATATCAAACTTCCCAGCGATAATTGATCTGTAGTCTCCAAACATATCCATCCTAAACATACATTTGATTGGCAAAATGCTAAGATTTTTGACATAGACACCAGGTACAATTCAATACTCATTTCAGAGATGCTTCTCATTAAATCAAACATCACAGCTATTAATGTACAAACAGACACTATGAGATCAATAATTGCTATGATCCCTTATTATTGCGCTAAACCTTCTGCTTTCCCATTTTCTTTTCTCCCTTATTGTTAAGCTAACCCTTCGGCTCTCCAAGTTTCGTTGCGTTTTCGTCGCTTTTGAGTTTTGTCAAGTGACGAGTGCAGTTGTGTCGCACCTGATTAAAGAATACATGTTTCATGCTGATATTTTTAATATAATCTGAAATTTTATTGTACGATAGTTTCATTCCGAGTACAAAATACGTGACTCAAAGAGGAAAAGTACCGTTATCAGATGTTTTGATTTAAGAATTTCACAACTTACAGAACATAAACTAAGTGTAAAGTTAAAATCTACATTAGCCAGATATTTTACTAAAAATATGTATGAAATGTTACAATCGTATAATAGTGTGATTAATACTGAAACAAAAGTCTATCCAAGTCTTGAAATTATATACCGAAAGAAAACAATACAAAGCTAAGAAAATAGTCATAAGATCATATGTATATGCTTTCTAGTCTGTAAGGAAACTCCTTCAGAATCAATCTGGTAGCAATGGTTCAATTTAAATGTTTTAATATTGTGTTATAATGTGAACTTTCGTTACAGCTTGTTTAATATTTGGAAGTCAAGAATGAGAAACTCAACTGGGGTCAAATTGACTCTAGTAGGGAGTCCGTGATTTTGAGATGCGACTCCCTAACGGAGTCAGGTTGACCTCGTTGTAGTAAACACGCCATGGAAGAGAAAACCATCCCACTCCACTGGAAGAGATCAGCAGTCATGGATCAATTTTTAGTTATCAGTAAAATGTTAAGAACGAATGCTTTTATTAGAGTAATAAATTCGCATTAAAGGTAATTACCATTCGAGGATTAATGCTCATCGCTTAGATTGTATGTCGTCCTGTATGAATTAAATTGTACATCGCCGTTTCCTTATTTCTGTCATTACTTTCATAATATCTGGAACTTCACTTTGAAATGAATACTAGGAAAATAATATTCGACTCTATAACTAATACTTTTTTATAAAATTACTTGCACAACAGGTCATTTTTTCTGTGTTTTTGTTGAATATAACTACTTATAAAAAAAATTAATAATAAGAAGAAGGTCTGAAAATCGCGTTAGAGTGACTTGAATTATACAATCAACCAAAGTATGCATAACAGAACTATTTCCAAAACTAATTGGCCATTAATTTATTTTAAGTGTTATTATTTCTTTTTTGTGCAACCATAAATTTAAAATAACTTTTAGTTACTGGAAAGGTTGATATTTGGTTAGTATCCAACTTCTCTGACGCTCTTTAAAACCTTGGAATAATTTTCCCTCAATATGATGTACAAAAGATTGTTTTTCATTTTCTAGCGTAATATGGAAAACAAAATAACTGGCATAGGAGATGCATTTCGTAGGAAACGCTTTATAAAGCCAATCACCTGAAAAAACATCGTGTCAATGTTCTTTCTAGGATTTAAATTCGAAAGGAAAATGCTCTGATTGCTTTTGAATACGAAACGATGGTTACTGAAAGTGTGTGTTCATAAATTGTTAATTGCCTACACGTTTTGTGAGCCACCGCCCGGGGCATTTCCTTTATACTCAAGTTCTTTTGAAATCGTTTAATGTATACCTTCCTTTCTTACTCTAATAACATAATTTGGTTCTACTGATTTCCTATTTCCCAATTAATCACAAATAATCGGCGCACCTAAAGTCAAAAATAAATTTCTGAAATAGGCACCTCGCCATATGGTTGTTACCGTACATAAAAAATAACGAACTGCGTGTAAATTCATTAATACACAATTGCTGTTCATATTTTTTTTCAAACAATTAAAATTTTTCTGTATATATTACTGAACTAAAAAATTAATTAAATATCAGAATCATGAAAACAACAGCTTACTTTTGCCTCTTTCGTTATTTTCTACGACATCTGATTAATTTCATAGAATATTTACGGTCGATGAAGCTATGGAAACTTAAAAAATGTAGAAATAAACATTGTTTAAACTAAGGAATTATCTACGGCAATCTCCTTTACAGGTTTAGACTTTATTAATTCGCTAGAATACCATTTTCAATAATAAAATATTTTGTTCCTGTATTTGCTCGTATAATGCCAGTTTTGTCGTAAAATGATTATGACCAATTTTATAAATAAACCAGCTGGGTGAGCGGATCTGCCTCGATTATTTATTTATATAAGCCAGATAAAGTTATTAAAGTCCACTTTAATCTATGCAGAGCGAATGCTCATCTCATCAGAACCTATCAGTTCCTTTACAGAAGCTACTTAACCGGCAAATTGAATGTTATACATAAACTCAGCGACATCCATAACCCCGGATTCGACTCCAATCACGTTTGTTTTTGCTTTATTTTTATGTAACGCCCATTAAATACAAGATAGATATACTTGTCCCCATAAATTACAGAAAATTATTGTGAAAAAACTACCAATTTTTTCCAACGCCAGCCTCAGAATTATAATTCAATCATTTATACACAGGTATAAACTGAAATAATAGCATAATCATATTCATAACCATGCATCACTACAAAAGAATTATGTCAGGTCTCTCAAAACAATTCCAAGCTAATCATGCACACCCAGAGAAAATAGTTATAATCAAATGATATTAAGAATTGAATTTTGAAAACGGTTTTAATTTTACAAAATATTGTCATTGAGACAATTCGTGAAAGAGAACGAAATTATAGCCACGGAAAGTCCAAAATATTAACAAAGTTCATGGAGAATCGAAAATGTAATATACCAGTCAAATTTCCATCGGAGATTTAGGCGCAAATATAAATTATTTGTAAACATTGCCTAAAATATTTTAATGAACGACGAACAATTTCCATTGGGAAATAATGCAGCGTTGTTAAAAATTATTGTTGAAGTATAAGATTTACACATGTTTTAGTGTTAATGTAAGGTGGTCCGTCATATGTAGGCAGCAACAGGCGTCCGTGCTTTAATGGTAATTGCTCGTAGTTATAAACAGATTTCTCGAAGAGAACATTCTGACTCGTGAGACATACTAGTGCGCCTTCTGCTGCCATTAACTACAATTACAAAGTTAAACTCGAAGCAATTTCGGAGGCTGCAACCGTCAACGCCCTCCGTCTTGCAGCGGGAATCGCGCCCACAATGGCGAAGAACAAGCAGCGCCTTCCCACTAAAACATAATGGCACAAGATCCTTAATTAGTAATGGTGAGGGGGATAAGTTCATATTCTCGCGCGGAAATCCAGGAATTGGATTACCAGAGAGCCGCACGCGGGAAGAGATGCAATTAGAGGAACAAGCTGCTAACTCGAATTACGACGTCACAATCTGGTCCTTCCAAGTTCACTCAGTGGTGGACGAGGGAAGCGAATCCAATGAGCATGACATTCAACTAAGCAGGAACGCTTCTTCGAACTCCCTTCGGAAGTTGTATTAATCCTGCTGACCAGAGGCCGCCTGTAACTATTTGGTAATTTCTATTCCTTGCCTACTAACATTCATAAGTGAACCTTCAATCCAAAACAATTCAGCATTTCATTAAATCTGACTCATTCATTCATTACTAATTTCGCACACAAAAATATTTTTGCTTTCTCTGGAAATTTCAATAAAGTCGTAATCGTAGAAGCAGTATTAAAATTCAAAAGGTATGATAGGAGCCGGTCTTGATTACCAAATAATTGAGTTCAATACTTACATAACTTCAATTATAGTTTACATTATCGAAGATATTTTTCATGTATTATCAAATACCATATTATTTACTAATTCTTCTTCCAGAAACCAAACTCTTTCTAAACTGGAATGGTTCCCTTCCTTCGCTTTAATATTTTTAATTCATTTCTAAGGTATCCCCCTCAATATTGTTTATGATGTTAAATTTATTGAACAACAGTTTCTCAACTCTCTGCTTTTGTCTCCTGAAACTATGAGTAAAATTGTATTCAATACTAATAATGCGTCTTCTGTTTTAAATATTTTATAGCACATGCTGATATCCATCCACGAATTTCAGAAAATTGTCTTTTTCTGTAATTAATTTCTGTGTTACAAAATTTTTCCCCGTTTTTAAAATTCATAAAAAAGATACAAATTTTTATTTTCCCTCTTTCTGCACCCAGTTTTAAAAGTAGCTTTAATATAATATATTATTTGTCATTAGATCCCTTTCATGCATATTTTCAATGTATTTTTTTCGGATTTAGCCTATGTTTTGCATTTATTAGTATTTTTACATATTCTCCCTCATGTTAAATACTCACTTTTTACTTATCGCATATATTCTTTCTTAACTTATTCACTTTTTCCCTTGCTGCATTCCACTTCATACTACCTCTATTTCAGTGCCATTTAAATATTTATTTTCTTCATTCTTTGAAAATATTCTTCCCAAACATAATTTTTATTACTATCTTTTTATATCTCCAATTTTTTGTAGTCCAATTTCCGAGTTCAATACATTATGTTTTCGTCAATCATGATTTTCAAATCATAGATTTTTAATACTGTTCTAATCACGTTTCCAAACTCTTCATTCACAATGACCAAAATTACACTGCGGTTGATAGTACATGAGTAGTTAATATACTGTTATCATTGGCATTATCTCTAAAGAAACAATAGAGAAACAAAAACGTTCACAAGTAATAAAATTTGATTAAAATATAGTTATCTACTCTAGAATATAATTATTCCGAAGTCTACCTAGTTCAAATGTCATCTATTTTTAACCAGCTTACCACGAACTGATTTTGTTCAAATATATTACAGACCAATGACAATACAATCATCAAAACGAATAATTGCTCACTTAAACGTTAATAATTTAGTAGTCGAAAAAAGCTCGTTTCACAAATAGATAGCGCTAGTGACAGTTACATGTGATCAACGGGAAAAAAAAACGACAGGGGTCGACTGTTTTTCAAAATTTAACACACACTAAATGTAAAGCTATTGTCGAGTTTTTAGAATTTTGTTGTTCATTGATGCTAAGCCTCCACGCTTTTTTATTGCTGGTGATAAATGAAAAAAATTATTCTTTATTCTCTATAAAACTTTCTACATTCAAAATATATGCCTATATTTTTAGAAAGCTCTCTAATTGTTTAGTTTTGGAGAGATGATGGTATTATACGTTAATAGTACTTTTCAAAGAAAATTGTAAGTACACACAACATTCCAATTAACTTCATAAAATGTTTCACGCTCGATAGATCAATAAACTATTTGAAGACTCAAATCGTTGTTACGGTTTATGACTTTAACCATGCCCATGCCGATTGGAGGGCGTGTGGTGAATCGAAAATTTGTATTTCCCATACCATCGCGTGTCGTAACAAACCATTTCAACCCATAGAATTATATTGGAAACCTCTCTAGCTTGCCCCTGATTAAATGTTCAATTGCCTGGCCAGTGAATGAAGAGCAATCAGATCCCACATAAACATCCACTAACTGCATATAAATAATGGTGAATAGCAACCTGCAATTGGTGAATGTCCCCAGTGGCATTAATTCACAAGTGCGAGTTACTGTGTCCACAAATGAGTTCTTTGAAAAAAGTAGTGATGAATATGCATACAAAATTATAATTCGTCAGTTTGACTTTAGAATTTAATTTTGGCACTGTGTGAGGCAGATTGTCTTTCAGTCTTTCACCCTTATAGTATATATGATTTTGATTAAAGTCTACTTGTTACTATTCCAAATCATTAGACATTTTAATTACAAAATATATGACACAAACCATTCATAAATATTTAATTATATTGAGGCCTCGCGTGGCAAATGAAAGGTACTTTTGTCAGAAAACAAAATATACAAATGGAATGTTTAAATATCAGCTGAGATGATTTCAATTAATTTGCCAGAAGAACTTTATTTTCACTATATTAGTAGGTGAAGGCAAATATATGAATCATTTGACTGACTTTTCACTACTTTCCCTCAATTGAATCTAAATAAAAATTGTAGAACCAAATAAATAGAATAATTTTCAGGAACACTTAATTGAACATATCGCTTGTGCATTTACGTTTTCCGAATAATTTTCTGAGTGAAAGTGACCATTAAATACACATACCGGAGTAACATTTATTTTAAAAATTTGGTACAATATTCTAGATCCCTCCTATATAGCAACGTGTAATACACACATTTATTTTTAAATTCCCAACCGATTTATCAAAAAAAATTAGGTCTCAGTTTTATTAATAATTTAAATTAATTAATAAACAGGAGTATTTAAAGCATCTGATATATACATATATATTGAGTCAAAACATTATGATCACTGTCCTCAGCGTGATTTAATGCTGGCTGCGTAAAGCGAAACTGAGATGACGAGTCATTCTAGCGAAAATAAGGACCGAAAATGGGGAAATGTGATGACATGTGACTTTGAAAAGAGAAGAATATTATTTTTTGGTTATTGAGAATCATGAAAACGACGAATCTGGTCGGGATTTCGCGTACTACTGTCTTGAGGAAATAGACAAAAATGCGTGGTACGTCCACGCCTCAGCACTGGGAGGATAAGTTGCGATCTGTGGCTGATCTGACGGCAGAGGTATTTCTGAGAAAACCGTTCAAAGCACATTTTTTGAACAACCCTCCACGCTTGATGTATTCGCCCACGGCGATGGCATCTTCCAGCAAGATAACTGTGCATGTGACAAGGCCACAATTGTGCTACAGTGGTTTGACGAACATGATACTGAACTCACGTTGAGGTCTTAGCTTCCAAATTCGTCTGATCTCAACTTGATGGAACACCTATGAGTCGCCAGTTTCGCTTCCACAAACCACCACAATGATTTATCTGGTTCCAAGGAGTTGTCGAATCCATTCCACCCTGAATCTCTCTGCTCTATTTCGTTCTAAATGTGGTTCAACACGCTATTAAGGAAGTGACCATAATGTTTTAGTTCATCAGTGCATTTATAATTAATTTACTAAAATTTTAAAAGAAATAATAATAATTTAGACATTTCAATGAGGCTATTTAATCTCTGTGGATACAGTGCTAGAACACAGTGAAATATATTAATAATTATTCTAAATGAAATATATATATATATATATATATATATATATATATAAAAAATTACTCAGAAAATAAATGTTAAACAAAATAACAAATAATCTTGGTTGTGCGAAGGTTTTATTTTTAATTAAGGATGCTACACTAAAGACTTAGGAATGTTAAGCAGTGTACGATGTTTGTCCTTGGATATTAACTTCTGCAGGTGCATTTCGAAATGATGAAATTAACTGCGAGAATTCTTGCGACGTTCCGGGGCCAAATGAAAAATTACCCTGCCATAATGTTCGTTGACTGAAACTTTTATTACCAACTTTCGTACGTGAGCTCGCGACTGACTGACCTCCGCTCTAAACTAAACTCTGCTTGTTCATTTCCCAAACCTGACTGCTTTTGATTCCAACCACTAACTTATCGCGAACTCCGTCTCTCAGATAAATTTATATCCCTTTCCACGTTCTGCGGGACGGTATCAAAAACAAAAAATTTATTTGTATACTTTACAGTAATCGAACATTTCTGTTAATGGTAATTTGGATTTCCACATCTTTCATGTCACTAAGAATGTAAAATCAAATTTTAAATAGAGTTTTTCATCAGTCTAATCAGTCATATATTAATTGAGCATTTATTTACACTTTTCAGTATGTGATCTTTATAATACGTTATTTGATAACACTAAACAGGGCTAGTTTTCAAGGTATTCCATATTCAGTCAAACGTATGTTTATCATTTTTTCACTGTAATCATAAATTTGAGCCATAATATTGAGAGAGTTTAATGTTTTGTTAAATAACATGTTGATAATACCCACGAGTATTTTGAAATTTCATTTGAACGTCATTCTCAAAATGTGATTTTCTGTATTAAGAAACAGTCATGTTTTTTCCAAATATGCATATTTAAATAATTTACACTGAAAACAAATAATCTAGTCCACTTCTATTTTCAATTAGTCAAAATATATTTTACAAGTATTCCGTTGTTTAGTTTGTTTGCTCTTGTAAATTATTAACTTGAAGTTACTTAGGTGATCAAATGAATCAATAAATAACAAAGCTAGTGACAAATAATACAACATTGCCAAAAAATCGTCCTTTTAAGAAACATGCAGTGACAAAATAAGATGCATCGATTGGAATATCAACGCCGTATTTTTACGAATGAAGATACAATATTTTCACGCCACTGCAACCTACGACATGGTGATTATCGTGATGTATTTAAATACTGATGTAATACTTATTTTCTTATTTAGGTTTACTTAGACTAGATTAAAAACAATATGGAACAAGCATATTTTATTAAGTTAACAAAGGGCTCTATTTTGCAGAATGTTATCCCGAAATTAATTTCGATAGAGCCAACTTTAATGTCAAACTTAACCAACAATCAAGGCCCTTGAACTTCCTTTTAATGTAGATTGCTACGAAGAGAAACCTATCTACTTGAGAGGCTTTCGCAGAGGAACGATTGCTTCAAGTCGACCCTTCCCCTATCTGAAGGGTAAATAAAGCTACTTCACACGACCGTAATTTTTCCCCTGGGACAGACAGACTGATGCGTGACAATTTGAATTGCTGATGGTGCGACGCGTAGCTACTATACGAGTAGCTTATCTCGGCTGATTGGCGACGAACGCACACTTCCCACCGTAATGAACGTAATAACTTAGGAAGGGCCACCCTATGACTATGCTAATTTGTAGGCGCCATATTGAGTCAGCAGGTTTATCCTCGTGCTTATGCTGCGCAGGCTGCTTGACTTGAGCAAATTACTTACCACGATGAGATTATTATGAACAATAACCTTGGCTCCGCACCCAATTAAGATTACTATATAAATATTAAAACTCAGATAAAGAAATAATAATAATAATGACAGTTAGTAATAAATACTGTAATAAATCTATGATAAATAACTCCAAATATTAAATTTGGAAAGTTTACATTTATTTTCATTTATTGATTTTTGGAATTTGTAAACTCTAAACGATCTAAAGTGTTTATAAAAAATAGAGTATCCTTGAAATTATATAGCCAAGGAATCATGTAAATTGGCAACTTCATGGAATCTACATGATAAAGAGGAAGCAGAACAAAATAATTCATAAACGTTATCTTACAATAAAAAATTTACAACTTTCCAACATTATTCCATAAAATTCTATTAATACACATATATAACGTTTTATCAAAATTTACAACTAAATTTGTAGGTTTATATTTCTCTATCCTATAAATTGTATTAAAGTTATAAATTTACTAATATTAATCAGGTGATTTATTTTACGAGTCATTTTAGAACTGTGTGAAAATTTATGATACATGAAAGGATGACACCCAAATAAACTACTCTCGAACCTCAGTAAAATATGTAATGGCCCCTACTTTAAAATTTAAAATCGTAGCATTTTTTTCGTGTAATTTGTGTACTCTTTCAACGAACAACATCCACATTTAAGGCTCATGTTTCGAATATAAACCTTTTCATCCTGATTTTTTTCGTAATCACTCTAGTAGTATTCCGGAGGTTTTTAACTAGCATTGTTTCCATCTATATTTCTACGTGTGTTGGACCGTGTTAAACACCCTTTTATTTATATTTCTGCTTTTATCATATATCCTCATATTAAATCGAAGTTCATGGGGACTGAGAATAAATAGGCCTGAAATAACGATCTGGTGGTTTATAAAGCATATACATACATATATATGTATATATATATATTATTTCTATCCATTTATTTATAGTTTTATGCACTTTAATATTTTTATTGCAAGGAAATAATCGTTTACCTGATGCAATAATTCTTTTGGAAATCCCATTATTAATTATATAAATAAGAAATATAAGAAAAGCCGTATAAAACATCCTTATAAAAAATTAATTTTTAAAATGTTTTGAATATATTTAAAATTCTATCTGTAGATTCAGCCCAGGCAAAAATTAAATATTAAAATGTTTACTGAGATCTTAAAATTAGTTTTTTGAGCTCGGAGATACAATGCTTTTCTGAGGCTGTTTGCTCTAATACTCCACTACTAAAAGTTTACGCTTCTTCATGGAGCCGCAAAGTAGTTAGATTTAATTTTGCGGAGCGTTGGGGCGTTTTTCGAGCGAGCAACGACACAGCTGGCCGCGATTAATCCAGTTACTGAGTTACTGCTGTTTTGGAACACACGCTCTCCCGTCCCGTTAATACCACGCCATCCCCAGTGATGACACAGGAAAACTGCGTCGTTAACGTAGTCAAGTCAATGAAATTGCCAAATTCAACCATCGCTTTCATACAGTAAAACTGAGAGATCGCGTTTAAAATTGTGGAATATCTCTCAACAACTGCGACAACACACAGTATGCAATGTAAACCAACTATGACCCCTTTTTATATTTCGTTATTCTAAAATTAAATTTTGTACAATATTTTGCAATATTTAAAGGTTGATTTCAAAAAGAATTGTTAGTTTTTTTGGTTTTCTGGGAAGTAAGTAAAACTTTTAACTTATAAATTAATTACACACTGAAGTTATAATTACAGTAACGCTTACTATTATTAATATATTCACGTTCGTTTTCGAACTGTTTCCTGTACTCGGTTAATCTTCATTGGACAAACCGTGATCTTCGTAAAAGTACTGGTCTAAAATATCACGGTCCATTTTTTTGGAGAGTTAAGGAACAAAGCTATAAACCTTAACTCTCCAAACTTTCGAAAAGTAATGAGAGATGTATTTTAATATGCCACTATACCGCTATGTTTTAGTAATAACTGTTTTATTTCCATGTAGTATACAGTCTCTAACAACTGTCAATGTACGGACCAAAACCAGGTTTCTGGGAGTCTTATGATTGGTTTTCGTAGCCAATCGTTAGTAACTATACTTCAAAGAAATAAAATAAACGAGCTTATACCGTCCTGCAAACAATATGAAATATATAAAATTGTCTCAATCCCGTGACGAAAAAAAACATTTTTAAATTCATTCAAAAGAACTGGACGTTATTTTACAAAACAGTTTTCCGTAGAGGCGCTTGTATCTTTGTCTCTGTGTAGTCTGCTATCAATGAGATCGTTCACTGCAATAAACGAAACCTTGTTTTGTATAACCTGATTCAGCAATGGGCTAAACGGGTTTAAATGTTTCTCCCAAAGAGTTTGATTTTGTGAAGCAATAACAAAGACGCCGAAGCCCCTATGTTACCCTATTATTACCCTTTGAGGGTCGGCGGATCGTAAAGGTAAGCCTGCTTAGAGTCCGATATTAAAGTAAGTACGCGAACAAAGAGAATGTTTATTTATTTTTTTGCGTAACCGAACTATACTCGTCATTGCCGAGTCCGTTTCAAAGAGCGGAGAGTGTTTCAAAGCGGCGCACAGATTTTTTTCAGAGCTGCGGCGACGTAATTAGCCCTGTTACGTAATTACGTTCCCGGAGGGTGGCGTGTGCGTGGGACTGCGTTCACCTGCTCACAGGGAAAGTAAGAGCAATCACGAATTAAAGCTTGTTAGTATCCAATATTGAGGCAATCGAAATTCCTAATTAATTACCATGTCGCGTACGTATCAGTCTACATATAAAATTCCAAACACAACGTTCAATTGATTCAGATGTGAACAGTGTTATGGCCAAATTATTAGTATTATACGTTTTGAGAAGACCGGAGCTGTCTGAGAGTAAAGTAGATTCGGTACATCTATAAGATATAATGCAAAATAGACATGAGTGAAAGACACGCAGAGCGGTGAGCGGCGCCGGGTCCGATACGGAGCGGCTGAGCGGGAACTTACTGCAGTCGCAAGTATGGTGTCATCGCAGCTAAGCTATTAATGTAAACGCGCTTTACGGGAAAATGAAAAGAGGCAGACTGGCTTTCAGCCCACAAATAAAAGTAAACGGATTTATCGGAAAGTACCGCAATGCTTTCATAAATTTAAGAAATGATTAAACACGGTTTTTCGAACATACAAAAATTTCCGTTCAAATATTCGATTACATGGTCCAGAAATTAGCCCCTCGCTTGGCAAACAAAAGGTTGTGTCTTCAACAGAAAGTGGTAGCAGAAGAAAGACCCTTTCATAACAGCTGGCATTGTCGAGGGCCGTACCAATATAAATCCCAGGGCAATTTTGTTACACCAAGAATGTTTTTTACTGAAATCTGTTATTTCTGTGCCGTTTTGCGGAATTCCAACAGCCGTAATTATTCCAGCAAAATATTTCCTCGGCCTTTTAACATTTTGAGGTGATTTCTAAACAATCGAACGAAGGCTTTCCCGGTGTATGTCAGTAACAATAAGGTCTAGAGATTCCAACGGGATGAATACATTGACATATAACGACGTTAGATAATATTAACTGCGTGTTAATATGTTGTTATTTCTTTTCAAGATCCTGCTGATCCATCCCACAAAAATGTTCATTTGTTCCACAAAATAAAATGTTATTTTCAATAACTATGTCAACTCTCTATTCGCGTGTTAATTTAATCACTTGAAGCCGAAGATAAGTGTGACAAGGATTAACTCATTTAAAATTATTTTTTATAGAAAAAATCATATAAATGTTATATCCCTTACTTTTTTTCTATATAATTTATTACTCTGAAGTGTAAATGTGTGGTCGTTAAAGTCCTTTTAGTTGATGCGATCCTAAATAAAACATAATAAAAATAATTAATTATTGGCAGATACCAATTTTTCCACTCCGAGAATTTCGTTTTACTTACAACTGCAATTTCTGTGCCACCAAGCACAAGCTGAAAGCTGTAATTGCCCCACTAAAATTTAATCCACCTTTTAGCATCTTGCAGTGTTTTGGAACACCATATGTTGTTTTCTCCAAATAAATTAATCATGCCGCCCACCAAATAAAATGTTAGTTAAAATAATTATATTAAAGTTTCCTTCACACATTAATTTTGTCACTACGACTCGCAAAACAGTCGCGGTAGAGATGGTTCAAAATCAAGATAATATTTTTCTTGAAAAAATTAAACAAATTTGACTTCCTTTCCATTTTTTCAAAATATAATAAATACATTAAATAAATATCATACTGTTATTTTAAACGTAACCGCATTGTACGAAAGCTTTGACACTTGTCATTGAGAGAAAATTTAATGTCCCTGGACAGCGATGAACGTCTACCAAAGAGAGGCAGGAGGTGCAAACCCAACCACTCTTGCTTGTCGTAGCTAGTCGACTCCCAATCCTTTGAGACATTAAAGTGAGTGGTGTCGCTAGCCTATTTCCCCCCAATCGCTTATCGCTCAACGCTCGTATAATGTCCGAGGCCTAAGAATTATCTATTGAATTATTCCAATTATTATCTGTAACCATATAAGACTGTGAGTTCCGAATTTTTACAATAAAGCAAGAAAAATTTCGTGTAAGACGTTAATGGTCTCCTTATCTGAAAACGATAATCTCGTAACACGTGTTCTGTTGAGTATTATTACGTAATATCAATTTTTATTTGGTCACTTAATAGTAAAGATATTTTCAGAAACTCATGAACTGAATTTAAGTGTATAATTTGTATTTGTATTCATATTTATTATCTTATGCTTATTGTTTGTAACTTCCACCGAGTGTAACTCAATTTCAATATCAATAAATCCGTTCGTACAGCTTTATCAGAAAATTCTCCAAATTGAGTACACTTTACTTAACCAATAAATTAATCAAAAATAATAGTAAGTAAAATCATAAGAATATATTAACGAGCAGCTTTCAACGTAACTAAACCTGTTTGTTATTATTGTGTTTCCTACAAACGGGGAATAATCTGAATAAGGTAGATGATTTTGATCTAGTGAGTTTTATTAGAAGCACTTGTAATCCAGTGTTCCGTGAGTAATTGGATCGGAGTATGTTTTGTTCTAAAGGGTAATATCCATCCACTCGAAGTTGCTGGAAAATAATTGCGTACTTGTTCATGTAACTGATACAGTACGATTCACAATGATATGAGGCCGAAACCATCTAGAGTCTACCGTTTCTCTTTAAAAAATATATTAATTAGGATTGAAGTAGTAAAATTTATAAACATTTCTCGTGTCGTTGCACGTGAATTATTTATTTAATGAGTAGTTGTTTCTCCTTAAAATAAATATTACCTCAATCATAAACTACCAAAACTTAGTTTATTGTTGATATTATAGAAAATTATTTTCGCAGTATATTTATTTTTTTACTTTACATCTTACGTGTTTTTACTTTATTCTTTTTCTTTCGTTTCTTCTTGCATTCATTTTCTTTCTTTATTTCTTTCCCACTCCTTTTCGTCTTTCTTTTCAATTTATTTTCCTGCAGCAGTATAAATTACTTTATTTCTTAACTCCTAAGTTTTCCTTAATCATTCAATCATTCCTATTTTCTTTATTTCTCTCATTTTATTCTTTCACGTAAATTGAAAGAATGTTTTTTAAGAAATTATGCTACATAAGCGTAATTCGTATTGTTGACATGTCCCTTTAAAACCATAGGAATAAATTGTCAGTCGGGTTGCCGAAAAGGAGAACGAGGTTGTCAAGTATGAAATACGGTCTCCTGGCTATAGATTAAGGATACCCCCCGGAATTTTTCTAATTGTGATGCAGGGATAATCCTACATAAATCTGCATCAGGGGCTCTCGGTACTTGTCTCACGCTCTTCCGATAACTGGTGTTGGGTTTTTCTGTGGGGACGCAGTATTACCGACTCCATGTCTGGGCCACAAAAATTCCGGCTGTTCCAATCATCACTCTTCCTAAATATTTATATATTTTTGTTTTCCTTTTAGCTATTTCTTGTGAAATTTTAAAATTTATCTCGATGCATTTTTCATCGTGTGTACCATATTCTATTTGCGGTATAATTTCTTGGAGTTGGTTGAATCGTATCTCTTTATCTGTTGCTAATTCATGTATTAGAAATTCAGCAAAAGTTTAATAATTGATTTACAATTAAGCCTAATAAGTAACTTTCTATTTATAAATACTTATTTTATTTATTTTGTGCATATACGATCTACTCTTATTTACAATTGAGTAATAAGTAAATTACAATTTATAAATACTATAAGTGTTTATAAACACTTTTTTGACAGAAAAGTTTGACGTACATGTTGCCTATACAGTGTTCAATTATTTCACTGTTATGTACTTATTTTAAAAATTAACCCCTATTTTCCTTAGAGCAAAATAATTGAAGTTACACATAGTTTTCAATAATATTCTAATAAACATACGATGTGTCCCATAAGAAAACTATTTCCACAATTTTCGTATCACCGTAACTGAATTAGTCGTTAAATTAACTCATGTCATTAATTCTTTCACAGTACACAGTTTTAACGAAAAAAAACATTAAACTTGCTAAACTGTAAAACACAAACCACTACCCGTAACATCGCTTCCGTTCAACCACACACTGTAATGTCAAATACTCTCCATCTAAGAACAACTAGACAAAGCTCTTTTAGAACTACAGAAGTTTCGTTCAGTAGCAATTGAAAGTTTGAACGAACTTTTGAAAACTTTTGTGACATCCAGGACTTTTCAATCGCTTAGACTGGTCTAATCAAATGAGCTGTTCGAGTATAATGAACTATATCGTTTTTCTTTGGTCTCCTGTGACGATTCGTCTTTTGTCTGATTATTTCTATGTGGTTCTATGATGGATGTTTGTAACTGAAAATAGCCGTGATAGTTCATGATGGTGCCATCTGAGTCTGAGCTTTTCGAATCACCATGGTAAGAAAAAACGGACACAATTCGTACAGAAGATTAATGTATTTTTTCTTTTTTCTGTTATAGTACAATATAAAGAAGAAGGAGGAGATTCAAGAAATTCCACAGGAAGAGCCGAATCCGCTGATGCGGAAGAAGAAGACGCCTGAAGAGCTGGC
Organism: Zhengitettix transpicula; assembly: GCA_037074705.1. NCBI lineage: Eukaryota > Metazoa > Arthropoda > Insecta > Orthoptera > Tetrigidae > Zhengitettix > Zhengitettix transpicula. Next base: position 200,109,553 of record CM073590.1, read on the forward strand.
CCGCGAGGCGGAGGCGGAGGAAGAGGACGACTTCACGAGTAAGACAGGTTCAGACACGCAAGCCCCCCCTCGCCACGCTTTGTGTTCTGTGTTCTGTGTGCGCTCCGTGCTGTGCTGTGCCGTCCTGTGTTGTCATGTGCTCATGTGTGCTATCTGCAACGCGCCTCCGGGGGCTGACGCTGGCGCTGGGGCCTGAATCCCAACACCCGCCTCCAAAGATCGTAGTCAATCAGTAGCACTCACTTACCTTAAGAAACATTCCATTAGTGAAACACATTAGTCGCACCTCACGTTAGTTTCCCACGACGCGAATATCTGTTTAGGGATAGCACTAGTGGTAGATAAGCAGTAGATTCAACAATAATATAAAATAGTAACAGCAAAAAACTCGACGTCGTTATGTTTATGTTTTTCTTTTATATTCAAAAAATACGTCGTTGTTAAAAAATGAACACCTAAATCGAGAGGAACTTCAATTAAATATAGCGGACATCAAATGATACTGCTGAGCGTGTTATTATTTGCTAGTTGACAAGGAAATATGATTCGACATATGTAACCTCTCGCAGGAAAGTTTTGATTACTAGAAACGATTACAAATAATATTTTGAAATTCCCTCAAATTCTATGGGCACAAACCTTGTGATGTAGGTAAATAGAATGCACATAACTAGAGACTGACTCCTAGGAAACTACACTGATGCCAATCAGGTTGTTTTGTATTGTTAGTCAATGTGAGAATTTTATTCTTCAGCCAAAATAATTAATCTCAATTAAGAAAATCACACTAAAGATTTTACGTACAAAATAATTACGAACTAAGATAAATTACTGTCTGCGAAAGCATTATTTTGTATACACCTTATATGGGAAAATAAACAGGTCCGAAGCTTCCAGGTACCCTATTGAGTGGTAGTTTATCTTTCTGTTTTTGCCTGTTAACAATTCATCACTTTTAACAGGCGAAATCTAGATAGTTCCTGTCAATAGATTCTGAAATGTACCATATTCATAATTAATTAAATTCAGATATTTAGAATGTATATTGACCAAAAGCAGATAGTTTCAGAAATAATTGTCTATCTTTCAAATTCATTCTATTAAATGAAAGTTCCAACTGAAGTTTGAGAAGTTAAAAAATACATGGCCCAGCTATAATACATTATATTTCGTAACGAATTTCAAAAGGGGATCTGATTTGTAGTGAATACGTACCAAGTAAAATTACTAACATAGATAAAACGGAGAAGGAAAACTACCGTAGTGGTGTATGTGTAACAGTTTAATTATGGGTGTCACGTGCAGTGCAGTTAACATGCACAGTCATCAGTCTTAATATGAAACGTTTTCTCAACAATTTTCCATTGAATTATTCCATTATACATTAATCATGACCTTGCGTAGAGTTTTTTTATATTAGAGTCAAAATTAGTTAGATATAATATTATTTCGTAATTCAGTCTAATATTGTTTGATATTTACGTGTAATTTGACATTACATCTGAGTTCTATAAAAATAAGAGGAAATAGCACCAAAATTTCATTTTATGAACTAACTTAATAGTTTTGTTTTAGAAAATAAGAGAATTTCTGTCCAGGGCGGTTTTATATTTATATGTAGAGCTCTTTCTAATTTCAGTAAAAGTATAAGCTAAAAATATTAATAAATCACATGCTCAAACCATTATTATAAAAATAAATGCTTCTTAAAATATAGTAACTATACCAAAGAGTTGGAATATAATTGTAATACTGTATGGAAATGATCACTTCGAGTCGAAAAGTTTAAGGGACCACTTTTTACCGTAAAATCAAATCTTCTTACGCTTAAATTATATACAACGAAAGTATTATGTATTAACTATTATTTATGCCAACCTTCTGAAGAGAAAATTAAAATAAATTAATTTATATTTTAATGAATCAAAAATTGATAGTTTTATACTATTGGGAAAGTAAAATATTTTATTAATCTCGTATTTAAATCGTAAGTGGATAAATTAAAGTATGAGTATTTGTGTCAAATATACACGGTTACGAAACTATGTGTCGTAGAAAAATGTAGGTCGTAATACGATAAAATTTTCAAAATATTAATATAAATATTTAAATGTAATGAGAACATATCATTCAGCATATCAACTACACTAATTAATAGTGATACTTTTACCAAAATACCTTAATCGGTGTCTAAAGGTATCGCTACTGAAATTCTGTGATAAAAAATGTACTGTCGTTCACTAATATAATTTGAGGTCTTCAACGTACAGAATCTGACCCATATTAAAGTTGTGATACCACAGATTTACGCTACAGGGTTGCGGAATTTGAGCAGCTGTGAAATAGATATCTAATTTTAGTATCGTAATCGTATGATGCGCTCAATCCTAGTGGGGACCAATGTCAATGTACTCGTAGCACAATTTTAGCACTGATATGTGTGTTCCGTCCTTCCAGCGTCATCCCCTTAGCCGCTATGATTGCTAAATATTGCTGCCTTTGTCGCCATATTGGATAATAATTAGTTAGCGCTAGATAGTAGCACATTTTTGTATAGAGTTAGATAAATGTAAATTAATGGTGTAATATTTTAGAAGAAATAAACAGTTTTGAAAATAATTTTATCACAATTTACTTAGCCAATCTTCTCTTACATTGTCGTCAAGTACAGTTGTTTACTTAAAGAAACGTCACGAACATTCATAGCCTAACATTTGAATTTGCGATGAAGGTACTCGACAACAGTGGCAGACATTTCAGAAATCTCATAGCTTTTGCACATATTAACAACTAATCAAATAAAATCATAGAATGTAAACTATAATCGCTATGTATACATAATATATATCAGAATCAGTATGCTTACTAATAGAGATCACCAATTAGATCAATCTAATATGCATGTATAACAGTTTCATAATGTTAACTATTCACTCACTAGCAACAAATAGCGCTTCAATATGGCGACAGCTTGCGAATGAATTTCGCTTCAAAGAACTCTGCTTTATTATTCTTGGGCTTACGAAGTAAGGCCTTTCCAATAACATTTGTATATTAATAGAAATTTTTGTTTTCCACTTTCATTTCAGAGCTGAAGAACACGATAGAAACTCAAGTGAACGAAATCAAATCTCAAATCGAAAGTAAATGTGTTTTGCAGTGAAGTAACTTTTTAGAATCTCAGAAAAATTGTCATTGTATCAACTTTAGTGGTTTTGAGCTATGGTTTTCAACAATCGATACACAAGCTATCGTTATTGGCTTCTATGGCATCAAAAGTAATTCAGGATGAATAGAAAACACAAGATCAGGGAATCCTGTTCTTAATAGACATTTGATCTGTTATTTTATAATTATTGACCTAAGATATATGAATTAAGTTGATATAACAAGAGACTGCGATATTTGTAGCGACCAAACTACAATAATAAATAATGTTTTAAATTATTCATTAAATATATGAAGTCATAAATAAGTAATGCTAAAATTATCATGCTTGCCATGCTGTTAGAAGTTTGTAGAACTTCAGGTAAATCGTACGGTAACTCATTATAGGTAGACAAACAATGTATGTTCAAAATGTAAAATTTATTATATATACCAATAACATAAAGAGAAAAATTATTTTGTAAGCAAAGCAGAGTGTATTAGAGAGTAGATGAGGCGGAAGAGAATAAAAGGACTGCAATCCAGAAAAGTAGACATTTTGTAGTTACATGTTTGCATTCCAAAATAAATTATTACATTCGAGGCAAACATGCCTGTTGATGTGTTTGCACTGGACCGTTTAGTTGTTTTCAATTAATTTTATTTCTCCTAGTCAAACATTGTTGTTTTAAAGACTGATATAGAATAACTCCTGAGTACTGCAAGCAAGAGGAAATCTTCGCTGTATTGCTCACAAATTAGATCCTATCAAAACCGAAATTACAGATTATATCTAATATGAAAAAAAACATTTGTGTTCATACTTTAGAATTAAGAATATAAAATTTGTATTTCAATCGTGAATGGTAGAATGAGTGGTATTGTATGTCAACTTTTTGTACAACTGGTTTCTTTGGAATGAAAGTCGTTTTATACAAATATAGATTTTGTGGAAATTAATGTATGCAACAAAATATTTCATAGTTGATAAAACGTTAACGTGATCTGCGAAATCACATATGTTTTCTAGTTTTGTAGAATAAAAATATTTTGAATCTTGTGACTGTGAGAAGCTGTTTTAATATCAATGGAATATTATCTGCTGTACATAACAATATTTTCGTTAAATCCTGTAGCTATCCCTAACCTTCTTGTTTCTTGCAATATTCTGAGAATCAACAATGCACCTATAAATTTTCGAACGCCTTTTGCCTTCAAAAATATCATCCTTGTAGCCTGATTGTTATAATGCTTACAGGCCTTTTAGCTACTTTATAGACGCTTCATTATCATCGCGAATACAAAATAAATATTTTGGTGCCTGTTTGAAAGTAAAATAGCTATTGAATAACGATTAGGTTAAATTTTAGCAGATTATTGCTTCGCGCCTTTGATTTTAATATCGTAAATGAAAAGTTTTATCATAGTCTTGGTTGGTTGGTTGATATTTGAAAATTGCAAAATGGATGGTGCATTATCAGTTTTTAATTAGTTGTTGCTTGTCTTTAAATCATTGTACTTAAATGTTTACATATAATCAGCTTTTTCGTAAATACTTTTTGATAAGCTATAAGGTTGCTCTTTTCTGAATGTTCTTCCTCTACATTTATTGTGATGACGACTTTTCATGCTGAGGAAAAACGTCCATCACACAACTCTCTCCCCTCTCTATCTTCTCTAACTATAAACCTGAAGAAGGAAAACTGATGTATTGGAGATATAAATGCTTCTATCATTTTAAATATATTTATTATTGGGCCTTGATCACTTTGCATATTGCTTGTCTCTTGTTGAACAACTTTAACTTTAATGTTGGTATGTTATCTTAGAATTAGAGAAAATAACCTGTTAGTGCGCCTCGTCAAAACAAAGTAACGATGTAGTGCACACATTTTATGTATAGATATTTACGTCTTCATTAAACGTTTGTCACATTTTGAGCCTTCAGTTTGTCTCATTATCGAATGGACAATTTGTAATAAATTTGGTAAAAAAAATTATATACTTTACGAATGATCAATAAAATGTTTTCTATGGGACTCAAGAGGTGACAAATATATTTTTGTATGTTGATCGGTATAGTAAATTTTTAACCAATATGACGCCGACAAATTGTACCAGTTTAAAAATATTCAATTACACACTCCTAATTTATATTACATGACTTATCAATAACGCTTCCTGAGATGCGTTATTTTTTGCAGACAATTTTTTTGCAATACGGAAACCATATACCAGGAAGCGTAGTTGTTAAGTTGTTTTTATGTGTGCATTGCTTTCTAAATTTAAATGTGGCTATTGTTATTAAAGAAAAATGTGTAAAATAAAAACGTAAAAAGGAAATACAACTTTTCTGCCGAAATGGGGCAAAAATTCTATATGTTAATACTGCAAACGCTTTCCCTCGAATATAAACTTCTTTCCCCTAAATGACGCAAAAAGTGATCTGGCAAATGTAACATTTACCAACAGACCGGTAGTAATGTTGAGGATTGCTAATTCTACATCTGAACTCTGAGCAACCTGAAAATGTTAGCTGTTTTGTTATAATTTGCAGTCAGACTTTTTGCAAGCAGACACCTTTGTCTATTTTGTATATCCGCTGCAACTACTCTATCGTGGACGTGGAAACTTTGTTGGAACAAGTTGTGAGTGTTAACATGGAAATTATATATTCTGTTTTCCCAAATTTTGGAAAGAATACATTAGTTGTATGGGATATATTTTACCAATTGTAATCACCTTTGGCTGTGCTAATATTAAATAAATTTTGTTTTTATAAGTTAACGTTAATGTTATGTAAATACATGTAGATATACATACTTCTGTACTAGTATTTCATCCATAATAATTTGCGATGAGTTCAAATGGAATTTTGAAGAGACCAGGTTAGTGTCGAACCAATATGTTATTTATCAATTCGATATGATAACTGTAACTATTAATATTTCGTTACTACCTCTGTATTGGCATTCCGGTTTTAATGAGGCATTATAAGACAGATACGATTAAAAATTGCATTGTCACGATTAACAAGGTTGTTTCATAAAAATTCCATACTAAACCCACAAGAAATGTTAATTTTATAACTTGCGGATTACCACTATCAGAAGCAACCATTTTTCTCTACACTTTCTTATTATTTATCACGCATCATGTAGTTAAAAAGAACCTATATGGCGTAACCTTACATTCGGTTGAAAAAATTGACTAAGTCAAATTTATATCTACATGTATTTAATTCGTTCGTAAAAGAATGTAAGATTTTCCCCCAAAACCATTTCGAGTTTTATTTCACCATATAAATTCTGGTACTGATAGAAATAATTTACCATCTTGGTCCACATCAGTGCAATAAGTATCTACACTAGTCTAATCGATGCTTGTATGTCATCTATTTCACACGTACAATGTTAGTATACACAGTAAGAACTCTCTAAATGTTGTGCTTATGTATCTTATCTTGCAATGAAACTTTATCACCCAAACATATTGTATAATTCTAGGTAGAGGAAAATGAGGTGTATATCAAATTCCTGTCTTTAGCCTCACATATGTATTAATATAAAGTGCACCTGAGTAGAGCAGTTTAGATACTGTTATTATGAAAACTGTTGAAATTATAATAGCTTGTTACAATAATACCAAAAAATTTATCAATAAAATCATATTGTTGTGGGTTAAGCCTTATTATGGTTCTTAAAAAATGTTTGTAAGATTCATTTCATAAATATGGAATAAAAAAAACATTTCTAAACACAGAAAAATGTAACTAATTTAATTTAATTCAGTGTCCTTAAAATCAAGATTACTTTATTAGCTCATACAATAAAATTATTTTTAATATGGTCTACACGTTTTCAGTCTCGTCATGTCTTATTGAGACTATTAATAAAATGGATATGTATAACAATTCATGTTTTACTTAAATTTTCGGCCTTTCTCAATCAGAAAAGTCATAAAACTGTCATTTCGACTCAAATGTTCACGTATAAATAGATATAGAAATTGTTATTTAAATTTTGAAGTAGTTGTTGATATTGATCTATGCTCAGTATGTTATATCTGTATTTCTAAGGACTACTAAAATTGTGAAAACTTTTGATAAACCTCAAAATTGTATTAATTGTTATAATACGTTGCCTTGATCACAGTGTTAGTAGACAATCAATGGTGAAAGTATAACCATGGTTTTATATGTTTTGATTGTAATTTCTGACACAGGTCATAGACAACTACCAACTAAAATAAATATGTAAAAAATTTCAGTAAAACATGTATAAAATGCCATTGATAATAACAGAGGTGACACTACCCCTTCAAAGCCTTAACACATTAATTGTTGTAGTTTGAATATGATGTATATGTTTGAATTCTTAGACTGACTTTCATAGTGAAAATAAGAATTAATAAATATATATGATCCACGTTTATGTGGAAAAATTGTGATAGCATTCCTGTTCCGTTTGTCTTTATGAAATCAACCCTCCACTCGTATATTCCACAATCAGTCTCGTAACTGAAATGAATAAAGAGTTCGCGAACATTTTAGTTTCCGGATATGTTTTATTTAGTTACTTATTAAAGAGCGAATAAATATGAAATTCAGCGTGAATGGCATATAATTATGTGCATATTTATTTAGTGTTAACGTTTCATCGGATTGGACCGTTTACTATCAGTATCATTTAATTGGACTGCAATTTTTTTATTTTTCAAAAAAAGAACTCGTTGCTTTATTGCTGAATAATTTTCATCTCGATTGAACGTATTGTTAATTAAATTGCAAATTAACTTAAAAACACAACAAGTAAACTAATTATTCAGAGAATCTGCAGCTGTATTTATAAATCAAATATCCGATTGTGACGCAGGTCACAAAAACTAATACATTATATGCCGACAAGACAATTTTCTTATTCATAAATACACAGAAAGTTTCAAAGTACAAAATTTTATTCAGTTCAGAAATTATAATGGTTTGGGTATATTGTCGGTAATGTAGCTGTTCAGAAATTTTATTTTACTAAAACTGTGTGTGTAATTATGTAGATATAACCCGAATTAAATTTAAAAAATCCATAGCTGTGTGGAAAAAGTAGGAAGCCAAAATAAATTTCAGTTTATGTAATATAAATACACTCCGACACGAAACTAACAATTAACTAATTCATAATTAGGAATTCATAGTTTGAAATTAATTAATTAACCGAAAGGTCCAATCAACGTTCTTTCGTGTTTTTATCGTATTAAATAATAATTTAGTTACCTACGAAAAGTAAGAGACTATTTAGTAACAAAAACAACGACAATTTGATTTGTATGAAATAAAATAGCTTAGTATAAAAAAGAAATGAATGTGGATGCTTTGCTTAGAATGCATATGAATTTCTAGCTGATACAAACATGTAATACACGGTATTAAAATATCTAAGAATATTGCTTAAAGTTTGCAGTTGTATTAATTATTATACCAGCGTAGAATCAAAAATAATTATTTTTGTGTTTATTGTTGAATATCGTATAATGCGAAAGTACTTGAATCAGGGTTCTAAGAAAGCTAAATATGGCAATTACCACGATTCTGTTATTAATTTATAATGTATTGTTTGAGAACTATTATTTCCATGAATGTTTTAGGTTTAATTAATTAAGTTATTTTGAGAATGTGTGTGCAAAGCGTCATATAGTCATACAGTTTATATTAAAGACATCCAAATGGAGTAAAATTGTGTTAATATAACCAGTTATGTCTCAACAACCCACTATGATCATAAACTGACTTTTTGAACACCTGTTGTTGATATGTTGTTAGTTAACGAACTAATATATACACTTACATAATTTAGCTATAAACTTGCTATAACAAATGTTATATACAAATATGAGAAATAAACGAGACCGGTTTGTTGCTGATGGACGCTTCTTTGAAAATAGTCGCCTTGTTATAGCTTTACTCTCTGAATTGAACTGGATAAGGTTCCCAAAGAAGTACTTATTTAGTACGTGAACCATTCTAAATTTCCAGTAGAACTGGCATGATTCAGCTGTTTTCTATTGAAACTGTTCCACTACCGAGTACGCTAATTACTTCAACCGTTTTTATAAATATATTGCCATGAAGCAAAGTCATGGAACGAGTCCAACAGCAATCTACCGACGTTTATCTATGCATATCTGTTGTTAAATTCACAACACCTAGTAATGTTGTAAAAGTTGAGAATATTAGCACATGTATATTTAGGAAGAAAACGTGTCTTGTAGATTTCAAGTTTACATTTGACCAAATAACTTATATCATAACTTTTGTATCAATATTATTACTGCCTTCCGTTGCCCACTTCCTTGAATGACATGATATTGTCGCGTGAATCATTCGAGGAGTGTGGGCTGCGGAATATTTCTTTAGGATAATGTTTGTCAGCCTATTATTTATTCAATATCAGAGATAATTATATGTGCTAATTTATTGATTAAAATAGAGAGAAGTTAACATTTGCAGGGAGGTTTGTATATAACAATATAAAAATCGTCGCTCTGTTATTAAAAGAAAATATTAAAGATAAAAGTGAAATAAAGCTCTTTAAAATACTGTTGTGATCTTTCTTGAACCCTATCCTTCTCTTTCTAACCTGGCATTTGTCATCATACGTGGTTTAAAATGTTGTTTTTCGGGTTTTACATTTTCTGATTGCTAGACTTAGATTTTGAAATGGCAAAAGAATAGGAGGAAAAGAGAAGATGAATGATGGCGGAGGAAATAATGGGAAATAAGGAAGTAAGAAGAAACTCGTTTTAAACGGTATCATAAGATCACAATGAAACTCTCAAGAAGAAATCATTTACATGATATACACACACACACATATGTATATATATATATATATCATTATCCCAAAGACATTTTTTAATTACATGGGTTTATACAAAATGAGGAGGCATTTAGTCACTTTTTTAGAAGACGTGATTTTTGAGCAGGAAGTGTTACCATAATCTGTGTTGTAGTGTCGCTAAATTTTTCCACAAATCAAATACCTTCCAAAAATATCAGATATCACTTATACTGTTGTAGTTTATCTCCAAGTTTCCTCTTTGAAGCAATAAAAGTTTTGAGGCATTATAGAAAAAAAACTAATGAATAACGTTTGAATTTATTTCATTACAGTTTATAACAATGCCATACGTGAAATTTCAAGGCAAAGTGGCCCTGTATATCCCTAAATATAAATCTAATATGTACAAATCAGTTCGACGAGAAAGGGTCTATCAATAAGTGTCGTTCTTCTGAACTTTAAAATGCGGCACAATGAAGTCGACACGTTATAGTCAATATTTGTTGTTACGTATTAGAAATAAATCTGTGGAAAATAACATGATTGAAATTATATTATTGCAATTTATTTTGTCAACGTGGCCGTTTAAGGTTCTGGCACTCTTATTGGAAGACCGCTGATATCCCACCGTCGTAAAATTCATAGAAACTGACTCCACTGCGTACAAAATTTAGTAACAAATTAAAATTTCAGATGAGATAATGATTTTATTATAGAACAATTATAAAATAACGAATAATATCACTTTTTGTGCATAATGTCAGCGGATTCATCACATCTCTTCTATTAGTCTCGCGGGTCTGCCTACCTATGAGGGTATGAACAAAACTTTCCACTGCAATAATAACGCGTAGAACAAGTAACCAATAAAATCTTTATTATAAAGAATATACGAGACGATAATCTTATGGGTAGAACCAAGAAGAAACAACAATTATTAAATCGAACTCTTGATAATGTACCAATGATTTTCTAAGTAAATGATTAAAGAAAATCATAGAAACCCTTTTCGATCAACAATATGCATCGTAACTATCATTATTGTTGCTTCAATTATCCATGGCCATTATATTGCACAAAGTTATTCAAACCATGAAATTAAACAAAAATAATTTACAACTAGCTATTTTTGTGCTATCATAAAGCTAGTGAACAAGTCGTGCACTATTAAAAAATACTAATAGTTTAACTTTATTTCATTATTGACTTAAGTTTCCCCACTCTTTGCTGTATATTTTACGTAAATAACACATAAGTCACAATACCGGCCATTTGCCATGTGCCTACGAATGTGTCTTGTAAATTGACAGTATGGAACTCGTTCAATTTGCTAAGGTTGCGAGAATTTACATGGGCGTTAACATATATATATATTATTTATTTTCTTACATAAATGTCCCAGATTATCAGAGAATCAACGAATTGATTTTAGGTCATACTCCCATTCTATAAAACACTGGTGTTCTTTTTATGCCGTGACGAGGATTTAGAAAATTATAAATTAAGTATCCTGAATTATAAGTCAGTTACATATATTAGCCTTCTTAAAATTTAACCAAAACGGTCAGACTAAATGGAAACTGAAAAGGAAAAGGTACATCTTGATTTATAATTATATTCATTTACTTTAATATGTCAACTGATATTTGAAATCCCAGAAGTCCGATTTACATTTGACAAAAATTTAATAAACATACTCCACAACCATGGAACAATAATCCATTATCAACTACAAAAATGTAGTATTAATCTTCTCAGTACTCCGTTTTCCCGCTTGGAAAGTTTATGAAGAAGAATTCCTTAGAGTTGAAAATAATTACTCCTAGCTAACGGGAAACTACTGATCTTTATCTTTTTTTACAAATTTCAGATTTCTTAGATTAGATGGCTTCGTGCTGCTGCAATCCCCATTATGTGTACAAGAAGAATATAATTATTTATTTGCGCTTCCTTTGAACATATTATAACTGCTAGGAGCATTAGAATTTACTCATGTTTAGTTTGGTTCAAATAAAAAATGTCAGGTACAGACCAGTTAATAAATTTTATGTATTAACAGATTAGTTTGTTTTAAACATTGATACTTGCATATTGACGAGTATTTTTATACATATGATGCGCATTTTAAGTTCATTGATAACACATATCTCTGTACATTATCCATCACACCGATCCCAAGAGCCGAGTCAAGTTATACGTACACCTTCCTACTGTCATTATGTGTTCGCCATCGATGGACTGTATTTACGTTCAGTGAAGCTTCAACATAACGGTATGATGAGAAGAGAAAAAACGCGTCAATGTTCGAATACCTCCTAAACAAGGGACGAATTCCAGACACGTTTTTAATTATTTTCGTATCGATTTGCCGTGTGGTTGTGCCTGGTGGCAGATACTGCTATTGGCAGACAGCGGCCTGATATGAATGGTCAGGGAAGCTAGAAACAAATATCCAAGTGTCTGCATTGGAGATCAAATTGAAAAATGTATTCAAAATTTTGTAAAACAACACTTTGATTGACATACCAGTAATGAAAACTTAATACAATTTTAGAACGTTTCTCACCCGTATGTCAGTATTAATCGTTGTTAGATAATAGTTATAAAATATTTGAGTTGTACGAAACAACAATGTCAGGAGGTTCTATAGTCTCAACTTTCGCGAGCTTAATTTTTGAGAGGTGGTGACCGTGATAACACAATTAGAATATTATGCTTTTACGAGCTTAATTTTTTAGAGTTGGTGTCCGTGATAACACATTTGTTTGTGTGAACAAAACTCACGTAAATAAGAAGGTAGGTCGTTTGTATGTGGGATATTTCCCGAGTTGAAATATGCAGTATATCACTGATTGTTTCCCATTCAGATTCACGAATATTTTATTGCTTAACGAGAGATAAACAGTAATTCAGTCAAGCAACATATATAAATAATCTACATATCAGAGTACATTATTTAAATTAGTTTATTATGCTTACGTTCAAAATCTGTCGTTCAAATATATGACAAAGTACTATTTTTTATTATATTTTGCGAGTCCTCGTCTCTCAGGAAACTAAATAGCGCAATAAATAATACTATTAACTTCGTTCTGTGTATAGAAAAAACGTTTCTTGTTCACTTTCTAGGAATTAGTTAAATCTACTCTTCCAAGTTTGATAAAACTAAAATTTTACTAACATCAAAGCATTATTACACACTGAATAAGAAATCTATTCATTTGACAACAGTGTCGAAGCTTTCGAGAATGGAAACACTGTAAGAAATACATTTGCACTGACTGCCTCAAAACTAACATTTCCGAACTCAGTTTTAGTTCTAAAAGCTATAACAATTGTAAAGCAAATTAAAAATACTATTATAATAAGTGGAGACATAAAAACGCAAAAATAATTTTGTGACATCCTTGATAACGCATTTAGAAGCGATAAAATTATTCAAGACCAACAAAGATATAACAATCGCTTTCATTCTATTGTCATGGTTTGGTGGATAAATGGCTGTTATTGAAACAATTTACGGTTAGAATCCCAGACGGATAAGTATTATTATAATTTTTCTTTTCATGAGGGGAAAGTAATGAAATATGATGGTTATTATTACTTTTAAATTGAGTGTACGTGTGCTTTAACTCGTTCAATAGACATACTTAATATATTTATACTCTACGCTTCTTGTTAGACTTCAAAATCCAGTAATAATAATCTTGAATACGTGTTCGAGATATCTCATCAATCAACAGCAATAGATCTTTTTCGGTGCATATTAATATAAATAAAATTGTAAACTTATATTTACTTGTATTAATTTCAATATAATTAATTTATCGTGGGCAAACAATCATAATTTATGGATTAAAATTTACATTTACGACAAAACGTTTCCTCCCTATATTCAGGGATCTCTTCAATTGTATCTACAAACAAATAAATAAATTCTGTATAACATGGTAACTTATATAATTAAGAAAATATTATTTCAATTTTTATAAACCCTTTAAAAGAAAAAAAATCTTCCAACAAATTCTAGGGCCGAAATGAAATAAAACAATTCTATTCAAACACATCAAAAAACTTACAGTGTTGTAAATTATTTTTAGCACAATTATTTAAACTTAAAAATTTTAATGATTTAATATGACAATAACACTGAATCATGAATTGAATTTAAATTTCCGGATTCAATTTATATTTGATCTAATATGAAAATTTCTCTCATCAAACAAGGTATAATTATTACATTCAACCACCTCAATTTTTATATTAATCCAAAAACATTTGTGGTTATTAATGTATGGATGTTTTGTTAAAACGTTTTGTTTATCTAAAGGTTGTATTAAATTTTCAAAATAATGTAAATAATAAAGAGAGCTTAGTTATTGTGTAATCGCGATATAAAATTTGCTGAAATAATTGATTTTTAATATTATAAGAACGACAAATGAACCAGAATCTAGAATAATAATTATTTAAAAACGACTTCAACTGATTTTTATCAAGCGACATCAGACTAATTTATAAAGTTATATTAATTTACATACTGTTGAGTTGTTTTATACATATTTTACTCTTTTATCACTTTTATTGAGTCTTATAGATTTTTCAGTTGAATAGAAAATGATTACTGTGCAGTAGAAAATTACGTACATGGATTATATCATGCTTTCATTATAACCAAAAAAATAATTTTCCCTTCTTTAAAACTGAAAACCATACTAAATCAACTAATAACAGTTATTAAGGGTGCTTGTCGCTGATTGTAAATTTTTACATACGTTTAAGAAATGGAAGTGAGAAATTGCATTTAGATGTTTTCGATAAATATTTGATAATTTCCTTCAGTAAATTCTAAGTTACGAGTATATGTTAAAATTTTACGAGCGTGACTGGCCGAGAAACTTGCTCTGGTGAAGAAGTGTTAAATATTTTTTACAGAGGTTTGCAGTAGCTGGAAGTGAATTCAATTTCCCGGTTCACCGACGCGAACATTAGATGGGGTGATGTGCATCCTAAGAAGAACGGGACGCTTGTACAAGATTAGTGGTAGTTTCTTGCCTGAGGGTGGTATCTCGTATTCATGAAGAATTGTTATAAATTTAGAATCCTCCAAAGTGAGTGTAACTATTCCAGTTTAAAATAATATAATTAAACTAAGTATTCCGCCATTTTTATATATTAACTCTCTTATAGAAAAATATCCTGTCAAGACATTATAATAATGCAATGTTCGTTCAAGGTTGTTCTTGCCTGGATATGAAATGAGAAAGCGTAGGAAAACTCAGAAGACACAGCAGATAAACGGTACAAGTTACATGCTCTCCACAATTAACTATTTTCCTCCTGCAGCGCAAACTGTTGGAATCTTCATGGACACCCAGAAAGTTCCGAGTAGAGTAAGTAAAAACGCATTCTGCTTTACTGATAAGCCACCCTGAAACTACACCAGCAAGTTCAGTGTGGTCCCGTTTCTTGCCTAATCAGGAACTCCTCTTTTATGCTCCCAATCATTAATAAGAATAATTACTAGCACCTTCAGTATCACCATTAACATCACTAAAGTCACCACACCATCATCACAACATAATCGATTATGCAATCTTCTGTCAGAGCAGGATATTATTGAATACGGTCCCCTTTAATCAGGATTCATTTATAAACAATTTTTCAACTTTGTAGTCTGGTATTTTTGTGCCAAAATTGTCTTCCCTGTGGTGTTCACAGCATACAAAGAAAATAATTTCTTCAACCGAAATGAATCACTGATTCTGATATATACAATTTCACTAAGGGCGAAATGAGTTTTATCCATTTTCAAGCCAAACAAATGTTTTATCTATGAATAGATCATTTTTATCCAAAAAATAGTAGTATTTGAGTTAAAATTAAGAAATTTTCAGCCTGCATAACAAAACTTCGGTCACTTCCGTCAAACATCAGCCGACTGCAGACAAATATAAGAAATCATTTGTATCTCCAACAAGAACACACAGACATTCATAACATAAAACTAGCAGAGACTAACATTGCGACGTACTATTATACGATATTTGACATAATTACGTCCACACTTTTATAACCTTTCGGCGCTCTTAACATTAAGCAAAAAAATCTAAGTTCGTTCGAAACGAGCCTAAAAGTAAAACATCGCTTCACAAAAATAAAAAAGTCTTATGTGATCAGTTTACGTCACGTGCAGAATTTAAAACAAACCATTAAATAGGAAATTATTATTCTGGCTGTTCAGTACATTATAATTTGTTAATATTATAACAATACACCCCACTGGAAACGTTTGAATCAACGTCAGCCAATTCTATCGTCGCCATAGGCGTTGGTGTATTTTTCACTCATCTAAATTACAATGTTAAAATACAGGAAAATGGCAAAATGAGTGAATCATTCAACGTTCTGCAATCGAATACCGGTAGTAATTCTAGAATAATGTTGTAAATGCCATACATTTTAAAGTAATTAAGCAAATAAATATATTTCATATAACACTGTGGAGTGTGCCAAGATTGAGAAGCCATAGTGTGAACCGTGACTGAGTTACATTGGGTGACGACTTCTGGGTTTTATGAAAAACCGTTCGATAGAATAATAATATTTCAACAGTGATAATAAAATTATTTTTCAATATATAATAAATTTTTCTCAGACTTAATTAATTAATACGAAATAAAACTAATTATAAATCTGAAATTACATAATTCCTACTGTTCTAGTGACAAATTTTCGTTTTCTAAACGCATAACGAATACTTTCGACAAAATATTAGGGAAATATTATGGGAAAATTTAATGTTCCGGTGCAAATAACAACTACATAACACGAAAATTAGTATAGAATAGATATTCCGTTGCGTCCAATTTGTTTAAAAACTGTGTAAAATATTCAAATGTAATATTTCTCGTAGACCTATATCACTTACTCTTTAACTCTACCAAAACATCACACCTGTCCCCGTGATATTCTTATAACACTTATTTATGTTGTTAACACATCATACAAAAATGAGTGACAGTGACAAATCGTTTCTGATATACATGGTGATTATAAAGGATTGGTAATGTCGAAGGAGAGATTGGCGAAGCTCCAAGGATATTAGGCATTTCATGCACGCTTGCAGCCTTAATGGAAAGTCGGTATACAAAAAATTTACGCTTTAGTAAACTGCGCCGCCCCTCAAAGTTTTTCCCATGATCGCCCTGTAAGAGAAAAACATTTTCGCCACTCAAAATCAATGCATTTATAATTAATATAGCGAAACTTTTGCGTGTGATTAATTTCAATGTAGTTAAGACTGTTAAAACTCTATACGCTTTAATACGTATAAAGATGAAATTTTTAGTCGTATGAGTTATAAGGTATAATTTTCATCATTTAGTTTTAATAATTTTATGATCCTGCCAGGTGACATGGTTAAATTTAGAGTTTTCCCGATCAAGTACGATTAAATCATCGTAGAATTGTAATACGATGTTTATCTAGAAATTGTGACCTTTCGTGAGAGGAACTTATCTGAGATTAAAGTATTTTAAAGACTTTGAGGCATGTTAAGGTTTAATGCGTTCTCGTCAACTCGTGCAGGTTATCAAATCGTTACTTAACTTCAGATCTTCATACCAGATGGTTTGTCGCGACAACTTTCGTGAAAATATTTTTTTTTTGTTTATTATATAATCCGGCTTTAAATGCGGTTATTTAGGTAGAATGTTTCCAATTAAGTACAACAAAAACATTTTACAATTTTTGTCAAATATCCTTCCATTAATTACAATAAATGTCTTAAATATTTTTATAATGATCCTTCATAAAAAATCAAAAGTTTTGATAAAATATATCTTACATAAGCTACTTGTAATTATAGGCAGAATACTAGCAGGTCAACTCTTCGTAATTCTCTTCGTCTATAAAATAAACAAACACAGTATTCCAAGTAATTTTAAATGTTTAGTATATTTCAATAATTTCAGACCTAAACAATTAATAATTTTAAAAGAATCAAAATTATTTCTTCGGGAAATTTTAAAACATGCATAGTAAATCAAAGGTAAAGTTTGAAGGAAATTTAATTGCAATCACTTATAATTCTCATGTTTATTACGTATTTTTATATGAAAAATTATACCTACAGATGAAATGTTGACAGCCATTTTCAATAAGAGCATTAAATTTCGATACGACGGCAGTATTGTATTGAATTACCGAAACATTTATTATAATTTATCTCTCTGAGATATATAGATGGATTTTATTTTAATAAAATTTTGAAGAAATACCATCACAAGTGA
Source organism: Zhengitettix transpicula (assembly GCA_037074705.1). NCBI lineage: Eukaryota > Metazoa > Arthropoda > Insecta > Orthoptera > Tetrigidae > Zhengitettix > Zhengitettix transpicula. Next base: position 200,127,827 of record CM073590.1, read on the forward strand.
TGTATCTGACTTTACTTCCTTCATTGTGGTCTATAACGGACGTCGGTTAAGGAAATAATTATATTCACGGAATTCTTTGACAAACCTCTCGGCTCAGCGTGATCCCACTAATTAAAGCGTTAAGACATCTCCAGAAAGAAACAAGTCCCTCCGTGATTATTCCGAGGGCTCAATCTAAAATAGAGCGTGTGTTTTTATTCCCCTCACTTTAATTAACTCACATTGAGATTAGAGCCACGGGGAAACTCCACGGTCGAGTAACATCATTATCTTGTATGTCTCGTTGTTTTAACGAGTTTACTTACTAGTATGTTTGTATGTTTAAATTCAAACTCGACATGTAATTGGATTAAAAATGATAAGCAAAGCATGAAAATTTGCAATTAATTTTTCTGTGCTTTTACATATAATCTGTGTCCACTTTGATAACCTGAGCCTCTGTAACCCAGATAGGAATCTCGGAAATGCCTCTAACAACAGTAATCGAGTTCCCGGTATTTCTTTGTACATAAACATGAGAAGCTGTTACATAGTCAAAAACAGAACGAAATTAGTTTTCTTACTTATGTTTAAAATGCAATCTGTGCTTAAAATGGTGTGACAATCTACATTAAATTGTTCCCAGAACGGACGTGTCAAATATTAATAGTGCTAAAACTACTACAATAAATAGACACTCAGATTTCCCGTTGTTAGAAATTATTATATATTAAAGGTTAACTTTATAAATAAAATATATATGTAAACTTGAGTTAAATAATTCAATCTAATTGATTTATTTATAACATTCTTTTTAAAAATAATTTGCTATTATATCTTCAAATCCTTTAGATATCCTAGAAATATGAATAACGCGCTGCAAAGGAGCGTGTTATTTTTTCCGTACATGTACACGAATATATAAATGTTTAAAGAAAATCAGCAGTGTAATTCTTTGAAATAATTGAATTAAATGGTTCTGTAATGATATAATTATATTATTAAAAAAAATCGGAGGTATAGCTGGAGATTCGTGTAAAACTAGGACAAGAAAAGAAAAAGAGCGTGCTTGGATGTCAAAGAAACCGAATAAGTGAAAGGAATCTCTATTATCTCAATAACGTATATTCAAGAAAAAAATATCAGGTGGGGCACGATGATTTAAATTAACTAAGTTTTCATAAATAACTTGCTCGACCATAGGAGTAACATTAGTATCATATACGTCTTTAACACGGACAATAATTAACAGAAGGATGGAGCAAAATAAGTTTGTACGAAATACTCAAACTCATATTGATTTATGCGTAAAAAGTTCTGGAAAATATCAGAGAAAAAGTTACCTAAGAATCTGGAAGATCCTAATTGAAACTATCAAAATCGAAGCAACTGAGCAAAAGGTACAAATCGAGCTCTTTAGAAATTGGTTCTTAAGAGATAACTCGTGGAACTAAGAAGAGAAAGGACGGTCTTATGTAGTAACACCCCAAAACTGAGACATTACGAAGCATAAAGAAGTCCTACAAGGGCTTATTCACTGGTCTTATTACAATTATTAAATGTGTGTCTACGAAGCAGTACACAATGAAATTTTTTAAATTATTTTATCCCAACGAATTGAATCAAATATTTTCATACCTAATCGTGTACTGTAAAACGTTTTGACATTACTGAGATCTGAATTTATTTACGTAAAATGATTCACCATAACAATAAGCCTGCTGATGTTGTTAACATTTCTCCGAACGCAGTTTTTTATCTCTAAGACACTATCCTCTGCTCGTTCTCAAGTAATTTTTTCCAATGTATGATTCGAACCTAAAATGAATGAATGAACTTAAAATGAAACTTCCATCACGTTTGACTGTAAGGATCAAGTATTCACTAATTTTCCTCCAGATGCGACCCAGGGAAACCAAGAGCCCGTTAGTGACAGGACCATTCATATGTTTTAATTCACTTTATATTTTGTAAATCTGTTACAAATCTATTCTACAGAATTGTGTTTCGCAAACTGTTAATACGTGTATGGTTCTCATATTCAGAAAGTCACAAATGTTACAGCAGCAAAAATTGGTACTAAGACTAAAGCCATAAAATCGGTATTATTAGTCTTTCAAGATTTACATTTCACGTTATGTTTCCCTAGACGTGAAAACTCTCTTTCCAGAGACATATTTTAATTTAACTTTTCAAACAAGCGAAAGTTTCGTCTCATAAATGTGAAGTGTTTTGAGAAGCATGGATTATACTTTTATTTTCAGAAATAACTTCGGCGTTTACTTTTGAAGAAAAAAGTTTAAACTCGTATTTTATTTTCAGGGTATGATAACATTTTTCTTAAATTAGTTGGTTGTCCTCTAGCTGAGTAAAGAAGTTTTAGTGAGCACTTGAAGTCTCTGCGAAGGAGTTTACTGTTCAGACTTTCACGGTTCATGAGCAAGACAGATATTATCTCCTTGTTTATGAGCAAGAAGCATCACACGTGAAGATGAAATAAGATTTTATTAGATTTTAATTACAGTCAATATTCGCCAAGAACCATTAGTTTTCAATTTATTCGGTGATGTGAAATATATTTTCACATGTTAACTTACTGGATGTATAACATGGTTTTCAATATGAAAAATAACTTGAAACAAAAAAATATTGTAAGATAGTATTTTAATACCTGTATACTAAGATTAGCATTTTCATTTTTTATACGTATGTTAAATATATTTTAACTCGTATACTTGTGTTATTCCATCGAATATTTCCTAAAACTTACGAACACTTCAACCATGGCGATCGTTAAGCTGGATAACGCGATGCACTCGAGACGAAAGGCACTGATGTGTTCTCGTTGCGGAGAACTCTTGAGACAAGATTTTCAAGGTAGACTTCAGTCGGTTGGCTGATAACAAAACTATGAACCTTTGTCGACTATAGTCATGGTAACGAAATTAGGCGGTGATTGTTTTCGCAACGGTATCACCAAAATCAAAATTATATATTTCTTCCCGATAAACTTTCACGAACATTCATTTACAACATTTAAGTAGCACTGAATCAAATCTACACGCTCGATTTAAATAATACAGGGCTATGAACTCTGCCAGTCTCATATTTTGCTGTCAATACTTTTGTTTTCTTTTTATTTATTTTTTTTATTTTTAGGACAACAGGTTACATGAGGGTAATCCACGGTGGGCAACTCCCCTTTAATAGCATAGGAAGGGATTTTAAAGGGGCGATGGGGAAGGGATAAATAGGGCCCCCGGGCTATATTTTAAGGATCCTACCCGGCATTCGCCTAAATAAATGCAGGGAAATCCCTAGAAAAACCTGCATCAGGTAGGTCGGGCATTGGGTACTTGTCCCACGCCCTTCCGATAGAGGGAGAAGAGTTTGCTGTGGGGACGCAGCATTCCCTTCTCCGTACCTCGACCAGTTTAGGAGACAGGCAGCTGATTGACTATTCCAATGGGTATAGCGGACAACTCTTACCGTAAGCCCAAGGTCTGTGATCCCGAAACATACACCTCTCAGAACAGGCCGAGGTGCCTCGGCTTGTGGGAACCTTAGTTCAAAAACGGAGAGAAAAATGCATCCCCAAAGGTAGCCCCATCGTATCTCTCCTACAAGGTTCTACCTGCGAGAGAACATCCCTCGCAGGTACTGCCAGCAAAAGAATAGCCCTCGCAGGCCTATTTTTCCCCAATACTTTTGTATGGCCTGTATAACTTATTCTCATTTCTCTCAGTTACTACTGTAGGAAAATTAGTGTCTTATGTTGAAAATAGGCATAAAGATAAGTATCCTTAACATAGAAAACCCAGCCTGTAAGATCTGTTCTCTCGCAGGCAGAACCCTTCTGGAGAGACAGAGACATCACCTATGAGGATGCCTTTTCCTCTCAGTTTTTAAACTAAGGTTTCAACAAGCCGATACACCTCGGCCTGTTTTGAGAGGTGTATGTTCCGGGGTCGCATAACTTTGGCCAGCTGCCTCCTAAACTGGTCGAGACACGGTGAAGGGAATGATGCGACCCTACAGCAAACTCCTCTCCCGCCATCAGAAGGGCGTGGGACAAGTACCCAATTCCCGACCTACCTGATGCAGGTTTTCTAGGGTTATAGCCCTTGGGTCCTAGTTAACCCTGGGCTACCTTCCTCTACCCTTCCGCATCCCCTCTTTCAATTCCGTTCCTAAACTACTAAAGGGGATTACCCTCATGTAACCTGTTACTCTAAAAAAAATTCGGGTTCCTGTAAATATACTTACCTTGTTCCAGTTTCAGGTTCCGATGCCGCACAAAGGAGAATAGCTTTAATATAAAGACGGACTCTGCATTGCTACATTGAATCCGAATACCAGCACGGAATTAGAAAAGATATTATCGAACTCAAAGTTAGAAAACGGCTCTGAAACTCACTTCCCAAAATTTGAACATACACTTTATGCTGTCATAAAAATCATCAGGTAGTAAAGATGACGCGTGTAAAACTAGCCCCAGGGGAAAAAAATTAAAAATTTCTGCATAACATTGAGAAATGAACGATGTTGCTAAGACTGTTGATTACTGATTTAAAGCGACATCACTCACAGAAATCGACCATTTCGCGGCTACAAAGTATCTTCGCTTAAAATTGCAAGTCTCTGCTGGGCGTATGTGAAAAATGTAAAGTACAGTTTGCACTTGCAAGTCTCCAGTCCGAAGTATAATTTCGTCATAATTTCTCTTGATGCAATTGTGCTTTTATGTGCTTTTATATGAGGAAATGTGCGTAGCGAAAACAAATTTTTCCCATTTTTCAGCTGATAATGATGCATAAAGATTTGTTTGTGCCAGTTTTGAAATTTCCGGGAAAATACCCACGCGTTCCTAGATCTCGATTTTTTAAGCGCCTTAATTGCTGAATAAAATATTAGTGCAATAAAAACCCACCCCTTTCTCTTAGGAATAAAATAAACGCTTTACACTATACCGTCCTCGATCTCCTACATTCTAAAATTTGTAATTGTAAAAACGCCCATTCAACGTTATATATTTCCCATTCCCTATTTAGAAATTAAACTCTTGGAAAATATGCTGGAATTCGCATATTTTGAAATAAATTATATTCAGTTTACTATGGACCTTCCCTGTCAGTACTTATAGGAAAGAGAGAATTTGGTTTTACCGGAAACCTGTACCAGTGTTACTTAAAGATGCACACAATCTCAGTGGACTTACTCATTAAAAGTTTAAATAGTTATCCGTTAAGTCGTACCATACATTACACGACTCGTAACAATACAGACAAATAAACGGAGAATATAGAAAATACATAATTAATGAATGTAAGCTTTCCCGGTGTAAATTATTAATAATTTTTTCACGGTTAAGTACCAGGTACAGATTTCTAGATGTTGACGTTTCTGCGGTCATTCTCTACCCGTGCTTAACCGTGAAAAATTTATTAAAAATAAGTAATTATTATATAAATATAAATTCATGTGAAAATAGCTTTAATAGGTCTAAATATTTATCGACAAATTAATTTTTCTTATAAATCGGCATTTCTCCACTGCACTTTAACTTATATGTCAGAGTTTTGAGCCCCAGTATTGAAAAGAGGAAGGTTGACAAAGGAGTGGTTAAAAGAGGGAGGAAGAATTTCCTGAATTTGCGTGTGCTGTCGTACCACTCTGAACTGCAGTCAATTACCAACAGCCACTTGGGATCGGCGACCAACAAAGAGGACTCGATGCCTGCCGCTGACAATGGGAGAGCACAGAACACTTCTAAGAAGCAGCCAATTTCCGTTTTTCAAATGTTTATCTAGTCAATTCGGCCTCTCCCAATAACTTGAGACCACGCCGTTTTCTCTAGAGCGATATTATTCTCTAGTGCCACTTACAAGCCAAACCTAAGTAAACAAAACCAACGGAATAGAGATCGGAGAGTAATATAATCACTTCTCAAGTAATCAAACTCGTTAGAATTATATAACAGAACACAAGAAAACGGTTCAATATTATATTATTTAAAACGGAATAGGCAATCATCTTTAATTTCATCATGTATATGACAAAAATCTAGTTTCGATCAGATTTAATAATGTTTAAAGTACTATATGTAGAATTCCATCTTATTTTATGTTATCTTATTTATTAAAAATAAAAAATAATCAATAGAAAACATATCCTGTACGAATTAATTTGAATCATTTCATCCTTTTGCATATTACGTTTTTGTTTACAACCTTATGTTTATTTATATTGAAGTTGTACCATGTACAAATAGTCTAAAGTTATTTTATTAATAGTTTATGGTCGCGTCAACTTACAATAATCGAAACTAATTTTATTAATAGTTTATGGTCGCGTCAACTTCCAATAATCGAAAGTAATTTTGTATATTATGACATTTATTAAAAGGACTTTTTAAGCTATTTAGTTTCTTAAGGAAAGTATTCTTAAGATACGTACCACAGGAATGTATAAATGTCATTCACTTCAGGTTATGAGCTACTTCAAGGTGGATAAAAACTGAAATAGGAGAAAAACGTTCTAAAATCATCAAAATAAGACAAGGAACCTCATGAAAAACCAGAAACTTTAAAAATACTAAAATCAGAACTAAATGATATTAATTTAATAATATCTACTTAAATCTAATAAATAAAATTGACTGTTTGTGTGGTTGTATGTGTGTATGTTTCGCATACAAATCTATACCCGTGGAGAAAATTTGATCAAATTTCGTACACGTGTTCCTTCTGAACCGGAGAACAAACACTGAGGTAAGACGGTGGGCGAGGATGGGCGGAGATAGAAATTTTCAAACATCGTAAAACGGCCGATTTTCGCGTCAAATAATTTGTTTTCAGTGTCAGTTAGATTTATAGTGTTTTCCCGATGTTGATGGTTTAAAATTTCAACCCCTATCGGCATAGGAGGGGAGCACCGTTTTGGGTGGGGATGGAAAGGCGTTACATAAAAATAAAATAAAAACAATCGAGATTGGAGTCGAATACGACCTTATGTATGTAACTTTCAACTTGACGGTTAAGTTGTACTTCTACGCCAATGAGTTGGATTTGAAGGGGTGTGTATGTTTAGCATAAAAATCTACATCCTGAATCAAATTTCACCAAATTTTGTAAATATGTTCCTTTGGAACCCTGTGGGGATAAGACAACTACTACCCTAGGTAGTGGTGTACGAGGTTGGAAGTTATCAAACAGTTAAAACGCCCGATATTTTCGTCGACAGAAACTTTTTCGGGGTCAGTCAGAAGCCGGTTCTCCTAATATTTTTGTGTATAATTTCAACAAATTTCAGCATGGGAGGGACGCTACATAAACTAACTCAAAAACAAACGAGTTTGGTGCGTTCTCCTCCCAGACATGTCGACACCGACCCTTAATTTCAGTTAAGCCACCTAATTTATTTCCCTTTCCACTCCAATTATTTTGACAATGTTATATGTATGTATTGTAACATGACAATCGGTTGTTGGCGATTGAGATTCACGTTTCATTGTTTTTGCTATTTGTTGGCGGCATGTTGGCAATAATGTGTAAGCTTAACGAGAGGATTTTAACGGTGCAATATCGGGCGCTGAGCAGGCAGTCTGACGCGGGGACTCGTTGGGGCAGGTTATATATAAAAAAATATATATATTCTCTATTACGTTCCTTTTAATCCTCATTCCACTCATTGAAATTATTTTAAATTATACTTATCATAAAAAAGATATTCGAATAAAGTTTATATTTTTGTAAATCGTAATGTAGAGAAGACATTAAAGTATAATATTGTTGATAGAAAGTGAAGTAAATTTTTGTGAAAATGAAGTTTGTCCAAATTTGTTGGGAAAGTTTGTTATTTCAGTAAGAGAACAGTAAATGAGTAAAAACTGTTCGAAAATTTATTTCGCTAGTATGTAAACAAACAATCGACTAAATTGGTAAGCTAAGTACAAAAATATTGTAGGCGGATGTGGAATAAAACACTTTTTTTGTTGGTAAATAATTGAGAAGTTAAACTTAAAATTGAATTGTAATTAAAAACATTCGAATCAAAAATGTGTTTAATTTATCCAGAACCGATTTCTGAGTGTTTTTTCAACTCAATCGGTTTCAGAAAATCATTTTTTAAGTTACATATGTTATATTCTGTTCAAAACTAGTTTAAACAGCTTCCAAGAATGTGCTAGAAAGTTGTAACAAGAAATTTAAGAACTGTAAGTATTATGTGAAGAAAGACGAAAGGCTATAACGGTAAGGAATTATTATAAACGTAGAACCACGCCTAAATGAGCATTGACTTCATCCCAAGGAATAGTTGACATGCCTGTTTCTTTCATTTCCTCTTTCAAACCCTGGGTGTTGACGTGGATGGATCACAGACGTTCCGGTCGGATGACTGTAAGACCCACACACGTTCAGACAAACCTTTCAGTTTCAGACATGGCTCCCATGGATGAAGGAATTTAACTCCTTCCATTTTTCAGCAAGCTTTCAAAACAAAGATCTGTCTCTTAGTTCGATCGTGATAACAAAGAGAGAGAGAGAGAGAGAGAGATTACAACATATTCTCCAAAACACCCATTTCTTTTTAATGACACACAATATTTAATTATATTGACTGAGAAAATTACTTGATGAATTTCAACTATCTGTTCCTTTATTTGTGAATTAAAACATATAGCACAGTTTTTAACATTAAGGTGAGCTGTTTACACAAAGATATATAAACTGAACAGAACAGTTTGCGTCTATTCTTTTTCTTTAACGCATGACTTATAATTGATAGTTCCAGTATAACACTTTATAATTAATATTTTCTGTTACTTCTTCGTTCTATCGATCAGATTAATAAACGTTTATCTTCTCATCTACTCGTTTTCTCTTATTTTTTTTCGAAATTTATGACAATTGAGCGTAGAGGTTTAGAATTTGAACATTTATCTGTTTCATGTTTATTTAACTATACATTCATGTGAGCGTATGAAACATCTTTCTCAGCGTCGTGAATTTTTTTATTATATGTATTTAAAATTGTATTTCTTAACAACAAAACATGCTGGGATTAAAATTATTCTAGCTGAAAAATATTAATGCGTAAAAATTGTATATTTATAAAAATCTTTTTATTTTAGTTTCTTCGTTCTTAGCGTAATAATTATACATTATTTCCTATCTTAAATATCCCGCTAAATTATTTAATTTGTATATGGGCAGATGTGTTTATTTTTTTCAAAATAAACAATATCTCTGTCCCCAACCAAATTGGATGTATGTATTCACGTTTATAATTTATGGATGCCGTCTCATCAACGCCGTATTCCATATAAAAATACAAGTTTAACTCTGAACAAATTTTTAAGACAGGATGAATCGCTTGATTGTTTCATTAAAATAAGTCTTTTCAATTAAGATTGGCGATAATTGCTCTTAACGTGGTGGTGTATGGGTTTATCCCACCATACGGCCAACTATCCGCTGAATTACGGAAACTAATAACGCAACAGATTTGCAAGGATTATCACACTAATGTGTTCCAGATACATATGTATTATCTCGGCACGTACGGTAGTGCGCCCTTCGGAAACATGAATATTCAAAGAAACCACTCCCGTTCTCGTTGTTCCTTGTTTCGTTCCTTTCAGTACACGTCTTGAATCGTGTATGGTTATGTTTAGGAAATAACAAGTGAAAACAGGGGTAGGTCTCGGTCGTTATATTTGTACCAAATAATTGAACGGTATTAAGACATAAATCTAGGAAATTATTTTGTGTATATTTTTAAAATTTTACCTAACAGAATGAGAAATTAAAACAATTTTAGTATAAAATATTTTAAACGAGTATTACAATTTTTTTATATCTGAAATTTACAAGTTCTTCAACATTTTTAATATTATATTTACATTTAAAATATTCATGATTACCAAAGTTTCTCATTAAATAGAAATTTTCATATTGCGGAATTCAGATTCATTCCATTAGTCCTCGGTTGTTGATACGTCATTAGATAAAACTACCAATAATGATTAAAAACTACAATTGATATCATTAGAAGTTTACTATTACAAAAATATAAAACAGAACACGTAAATTTTTCTGTCCTACATAACTAAGAATAATATTTACATTCTAATATATTGATTATACAATATATGTATGCCTGGTTATGTATTTAATCACTCCTACGAGTACTTGTTTTTGGTTGGTTTATTTGTGATAATATTTACAATTAATGAATATTATTGATAAATATGCAATTAAATAACTAGGATGGGAAACAAAACTCACTTAACATGACTAAGAGTCCAATTTAATATTAATTTTTGAGAGTATACATATTATTAATTAATATTATAAAATAATTCCTTAAATACAAACAAATCATTCACCGAGTAAAATAATCATTTATTCAACTCATAAAGCATTGGAACTTTTATTACCTTCGTCAAAATTCTTTTACCACATTTTTTTTTGCTTAACTACACAAGAGTTACGCATAACAATCGATAATGCAGTACCTGAACTAAACAGTGGAATATTTTAGAGTGAAGTTGTTGATAATACATAATGTCAACGACACAAAGAATTCTTTAACAGGTTTTTACACAAGTGTCTGTAATTGTAATGAGTATGTAAATTAGCTACTGACGTAGTGGAGTCGGTTAATTCATAAAAATACACTAAATAAGGCTCATCAACAAAAATCGTGGACAGTAGATTAGCCATAAAGTAGAGCAGGGCTATTTAAGAGACCAACTAGGCGCACATGCGATATATGGGTTCGACAAATACTATAGGATAAACTTACACATCAAGCAAAAATAATGCTAAGTGAATTTTGAAATGAATTATTAAAAAAATAATTCGTATTTTATTTACTATTAATTAAATTGATCGTCAGCTTCTATAGAAATAAGTCAATATCTAAAGAACCTTTCGATATATAATACGAACATTCTGTTTTCAAAATCTCGTAGACTTGGTAAGAAAAGTTTTTCATTATTGAAAGAGCTCTAAAGAAGAAGCTTCTGTGGGCAAGTTTTTATGCCTCTGTCTTTCCTTTTTAAGTAATTAAAATCCACCTTCCAGGTATTTACATAACCTTACAACAAGGAAATTTCAGATAATATGAAGGTCCGAAAGAATAGCAATAACATTAAACGTTAATCAGCGATCAAATACTCGTTTAATCTAAATAAGAGAGTCTGCGAGTTTCTAAGTTCATGTTACTTTTGTTAAAAGACAATGGGGTTCCAAGATGAAAGAACGAAAGACTTCAATTAACATACCGTGAACCCTAAACTAAGGTCTTATTTTTAAATATTTTACTATGAATGCAATTTATTCCTTGAACTCATTTATCATCAACATTTTTACCGCCACGCTAATGCTATTTAAATATTTTTACTAAGTATTTATTTAAAATGATACTGAAGTTTTCCTTCGTTTCTTTATTTAACAGTGAAACAAAGCTAATAAATGGACCCATTTCCCAACTCACAAAGAATTTTCAATGGGACAGGGAGGAGCAAATTCAGAAATAAATAGTAAACTAACATTAAATTTAATTTGTTACGTGGCCGCGTAAATATAAAGGGACGTGTACGAAAAATATCACAACACATAATATTAAAACTAATATTCCGAGAAATTAGCGTAACAGTGCGATATATTGTTGGATTATTTATCGCAATTTTCAAGTGACAGTTAAATTAATAACATCATTTTCCACTGGCTGGATAGCATGGGCAGATTTTAGCTATCGCTTCATCCATATTCTCCCATTTCTTGGTGTGCTTTTTAAATTTCTTTTAGTTTGAGTCGAATGAACTGCGCTTGTGGGCTGCAGATATTTAGTACATATTAATTCTTAAAATTATTACTTAATGGGATATTTTTCCTATATTTCAATGTAACAATTAATCATCTTCCAGAATTAGATTATTAGTCTTTTGATATTCGGTTCATGAGGTTTTGTATTGCCTAGTATATGCTTCCTTTGTTGCTCGTATTCAAAACATTCCCTTATGATTGACGTAACTGGGGAATTGCTTAGATCACATATAGGTAGAGGATTATCATTAAATTATGTGAAGATGTGCCATCTTGGAGAGCTCTGTTCTGATTCTTGTTGGTACTATCTTGTCTCTTTGATTGGCTTTGGAGTAGGTTTTTATTGATTGGAAGTCATTGATTCGTCGGTAGATATTTCTTGCTTTTACTTCTCTCAATTTGTTGTTCCAATGGTGTTGGAGTTTACTTTTGGCACTTTTCCATATATCTTTGGAAGTCTTTGCTGATCTTGGAGGTTTCTTAGTGTTATTTCCCTCCAAAATCCATCTTCACCAATCAGCTTTCCCGACCATTCCCATTAAGATGATAGTATTGGCGTACCATGAGCCTGTATGGATCTAGCTTCGAACTGGGGTCCACTTTATAATATTGCGTCGATTCTTCCCACAACCAAGATACTGTCTGGGTCAAAACACCTTCGTCCAGGACGTCCAGATGTTGTTTTTGATTTTGGGTTCTACGTGACCTGAAATTTTATGCCTCTGTTTTTCCTTTTAAAGTAATTAAAAATTAATAAGGCAATAATAAGGTAATAATATTGCTCCAAATTGCATCAGCTGCAGACTTCCTCACCTAAATCTTGCTCTAAGAAGCGTTTTTGCGTATTCGACTAAATTTTGAAGTTGTTGTCTCCAATTGATTAGTCTGCTTATGGCGTGAGTTCTTTAATCTGAAAACTGCTTTTGAGAATGATCCATTATAAAAGGCAAAACAAAATTAATATGACCAAATACAACGCGTCCTAAAACTTTAAAACGAGTTATCAACTAATTTAAATCCAATGTTGAAACTAAATTATAAAACGTCTGTATTAAAACTATAATAATTTGGTAAATAAGTAGCCAAATAACAGACAAAAACAAATACTAAATAAATATCACACAATGTTTCTACAATACTTGTTACTTTTGTCATGACATGAAAGCAACGAGGATTACAGAAACGTTGTATAGTATTTATTTAACACTTATTTTTATCTGTTATTTGGCTACTTATTTATATAATTATTAAATACAATATTTTGGACACAGGAGTTTATTTTTTAAAAGATAAAATATACTAAACTCATACTTTATATTGTTAATTTCATATGAACCATAGCACGGGTAGACGCAGCACTATGGAATGTATACATTAATAATTATTCTACTACTATACTACTACTATAAATTATACTCGGAACCAAAATTAAACTTTATGACCACCCTACGATCCATGAATGTCTACAGACCGGTTTGTTACTGTATTATGATAGTGAATGGTGCTGGGCGTGGCGACCTCCCAGGCAGTTGGTATCCCTGGAGAACACTACCAATCACCGAACCTTGTCGGTTTAGTGTATGACGTAGCCCATGGGGGAGAAGCAGGGGTTCCCCGTTATTTCATTAGCAGAAGGCATGAAGCTGACAGAGAAAAATTGCTGATGGTGAAACACATTTGTAGTTCACAAGTAGATAAATTTTTCTTCTTAATTTTCATTAAAAATAATAGTTGCATTCCACCGTTTGCACATAACTTTTTAACTATTTAGACTCGTTTGTCTCGTACCAAATTTATCAATTTCACTTCAAATACTGATTAAATTAAATTATGAACTGTATAAACCACTAAGTGGAGTGAAATAAACGTACATAAGTTCAGTTTCACTTCTGTTCGCAGCTAATATTCTTAAAAAACAAATTTAATTCTCCACGACTCATATCAATCTCACTAAACGATTAATAATGATTAATTTCTTTCTTCCTTAACTTGATTACCAACTCTCACTGCCCAATATTTACTGCTTTCTTCAACGTCAACTCATACTCATTATTATTCTAAATACCATCTCCAAGTACTTTCTATCTCTCAAACTAACTGCTTCTACTAAATTTTCTAACGGGAAAAAATATATTTAGTACCGTATGTTCTTGTGACAATAACATCCAGAAAAGCATCTTCTAGCTTTTTGATTTCAGGGCACTTGCCGTGATTACCGTCAAAATCGTCTGCTAACAACATTTTTGATATTTTAAGCTCCTTAAACTTGTAGTCACCTTTTGTTGTGCAACTTTTGTATATCATAACTGCGCAGTGGATAAGTTGTTGGGACTAGCGTCTGCGAGGGTTATTCTCTCGCAGGCAGTACCTGCGAGGGATGTTCTCTCGCATGTAGAACCTTGTAGGAGAGATACGAAGGGGCTACCTTTGGGGATGCCTTTTCCTCTCCGTTTTTGAACTAAGGTTCCCACAAGCCGAGACACCTCGGCCTGTTCTGAGAGGTGTATGTTCCGGGGTCACAGACCTTGGGTATACGGTAAGAGTTGTCCGCTATTCGTGTTGGAATAGTCGGCCAGCTGCCTCCTAAACCGGTCAAGGCACGGCGAGGTGAAATCTGCGACCCCGCCATAGGAAGGGCGTGGGACAAGTACCAAAGGCCCGACCTACCTGATGCAGGTTTTTCTAGGGTTTTCCCTGCATCACTTTTAGGCGAATTGCCGGGTAGGATCCTTAAACCATAGCATGGGAGCCTTAGTTAACCCTTGGCTACCTTCCTCTATACTTCCGCACCCCCCCCCTTCAAATCCCTTTCCTATGCTATAATAGGGGAGTTGTGGGGCACTTCAATTTTTTCCTTTTCACGTGTTTCTAAAAGGACTGTAAGTGAATTTTCTATTTACATCCAATAATTTATTTTTTCAATTGACATGTTCCAGTTAAGTCACTGTGCGTTTACATGGTCTAATAAGAGCACTGTCGCTATTTTTGATGTGTCGACTTTTATGTGCAGTGTCAACAGTTCCTTTTTATCCATCATTCTATTTTCGTGCATAGTCTTCAACTATTGTTTTTAATGGAAGTGAATATTATTTGAAACATTCCTGTGATAAATTGTTTATAATTTTAAAATTTGTACCAAACTAGTAGCACTTCAATTAAAGTTAAGGAAGTGTGTAAATTTATAAGATCAAATTATATCGCTTCAAGTTGAAGTTTTGTGACGTCTAGTATTGTGGAGTATAGAAACTCTGATTACATTCTCACAAACCTCATTAATTTTTTAAGGCTTTCCAAAATCATTTTAGTCAAATGTAGTAATGGAACCTTAATCCTCCGCTCCCGCCCAAAATTAACAAGAAAACTAAAAATACGTCACGACATACTCTTAAATAAATTATTTCCAATACAGGCCGATACTCGTCACGGTTGTAAAGAAACGTCAAGGAATATGCTTGCTCTTATCTGATTGCAGAATTAGTTAATTGTAATTATCCGCTTTCTTCAAACAGAATATCTTTAAAATTACATTTTATACACTCTTTGCGAACGGAAGAAGCATTATATAGATGAAGAATAGAGGCTTTTCCCTAGGACGAGCATAATCCTTCCAACATTCTAAACTCTACAGTGGAATATAAAATGGAATTAAATACTAACGGAATTATTGAGAGAAAACGGAA
The DNA here is from genome assembly GCA_037074705.1 of Zhengitettix transpicula. NCBI lineage: Eukaryota > Metazoa > Arthropoda > Insecta > Orthoptera > Tetrigidae > Zhengitettix > Zhengitettix transpicula. Next base: position 200,143,320 of record CM073590.1, read on the forward strand.
AGAAAGAAGTTCAATTTTTTTAAAAAATGAAAGAATAATTCATTTCATTTCCAGGACTCTTGAAAGATAAATCTTTGAAGTTCACCTCAAGTGCCCTTTACACTAAATGCTAAATGGCTCGAATACTTGTGAAGCGTCGGGCATCATAAAATCTTGGAAACACCCGTGATAAATAAAATTAAAGCCATAAAAAACAATAAAAATCATGCAAGAGCAGTCGTTTACACACAAAATACCTTCCACAAGTTTTGAAATTAATTCCATGGTGAAAATACCTTAACGCTTATTGTGTATACCTTTTTACACAAATCTCCGTTTTTAACACAGTTTGCAATATCTACATTCCTAAATTGACATTAATAAATGGCTGACGCATACCCACCCAATTTTTGTATTTCTAGATACCTTAAAATTCGTTAACTCAAATTCTCTGATTTATAAAGTTAATTTTTAAAAAATTGGAATAATTATACAACTATTATGTGAATTTTATGGGTAAGGTAATTACGTACATAATTCTCTTTTTTTACTGGCTATAACTTGTGACGCAAGTGTAAACAGCAGAATTAAAGTGGCACCTGGCCCGTGAGTTAATATTGAACTACTGTGTTGAATAATTAGCACACAGCGCAATTCGAGATAAATTTTTGGCTACCTTTAAATTGTATAATGTCTAGTGTTCACGTGGGTATGTAATAGTTCTAGCACGCAAATGTGCATATTCTGAATTTCGTTCACACTTAAATTTTGTATATATTGATAAATTTCAATGAAAGTAAATAATTACTTCCCATACAATAGTATCAACAACACTATAAGCGTATCTACTATAAATAAATAAAAAAATATCGAAAGACACGTGAATATATATGAAGCAATACTAGTGATTGAATTCTATTCAATGTTCAGATGCAATAACTTGAAAAAATATGTAAGTTCAATACCTAAATTCGTAGTTAACGAGAACATAATTTTTAAATACGTGTTGAAACATTACTGCTGAAACATGTTCTATAACACTTCAGCTTAATGGTTACGAAACATTTGTCCAACACGTTCATTTTTTTTTTGGTAACAGGGTACATGAGGATAATCCACATAGTGGCAACTCCCCTTTAATAGCATAGGAAGGGATTTGAAAGGGGGTGCGGAAGGGTAGAGGAAGGTAGCCAAGGGTTAACTAGGGCCCCCGGGCTATGGTTTAAGGATCCAACCCGGCAATTCACCTAAAAGTGATGCAGGGAAAACCCTAGAAAAACCTGCATCAGGTAGGCCGGGCATTTGGTACTTGTCCCACGCCTTTCCGATGGCGGGAGAGGGGTTAGCTGTGGGGTCGCAGCTTTCCCCTCGCCGTGCCTTGACCGGTTTAGGAGGCAGCTGGCCGACTATTCCAATAGGAATAGCGGACAACTCTTACCGTATGCCCAAGGTCTGCGACCCCGGAACATACACCTCTCAAAACAAGCCGAAGTGTCAACCTCGCAAAACTAATATGTTGTAAGTTAGATGATTCGCATGCGATTTCCGCTTGCTGACACATCGTAGCCGAGAAATTAAATTATTGAAACTCATGGTGATGGACATAACGTTTCAAATATAAGCCGAAAGAATTGACACAAATACAAACTTTGAAGAGTGATATATCTTTATAGGAATTATATAGGAATGTATGTACGAAATGACGCGTTGATGCACGAACATAAAAAAGAGACATGAAAAGAAAAACATGTTTTATTTACAACATCATCGCAAAGAGCTTCTTTTCCGAAATGTTTACAATGAATGCTCAAATTTGCGACCACAAACTAATACATCATAGGCAGTGTCTAAGGAGTGATTGGCGAACAGTTCCAAAGATGCCAGGTATTTCGCGCACGCTTGCAGTCGCAATGGATTGACGAGGTCATAAATCGAGTAAACTGGAGTTTCGTAAATGGAAGATGAAAGCCTGCGAGAGGATTCTCTCGCAGGTAACCTGCGAGGGATTTTCTCTCGCAGGCAGAACCTTTTAGGAGAGATACGAAGGGGCTACCTTTGGGTATGTCTTTTCCTCTCCGTTTCTGAACTAAGGTTCCCACAAGCCGAGGCACCTCAGCCTGTTTTGAGAGGTGTATGTTCCGGGGTCACAGACCTTGGGCATACGGTAAGAGTTGTTCGCCATTCCCATTGGAATAGTCGGCCAGCTGCCTCCTAAACTGGTCGAGGCACGGAGAAGGGAATGCTGCGTCCCCACAGCAAACTCCTCTCCCGCTATCGGAAGGGCGTGGGACAAGTACCCAATGCCCGACCTACCCGATGCAGGTTTTCCTAGGGTTTTTCCTGCATTCCTTTAGGCGAATGCCGGGTAGGATCCTTAAAATATAGCCCGGGGGCCCTAGTTAACCCTTGGCTACCTTCCTCTACCCTTCCGCATCCCCCCTTTCAAATCCCTTCCTATGCTATTAAAGGGGAGTTGCCCTAAGTGGATTACCCTCATGTAGCCTGTTGCCCTAAAAAAAAAAAAAAAAAAAATTTCGTAAATGTTTCCCCACAGCAAACTCTTCTCCGGCTATCGGAAGGGCGTGGGACAAGTACCCAATGCCCGACGTACCTGATGCAGGTTTTTCTAGGGTTTTCCCTGAATTTCTTTAGGCGAATTCCGGGTAGGATCCTTAAAATATAGCCCGGGGGCCCTAGTTAACCCTTGGCTACCTTCCTCCACCCTTCTGCATCCCCCCTTTCAAATCCCTTCCTATGCTATTTAAGGAGAGTTGCCCAACGTGGATTACCCTCAAGTAGCCTGTTGCCCTAAAAAAAACTCTTGGTTTTCTCAATTTTGTAGGAAAGAAGCTCTATGCGATTATGTAAATAAACAATGTTGTTCTTTTCATATCACGTTTTGTGTTCCTGCCTCCACGCTTCATTTCCGACCAGACATTTCTATACTTTTTTTTTATCTGCACAATCCTCAAAGTATTCCCCATGACCGTACGAAATGTTTGAGCAGATTGTTAACAGTAAAATACATAACTTGCCATTTTAGAAGTGTACTTGTCTACTGAAAAAAAAATTGTAGATGACTGAGGACCGAAAAATATTTTTTGATCGCCAGAGTGACGTGTAATACAGTCGTTCATTTGCAGCTCGCATATCTGTTATTCCCATCCCAACCAGACCTAATCAACATTCCCTCCGAGCCGCAGCTATAACCTAGTTTCTCACTAAAGTAAACAATGAAAACACCCAAAAAAAAGTTCCCTAAATTAAATCCATCAGTGTAATTAAAATTCAAGTCACGCAATAAGAAGCCGCTTTCCCGGTCAGAACTATTGTACTTTGGCATTATTACTCCTGCTCGTCCTTAAAGATATTGGACTTACGGAATCGTGAAGACAAATCGTCTCCAAGTATTTTTAAGATCTAAAACACAGAAGATGAGGCTTTTAACAGTTCAACTGATATGGCAATTAAATTTATATTTATTATTCGTATACAATTTATTTACCATTAAATCAGATTTTTGCTAGTAACACTTGATAAAATTTTACGAGGAATCCAATCCCAATCTGTGAGTTCTCCTATGCTAATGTTTACCATCTTACCAAACATTTGCGGGTTTTTTAATATATTATCTCTGTACTCCGATGAATGGTCGCTTGGGCATGACTCTAGAAATTTAGTGCTACTTGTTTTCACTCGATTCTGGACGTTTCCATCCTCGAAGACAGATGATGTATAGCGTAAACCAAATATAAACAACTGATTTTTACGTAACTTCTCTAAATTCTCTCCCAATTATTAATTATTTACCAACATTTTCTATTATCAAAATGTAGCTTTCATCTTCTCCTTCTCGCGATAACTACCTTCCTCCTCTCCTTCTTAGCGAACAGCTGACTTCTCGCCTCGATAACTAACAACTGCTCCTGCCTATTTTTCGCCATCAGATAACGTTATATAAGTACCCACGCCCCCTCCTTCCTTGTATCCTCACTCCAACTCTCAATGCTTTCAGATATTTATATTTACATGTTCAACAAACACGTTACATGATGAGTGGATTTTGCAGTACAATAATTTATTTTAAATAAGAAATACAGCCAATTCATACAAAGAAGTGATAATATAAATACCACACAACGTTTCTGGGATCCTTGTTCCTTTCGTCAGGTACGAAGAAGGGCCTAGAGCGACACAACTGCACTGGTTGACGAAAACGCAACGACAATGGGAGAGCCGAAGGGTTAGCTTAACAATAAGGGAGCAACGACAATTGAAAAATGAAGGTTTATTTTCAATCAGACGCAAATTTTTTCATTTTAATAATTTATTTTAATTAGTGGAAACAAACTCTGTGACTCGGTATGTATAACAACAGTAAGGTAACAGTTATAATTTCTAAGGTACACAATGAAGTTTTCAGACCTGAAGAACAGAAGAGTGTCTTCTTTGCATTTCAAGAAATGTCTTGTTACAGCACGATGAATATGTGCCGGTGTACAAGGCAGGGCAAATATAGCTCGGAAGCCTCAATTATCGGGGTAATTCCAAACCAGACTTCATTATCTCCGTATGCGGGCCAGTTCAATTTGTCCCTGTTTTAATCATACGCTGCACCAAATTTCCGGGGGGGGGGGGGCACGGTTTACGGTGAATCTTTGTGGTGGTTCATCGCCATCGTGGAGAAGTAGGTTTGTCGCATTATACATAACTTCTATGCAGCCGAGCAAAGGCTTTCTCGAAGGCAACACTCCTGTGGGATCCAGAAAGAACTTGACGAAGTTTACATGAGTAAAATCAGAAAAACAGTTTGCATTCTTTTTTTCGGTTGCATTAAATGTTTTAATGTAATCGTGAAACTGAGACGGCCATGGTGTTTATGTGAACTTACTCAGGTGTTTTCATTATCCCTGAGTGGCGCTGTAATGTTTCTCAGTGTTATCTGTTGTCCCCAAGAGTTAAATAAAAACCTCTTTGCAGTCACAGGGAGTAGCTCACGAGATTGAGAATTACTCAGTTCCCTCACAATGCACTTACGGAGATGCCCTCTCAAAGGTAATCTGCCGCACGACATCCCTCCAACCTGTTTAATGACTCGTACATTGTTGCCGCCTCTCGGGCGGCGACTTTTCATGCGGAAAGGAGATTGCGTTGAGATGTTATGGCGTGTGAGTTATTAGCGCATCCAGTCTGCGAGAGATAGCGCGCCAGTTTCCAGCCAGTTTGCTTGAGAGCTGTGTCACCTTGCGTACGAAATATGGGACAGGTGATGGGTCTTTCTGGATAATGGCCAAAGCGGTCGTGTCATCTCACAGGAAAATACGGCGAGGTGAATGCATATGCTCATCAAAAGCTACCCTGCATGTAAAAGATTTTCGCAATACAGAGTGACGAGCAATGCATTTGTTTTGATGAATACACGCACTCGCATAATCTGTGCGAGTCGAGTCCACAAATACGTGGTATGTCAAAACATGAAACAATAAAAAAAAACTTTGCCGAAACAGTTTTCATTTATGACATAACAACAGCTATACGTATGTGGAGTTTTTTCGCAGAAACATTCGCATCCTCAAGAAAAGTTGCATTTAAGGAAGTGTTTCCAAAACAACCATTCATCAAAGTGTCTGTCACTAACAAAATAGATATTATGTTAATAAGTGAGACCCATTTTACTGATAGAACATATTTTAAAATACCTCTATATAACATGTACTTCACAAATCACCCAGATGGCACTGCTCACGGGGGTACAGCAGCAATAATCAAACAAGCAATCAAGCATTATGTGGTGGCAAACTATGAAAAAGATTACCTCCAGGCGACCGCAATCCGAGTCAGTATATTACCTTACGATCTAACCGTTGCTGCTGTTTCTTGCCCCCCAAAACACAACATCAAAAAAGGCCATTTTGATTCCTTCTTCCACACCTTGGGTTCAAAATTTATAGCAAGAGGCGATTTTAATAGTAAAAATACTGCTTGGGGCTCTCGTTTATCTACCACAAAAGGCAGAGAACTAATGAAAGTAGTACGAGAAAGAAATTTTTCTCACCTATCAACAGGCACGCCTACATACTGGCCAACTGATACAAACAAAATATCAGATCTTTTAGACTTTTTTATCTTATGCGGAATCTCTTCCTCCTACGTGAATGTGGAATCAAATTGTGATCTGTCTTCTGATCATACTCCAGTGCTAGCAACAGTCAGCACGTGCCCAATAATTATCTCGTACCCTACTAAGCTACACAATTCAAGAACAGACTGGGATCAGTATCGCAAGAAACTAAATGAAGATATTGACCTTCATGTAAGCCTAAAAGACCAAAGTGAGGTCGAATCAGCAACAAACAACTTAATTAAAACATTACAACAGGCGGTGCAACAAGCCACACCAAAAATAATACCCCGCAAGAAAGATGTCATAAATATTCCATTAGAAATTAAAAATCTTGTAGCAGAAGAGAGAAGAGCAAGAGAAAAATGGCAAAGAAGCCATGCCCCAGCTGATAAAACTACATTTAATCGTCTAAGTAGCAAACTCAAGACAAAATTAAATTCCTGGAACGAAGAATCCTTTAAAAGCTATATTACAAGTTTAAATAGGTATGATAACTCTATAACTCTATTTGGAAGCCAATTAAATCTTACCGTAAACCAACAATTGCAACGAGTCCAATATATCAACAGACAACTACTGGAGCAAGGTGGGCTAAGAGTGATAAAGAAAAGGCTGAAGTGTTTGCGAACCATCTTTGTGAGGTATTTTGTCCTCACAGTAATGATCCAGATATTGAAATTGATGACTTTCTAAGTACTCCATTGTCAAAAATCGAGAAAATAGCACCAGTCACACCGAAGGAAATAAAAAATATGATACAGCACATGAACGTTACAAAAGCACCTGGATTGTATCTCATCACCGTAAAAATGCTGAAAGAATTACCTGGAAAAGGTCTTTTGATTATTACATATTTATTTAACGCAATATTTAGAATAAACTATTGGCCAGAGAAACTAAAGTTAGCAGAGATAATTTTAGTTAACAAACCCGGTAAAGATCCTAAAAATGTTACTTCTTACCGACCCATTAGTCTGCTCTCATCAGTCTCAAAACTACTGGAAAAATTATTGCTTTCAAGAATTGATCCCGACTTCACGGCCAATGACTGGATTCCACATCATCAGTTTGGCTTTCGACGGAGTCATTCTACAACTCAGCAGTGCCACCGAGTAACAAATTACATTAATAGAGCCTTCGAAAATAAAGAATATTGTCCAGCAATATTCTTAGACATAAGTCAGGCATTTGATAAGGTATGGCATCGGGGTTTACTATATAAAATTTAAAAAAACTTGCCTATGTTCTATAAATTGTTGGAATCATTCTTAACAAACCGAAAATTCCGTACAAGAGTGAAACAAGACGTCTCATCTATACATTCACTTAATGCAGGAGTTCCCCAGGGCAGCGTCTTAGGCCCCCTGTTGTATTTGTTGTTCACCTCTGATCTCCCAACGGTCGAAAATATTGTCCTAGGAACGTTTGCAGATGATACTGTGATTCTAACCTCACATTCGGATATAAACCAGGCTTCTTCACTCATTCAAAAATATATGAACTTCCTTCAAGTATGGCTTCAGAAATATAGAGAATAAAAATAAATGAAAAAAGTCGACTCATGTGACGTTTACATTATGTAAAAAACACTGCCCACCGATCTTTAAAAACAACACAGAGATACCTAAATCACCCTCTGTCAAATACTTGGGTTTACATCTAGACAGCAAACTCAATTGAAAAATCCACATAACCAAGAAAAGAAAACAAATGGATATTAAACAAAAAGAAATGTACTGGTTACTAGGACGCAAATCACACCTCTCATTAGAAAATAAACTACTACTATATAAAACCATAATCAACCAATATGGACCTACGGGATAGAATTATGGGGATGTGCCAGTAAGTCAAATACTGCAATAATACAAAGATGCCAGTCTAAAATATTAAGAGCCATCGTTAACGCCCCCTGGTACTTAACAAATGAACAAATACACAATGACTTAAAAATACCAACTGTTATGGAAACTGGCCGTCAAAAGAGTGTTAGTCACCACGTAAAGCTCAAATCACATTCAAACTCATTATTACAACCACTACTAGAAAATGATAAAACAAGAAGACTGAAAAGAAAATGGCCAGCACATCTCTAGACAAGATTTAGAAGTTCTCTTCGCTGCAGGGGATCTCATCATGCCATAATGAATTATATGTAAATAATATGTCAAAGCTACCACATTAGCTTATAGATTAAAATGCATCTGATTACTGATAAATGTAATATTAAAAAAAAATAAAAAAATAAAGTGTCTGTCGGCAGAAACTATTGCTTATTTTATTTAAGAAGAGAATTTTTCCTCCTGAATGCTAATTCCCCCTTTAGGCTGGAGGCAGCTACGAGGAGTGATCAGAAACTAAGGTTACAAAACCTGCAGTAAAACTTGTACATATTATTTCATACAACCAATACAGGTACCCGATAGTACATACAGCAGGTTATTTTTCGACATAGTCTCTATATCGGTTTCGGCACTTGTCGCTTAGTGGGATGATTTTGAATATTACCCCCCTGGGAAAAATCCTGTCCTTGCGAGTTCAGCCACGTTGGCACGAAGTGTTTCACCTCCTCGTCGGAAGTGAATTGTCGGTGCTCCTTCTTCAAGTGAGGGAAATAAACTGAAAGTCTTGGAGCGAGGTCCGGGTTGTAGGGAGGGTGGTCGATGATGTCCCACCGAAAATCCTTCAATTATATAAATAAAACTTTTATATAAAATAAAGTCATAAATGATACCAAATAGCAACATAAAGTACAGGTGTGCCACACACAACTTAAAAGGTCGAAATTCTAAAACTACACATATACATAAATTGGTATACAGATAATTCTAATATACTTCTGTATTGTATTTATTGAGGTTGTAAGTACAGGTACAAAAATATACAAATAATACACACTATTTGGCACATGCTAGTATAAAATTAATCATTTTTAATCAAATTGTAATATTGACAAAATAGTGGAATTCAAGAACAGAAAAAATGTTTTCAAACAAAAAATTGTGCAAGAGGCTACGAAAAATTGAATTAAAAGATCAGGATGGAAAAAATTTCAACAGGATCGGAAATCGAACTCGGGATATCCACTCGTGGAATTGCGGTAAATAAAAAATTATTAAACCTGAAGACATGGACTTTAAATTAAACTTAAATGTACTTCTAATTTCAAATCAAATTTTATTATCAACAAGATAGTGATATAGCACAACCTAATTATATAACTAATTTAAATGGAATATAATTTTAAGCGAGAACTAATAAACGTTATCATCTGCGTTTATTAGTCACTTTTAATTTTTATTCCTTATTCGAGCATTTTAAGTATCTCATCAAAAAATTAAAAATCTCATTGCCTTATAAATCGATCATTTCTCCTATCAATCGGTGGTGAAACAGAAGTTACTCGTTCTTCACACATAACTTTCATACACGTATTTTGCAGGCCGGAGAATTTGTCCGTTACAGATTTCTCTAACCTCTATTTGGAATATTAATTCAATAATTTTCCTTTTAATATTTCCGTAGCCTCCTCCCGACTAAATTTGCAAAAACAAAACGAAAAAACAAATCATTAGGAGACGTCTAATGTTAAAATATGTAGACCACTTATAAAACATAAAAAGTATCGGAATTCCGGTATGTTTTCGCCATTACAATCATTACAATCATACAATCAATATCAATACGTGGGTATTTCGTAAGCGATACAATTTTTATTTCTGGACAATCACAATGGTAACTATTGCAAGAATTTATACGTATATTAAAACTGCAGCATTCGTAACCGGTACGCTAACCAGAACTAAAAGTAATAATGCTGGCAATCTGTATCATTAATTCGTTGTTTCTAGAAAATTCATTTTTTTGTGTTAGTGTGTGTTTCGCGTTTTACAGTCCTTTTATTGTAATTTTAGTATCGTGTACACACTCGATATTACTTATGCAACTGCCACTCTGCGATGAATTTTAAAAACCATAATAACGCTACGTGAATTGCATTATTCACAAGTGACAATGTGTTTTGGTTTAAATTTCAGGATACGTGAATGTTGAACGATATGTATTTCCTGACATTATTTCATTATTACTTCTGTGAAAGTAGCGTAGTTAATGCGGCATTACCATTAAGTAGTATTAACAAAAATCCTCTTCACACACGTGGATAAATTAATCCTTTTATTTTGTCTATTAAGAAACAGGGTTAGATGCGAAAATATTTGTTACATTTTCAGTTTAACGTGACTGTAAAGACTTCAATTTTAGAGTTTGTTTTTACGTATGATCACCCTCTTTTGTCAGTTTCCCATAATTACTCTTGAATTAACTGATATGTGATCGAATTTTCATTGTTTCAGTATTGTATTAAGAATGATATACCCTATATTATAGATGTCATTGATGTTTAAAGTAATTACTATGCATTTGCTTTCGGAGACCGAATAGTAGTGCCTACCCACCATTTCTTCAATCCTCCCACAACAAATGTTCACGCCTATTACGATCACAAAAACACCGACATTTTACCCTATTACTACATTGTATCATACAATTAGAGAATCTTTCAGGTGGGAAAAACAATATTCACCGATATATTCAACAATTAACATAACTCTGAAGAAACGGAGAAATTTTATTATTTTATTACCGTAATCTATTTCCATCTTTTGTGTACAAGTTTGCACTGTAGTGGTAGGTTTATTAAATGATAAAGTAAAGGGATATTTTACAGAGTTTATTAATTATTTATGAATAAAATAAAATAAATACAAATTATGCGTGTTCAGCTAGCCGGGCAAAACAATAGGATCCCTTAATCCCAAGTTAAACCATGGTTTACGGCAATTCCCCCAGGCGCGTCAAGGATTGAGACACTTGGCAGTTACCCCGCGTTGATCTCTGGTCGTGATCATGTGGCACCCTCGTTCTCTCCGAGTCCTCTGGAAACTGCAAGTTTGGGGCTGTACGTCCGTCCCTGGCGACGGTTCGTCAAGGAGTCTCCTCTACACTTTCTTCACAGCCCCTTCGCCGGATGTGTAAAATATCGATGGTCTCGATCATCTTTGGATCGATCTTTCCTGAACCAAGAAATGTGATTGGTTCAGACAGTCACGTGTTAATTTAAATTCTGGGGTTTTTGGAGAGACGTTTCCCACTGTGTGACAGTCCAGGTAGCCTCCGAGGGCCAACATCCTACGTGTCTATGTTCAGACCGAACAGATTATCTATCCACCACGGCGGCGCCTGGTCAAATTCCAACTTGCCAAGCTCTCAACCCTTGCTACTATCTAATTACATTAAAATGAAATATATATCAATAATAAAACTATCCTGCTACAGCACGAAGATGTTTTATATACTAGAGAATGAAATTACAAAGAACAAAAACAGATTAGGCATTATAAATTGCTGTCTATATAATGAAACCACAAATAAATATTAATTACACTTTTGCCAATAATAATAATCAAACAACAGTACATTATGAAACATTTTTACCGACTATTTTCAGTAAATTGTGAGACTATAAAAGTTTCATTTGTGAATACCTTTTGACCTAAAGTTCGAATAGACTTTCCAATCAGGCCATTTGCTTTGGCTTTATTTTACCTATCGTGAATTTTAACGTGGATGAGTTGGGCCTAGTTTTTTAGATAGATGGAGAAAGTACTGTGAGGTCTATGTGGGAGAAGTCTTAACTGATCGAGATGGACCAAAGACGGGTGTTCCAGTCGCGTGGCTTCTTCGATCACTGGATTTTCTCCATTGGGCTTCCTGTAGGGTCGCATGAAGAGTTTGATTTACGAGACTCCTGTAGAAACAGAGGTGGACCTTAGAGAACGGGGCCGTTCCCGGAGAAATTGATGCGGAAACAGTTCTCGGGTTTTCAACATAAGAATTAAAACACTCTTCCCTGCCAATCGTAAGTATATAACTATACAAATTGCTATTTACCCTGCGCCATCAGTGCACCTGATAAAGATGGAAGCGCAAGTCATGGAAACATTGTTTTTTAAATTCTTCATTGACTCTGGTGCAAACTCGAGAAGTATTATTTATGTATGAGGAAGATCTGTCGGCACGAGTTGTGGTCGCTGCACAACAGATTGAACAGTGGATCAGCAAGGTAACCATCCTTTGAATAAGCCAAAAACAGAATATTAAATTAAACTGTAACTAAAAGCATTTGAGAAAAATGATTGTTTCTTTTTTGCTGGTTTTTCGGATATGGAATCCCATTCAAAACATGATCTACTCAATCCACACGACAAGCATCTAGCGGTCCAATTCTTGGAACGGCTTACCTGCGGTAGGAGGAAGTAGCATAGGTAAAACATTCCATACATAATTAATTTATTAATTATATAAGCACGTACAATTATAAAATTTTGCCCCGACTAACCAGTCATGAAACCCAGGTATTGTTGTGGCAAACTAGGCCCGAGAAAACAGATTTTATACAAAGTGCCCTACGCAACTATGATGAATGGCGATGTAGGTTACCAGACTGGGATCTCAGCAACACAGCAACGTCCCTCGCAGCTGGTCATGGACTAGGTGCCTCTCGTTGAGCTGATTCTTCAACAAAACAATCGTAACTGCTCAGTACCACCTCTCCAGTCAGAATGCTCTCCGGGCAACCACTCCTGTGTGTCCAACTGTCTCTCTATTGGTCTTTTTCATTTGTTTTGGACCTATCACAGGTCCTAGATAATCTGATGTCGACTTCATCAGCTAAAAGCCCCTCTGCACCTGCTGTTTTCGGACCGGAAAACCCCCCGATGGAGGTACAGTTATAATCCCCAGCCGGACTGGCACCAAACGGTATTTTCCGCTGATGTTGGAAGAATCAGAAAAACATGTTTGTTCACGCGATTAAACAAACTGACTAAAATATCAACATAAATCAATTAAAGAGACGCCTATCCTCAATACCGCGCTATAGACAAATTTTAGAGCAGCCTGTATGTATAATAATTAACGGATAATGTATCGGCATGTTACTTCGTTAATTAGACCTACTTAAAAATGTAAGGATAGTCAAACATTTATTGCCGTTTCTTGTTTTGGTTGACGAAATCGCTTCCAAATTTTATACAAGTACTAGCCGAGTGCCCGGAGCTGAGAAGGAATTAATACAAAACTAACAATCTCTTGGTAAATATTTCATTTAACCAGCATCGAGACCATCACATTTACCAGTTCACGTTCCCCAGAGAAACCTATGCCGACGGCGGGCTAACTTCAACTTGCCAGAGTAATGGCTGACGGTACTTGACCGACTAAAGAATTCTTCTGATACTTTAAATACGCACTGTACCTTAAAAGATTATAAAAAAACACGGTGCATTAAAATAGTCAAAAGTACACCCGGTACATTATCGGAGTCCAAAATGTTCCCGGTAACTCCATAGGGTATACTCCAGTATCTTAAGTAATATGTGTACAAGTTTTTCCCAAATTTCTTAATCGTGTTGGTGAATGACAGCATTAAACTCAGCGACTTCCATCAGCCGCATTCGACTCCAAACTCGCGCTTGTTTTTGCATTACGGAATTCCATCCCAAAACTACTTATTGAACGTTACTTCTCGAATGAAATGAGCATGTGTACAAAGTTTGCTTGAAATTGCACCGCGCTTTTTAATTAGTATGCGGAACATACGCACATGCTTTCTTAAACATACGCACCCAAATAAAAACGTCCATGCATATCAATTAATATTTATTAGATTGCAATCCTTCTTTGACGTCACTCCGTACGAATACCACATTGATAGAAGCTGATGGGACCTGCGCCGTGTTGAGCCAGGTTCCCTGAGAAACCAACCCACAGAGCGTGAAGCATACTTCACATATATCAAGGGCAGAAACATTAACTAGCGTTCCTATATATGCAAGTATTAGCATTCTTTTTGTAATTGTGATGATTGATATATATATATATATATATATATATATATATATATATATGACTCATTTTGCAGTGTCTATCATTACTACCTGAGCTTCTTCCACACTATGTATAGCTGGTGGTGGAAGGAATAGTTTACTCAAAGGTAAAAAAAACAATCATTCTAAAAGAAATCATTTTGTCCTCAATTATGGTTAAGAGTCTGCTAAGATGATTCAGCGTGATGCTATTGTTTTCATGTACACCTGTATTGGTTACTACTTTATACTGACAACAAATATCTAACAGCGTAATTGAACATGTCTACAATTACATAATTTTTTAAATTAATTAAATTTTTGTATTTTGGATATCAATTAACACCTATAAATCATTCCCCAACACAATGTTAAATTCAATCAAGTAAAACAGTTTTTAGACATAATGGATCGATTACTTCAGCAACAACAATTACTTTGAGAATAAGTTCTCAAAATTGTTTCAGCAAGTACCATCAATCTCAGTTGACTCTATATTTCCATATAGTCACTGCATTTGACAGATACCACATTATAACTATGAATTAGTTTATTGTTACTTACACTCTTGAATTAAAGTGTAATTAGTAATTTAAGAAATAGTTTTTAAAACAGTTAAAATTTTACTGATTTTATATCTGAAAACATAATGGGTAATAAATACTGCCTTACCAAATTTATAGAATTTATTAATTAAAAACAACACATTTGAGTTAACCCAATCAGCCTCTTAATTTTACATAAAATATAAATAATTACTAATTTAACTTACATATGTTCACAGAATACTTTTATGAAACAATTGTCATTGGATAAAATAAAATTAACTTTATTAAAAATACATTAAAATGTCATATGGCACATATTATTTTAAGATTAAAGTTTTCAATCATTGTTAAATAGCTATACAAATCTGTCTGAATATTGCTATTTATAGTGAGCACCACATTGATTTTTCTAACATTAAATATCCTCTCAAATAAATCCCACATCTTTAAAATACATTTTATTCGTTATGTTATAAATTAGAAATACAGCTGTAAGAAAATATCACACTACAAAGAAACTATTTTGATATTAGTTTACACTCACCTACACTTTGTTAAAAACGAGCAATGAATATACATAAAATAAACACACATATACTCTAATATAAAGGACTTTATAATACAACCCATTGTACATAAATCCACAGAGTGGAGGAAATGTTTCTTAGCAGCACATATTACACAATTTTTTTAATTTCATTACAACTCGAAATTACAAGTTGTTATACAGCTAGTCACAGCTGCACTTTCTCTGAAGACCCTTTATACTTACAATCAATCATTCCATAAGTCAAACAAAAAATCAGTTTTTCAACCTCAGTATTACTTTATCACAGAAGAGAATTGCAACAAATTTCATTACTCAATATAACTATTAAAGGGTCAAACATATATAAGCACCTATTTGGTTTCCGACCATCTGTTAGATATGTGTAAAGGTGAACCTGACTTAGGACTGTTGCATAAAAGTTTCAGAGCTGAAAGCTCCAAATCTTCTCTCTCTCTTCGATGCTCAACGCCCCTTTTAGGTGAAGTTGCTACTTGCGCATCGTCAGACTTGGAATTCTGTAAATTTTCTAGCTCTCTCACACCAGGTTTGTCATTTTCAATATGACTAGCTGCAACTTCCAAATCCTTATTTGAGGTTAAATTTTCACAACCAGACTCGTCAGCCTCAGATACCGATAATTGATGTAATAGAGTCACTGACGTTGCAAGCTCCTTTTCCCATGAAAGTTCCACTCCATCACCACCTTCTGGAGGTCTAGCTACCAATGCTTGGACACTCTGCTTCAGTTGCTCCAGATCCTTAAAAAAAGCATTACATCCTTATATATTTTATATAAAAAGAAAAATGGAATACTTATTTTTCAATAACATGGGGATAAAAAACCTCAAACATTACATATCTGTAAAATTCTAATTGTAAAATTTTTTAAATAAATATATGGCCTTGCATTACAAAATTATGTTTAATAACAAGTAGATTAAACAATGTTGTCCTCTTTTTGGAACTCTTATGTTCAATAATTATGCAGTATTTATATACAAAATTATTGAACCTGAAGAGGTCCTAAAAGAGGACAAAATGTCATTTAATTTTTTTAGAAAAAATAAATAGTAAGAATAGAAGAACTGTGAACCAATAAATTATTTTTAAGTGTCACAGCTTTCCTTTCATATAACAGTAGGAAGAAAGAATAAATGGTACATATTTTCATATGACATTAAAATAATTTTGATTTATAAATTCATAAATTTGTTATTAGTATAAACATTTCTCATCATATCAAATGTTTCAACAAAGTTGATAAAATAACATAAAAATTTGCATTTTAAAGAAATGTTTATTGAAATGGAATATCATTTGCATTCAAAAAAGCACAGAAATACTAAAATGTCATAGCAAAGATAGTTCAATGAACTTATGTAGTCAAAGTAAAACCAAATTTATGAATAAATAATTAGTATTTTTGAAACCAAACTTTTTAAAATTAATAATTACATGGATAACCTCCCCAAGGACTACCGCCTTATCATCAAGCAGATGAAGTTAAGAACTGGATAGAAGTTGTACAAGATAGGAAGAAATGGAGAGCAGTAGTGGAACAGGCCAAAACATTCCATAAAGGAACGTTGTAGCACTTTATCAACAACAATTACATACATAAAGTATTCTCGGCCTTCTAACTGAGTAAACAATTGTATTTGTAATAGCACTAGTCAATTGCTATTGTTAGAAGACGATGGCAGTGAATGTCATTGAAACATCGTAAATACAATTGTTTACTCAGTTAGAAGGCCGAGAATACTGTATTCATTCTCTACACCAAGAAAGGCTATTATTTAATAATTACATCATAAATACAAACTTCCAATGATATGTATTATGTTACACATCTGATTTAGTAATAACACTAATCAAAATAACTTATTTTTCTTGATAATACAATAAGAAAAAACCAAATTAATTCTTTAGAAAATGTTCCATATAGGAAAAATCTATGACAACCCATATATTTACCCTTTCTTCATATTCATCCAAAGGTTCACTGTCATCACCAGCTGACATGCTTCCCATACTTCGACGATCACACCTATCCAGCTCTAGCTCATACACAGGCAATGAAGCTAATTCAGCCCCAACTCCAGGTTCTCTCAGTCCTAAACCAGCCCTTTTAAAATGTATTTCCTCTGAAATTCTTTCTAATTCTCTTAAGGATTCAGCATATGCCTGTTTTGTAGAAGTTACTGCTTTCTGTAAATTTTCCACCCTGCTCTTTTGGGCAGCTAGCTGCTCCTGGCATAACGCCTTTTCCTCAAAATAAGGTCTGGATCGACTAATACTTCTCCTCAGACGTTGTTCCAGATCTTGAACCTAAATACAGAAATATGTAGCAAGGATTCTGAACTCTGAACAACGTACTAAAATTTAAAATCAATATTATTTTACAAAATTGTGGACTCTTCAATTAACTTGTACAATAGTCACAGAAGTCATCTAAAAAATGTTATAAAAGCACCAAAGAACTTTTTTATATACTATAGAACAAATGGGACACTCATAATTCTATTTTGCAGACATAAGTTATCAAATTATACTAGTGTTTAATTTTAATAATGTTAGAACTTGATGCATCCAAGTATATAAAATCTGTTTAATCTTTTCTTAGATTGAACAATTGATTTACATCAGAAATATTTTTAAAAAGCCCAAAAAGTTGATACCTTTTAAACAATGCACTCTATTGTATAGCTTGGTGAGAATGGTGTGTATTTAGACTACGCATGCTTATATTGCCTGACTAGTATAATTACAATTCTGAATGAATGCATAAATGATTTTAATAGGGATAGATAACAACAAATGTAAGAAATAAAAACCTTCACTTTCAAAAGTATAATAAATCTATTGCCTTATAACATTCACGGTAATACACGAAGGCCCCGATGGAATAAGTTGAATCAAGTAGGTTTATTTTTTTAAGGAATGTTTGCACTCAAATACCTACATCTGATTCTTATCTCTTATAAGCAACAGTTTTGTACTGTTTGAAACATAGAATTATTTCTTTCTTCCTCCTTCCACTCTCTCAAAATTATTTGTAATGTATGTATGAAACTCCTGAAAATTGTTAACCAACTATCTGAACATAATTGTCAACAAATTTCAAATCCAGAATTACTGCAGTTCTGTCCATATAGGTATGGACCCATTTAGGTTGACATATAGATTCTGTCCAAAAACAGCTAACTCAAAACTACCCTTCTTGTCAGACATATTCTGCATAGCTGAAATCTTTAATCTCTTAATATAGAATATAGAAATACCATTTCATGCAAATAAATAACAGTCAGCTTTCAAGGCCATCTCATCTGACTTGGGATTCTTGGGGGATGTCCACAATATCCTCCAGCTCTGGTACACTGTTGATTAGAATATTCATTTTAGCAACAATTACTTACCCAACCCCAGAATGTAACAGCTCACTCTCTCAACATTTTCAATTAGATCAGATTACACATAACCAACCTAAAAGACAATTTCCTTAAAAGTTGTTCCAAGTTCTGAACAAATCAATAACTTACTTTCTGCTCAGCAGCATTGAACAACGTTGCTCTTTTCTGGTGCTCCCGTCCACTTTCTGCTTTCTGAGTTTCGGCCTCCATTACCTGCAGAGAAATACATCTTATTTTTAGAGTTCAAAATTAAATTTATTTTTATGTTAATTTGTATTACCTTTATGGTAGCATGATTTAGCATTTCCTGCCATGCATTGTCAAATTGCCACTCATGCTGCTTACTTAGGAATCTTTGTTCAGCCAATGCAACTGTTTCTTTAGCCGCCTGGTGAATTTCTATGGATTTAAAATATATAAATATAATCAAAATTATTCTTTTACATTTTCATTCATATTTAAAAATCTATATATAATTAATCAACTGTAATCAATTAGATAATGAAAAATATTAGTCATATTAAAAAGGGATCAATTCAAAAATTAATAATTCACTTAGTAAATTGCATTATTGAAAAATATCCCAGGCTATTTATATCAATAGAATTATAATAATTTTATTCAGATCCTACAGAAATCTTCCCAAAGAACTTTATCAGAATGCATCTTATGAATTACCAGAAACTCAATGATTTTCTGTTTCCCACATAAAAAGTAATTATACACACCTGGAAAATAGAGTATAATAATAAGTATAAAATAAGTATAAAAATTATAACTTTATTTTATAAAAATAAATCATTCTTAAAGTAGTTATTATAAACACATTTTGTACAATTCAAAACAATAGCCTAATCTGAACTCATTTCGGTAAAATTACTTGGGTAACAATTTCTGTACAAAATAACCTTGTAAGGTAGGTAAAAATAAATGGCAGAAGAAAATTGTTTGAAGAATGTTCATTAAATAATAATAAAAAAAAAGTATGTACAAAGCCAAAACATGTCATAAAAATATATTTCATACCATTGGCCCTTTGGAATTGTACTGCTGCTCTTTGACACTCCATCTGTGCCTGCCGTGCAACTTCAAGTGCCTCATAGTAAGGACGGGCTCGTTCTATGCAAGATCCCAATTTTTTAGATAAAAATTTTAAACGCCTCGTTGATTCATTTAATAGCAAACGAAATGTAGTATTTGCATCCTGAAAAATTAGGGCATATTCAAAGTCTTTAATAACATAATTTCTTCACTTCTGAGTGTTTATCTTTTAGCAAACATGCTGTGGGAATAATAGAAACACAAGACGTTTGTAAAATTCCAATGAAATTAATGTTTTAAATTAAATATTCTTATTACTTTTGATATGCTAAGAATTGAAACACACATATTAAATTTTACTTGAAATAATTTAGAATTTCTTGTCATTTTTTTAAAAAAAACTAACACACATGAATTATTTCTGTTACCTGCCTTTTCTTGAAAATTTGAACAAATTGTCTGTTATTGAAAGTGATGAACAAAGGACAAAATCATTATTGAATCAAATATATTGTAGTAATTGGTAATTAAGGCATTGTTCTAATTGAGAAGTTGAATTGTAGAGGGCTCATTATTGGTGGATATAGCGGACGCCGCAATAAACCGGCAATGCAAAGAAAGTATTGTTGATCGGTCGAGAAGGTTCTACGCGCTCTAAATTTACGAGAAGAACGAACAGATGGGCAGCGGACAGCAAGTAGAACACAGTAAAAGAACGAACAGTTGGGCAGTAAACGGCGAGATGTACAGATTAAAATTCTAATTCACGAAAACTTGAACAATCTTTGTCAGTCAGCAGTGAAGACTGATAGGTCTAATTTAAAGAACGAGAAAGTGTTCCAGTAACCAGTACGCTGTTATATCAAAATGCAGACTGAACTAGTCTTCAGTCAACAGACAAAACCAATGAGGTGCATTTTCAACAAAAATCCACGAGATCTACAAATCCAGTTTGCAGTAAATCATCGAGAATCGACAAATTTATTTTAAACCAACTTACAAACTACGCTAATTAGAGTCTGTGAGCATTTAGAGTCTGTGAGTACTTAGAATCAGTGATGTCCCCAAAATTGTGCACGAAAAGTTAAAATGAGACCTGGGCTGCCGTAAGTAGAAAGAAAACTTTAAAATCATTGTAAACCACGTTTAAAAGATAAACGTCAGATCGTTCTTTAATTATCGATAAAATGAGATCTTTAATTATTCAGATCATTCTTTATTTCTTGATAAAAATTGAAATTGTTTAAATTCAATCTTAAGTATTATTTCTTCTGCGACAAATTTTGTCTATGTTCAGACGCATTGATTCCCATAAAATTATTTTTGTACTAATAATAATATTAATTATTATTCAGTGTTATATCATCAATTAAGACCATTCTGGAATTGAATCAATGTGTTTTCTAATTAGAATGCAATAAATTACTTGTGTTATATAATTCATTATTATAAAAAATAATAAAATTTTTAATTTGATATACTCTACCTATAGCAATAAAGTACATGTTGGAATACAGTCCAAACATGTACATAAAATTTATTATTGATAATAATGAATTATGCATCAGATTTGCACCTGTTTATATGTTTATATATATATATATATATATATATATATATATATATATATATATAATATTTTCTGGATGTACAACAGCATTAAACAATAATGCAATTTGACCTTCATACAGACATACTTTAAATAGAGTAACAATAAATTAATTTAATATAAAAGTGCCAGATTGGCATCTTTTCTAACAAAGAAAACTTTTTTAACAGACATTAATTTCTATGTTACATAATGCAATTGGTATAATATATTTGGTTTCAAGTCCTTCTAAGTATTGTTAGAGCCTTACAAGGTCCAAATCTTATGGCCAAAATGTTACATTACATAGATCTGTCATGTAAACCCCAGTTTATTAAGCCCAAAATATGCATGTGCAATATCGTGGTTAATATAATTTATATTTAATACTCACATCTAATTCAGTCTCAAGTTTATTAATATCATCTGTAGCATTATTTAACTTTTCAAGTTCGATCTGAAACAATATTAAAGATAGATAGTCTTAAATATCAATTTATGGAAGAAAATAAACCTAAATATATACTTATTTACAATTTCTTTCTTTAGTCATAAATAGACATATTAAACCATTCAGCACGGTGTTCCTGTGTACAGTTCATGACTATCAATACTTTTGCGTAATAGTTAAAATTCATATGCCAATATTGAACACAATATGAAAACAAAAAGAATTTCCTAACCACATAGAACAAGAAAAAACTTAAATTCACAATCATTTGTCACAACTACATAATTTGTGAGGAAGCATGGGAACTTCATTTCTACTTCAACTATTTCCTTCCAACAATATTTGTAATAAATTCTTAGTTTGCAGCTTTATGTATCCAACAATACATCATATGAGGTATTTCTAAGTTTAACGCTCCTAGTTTTAAAAGCAAAATTGCAGCAGCACATGAAAATTTAAAATAACATAACATTAATTATGCACATCCAACCCAAATTGAGTTATATACAGTGCACAAAATAATTTATATTGCATAAACACGTCATAACCTATTTACGGGATAACATGTATTTCTGTAAAAATTAAAAATTATTTGAGATCAAATAAAATATAGAACAAAATATTTGAATACCTAAAATAATTGACAAAGGCTCAAAGCTTAAAAGGGGATACGGATAAGGTGAAGGATAAGTAAATTATCAATTATCAAAATTAAATACCTGTATTCTTGGATCCAAATCGGCATCACAATCATCGTCATCTGGGACATGAGAAGTGTGTTCCATGACCTGTAAAAGTAATCTAACGAAGATCGAGTATTATCTGCCATAAGAAAACTTTATCACATAGGAATCTAATCTGAAGGAATTAAAATGAATGTCAAGGTATTTTGTGCTGATAAGTCTACGTTTCTTCAGCTTCCGGATAATACATCAAAATAAAAGTATTCACACTTTAAATTTTTGTTTATAATTATGACGATTGTCTGCTACAATTAAACAACTATCCCGAAGATATAAACTGTCAAATGTTATTAGTATCTTTGACAGACGAAGTTAATAACAGACACAGAATGAAATCGTGACACATGGATACCACAGTAGAAAACAAATGTTTATCACAGAAATATACGTCATAAACACGTGTAGAAAAACAAAATGTTAATACAAGAAATACATATAGAAACTTAGAAAACGTGAAAATATCTCGTTAACAATATTATCCAACAACATAAGATAAGATATGAAAAAAGATTACGTCTGATTGAAAATTAATAATAAGAAAGATAATCAAATACAGACTAAATAAATGATAATTTAAATACCACACTACGTTTCTGGTATCCTTGTTCCCTTCTTCAGATGCTAAGAAGAGCCTAGAGCGACACAACTCTACTAATTAGTTGACAAAACTCAAAACCTCCAAAACTGTCTGTATTTGGTTATCATTCTTATTAATAAGACAATATATTTATTCATCCATGTTCATATTATGTGTAAAAGCTTGTACAAAGATTCAGAATACGTCAATTTGGCTTATATAGTAGAGAATGAAATTGTAAAACAAATATAAGAATAAAAGCCCATCAAAAATTACAAATTATTGTCTGTAAATTCTGTGATCGTGTAAAAAAAACCAGGAACGATCTAAGCTGAACTCTGATAACTTAGCGTTTTGCCATTATGATATATATCTGTAAAACTGTTTGTCGCTCCTGTGTAAAGGAAAAGTTCATGAAGACATTTTATAATCTGTATATTTGCGAAGTCGATGTTTTTTTAAGGATTACTTATTTATTTATTTGGGCAATATAGGTTAGGAAAATTATGGGATCAAGAATATTTCCCTGTGGTACACCATGATTTATAGATGTCTCTTCAGAAACAAATTTTGAATGACTGGGTACATGCAGTGAGAAGCTTTCATAATATATGTATACCTTAAGTTTGTGGTTTTCCAAATATGAATTAATTCACTGATTTTCAATTCCTCTAATTCGTTTATTTTCAATTTTTTTTAGAGAACTTATTGTTTTAATACATGGAATGTTTTTTTTATAGATCCAGAAAGATACCAGAGAAATATTCCCTAGAATCAAGAGCTTTTGAAGTTGCTTGAAGGTATTCAAAAATGGCTGTAACTGTTGTCAATTTTTTTCCAAAACCGTGATGATCTTTTTATAGCGGGGGACCAACTATTAAACAACATTATTGTTATATTCTAAGGTATTATGAACATAAAAACAAACAGTCCATGTAACTAGAACTCAATCCAAGATTAAAAACAATGATTGATTCAAAGTTCGAATCTATTAATAAAAATTGTGGCCTGTACTATTCCGAGAAGCATTTGTTATTCGAAATTATTTTTAAAATACATTCCAGAACAAATTTCTCTAATCTTGAACAAATAACTGGTAATCGAATTACGAAGTATTCTAAATTGTCATATTTGGACCAAGTCTCACCTAATTTAATTATTTATAAAGATTTTAAGCTTATATTACTGCTTGGAGCAAGTTACATTTGAAGGATTTCTTCGATTCCATTTTAAGCACTCTAAATTAAATGAAACACGTCGCTAAAGTAAATATTTTAGAAATTTCATAATAAATGGTCTTGTGAGGGAAGTGATAAAAAAAAACTATTTTTATTTTAATTAACACTTTCTAGAAAAAATATGTTGACATTTTCAGGGATATCATCTTTCGCAATCAATACAGTTTAGTAATATTTCTTTAACTAAGTTTCTATGGAAATAAATATTTTCCTTTTGAAATATAGATTGCAAACATTTTTGATAAATTCATTAGCTGTGAGTGTTCCAGGCAACGGTAAAAGAAATAAAAACATTGAAACTATTGGCTACAATTCAAATAACAACTATGAAAAAATAAATCTTCCTTGTAATCGGATATGCGGACGATAGCCAATATTTGAATAGCATCGATGGAGTTGTTCCACATGAGTATCTATTTGTAGTTGATAAATTTATTACCAACTCGGATATACATTCGTTCAACACAAGAAATAAAATAAATTTACCTAGGAAGTTTAAGTCTGTGTTAGTTAAATCTAAATGACTATAGAGTATATAGGAATATCATTTTTTAACAAACTTCCTGAGTACATTGAAGAATTAATAAACGCTTCAGTCATGTTTGTGAGTGAACTTCAAATTATCTGCTTAGACAATTCTACTCTAAAACAAAATTTATATTTATACAAAAACTTGGAAATCGAATACAACACGGTTCATAGCATGAACATTCATTACAACTATATATTTGTTCATATGTTACTTAAATGATAATAGCATTAAGCTAAACATTATAGACCGAGTAAAATGTGTAACTTATTACTTTCCAGAACCCCTAATTTTACTTTTAATGGACATTTGTGAAAATGATTCTATTTTATGTGTAAACTTTGTTATAAGGGAAAGATTCTGAAGTTAAACACGAATTCATTTATATCATTCTTTTGCATTACCGAAAGGTCCCAAGTAAAATATTTGATTGACGATTAAGTACTAAGGATTATTACAGGAAGTAACCATAATTTTAGACGAAAACTAACTTCTATTTCGCCAGTAAGTTTGTTGACAGCTCACCTTAAAAATTGCATAATACAATCTTTGGAATGAGAAATTTCTACAAATAACAATAATGGAAATTAAGGTTAGGAATTCATAAAATAAAAATAATATGGAAAAAAAGTTCCATATATTGTTGAACCTTAAGAACCTTATTGAAAGAAATAAATGCATTATCTTGTCATAATAAAAAATTTCTCAGAACGTTGTGTAATTTCTGTCACTATGTCTCTTTCAAATACGAAATTGATACAAATTGACTATAAAATCGCAGACATAACAAAAATGAATATATAGTTTTGAAATTGTGTAGAAAATACATACATATAAATTCTCAAAAAGAAACTGCATTTCGGTTCAACTATCAATTTAGACGCGTGGAACCGTACTATAACCAACAAAGACTGAGTACTTAATTGAAATTGTATTCCTATTTCAGAATCGTATTTCACTTTATTCATAATTGATATGGTTTAATTAATTTATTGATGAAACAATGTAAATGTTCTACTGCGAATAAAAAACAAGAGTTGATCTATATTTTACAAATCTACCAGCATTTTGTAGTTACAGGGATATTATTGGTATATCACAATTGTCTTCACACAATCAATGGTTGACGAAATCCTGAAACTGGTGGTAAAAATAATTAATGAATCTGATAATTCTGTTCTTGTTGATCAATATCTCCTCTTTTGTATCCAAAGATGTGCATGCCAAACTTGAATATAGTAGTACTTTCAGTTCTAGCATATGAGCACAGTTATGCCATTCTCATTTTCATTTAGTTGCAAGATTTTTCTTGAGTAAATTATGAATAAATTTATGTATTCAACTGACCAAGATAAAGTGAGACAGTTGTTACATAGTCTGAGTGAAACAATAAGGCAAATCAAGCAGACTACTAATAAAAATTGGTAAAATGGACCTAGTAAAAGACAACACTCGACTATAAATCAAAATGCTGTGGCTTCTCCTAAAATGGCAAATTACTGAGCCCTAAAAGATAAATCAATGACAATTTAAATCAAACAATAACTTAAATTCAGAAGCCTCTGGAACTGAAATTAGTCACTCTTTTACCTATGAAGAATTTTCAAGCAGACTTTTGGATCTCGGGCCAAAGAAAGCTCCAGAATAATGATAACATTCCTTCAAAATTTCTCATTAACTGTGGAAAGTGTGCAAGACTGGCTGGCCTAATTCTTTACTGTCTTGCAAACCAGGAATATCCCCCACAACTTTAAAAACTTGAAAGTTATAGCTATTATAAAAACCAGCTGATCAGAAACCTACGGTACTGTCTGGAGAGAGGGTATGATATACAAGTTTCTGCAAATGAAATTGAATAAATGAGTCTTGCCAACAACTGGCATTTGTTTTGACCATAAGTATGAATAATGAGACCTTGAAACTATATTGTATTCTTTGTCTCATAAATATATCATAAACCTGAGCAGTGAAGTCCAAACTATGGGACAGTGGCACAGATAAGACAGTATTAGGAATAAGTCGGAAGGATAATTATGAAGGGAAATTACAAGAGTTCACGAGTGCCCTAACAGGTCAATAAATAATATATTGAAAGGATAAAAGTTTCAGATCTTCCCTTGTACTGCCTCATTTTTTTACTTTAACTTTTACAAGGCACTAGATACCCAGAGACATAATAGAAGAGTTGTTTATTTGTGTATTTGATTTTAAAATTCCTCAACACACTGAACATATTTTTCAAATTTTATTTCTTCAGATATGCAGTTTTCTAGATTTTACTTAATTTACTCTTTTAATATTTTATTTATTTTTTTTAAAGTTATCTCTTTCTTTAAAAATTCCAATTGTTAATATTTCATGCTGTTAATAATAGTTATAATATATTTTTCAAATCAATTCCTTACTCATCTTTTCAGATACAAGGAACAAATGATTTTAGCACAGTATCCAAGTGTTCAATGGTCAAGAGAGGTTACTTCAAGGATGACTATATATCAGAATTCATATCAAGGTGCCACCGAAGAGCACCAATAATTCATATGGGTTACTTTGTTAGAGCAGAAATTATTGATAATGTGCTAAAAAAGTTTTGTAAAGTAACTAATTGTAAAAGAGCTCAAGTAAGTGGATTAAATTTTTTGCAGACTTGTTAGATCTCTCAAGACAAGGAATTCAGATCAGTATTTATATTAATTATTGGGTTATTATCTCAAATTCATTTAAATATTTTGTTCATTGCCCACACTTATTTTGATTATATAAGGACAAGACTGAAAAACTTGAGCAAATAAATGCTTATATAAAATTATAGGGTTTAAAAGTATATTTAGCTTTATAAAAAATATTGCTGGATGTTTGTTAAACTTGCTTATAAAATTTTAACAAATTTCTTGAATGAACCAATTGATGCTGTGCTCAAGTAAAGAATGTTATATATAGCTTTAACAAAAACAATTATTTTTACGCACATATAGAAATCTTACTATTATTATAAATTAAGATTAAAATGAACCAAATGCTGCATTATGACCTGATGTTGTGATTTACAGTGTTTTGCTAAAACATTACATGGATTTGAGACTTTCCATTCATTTAAACAAAAACTTTGACATCTATATTCACAGTTGTCAAGGTGTTCATAATAAATGTATTGTATTGTGTCACCGGTCATATGGTTTGTTTCCATTTGGACTCTTACAATTCAGTGTTTGTTAACGTGTAATAACTTCAAAAGGTATAATATCAAGTTGATGAGCTTTTAATATCATTATATACTTAACATCTGAAGTTCTTTTTTTTTAAAGTTATATATAATGTCATTTTAAAAAAAATATTGTAGCAGAGCTTAAAATAAATACCATTTGTCTGTAGATAATGGAATTATAAATGTATAACTAATATTAGAAACAAAATATTAAATTAAATTTATTATATTTAGATAATTTTTTCTTAGATTATATCATGTGGAGCTGGCTTTGATTCAAATTATTTTCGACTTTGTAGTAATGGGGAGCTGCATTCTGGAATAGTCTATTATGAAATTGACTTTTTTGATGTTGTTTCTCGAAAAGCAGAGTTTATAAAAAAATCAGATGCACTCTCTCAAATAATAAATCAATACGAAGGTAAGGTTTGATGCATTTTTTATGTTTTGAAAGGTATAGAGCTAAATAATAATTTTTTCATAAATACCAAATGTGTAACTGTACAATAAATGTAAGCTGATCAGCATGATGTTTAGTCCTACTGTCTTGAGAAAGGGGACTGAGGTCCTCAAAAATTTGACATGTTATTACTTGCCTGCCTAGTGACTGTCAATTTAAAGAAAGTCAGCCCTATATCCTATTAAAATGAGATTATATTAATATAAATTAATATGGATAGGAAAGAGAGATAAAGAGTAGCTTTACTCAGAAATAAGAAAATTATAAATCCATAAGAACAGATTTATGGAAATTATAAATAGCAGAAAGTGTTATATAATGGTCATATAAAGAGTTGCTAATATTTCAAAATTACCATGAAAGCATTTGAATGAATATTAATTAGAGAACTGGAAGATAATATGAATGAAGTAGAATGTATGGAGTTTTGTAAGTGTAAATTGTAGACCAGACAGAAATATCATTAGACCACAGTGATGGTGGTTTAAGAAAAAGCAAATCTCCTGGACATGTAGTAAATATATTCTGAAGCTACTTAAAAAAGAAACAGGGAAATTTAAACAAAAAAAATATGAAAACCATGAAAATGATAGTACTAAATAGTTGAATCTGAGCATTTCTGAAACTAATTTACAAGGCACAAGTTACACTGATTTTAATAACTGCATACTTTTTACATAATTTTTAAAGTATCATTAGAATATTAGCAAATATGAAGGTCTTCGATTGATACTGACAAAAGGAACAAACAAGTTTAAGAAGTGGACACATCTCAAACAACCATGTACCATTAAACAGGAGATAAATTACGAGGGCCGACACACAAATTATTCACATACCTTGTACTGCACATGAAATCCGTGATAAATTTGCCTGTTTATTAATATTTTAATTTCCTTGAAGATATCTATCTCAAACAACTTACTAAAAATAATGTACATTGGCTGTCTGTAAAGTTTAGATAATATTTTGCAATTTAAAAATTTTGTCATCTGCCTAATATTTAAGTAATTGTATAATATAAGATAATCTATTTTATATTTTTGATAATTAATTTCATATTATAAATTGTGTTCAATTACCTCAAGATTATATATGGTAAATATAATACTTTTGCTCTACACTTTAATCAAATAGAACTTTTCTTCATATAGTTAAATGTATATTTTTTAACTAGGTTGTTTTCATCAAAACTGTGAATTAGGAACTACAGGATACCATCTCATTGCTGGAGATATGAGAAATGTAAAACAAATTGAAAACATTTTGAAAATTTGTGGCATAGATTGGAATGCTCCCACCATATTTTTGGCTGAATGTTCAATCACATATATGGATGAAGAGAGGTATAATTTATTACGATTAAGCTTGGATATTTTCTATTCGGTTTCATTAATAATTCAATGACCCCAAAAACTATCAATTTGACACAATTCCTGGTTACTTTGGACATATTATTTTTCACTTGACAGCCCATACCCTCTGGTGCCTTATATTGTACTTCAATAATATTAATACTGTTAGGAATCAATATAACAACTCCTAAAACTATTAATTAGACTTCAATCTTGGTCAACATTTTTTATTATTTCCACACCTTTACACCCTCATGTCTAGTACTGCTCCATCTCTTATGCTGTTTTGGGCTGAAATTGGACTTAAAATATGCAGGAAATGTTACTATTAATCTCAGAAATCCAAAAACCTATTTATTTGAAATCATATTCACATTATTATATTTATCCTTATAGGTACTAGGGGTATCATACTCCCTTTGGACCATTCCCAGATTGAAATTCATGTGTGTTTGTTTGAAACAGCTCCATACATTTAATAGTGTATACAGAAAAAAAATACATCCATTTGTATATAAAAAGACATTAGGAAAGTTTCCAACATACTATTTTCTATATTGAATAATTTTTTAATATATTACATAGTATCTATTTTTATCATTACTATTTCTTTTATAGTTTTAATGAGTTTTGTGTTCATATTATTATTATCACCAGCACCTTCAAATTAGTAATCTTTCCAATCATTTATATTATTTTATAATATGAAATATTTGTAATATGGTTATTATTGTTCTGTTATAATAACCCGTGACTTAGTTGTCATAATTGTTCTTACATTTATTAATACTTGCTGAGGTGATTGTCTTGTTAAATAGTAACCACAATATTAAATTTTGTGACTCAAATTTCAATTATGACATTTTATAAAAGAAAACTATTCAGCAGCTATACATAAACATAATATAAACCAATTTTTAAATATTGACATTGAACCAAAGACAGACATAGTAATTCAACATATTAATAACAACTTAACCAACTATGCCATTGTATACAGGTTCATATTAATATGTAAACAAACATAACATTCTACTATCAGTGAAGTCATGTGACAGCCAAGAGCATGCTGATCCTGAGTTTATTTATTATTCAATGTGATTATATTTGGTTTGCAAAAAAAAAAATTCAATATTATTTACTAAGACAGATTGGGCTTCTTTTCATAGCTTATCAATTTGATTAAATTATAATTCCTTATTAATTTATATTTGTGTTTAGTGAATAATATACACAGACTGGACTAATTATTATTATTATCATTAACATTTTAAGGCAAATTATGTAAATGTCTGATTGAAGTCAGTATAGGGGCCAGATCAATTTAAAAAAGGAAGCAGGCTATTTCCACGACAGTAGTTAAGTAAGATGTGCAGTGACCCATGCAAAGTGGAGGTAGGCTGAAGCCTTTGTTTTGGTGACTTGTTAGTGTGAAAACTATTCTGAAAACATTGATGCAAGTAAATATATTGTGTTTAGTTCAGGATTTGTTTTTCACTAAAAAATTCGTCCATAAAAGTTAAGAGATGATGAATGCAGGGTGTTGTAGTAAGACCTTTCTGCTGTCTGTTTATCACATTCATAAGAATATAATGAATGTTTTTAAGAATGGTAGTGGTGGTGTTTCAAGACTTCAATGCTCCCCTCCACTGTCTCCCTCCCTTTACTACACATCTGGCAGAATTAACTATAGCTCTCCAGCTACAACAGGCTTTGAATATTGGATGATTGTTGGTGCTCAGAGCCATAGACTGACTGTCAGAGATACAGCTGTATTCGTTACATGTTGAAGAGCACCTGTTGTTACAGTGTTATAAAATGGACCTGAAAATGCAAATTGTGAATATTCAAGTAAAACTGAGAGTAGCTAGAGTAGTATAAGTCAACAGAAGGTTCACAGTTCAGTAAATTACTGCAGATCTTAATTATGGATTCTCTCAAGTGATCTCTGAATACACTATACAGACATCTTTTCTGTCTGCAGTTGACAAGCGAAAATTTCTCCAATTCACATAAGAACACAAGAATTGAACAGTTAAGCACTGGCAAAATATCATGTGATATAAAGAATCATGCTTCCAGATACATCATGCAGATGGTACAGTGAGTATTTTGTGGAAACTGCACAAATGCATATACCCCACATCCATGAGTGCAATACTTGAAGCTTGTGGGAGCAGTGTTATGGTTTGGGCATGTTTTCCTAGCATTATTTAGGCCATTTAATTCACATGGAACAACAATTGAATAACACAACATACTTAAGTATTGCTGATGATCAGGTTCATCCTATCTTGTTGATGTATCTGAATAGAGATGACTACTTCCAACAAGGCAAAGCCCTGACCATGTCCATGTATTGTCAGGAACACAAGGGAGATTTTACCGTGCTTAGGAGGCCTCTGCAATCACCATATTTCAGTACAATTAAGCACTGACAGAACAAGGTTGTATCCAATATCATCAAATATTTTACAACTGTAAAGTGATATTCATCAGGCATGGTGGCAGATTACTTGCATCAACTTTCAATACATAATGCAGTTAATGGCACAGTATTTAAGGCAAAAGGTTGCCCAAAAAAGTACTGGTTAGGTGGTCATAATAATATTGTCAGTCAGTGTACATATATCAATTTTCATATCAAATTTGATGTTTTGAAAAACATTAAGTGTGATATAAGCATTTTATATATTTTTTTCAGTTCCACGTGTCTTATAAACTGGGCCTCACAGCAGTTTTTAAATGCTTCATTCATTACTTTTGAGCAAATTCACCCTGATGATGGTTTTGGAATTGTAATGAAACATCATTTTGACAATTTAGGCAGTTCTTTAAAATCTCTAGATAAGTATCCCACATTATTGGACGAAGAGAATCGTTACAAGTCTTGTGTAAGATTCTTTATTATATTTTTGTGTCATAAGACATTGTAGTTGGGTACCACTTTTGTGGTAAGCTCTAAATATATAATTATTTTATTAACATATTATTAATTTTATTTAATAAATTCATATGATATATTTAATTTCAAACTGGTTTAGTTTTATGTATTTGGGAAAGTGAAAGTCACCGTATTAGATACAAAATGAAATGAAAATATGAACAACTATTTGTGGGTATTCTTCTAAACAAAAATAATAATAAAATGTTAAATTAATTTGAATTAATTAAGAGTATAAAGTAAGATGAAAAGAAAATCACAGTGTTTGCTCATGTTACACCTGAATTCTTTCATTGTACATCTTCAGGTCCACAGATAGTTGCCAGGAGATATCATGTCACTGTTCTCAGTTTTGAAGTCACTTCTATTTCTCACGTATGTACTGTGGCTTCTTATTTGAAATATATAACACATAAAATTTTTATTACCATGCCACTCTGGGGTGTTTTACTGTATCAAAAGTAAAACAAAATTATTATTTTCACAAACATGAGAATTTACGAAAGTGGGCACTTTCCATCTGATTTTATCGTCTGTTACTTTAGTCAGTGTAGCTGTAAAATATGTTATCAATTATACCAGAATTATTGTGTCAATAATAACAATGAATTATGTAATACTAATTTGGTACATTCTAGGGTTGGCCCTCAGCTGTTTCAAAATCAGGTTACGACTTAATATATAATCTACTTTCTTCAGAAGATTTTCAACGAGTTTTTAGTTTGGAGCCATTTGATGAGTTTGAAAGCTGGCATTTAATGTGTTGTCACTATGCATTAACTGTTGCTGCAAAAGGTGACCTGATAAATTGGTTTTATGAAAGAAACATAAAAACAACCAATCATGATTGGGGAGGTTATAATTCTCGCAAGAGGCTTAAATGGGAACTGATCCCTGTAACTGGAAAGAAGATAAATAGATTTTGCCATACCAGTGTATTTGTGCAATCAACTGTGCTTCTATTTGGTGGATTTGGTTTAGATGTTAATGGAAGTCATAGGAGACTTGATGAAATTTGTGCTGTTGATATTTCACTGTTGAATACATCAGGAACCATTAAAGCTGACACTTTTCCATTAACTGATGTTAGTCCAACTATTCAATTGGATGCAGTTCATATGACATGTAACTTAGTGGACAATAATATCATTGTTCTTCTTGGTGGTAGAACTTCTCCTGTAAAACCTTTAACCATGCATCCAATTTTGATATCATTAAGTGAAAAAGAAGTTAAAAGGCTAAATATATGTGGGCCACCTCAAAGATGGAGACATTCAGCTGTCATTTTGAAGAAAACACCCGACTTATGTTTTATAGCTGTTTTTGGGGGTAGGACTGCAGCTATGCAGGTATTTTTTAAAAAATTAAATACAGTAGCTTAAATATAATTTTTATAAATATTAACATAAGAGAAATAATGAACATAGGGCAAAAAGCAAATTATATTTCATTTTCCGAAAAATCCTGTCTCATGAGTTGAATTTAGCTGCTCTGTTTCAACTTAATTCATGTCTGTTAAATTTGTAATGTTAATATAATTTCTGTATTTTGTTTTTTTTTCTTCAAATAGTTAAGGTTTAACTGTACATATTTATTTAATACCAATAATTTAATTCAATTATTAAGTCTTTAATTCAAGATTGAATGCTTCATTAACTATATGTATTTTATGATCAACTTTATCAATGGATTGACATGCCAATCAATTTAGTTTGAAGTCTGTTGAGTCCTAGTTGATTATTTACATTTCATAAGAATAGAAACTTTATATTGCACTAATATCTTTGCCATGTAATAGATCACCCTAAATCTAAATATTGTAGATATTAATCTCAACAATATTTCATATTGATTATACCTTAAAACTACACAGTTTAAAAAACATTGAATTCAAGAATAGAAGCAATGCTTTCAGATAAAGTTCTGCTCCAGAGGCTATCAAATTGTTTTAAGTTCTGGTTTATTTCCTGGTCACATCAAGATTTTTATATCCCATTCTGTTAAAATATTGGACCTTTTGTCATTAGAAACACATCTGTTTATGTCATCTTCCTCTTTAAAGTACAGAATTTTCTTTTGTAACACAAATGTCTCCCAGTAATAATGCCATTATTGGGAAGTCTTTTGGAACATATATTTTGGAATTTGTGTTCAGCTGGGCCATTTCATTCCTCATAAAGTTTACTCTAGATTCAAATCCATGCCATTTACAATTTAGAGATACTTAAAAAATTCAGACATATTCAGGGGAGTGTTTAGCCTGGCTATTCACAACAATGCCATGTTTTTTCAACAAAGTCTAGTTCTGATTCAATTCTTGACTTTGTTTATGAAAACTTGTTTGGATGTTATGAATAATTTCCACTTTCATATCACCCAACTTTTGGCAAAATTTTATTCAATAACATTTTTCAGATAATTTCATTACAAATGACAATGCCATTTTGTCACTTGTAGACCAGTTGCCAGCCTCCTCAGGGTGAACAAAAAATACACATTTGCAGTTTAATATTTACTCTATCCTGAAGAACACTCCATTTGTTTATTCAGAAAAAATTATATATTTTGAACTGATTTCAAATTCATAAATTGTGATATACATTATGTAGCGGGACAAAATATCAATATAAAATAATTAATTTTATTGTTACCTTTCAGATCCTGGATGATCTCTGGTTATTTGATTATAGAAAAGAGAAATTTTTTGAAGTGAAGTCATCAAGGCCTTCTCCTTGTGCTAGGTTTTCACATAGCGCTACTAGTGTTGGAAATTCTTCAATGATAATATCTGGAGGAATGAATTCAACATTTCAACCTTTAAATGATATTTGGTGGTTTGATGTAAATAATTGTAACTGGAAACAATTGGCTCTTTTAGGACCAGCAATGTTACCACGATATTGTCACACATCTGCAGTGGCATCAAATTACACAAAGTTACTACTTCTAGGTGGAGTGAATTGTATTTCAGATTGTCAACCAGGATTAGCTGTAATTGATTTGATTGTGAATAGATGTGTTGAATATTCATTGCCTGTAAGTGCATATATATTATTATTAATTGAAATTGACATGTTCATATTAATAATATGTATATAGAATTAGTGATTAGTTAAGATATCAACTATTTATTATTTTTTTCAGTTACTTTTTTTTTTCAATTTCAATTGAAATTAAGTATTTAAAAGAAATCACCTCTAATATTGAAATAATGTGCTTCAACATATCACCACCTTAGTAACTTGAGATACAGTTATAATTATATTAAAAACATTCCTCATTCCAATTATAATTATACTTGTTATGTATCAAACCACATTTCTCTTCAGATCTTTATTTCCTAAGACATTTAAACCACAGGAGCTTTCAGTGCCTTTGCCATTATCATCTGTCATCTACCATAAAATGTCTTCAGTGACTTTTATCAAGTGCGCCATTATCATCTGTCATCTACCATAAAATGTCTTCAGTGACTTTTATCAAGTGCATTATGTCATTTTTTTCTTGTTCAAAACACAACATTAAAAATTTTCTCATAAGAATTGATTAATTCTGAATAATAATAAATTTCAATAATTATCCAAGTATTGTAAGAAATGCTAAAGAAAATTTCTGGTGGAATGTAACAGTACACAAGTATTAGAGCATTCATTTTGGAGGCAACAACATCAGCTCAGATTCTAGATTCTGAGTGCTTGTGTTACTGTGTGATGCATTTGTGTTGAAAGACATAACAAACTTCCTAAATTTATGGTGCCTCAGCATTCAATGTGATGCTTTGAAGGATCAATAATACAAAATCTTTCATATTGTTATAACTATATAACAATATTTAATTTTTGAATGGTATTTGTTTTCAGGTCCAAGATCCTGAGAGACCAATTATACTTCACAACCATTCTGCAGAACTAATTACAAATTCTACACTTTTAGTATTTGGAGGTGGAGATAATTGTTTTTCATTTGGCACACATTTTAACTCATATATTGCTAAAATAGAGCTCTCTGAAGAAATAAATGAAGATTTGGTTAGTTAACAATTCAAATGAGCACATCACACATTGCAATTTTATATTTATTTTTATAACTACTTTAAACTTTGTAGAGCCTTTAAAATAAAGTTTTATACAGTTTTGTTAAATTAATTGATTATTTATTCTGGTATAGTATAAAAATATTATAGTTTTACTCAGTACTTTGTTTGTTTCCACATAATCATTGTACATTGCCAGGTTTATTGATTCTTTGCTTTTAACTTTGTGTGTTCTCTTAATAGATGCTTCATTTACCAATGATGATTCATTGGTTAATGGCAGAAGAAATGTTATAGGGTCTTTTATTCAAATTTCTGCCTGAATTGACCATTTTCTCTGGTTAATTTTTCAGACTTAATCAATAAAAGGCCAGAAATTAAATATAATTTAAAAATGATTCAAAAAGGAACTCATTGGCATAAATAAATTATCATAACTCAAACTGTAATGTTTCTGATTTCAAACACTTACATCAAGGTCATTTTCAAGAGTAGAAATGTAAATCTATAATATGGCAAAAATTGGTTAAATGTAGGAAAAGTTCAATACTGTTGATATTGATGGTGTACTTTCAATTTATTTTATTTGCATAATATTACACAAAATATTTATAGAAAAATACAAAACTGAAAACTTATTGATCACAGAAACATTTTCCTTAATAAAAGTAATTTAACAATATATCAATGTGATATTTCTATATTTTTGTACATCTTTGGAATATTATTGTAAAGCTAAATCACAGATCACATTAGTTTAAATATTCAACTACTGAAAGACAGCATGTAAATAAATATTACATTTGTAATTACCAATATACTTTTGGACTAAGCATATAAACTAAAGTAAAATACCTTTTATTTAATTATGGACAATGAGATTTAAGAAAAGACTTATTTACAACTAAAGCAATTGAATATTATTTATGATGAGTTATATAAATCACTGATACAATCATTTATTCAGCAAGTTATATTCTCCACCTTCTGCAGAACAAAACAAATTTGAATGAAGTAATAGTAATAGTAACATTGTTGCAAAGTGGAAAACCAAAGTAAGGTAGTTAACATTATTACAAAATGTATGCCTATACTATAAATAAAATATGAACTGATATTAAATGTAGAGTAAATTAAATCTTAATTACATGCTACTATCATTTAACAAATAATTATTACTGTTTAAAATTTTAATAATTTTTACAACATTGTGTATATTTAAAATAGTTACGACAAAAGTGAATTATTTAATTTAGACTATAAACAAGTTTAATTTTAGTACCATAATCATTAAGGCAATTTTACAACTAAACTCAACAATCCAATGCTGCCCTTAGTATGAATTCAATATTTTACCACGGCCGCCACATGTCCTTCCCTGTACTTGTTGATGCACTTGCAGATGAAGACGTTGATGCTTTACTGGATGAGTCCTGTTGTTTACTTACTTGAGTTTTAAAGCTGTGCTCACTGTTAAATTCTTCTGTTTGGTATGAAATCCTGGATATCTTACTTGGTGGCTGAACCATTAATAATGAGGATGAATCAACATTATTTCTGTGTTCTATCACACTGAAAGGTCTTTTACTCCCAGATGTGGTGTGACTTGGTATACTCAATTGTAGTTGTTGGTACTCTTCTCTTTTAACAGAATAATCCAACACATCCTTAGAAGCAAAAGGATGGTTTGCCAATTTAGAAACTGGAGACATTTTATTGGATGTATAAATTTGTTGTTTTTCTTGAGAAGTTATAACAGTCAGAGGCTGGTGAGTGGGTATAGTTGGTCCAGTTCTTGTTATTACAGGGAAAGGAGATGTTGTCAGTGGAATTGTTTTGAACTCAACATTCAATTCAGTTACAGTTCCTACACTTACTGAAACTTTATTTGGATTAATTGATGACCCATCTGAAGTGGAAGATGTTACGTGAGGTTGTTGCTCTGGTGCTACTTGAAAAGGTCTGTATGGTTGCTTAAACTGGGATGACAAATTAGGTGGTGTGCTGGGACTTGGATAAGGCTCATTAACCAATGAATCATCTTCAGAAATTGTAGATGTAGGACTTGGAAGAGGTGAAGTGGCTTGTGGTCTCACAGCGGTAAAAGCACTGGGATGTGAACGATCAATGCCTGTAACTTGCGGTTGCTGTGGCTGAACCATCAGAGGCACAAGTAATGCCAATTCGCCTGTTGGCAAACGCTGGGGAACAAAAGACATTCCACTTGAGCGAGAAGGGTTGTTGTTTGGATCCAGTTGCTGGAGACCTGCCAGACATTGTGCCAGATGATTGGACAATCGCTGGCGAACTCCAGGTTCCACACCTGACATACGGCCTAGATAACGGCCCACCTCTCCTGCACATTCACTGAATCCTGTGCGAAATTTCCCCAATACTGCTGGATCAGTAGCAACTGCAACTGCTAGCTGTTGGCGTTGCACACTTTGGAGATGTCGTACAGTCATTTCAAGTATATCAGCTTTTTCTAATTTTGAGTGTCTTGCAGGCTGTAAAAGAGAAGAGATTTTATTAGCTGATTTTTGTTTTTGCTGCATTATACACACAAAAATCAAAACATATGAGTATCTTATGATTTAATTTACCTACTTTATATGTGTTAAAATAAATGAGACCATAATCGGCACAAAACTCTAGGAAAGATACAAATAACCATTCATGTGATATTCCAGATAATGGAAGGTTACTGCAGTTTTTCTTCGTTTAAAATATGTGCTGAGATTTCATATTGAATTCTCAATATTGTTGTGTGTTGCTAAAAAACTTATCAAGTTTATTTTATTTCACTTTATAAAAGAATCCTATCTGATAATCACTGAATTTGGATTTATTTAATTCAGTATAAAATTTGTCCGTATAATACTCTCAAAGAAAACAAAAAGTTTTTTGCGTCGTTTATCTGACCGCTCAAATTAGTTTTACTTTTATCATGATTGAGTTGAAATGCTCCCTTGAATTGGGGAAAACAAAAGACCCCACTCCTCGTTGCGTTGACCGATGGAGAGTCTTTGTAAACAGTCCCCTTCCGGCTTTATGGTTATCGCCATTTATGCTGCCTTGTTTGTGCGACGAATGTTAATATATACAGACATTCATTCTCACGGAGTCCACTTGGAAAATATAAAGGTATTCACCCTTTAAATATAAATACTTTTCGCTTTGTTGGGGTCCCCCAGCTATTGAGAAAGTCCGTGGGGAAATAATGTTTAAGGGGGCAAATCCTAAGCCGTCCCCTGTCGACACGAAACGAAATGGGACTATTAATTTGCATCCAGTTGTGCTAAGAAGTTGATCATGTATGAAAGTTGCTTGCAGTATGGTCGACGGAAGGTTTCATCCTCTTCGCGATATGGGATCAACAAAGTGCTCGCCTTCACCATTTTGGAAAAGAAGCACATAGCATTAATTGAACTGCTCGATTCCGTTATATACAGTTTAATGAATTGCCTAAGTTCAATTTTTATGGCATGTTATGTCCCATTAAAGTGAAATGTTTTGCTATAATTTTGATGGGGGCTTTCTTGATCTTATGATTTTAAGATGAAAGAAGAAAGGTGCTCGAGAGATTTTCGATTTGATTCAATTTACCGCAATAATGATGAAAGTACGACTGAGTTTTAAAGAAAAACGTTACGCAAAATTAGCTCAAACGAGATTTAAACGGTTATTAGTATCACGAGTCAATGCTCGATAAGTTTCGCCACCGGCGGCCATAACCTGCGGGTAAATGCCTCCATCGAAACTTAAAACAAGAAGTTGCTAATTATTATTTTTTAAATCATCTTAAATTCAATTCAATACTTTAGCGAAAATTCTGAAGGACGACAAGAAGTATCCAGTAACTGAATCGAATATTATCCAAAATGTTCGTATCGTGATCAGAATCAACATTACATAATAATTAAAAACACGCTTGATAAAAATGGCAACTCATACAGGATTGGTTGGGA
Organism: Zhengitettix transpicula; assembly: GCA_037074705.1. Lineage (NCBI taxonomy): Eukaryota > Metazoa > Arthropoda > Insecta > Orthoptera > Tetrigidae > Zhengitettix > Zhengitettix transpicula. The sequence continues at coordinate 200,183,991 of CM073590.1, forward strand.
ACAACTAGCATTATTTAAATTGGAACATAAGAACAAAACCGCTGTTTAGTATTTATTTTTACTCTTTGAGAGTTTGCCTTTATTCTTTGTCCAAACTAAAAACTTTTAATTTGAATATAGACAAACCGGTATGGGCGCAAGTGCCCGATAATATATGCGAATATAATGAGGGCTACTTCCTCGTGGCATTGTGCTCGCCCTGACATCAGTCTGCCACACGCTGTCACCAGCTGACTCGCGTTCCCATAGTGTGAGAAAGGACGGCGGTGTCAGCTGTTCTCAACCAAAGAAACGTTATTGGGAGTACCGTTTCAAGCTGAACTGACCTGAGTCCCCCCCTACCCTTTCCCAGGACAGGTAAGGGTCCCCAGTTTCCCGCCGAATGAATGCGGCTTCCGTCAAACGTTGGGAAACAATTCTTTTAGCTTTTAGCTTCCCTTCTTCAGTAAATACTGATATATTATTTCAAACGAGGAATACAAATTCCGTCCCATATTGCTTTTAGATTTAACGACACAGTTTTAAAGAAAAACATGTATTATAAAACGTTACGCCAATGCGATCTAAACAGCTATTAGTTTCGGCAGTCACTGATCACATCAAATAAAAGTTTCAACGTTTCAGATCCAACCGGTAATTTTCCCCCTATCTTTACAGTTACGTGAATTGAATTGGCTCGAGAGAAGGGAACAAAATAAATCTAGTATTATATAGTTAAAGTCAGTCCGTTAAAGACGTTACCCTCGAACGTTCTGAATTAACAAAATCTTGAAACGCAGGAAATTGCAAGCCAATTTTCTAGGTCGGCATTAAATATTTTCTCGATGTCCCAAATTGCGAACGAAAATCTGTGAGTCTATTTTGTATACATACGTTCACTATAAATGTAATTATTGAACCTAACGATACATTAAACATCCATTTCCTGAATTATTTGCTAATATATTTTATTTTGAAGTAATTATGATTAATTCACAATTATGTCCAAGCTTAAGTGATTTCATTTTTATTCAAATCTTTAAAGATCAATAGTATGCTATTTTTCATTTTTATGGAAAGTAATCCTTTTTTTTCTTGGTATACAAGAAACTGGTGGTGGGTGCTCACTTGGTCAAAGTAGAAGTGTGAGTTAAGTTATTTTTTTAATGTTTGAATTTGGCGTTCCGGTATCAGAAAACAAACAAAGTCACCCAAGATCTTTGAGCCACGGGCAGTGACGAATGATAGCGACATCAAAGTCCACCCATTGTCTCCCAGGATGTGGACATTATTTCCAGAGCCAACTGCGCACGAGTGTGTGGTCCACGCGTGTTCTTGAAACCGACGAAATATCAACCCAAGACGTTAATCCATATCAACTGTATTTATCGGATTTTATTTCTTGTTCAAGTAACCCTATGGTGCATAGTATGTTAGCCAATGTTAACTACGGAAACGTTAGAAAATGTAATTGTCTGATGATCATTTCATCTCTACTTTAGAGGACATTTTAAACACATGTACTATTCTTTAGATTTAGGACGATTTTTTTTTACTTAATTTACTACGAGATTTTACACCCTGATTTATCAGTCGAAAATTGAACACCTGTATTAAATTTTTCATTCAAATTAAGGATCCCTTGGCTAGACACCATAATCATCTTCATCAAAATAAAATAAAATACGCAAATTTTAAATCAAATCAAACCGTAAGCATTTTGGTTGTGAATTAAATGTATCTACGTAATATCATTCCCAACTTCGATTAGTCAGTTATGACATGGGTATAAATTTTATCTTTAGATTTCGGAAGTTGTTCCTCCATAACTACGACCTGGATGGTCGTTATCAACTCATTCAATGATTCCGAATAAGCGCAGATACCAAGAATTCCGATATAATAAGAATAATTTTGCCTTAGGTATCCATGGAAAAAAATTCTAGAAACATTTTAATTTTTAATTGAATTTTAAATAATGTAAATCAGAAGAATTAATGTTCTACAGCCTTTGAGATGTAACTGTATATTTTAATTTTAGGTTTCCACCTAAAATAACTCTTTATTTTAATCAAGAAGATGATTAAGGTGTCTAGCCAAAAACTACTTAATTTGAATTGTCGAAAATTTAGTTGCATGAATTTAATTTTCTACTTGTGAACCAGAGATGAATGGATCAAAGTAAATTAGCTAAAATAACACACAATGTTCTTTGGAAGACAAAAGCGGTCGAGAGTGAATGGATTATGGGCGTAGAAGAAATGACAAGTCGAAAGTCATTGCATATTATGTTCTGTGAATATTAACACAATTTCTAGGAGTGCTCTTATCTTAAAATCATCTAATTTCTCAGGAAATACAGTAAGTATCATCAAGTTAGTAGTTAAGGTGACTTGACCGGTAAGTATCTGTGAACATGCCAGAGTGGGCGTATGGTAACATTGCTTCGTTTATTCTATTGCATTGCTTCGAAGTAAATTTGTATTAAGGAATACGTTTTCGTCAAGGATGGGACTTATCGATGAAGTGATTTTTATCTCGTGACGGCATAAACCGCATAGTCTTAACGGTGGGGCTCCGCCCTCAGTTTTTCGCTTTCCCATGAGCGGGGCCCATGCCGAGGAGGTCCCGTCTGCAATTATTGCTGGCTGCACGGGAATTATAAAGAGCAGCATCAGTAATAAAAATAAACGCAAGCTGTGGCAGGAGGAAGAGGGGAAGGGGCCGTGGGAACAGCCAACAGATGTCGCCCTTGCACTTCCTTCCCGCCAGGGCCGGACAAGTGGAGTGGGGCGGCTACGGCAGCTGCGATAAGCAAACAGAGCCGCTGCCTTATCTGATGGGCCGTACTCTGTGGGAACGTCCTGCCAGTGCACCAAATTCTTTCGCATCACAATGGATAATAAATTCGACTGCAGCAACCTCGCAAATCAGCCTCAAAAGTTGCTCCAGTCATCACTCCCTCATTTCAACTCCTTCTCACACCCTTTTTCGTTCTCTCTGAAGCGACCACTTCCTTTATGACGTCCGAAATATCAAATAAAATTTCTACTAGTATTTACAGTTTCACTTTTTGGTCACTATATACCGTGCAATAATTCCGGTCCATCAAACATTACATGGCTAGGCAAATGGAATATAAATCATGCATAATTAATATTGAAAAATGTATTTATTCTATTAAGCTATTGTAGTCCGTTTGTCACATGCAAAAAATTAATTAGACATTCCAAATCTTCGATACTGCAATTGTAAATTCAACTTACGTCCTTTTTCATGGCGTCCAAAATAAGAGTTTTCAGTTCGTTCAGGCAATGGTTGATCCTAGCTCGCCGGCGTTTCTCCATGATTGGTTTGTTACTCTGTAAAAGAAACAAGTAATTATTTTCCGCAATTCTAGGTCGCATGCTATTCAAATCACAAAATAGTAGTCTCGTCGTGTCTCGATTTGCAGTAATAATCTTAAACAAAAGTCACCCTGACAGATGAGTCAAAATGAGGATTACTATTACTTTGCAGATTGGGTAGTTTTAGTGTCATAAAATCCCGTTACAGACCCTTGAACACCGTCACCCTGTACAAGACCAAGCAAGATATGGTAAGAATTCCTTGTTTACCAATTCACACAATACGTCCACGTTTTGACGTTTCACCTCGTTCTCAAGCTGTCAACCAACGTGACGTGCGAAGCTATTACAGTTATTTTGAAGTTATAAGCCGAAGCCATTTCAATTATTGTGAAGTTATTATAGATTCACTGAGAAAAATATGATTTCAGACTTGAAATTTGTCAATGGTGGATTTAATAGTTGATTTGTGTTGGTCGGGTGTTCCGTGTGTCTAGTTTTAAGGAAGAGGAGGTAGTGAAATATACCGACGTTTCCAACAGTAAAAATCTTTGAAGAAGGACAGAGATTTTAACGTCAGCTTATTTCACTATACTCTGATACCACATTCATCCTTCTCTCAATTTTCTTCTTCTTTTTCTATTACTATCTTCCTGCATTTTCTTAAAACCAGACAATGGTTAACCCCTCCAAAACTAATCAAATATTGGCAGCAATGGTCTCACTCAGCAGACAATGAAGTGAGAAGGTATTATTTCTGTTTGATTAGGAAGTCTGCCTTGCAGAAAAAGGGGTTATATCTCGAGTATTTTCCTCCTGATGAGTTTGCAGGTCACATAGTTGGAAATAGTCAGTAATTTGTGAACACTGAACTGCTCAGAAATATTATTAGATGCAATGAGCAAATTTAACGACTGTCAAATATATATATATTGTAGTAATTAAAAGGAAATATAATTAATTAATAAACAAAAATTTTGGACTTGCATTGTTGGCTTGCATGGGGCTATAATGCCTACTTGCTGGGGTATTGTCGAAAAACATTTTGCTAGACGCGCAGAGCGGCAGTGTGTGGACAGGTGGCAGAGGAATAACAGTTCAGACAAAATTTCAGAAAGTGTGTTTGGGGAGGCAAGGCTGTATATAGTCTAACAGCTCTAATATTCAGAACGATCTATATTTTCCAGTTTTGAGCAAACAACTGCGACGATACTACGCCGACAGTTATTTTCCCTGATGCAGAATATTTTCGGAGTCTTTACTACGTTCACGAGTGTTGTAAGTAAACTCAGCAAGCAGAAAGTGTTGCCTAGTAAATTCTGTGTGTTATGGTCTGTTATACATTTCTTCAATTACTGGGAGCCAGGTTATTGTATCCAGTAAATAACCAAACTTTGATAATGGTAACAAGTTATTGATAGAGAGAACAGCGAAACAAGTGTTGTAAGTAAACTCAGCAAGCAGAAAGTGTTGCCTAGTAAATTCTGTGTGTTATGGTCTGTTTATAAAGTGTTAATAATAATCATGTGTTAAGGTAAACTGAACAACTTATTATCTGTAAACCCCACAGTTATCGTCAGATTTTCGAAGTTCGGAGTCCAGATTTCATATTTTAATATTTTACTGTTTGTTAAATTAATGCTTTAGTAACTTTGTAAATTTAATTGTTTGACCTAAATATTCGTTATTGAAGGCCCGATGGTCGGCCCTGAGATCTAGCCGTGGTATATTGTCAGGTTTTAATATGTAATATAATTTTAATAATTTGTTTAAATAAATTTATTTACTTGTACATTTTAAACTCTGATCTTTTAATTAGAACATGCGATCACTTAATTTTTAATTTGCTTATCATTTATCTTCAAATACTACAAATTGTTGCTACAACATGTGGCACGTCTAAATAATTTTAATTGAAATACTACAAATTGGCGCCCAACGTGGGGGCTTGTTTTAATTGTTTAATAATGTTGATTATTACAATATATAAATGCAGAGAAACTGACACATAAATCAACGCAGAGCTGACACAACTGAATTGGAATATAGTTTTTCTGTTAGGATGAAACTACTAAGTACTTTCATTCCAAGTTCAGTACCTGAAGAAGTGTAATACTGGTAGAAGAGATGAAGTGGCCGAAAAAAACTGTTTAATTCAAACGATTTCAAATATACACGAACCGGAAACCGCGTTTTTAGACCAACAAATGCATGTTTTGTTTTTGTTTTTTAAAAAAAGCAAAATATATTGATCTTTCCAACCGGCGCGGATTATCTTTCCAATAAGAGAAGTGACAAAAGAGCACATACGTGAATGTATCATATTTTAGCATCCATAAATAACTGAATAAAATACAAACACATATACTTGATAAAATTCAGAGTAAAGATTGATCACGGTGTTATGTTGGACAAACCAAACGCACTTTACAACCACGTTTCCATAACATATTCCTACATTTTTTGTTGGTTACTGAACATCTTGGTGGTATCTCGGATATTTTTTTTTGGATGTTTTGGTCGTTAATTTTGTATTCAGGTTAAGGATTCTATGGTAACCTTGATTAAGGGCAAAAGTTTAGACTGACACGTGTGAACTAATTGTTTTTGTGTACCTACTCACTAAATACTATTAGGCCATCAACGCATGTCAGAATATATAATTACTATTTTTAATTCTTTCCTCAACCGTCAAGTTAATTTTCATTCCGAATCATTGCAGCGAAGCACTGGTATTCGGTTAGTTTGTATCTATGAATGAACCCTGATTTTTGGATCAGAACTGGCACCCACAGATCTCCACAGAAGGATCAGCTCTATTTCTCACTATCAACAGATGAAAATAAGAGCGATTGGGGTGCTACTTAATTTACAAATCAGAGAAAATTTAATCAATATTCTAAGAAAAAGTGTAGTGATCATCGCAGGTTTGGAAAACTGTTCACGTACGTATCTTACGATAGTTCAGGTTTGTCGAGTTTATGAGGCAAGGACAGTCAGATCTAAGTGATTGGCCACTGGTGACGTACAGCCGAAATTTGAATGACAACCGATTGCAAAGGTAATACGAGACTTTTCCTTGTTCCAGCCATAAATCACCAACTTCGGCGGCGTCAAAGGTCTGTTACACATGTGCTTTGTTATTTTGTCGCAAACATTCCGCAAATTGTCATGACGCATTTGTCTGCAGTGATAAGAAGTGTAAACTGTAAAAAAATATCTGAAAACGTTCGAGAAATCTACAAGTTTCTGAAAATTACCGGCTTTGTACCTATTAATCATCTGGAAGCAAACCTTGAAAAATTATCAATACGTTCACGTTTGTTGAGCGTAGAAGCACGTGTGTATCGTACGTCAAGGAACGTGATTAAACTGGATTTTCGGGTATTCTGGCAAAATATTCTCAAAAAAAGGTTACATTGCAACATAGGAGATACTTAAGAGACACGGCACTCGTCGAGGTGATTTGGATCCGAAGAACACATGATTCTCTGGAGTGTGTTGGAGCGTCTTAAGAAAGTGTATTCCATCATTAAGCTGAACCATTTAAGAAATTAACGGGGAAAACTGTGTTGGGTTGGATTTCTCGCTTCGCCGTTCTGGTTGGGAATGTTTATCAAACCGATTTCGGGTTTTACAGGCCAGACGACTTACGCGACAGACCTGGTCTGGGCAGATAAATCCGACGTGTGGTTTCGACAGACCTGGTCTTGAGAAGTGTGTGGGCGCCTCTGACAAACGACTGAAGGCATCAGATCGTCAATCGTGCGCCAGACTGTGAACGTGTAAATCTCCAGATCCGGTCAGCAGATATTTGTCTAGTGTGGCAGATTGAGACAAAAGTCTTCGAGTCTTACATAAGATTGCTGACAAGTCTCTGAGCCGAAAAGTAATATGTTCCTAACTTGATAATCTACTTAACACTACGTAACGAAACGAAGGTTTCTTCGATGAATTTGATGTATCGGACTTCAACCAGTTGATCATGTGGAAACTTTGTTGTTTCTTGAAAGCCGAGAACAATTTATTCGTGGTAGGCACCAACCCTGATCTCCCGTTATCGAAATGGCATGGGACAAGTACCAAGAGTCCGATCTACCTGAAGATGATTTCTATAGGGGCTTCCCTGCTTTACTTTTAGGCAAATTCTGGGTAGAATCCTTTAACTACAGCCCTTCTGCATTCCCCATTTCTATTAAAGAGGACAGCCATCAAATCGCGTAACCCTCACGTAACCTGTCACTCAAGAAATGACTGACATTGCAGAATTTATGGACTAAATTAGACTGTCAAATAGGATGTTTTCTAGTTTCGTCCAAATTTCCTGAATTACTGTACAAGGTACACAGCGATTTCCAGATTAAGTGCGCCAGAAGTACTGCGAAAATTGAAGGTGGAAAATAATTATGAGGCTTAAGGAGGAAAAACCGAATTTAATTTAAGCCAGGTACAAGAGAAGCTAAACGTCGCCAAAACAACAGTACAACAAGCAGGGAAAGTTCTATGCTTATACTATTTGATTCTACATTCCCTCGCTTGATAAGAATGTTGGACGATCCTTTCACTAAAGCTTTTATCGTCACGTTCTCTCTTGAGCCGAATACATTTACAAATGAACTAAGGTATGTAAGTTTGGTAAGATAAGTTGGTAAAAAATCATAACGGAATAATTTTATTGTTTATACACGAGATATTATGTTGGAGAATAAACAGACACTACTACCGTTCATGAATGATAATTCAAAAGGAAATAGAAATGATAATTTACACAAGTCATGGTCATAGAGAGAGATTTAAACTTCTTCTTAAATTAAATTTAGAGAATTTCATTACTTGGAAAATATTTTAATATATGCAGATCAATCATAGGTCCGAATGTATGTTTACTACTAGACTACAGTACGAAGTAACTGGATAAGAAGAGTTGGTGTGAAAGAAGTGAGACAGGTCTTCAATATCTAAAATGTAAGATATGCAGGATAGTACAACTGGCGAAATAAAGTAAAATTCATTAATTTATGGATAGAAGCATGCATTTAATTCAAGAGCAACCCTTTACTTTATTATGGAAGAAGTTTTAAATTAGTATGCAAGGAGCATATGATTATGGAAGTATCCGTAGAAAAACAGATCTTAAAACGAGACGATTCTGAAAGCTCCAGCAACGTAGTGAGGAGGCAAATGTAGGACACTTCCACTAATAGAATTGAAGAGGGAAGGAGTCTGAAAAAACCTAATGAGATGGACGTGATCCGCTGTCAAGTCAAATTTAGGACCAGTTAGTTGGTATAATTCACCATCACTTGGAAAACCTTCACTCATTGAGTGAACGAAGTGTCATCCAAAATCGTTTAGAAGAATATTGTAAGAAGTGTTGTAGAAAGATGTTGAGGATTGACGAAACTACGAGCAGAATCGGCGCGGGAAAA